>CM019718.1:13428724-14028724 GCA_009760885.1 Achatina immaculata | reverse complement strand
CATGCCTTCAAGATCCGGCGTTATCCTGCTCCTAGTTTTTATCCGACTTCAGACTTCTGGATGGATCTTGCCGCTGACATATTCATGGAATTATGAGCCGCTCATTCGATAATTAAAAACACATTTAATTAATGCTTCGACTGATGAGACGTGAAGGTTATTTTTTTCATCTGTCCACTGCACATTCGTTAGGGAAAACACCCTTTTCCCACAAGAAATAGATCAGTTTCTCCTGACTGGATTTGCTATTTCAATTGTTCTTCTCATTTGTGAGTACTTCTTCAATAGTGAATCATGGTTTGATTGTCCTTTGTTTTGCAGAAACTTTACAGTCTCTTCCACTTCAAACCATGCTACTAACAGCACCCAATTACAGATGGAAAACTCATTCAAAGGTGTCATCCACATCTGTACGTAAGCATGACATGTTTATTATCTCTGCCGTTTCAACACAAAATGTGTGTGGGTGTGTGTATATATATATACAGCCTGTCTCATCTTCTGCTTGTTTACAATAGATTTCGCTTTTTAGAGAAGAAATCTTCCTTCTTTCCGCCCATTTATCAATGTAAGGGTTTCCTCTAAAATCACACCAACTTCTAAGACGCTGCCACCTGCCTTCTCCAGTCTAAGATACACTCACCTGGCTATGGACAAACCCCAGACTGGGTTCGCTTAGGGAGTTTTTAAACAGGGCAATCAAGACTTTTGGTGCTTTGTCTTCTGAGAGGAAAAACGATTTTCCTGCTTCATGCAGTACTCTTTCGAAACACTGCAGGAAGCAAAGATAACCACCATGTTTTTGCATGTGACAGCAATTTGGGATATTCTGCATCCAGAAATTCGCAAAATTCATTCAGGCGCTCCGTGCGTACTGAGAAATATTTGAACAGTTTAATTATTATAGTTTCCACATCCATAGTTAGAACATCCACTGCCGCCTTCACCGCATTATGAAGTATGTGCTCAGGGCATCCTGCACCAAGAAAGCTTTCGTTTGGTTCACTCTTCAATTTTGTGAACAAATTGTTCGTACCACTTCGTTGTACTCCACTGAAATTAATTTTTGCATTGTCGTTACATAACGCAGTGCATTCATGTTTATCTATGTTATTTTCTTCTAATGCATTAACATCATATTTTCTAATCTCAGAAGCATCTTCACTTTTTTTAGGGCGAAAGTACTGAACAATAAATGGGAACATTTTCTTGGCATTATGGTTACTAGCGTCGGTCGAAATATTTAATAGTGGGCATTTGTTAAATTATCACATACTTGTTCGGCAGTGTCAGGAGCTAAATGGATTTTACTGTTGCTGTTGCTTTAGTTGTTCAGACTGCCACTTTTTTTTTGTTTGTTTGCTGTTTTAAAAATATTAGGCTTTAACTTGGTAGTGCAGCCCATTGAACTGAATGACATATGATGGTTAATTATGTGATGGCACGTTGCCAGTTCTCCCCTTGTACCGATTTTTCCTGTTCAGAAGATATGGGTACCCAATAACTGTCCAGTTTTCTAGAAGTGCATGCAGAACACATGTTTGATATATGCTTTTCGCTTGCTACGTGGTCTTCTTCTTCTCTGGTGTTCAAGTTCTTGGTCGTGCTAAATCAGATGCTCAGTATCCAGGATGAACCCGCCAGTCTTCCCCGGGTTCTCCCAGCAGTCCCCACAGTTTCAGACTTAGGTTCTAGCCCTGTGGCTTTGTCTGGCTGTGTAGGTCCGTAACAGCTGGGCATTCTTCGAAAACATGTTCTGGAGTATTCGTCTGTCAGTGAGATCTTGAGTTAGTAGAGATGGCTTAGCTGCCTGCAGTAGCCAGCTGTTAATCAGAACAGGACCGTTTGCAGCTTCCTTTGTAACTGGTGAAATGGATTCGGTTTCCTGCCTGCTCCCAATCTCTTGGCTCACAGCTGGTTGTAGTGGCTTCATTTCCCAGCAACAGTTAGTAATTTTGGATACCATTATCATCATCATATGAACAACAACTGCAGAGCTTTGAGAACAAGATCCTAAGAAGAATCTTTGGGCCGATAAAGGATACCAACAGTGGAGAATGGAAAGCTAGAAAGAACACTGAACTGAACAGCTTATTTAAATCCCAACGAATTATAAATGTCTTGACACTAAACAGATTACGCTGGCTGGGGCATGTAGAAAGAATGGAAGAGAACAGACAAACGAAAATGATGTATACACAAGAGATGAGGGAAACAAGACCAAGGGGTAGACCAAGACAGAGATGGAAAGACAATATAGAAGAGGATATAAAAGAAATTGGTGTCACCAGCTGGAGAGAGAAGATTAGGAATAGAGAGGAATGGAGGCGAACTTTATCTGCAGCAATGAGCCTTAATGGCTCGGAAAGCTGAAGAAGAAGAAGTGGGTCATCATCATGATCACGTCTTTGTGATCTGATTAAAAGTGAGTATAAGAGACTGATATATATATATATATATATATAAAAGTGCAGTGCCAACTCAATCCCGGGAAGAAAAAAGCAACAACTCACTTTCTGGGAGTCATGACCCAGAGGGGCCACCCCCCCCTTAGAGTGTCAGGAGTTTAATAGGGCTGAAACACTTGTCTGGGGGGGGGGGTACTTTCTCTGATGATCTGAAGGAGTTGTGTTGTTGTTCCACTCTCTATAGTAGAGAGTTTCCTGCATATATATATATATATATATACATATACATGTTGTGTATGTCTATATATATGATGACCTGAGGCATGACAGTGATTACCTCTCTGATGACCTAAGACATGACAATGTTTACCTCTCTGATGACCTAAGACATGACAATATTTACTTCTCTGATGACCTGAGGCAGTGTTTCTTGTATCTCCAGACTGACAACAGTTATGGAGTCCTCATCAAAAATAATATGCAGACATAAAACAGAAACCCAGATGATGCTAATACATATTTTTTTCTAATCAAGAAATCCATCTGCTGGCCTGTGGACCCCCCCCCCCCCCCAATCTTTCCATGGGCTCCCTGGATGTCCATAGGCCCCATATTAAGAACCACTGATATGACAGGTTCTTAGCTGTTCCACCCTGTATGACACTGAATTCTTGCCTATTGTCCCTTTACCCTTGCACCTCCTTGGCAGCTAATAAATTGTAAGAGACAATGTAAAGTACACAGCACAAAACACATACATAACTGTATGCAACATTTCATATGCTGAGGTTAATTATGCTGACTAAAAACAAAAATGCACAATAAACAGGTTGCAAAATGTAAATTAAAATCTTTATAAAATAAATATTTCTAGAGCAGAACAAATCAAAACTTGGTAACAGTCCAAAAACTGAATAGTAAACACAGAGTATAAGAACTCAGTGTAACATTCAATATAACACATTATCACAAGCTTCTGTTTACTGTAGAGACAGGAGAACATAATGAAACTAATTTCACAACTCAGTGCCTAGCCTTTCTAGCCGTTACAGTAAATATGAATTATCTGCCCTGGAATTTGACTGTCAGCAATGATCGCTTTAGATTTTAACTGACAGCTAATTTCAATTAATTATCTTTTCCTTTATGTAATTAATAATACAATTTGTTTTAGGCATATGTTATTATATGTTATTGGGTGTCTGAGTAGCGAAGTGGTTAGTGCACTGGTCTCTCATGGTGAAGGTTGGGGGGTTCGAATCCGGCCAGAGGCACCCCAGTCACCCAGCTGTAAAAATGAGTGCCAGCTTCTTTTGGAGTTGGGAAGGAAAGGCGGCCAGGCATGATACTGACCATATCACACCCTTTAGTGTGCTGACTGGAGAAGGAAAATATGGGCACTAACACCATATCCCTATGTGCCTCTAAGGCAGGACAGGATTGCCTTTACCTCTTACTGCTAGAGAAAACCTCAGTGTGGGAACTGAATGACAGATCAGAAGTCTTCGACAAAAGGAAAAATACACATTTTTAAGAAACGAGGCTTTCACAAAGTAACAGAACAATGTGCTGTATGGTTAGACCAACATTCAGCAATAATGACAATCCACAATTCTTTGAATCATAATGACATTAATGGAAGTTTCAGTGGAACCACCTCATCCGGTAGGGACCATCATGTGCGACTGGTGATACCAGATCGTCGTCAAACTGCTGTACGCAAAGAAAACAAAAGCAACACCGCAGTAATCGCAACATGGAACATTAGAACATTAACAGAACTTGGAAAACATCAAACAAGAAATGAAAAGAATGGAAATTAACATCCTTGGTTTATGTGAAATGAGATGGACTGGAGCAGGAAACAGAGATCATAAAGACTTCAAAATAATATATTCTGGGGGAAACCAGCATAGAAATGGAGTTGGCATAATATTGGATAATAAGACAGCAAGAACTGTGAAAGGCTTCTGGTGCGTGATTATAACAACTGATGGGAAATGTCACAACGAAATAAAAAGCAGACGTCCTCAGGCCAAGTCAGCATTCCAGACAATGAGAAACATCTTGTGCAACAGATCCATATCAGTGGAATCAAGATTCTGATTACTTAAATGTTACATTGAGCCAATTTTGTTTTATGAGTGTGAAGCATGGTCTATGAATAAGAGAGTATAGCGAGAAATGGAGGCCATGGAGATGTGGTTTATAAGAAAGATGTTGAAGGTACCATGGACAGCCAAGAAAACCAATGAAAAAGTCTTTATAGAGGCTGGAGTTAAAAAGCAAATTATAGCAAAGATCAGAGGCAGACAAGCGAGATTTATAGGACATTTCCTGAGAAGAGGAAAATTGGAACACTCTGTGGCAACTGGAAAAACTGAAGGAAGAAGAGACAGAGGAAGACACAGAGAGAAGTTACTGGATGGGCTGTCAGTGTGGCTAGGAAGAAAGTCACCGGTGGATCTCATAATCAAGTCTAAAGACAGGGAACTGTAGAGAGAAATGATCACCTATGCCACGCAGCATGACACTTGAATTGAATAGTTAGACCTCGAAAAAAAAAAAATCACAGACAACGCACTTTTTAAACACGAGAGAAAGAAAAACGACACAGAATTATCTGATAAGACCTGGCATCATAACTTTTGGGGTGTCCCAGATAATTCTCTTGTGATTTTTCTTTCTCTCATGTCTAAAATTGCTTTGTTCATGATTTTTTCGAGAACTAACCACACAACACTGTGTTCTATTACTTTACTTGACAAAAGAAAGGAAAAGGTTAACTTTGAAATGATACTGTACTTCGAACAATGATGGAATAATGGCTGTTACCGAATGCATGTTGGAAAATCATTATTACTGTATGATATTGACATTTCTGTAAGCTGATATAATAAATGAGTGTTGCTGGATGTTTTATAAAACATCTTGCTGCACAACAATGCTTTTATAATCCAGTCTAAACAATGAGTATTATGGGATGTTTCCCCAGGACAACAGATAAAAATTCCTGCTCCTGGTAGTCAGAGCTATGATAAAAATCAGACGACAATCCAGTTTCAGTTCCTAATCTAGATGATGATTATACACTGAGTGATTAAGAATGAAAGCTGGTTACATAAGCATAGTTACTGAATAAGTGCCAAAAGATTTTTTTTTAACTAAGAGAAGGTTGGTGGTTGGCAGTTATTATATTACCGAACAACTTGTGATAATCAGAAAGAACATCACTGACTGACTGTCAAATACAAAACAACTGATGAAAATAAGATAAAGATCCACAGCTCTTTATTATATTACTGTGTGTTTACTTCATACGCACCAAGTCCACATTCTAAATGGATAGAAGGATCCACAACTCTTCATTTTTTTCTTCCTGGGACCATGGATTATAACTTCACAGATAAAACAAGCCCACATTGTAAGTGAGTGGAACTGAGAGACCAGTTCTTGCAATAACAATAGCAAGATTGGGAGAAAAAAAATATGGAGCTTGTCTGATAGGCTTTGATGAAATGTGAACTGTTTGGTGCAGGAAGATGATGCACTCAAGCACACACACACACACACATATATATACACACAGATGCGTGAAAATCACAAAATGAATGACGCTCAATGTCTAATGGAATGGTGAAATGATAATGGAAAGAAACTTTTTTAAGCAAAACAAAATCTTACAACTTAAAATTGCAGAAAAAAAAAATAAAACAAAACAAAAAAAAATCAAAGCTAAAACTACTTTTAGCCAAGGAAAAACAAGTCTCTACACTACATAAACATAATGATGTCTTTACCAAAACTGAATACTCTTTTATCTTAATGCTTTCATGTCTTTTAAATCTGTTAGAAACTCTTTCATTCCTGAATTGATTTCCATGCTCTACCAGAATAAATTCTGATCAGAATGTTTGGTAAAAAAAAACTGGAAGGAAGTTAACTCTGTAATTTAAAAACATGGGCTGGGTTAGAAATGTGCTACTTTTCATTTTATTCAGACTTTGCATAAACATAGATCTCTAGCTTAGACTGACAAAACTGTTCAAGATCTGCCAGCACTGCCAATGCTGCTCTGGAATAAAAGAGTTAACAAACATCACAGAAGTTGCCTGTATATGGGGTATTGCTCTGTCACTGACAATAGAGAGGATATAAAAAATGAGCTACAGAAAAATATTTTAAAGAAATTTATGAATAATCATTATGTCAAATACAAGATTTAGAACATACTTCAGGTAAAATGAGTATAAATAAGGATAAAAGCATGCAAAAAGAATGCCGACTCAGCATTACAGAGAAAGAGGAACAGAATTCAGATGCAGACATCCATGGTTTTTAAAGTTGGCACTGAACTTCACTGTGAAGTTTAGGAGGAACAGAAATAGAAATCAAATGATCAGGATATTTGCATGACTGAACACTAACAAAGGCAAGTGAAAAACAGAAATGAGAATTTAAAAAGGCAAGTGAAGCACAGAAATCAGAATTAAGAAAGGCAAGTGGAACACTGAAATCAGAATTAAGAAAGGCAAGTGGAACACTGAAATCAGAATTAAGAAATGCAAGTGGAACATAAAAACCAGCAATTAAAAAAAAAGGCACATGAGGTACAAAGAAACATCATCATCATCAGTCCCACATTGCAATGGCTTCCAACACTTTCAATAAACTGTCTACAATCTGGAAGTCAAAAATGCTCAGTAAAACCATGAAACTTAAAATGTTCAACTCCTGTGTGAGCCAGTGTTAACATACAGTTGTGAGAGTTGGAAATCAACCAGTATACTCATTCAAAGACTTGATGCATTTGAGAACAAATGTCTCCATAGACTATTGAACATCAGATGATCTGAATTTAAACTGAATGAGTCAATAAGGCATGAACTGAACCAAGTCTACGTATCAAGATACATCAAAAGACGTCGATGGGCCTATCTCGGCCATGTTCTCAGAATTGCCGAATCCAGACTCCCTCGCCAAGCCTTCACATGGTCAGCGAAGGGCAAAAGAAAGCATGGCAGACCGAGGGAGACTCTACGTAGAACCATCACTAGAGAGAGTACAACTTTGGGATTCAAGTACATCCAAGACCTACAGTGGGCGGCGGCGAGTCGTCAGACATGGAAAGATATGATTTCCGCCCTATGAGCCAATGTTGGCCCTAAAGGAATGTCAGTTAAAAAAATAATCATCATCATCATCATCGCCTTTCACACAGGCCATGGATAAAGGCTCTCCAGTTATCTCTGTTCTTGGAAACAATTAGAATACAAAAATTCAACAAGTTAACAAGAACCCTGTGATTAAGCACTGAAACCAATGGGGATGTGTAGAAGAAGAAGCATTCAAACAAGCAAGAGGACTAGATGAATTAAAATTACAAGAGAAGAATATTAAGTAGTACAATTATGAGGTTGTGTAATGCCAAGGGTGATAATATGAATTCAAGTTGTGAGATGCAGGAGTATTGTATAAGTAAATAATATTACATAACAGGCATGGCAGAGTCAGCAACATTACATTAACATCAGTGGCTTGGGGAGAATAAATGATCTATAAGACTAATGGTGGGGAGAATAAATCATCCTGAAGATTATGTGCATGGAGAATAAATCATCCTGAAGATCATGTGTGGGGAGAAAGGCAAGTGGAACATCCTGAAGACTATGCATAGGGAGAATAAATCATTCTGAAGACTATGTGTAGGGAGAATAAATCATCCTGAAGATCATGTGGAGGGAGAATAAATCATCCTGAAGATTATGTGCATGGAGAATAAATCATCCTGAAGATCATGTGTGGGGAGAAAGGCAAGTGGAACATCCTGAAGACTATGCACAGGGAGAATAAATCATTCTGAAGACTATGTGTAGGGAGAATAAATCATTCTGAAGACTGTGTAGGGAGAATAAATCATTCTGAAGACTATGTGTAGGGAGAATAAATCATTCTGAAGACTATGTGTAGGGAGAATAAATCATTCTGAAGACTATGTGTAGGGAGAATAAATCATCCTGAAGATCATGTGGAGGGAGAATAAATCATCCTGAAGATTATGTGTAGGGAGAATAAATCATCCTGAAGACTATGTGTCTTCTTCTTTTTCAGCTTTCCGAGTCATTAAGGTTCACTGCTGCAGATAAAGTTCGCCTCCATTCCTCTCTATTCCCAATCTTCTTTCTCCAGTTGGTGACATTAATTTCTTTTATATCCTCTTCTATATTGTCTTTCCATCTCTGTCTTGGTCTACCCCTTAGTCTTGTTTCCCTCATCTCTTGTGTATACATCATTTTTGTTTGTTCTCTTCCATTCTTTCTACATGCCCCAACCAGTGTAGTCTGTTCAGTGTCAAGACATTTATAATTCATTGGGATTTAAATAAGCTATTCAGTTTAGTGTTCTTTCAAGCTTTCCATTCTCCACTGTTGGTATCATTTATCAGCCCAAAGATTCTTCTTAGGATCTTGTTCTCAAAGATCTATAATTATTGCTCATTTTTTTTTGTTGCACTCCATGTTTCTGATCCATACATGACAGCTGGTCTTATTATAGTTTTGTAGATTGTTATTTTGGTGTTTTGGGACAGGATTTTTTATTTTAACGGCTGTTGCAAGGCAAAGTACTTTTTATTCCCTATCTGTACTCTGCTTTTAATTTCCTCGCTTACTATGTTGCTTTTGTTGTAGGTTGTACCTAGATATTTGTATGTTTCTGCTTTCCTAATAATCATCCCTCCAACATTTATATAATCTGGATCATTCTGCCTCTGGTCTCTTGATATCTTCATATAGTTTGTCTTATCTTGGTTATCAAGCCCACTTTTAGTGCTACATCTCCCAGGTGTATGCAGGTATTGATGATTTCTTGCATAGTTTCCCCCACCAGGTCAATGTCATCAGCGTATCCTAGTATTTTAGCTTGTTCTTCTGTACTGCTTTCTTCTTTCGCTTTTCTGATTAGCTTTTCTAGTGCTAGGCTGAATAGTAATGGAGATAATTTACCACTTTGTTTCAAACCAGTTCTTATAGAGAAGGGTTGAAGACTATGTGGAGATAGAATAAATCATCCTGAAGATTATGTGTAAGGAGAATATATCATCTTGAACACTATGTGTATGGAGAATAAATCATCCTGAAGACTATATGTAGGTAGATTAAATCATCCTGAAGACAATGTGTAGGGAGAATAAATCATCCTGAAGACTATATGTAGGTAGATTAAATCATCCTGAAGACTATATGTAGGTAGATTAAATCATCCTGAAGACTATATGTAGGTAGATTAAATCATCCTGAAGACAATGTGTAGGGAGAATAAATCATCCTGAAGACTATATGTAGGGAGATTAAATCATCCTGAAGACTATGTGTAGGGAGAATAAATCATCCTGAAGATTATGTGTGAGGAGAATAAATCATCCTGAAGATCATGTGTAGAGAGAATAAATCATCCTGAAGATCATGTGTAGAGAGAATAAATCATCCTGAACACTATGTTTAGGGAGAATAAATCATCCTGAAGACTATGTGTGGGGAGAATAAAATTATCTTGAAGACCATGTGTGGGGAGAATAAATCATCCTGAAGATTATGTGTAGGGAGAATAAATCATCCTGAAGATCATGTGCGGAGATTAAATCATCTGGAATTTTTAAAAAAAACTGTTGTTCTCCCATCAAAATATTTAATTTAAAAAAGAAATTAGAGCAATTAGAAGGTCAAAGTATGTATAAAAGAAAAACAGCAAAACATGAACTGTTACTGTATACAAGATAATATATACTGAATTTTAAGGGCAAGCAATTAATTTCTGTAATACACCACACCTCAATGTCTAGATCAGGGATGGCCAAACTTGCTTAACCAAAGAGATATGATAAACTTCAGATATCTAACAGCTGCAGATCATGAACAAATATTACAGACACTTTTTTTTTGGTTACACACATTTTTTTTTTACAAATATTTAAGAAATGCATGTATAAGTAATATTTATTCATCAACAGCACTGGTTTGTATAATTACTGATTCTTCAGCACAATTCCTCTACAATTCTTGCTGTTCTGAAATTTCTTTAATTCCTGACTAGCATTGAAATTAAAAGTAAATTCTTAAATATATTTAATGACCACGAACATTAAAGTTACATTTTAATCCAGTGGACTCTCAGTTTATGACTGTTAACAATTATAATGCTTGAATATTTTATTTACCTTTCTTTTTAAATGTATTGTTAGAAAAGACCTCAGCCAACACAGTTCCTTGAGCTACACATTAAATATCAAAGATCTGCATGTGGCTTACAAGCTGATGTTTGGCCACCTCTGGTCTAGATGGATTATTTAAAAACATATACTAGAACTTAAAGATGGAACAAATACCATTCTATATATATAAGCAAGTTTTTTTTTTGTCATGTGAAGCAAAGTGTATTCAATGGAATATCCAGCAAAGAATACAGTAAGCCTCAATGATGCATCATTAACATCATACCTCATTACACAACAGACTGATGCATCATTAACATTACACCTCATTACACAACAGACTAATGCATCATTACCATTATACCTCATTACATAACAAACTACCATTATACCTTGTTGCAGAACATTATATGTATCTCTCACTATATTTCATTACACAACACTGTAGAATTATACCTTATTACATAACAGACTGCATCGTTATACTTCATTACATAACAGACTGTATAAGACTGATGCTGCTAACATGGTTAATGTTGGCATGTGCTGTGATTGTCTACACACTTTAACTCCCCCATGATTTCTTCATGTGATTTGTACCCCCTTGAACATGACCAATGTAACAAGTGATAGACTCTGTACTTTCCAAGAATGATGGGAAACAGAGAAAGCGGCCACCTAAGTTGCAAGGCAGACAGAAGATAATAAAAGAAATCTTAAATATCTCATTATGCAGAGCAAACTACAAACCACTAAGGCATGTCAAGAAATCTTTGTGTGTCCCCCCCCCCTCCCAAAAAAAAAAGTATACAATGACAGCCAAGATAGTCAGCAGCCACCATCACCATCTATCGTCCCCATCATCATCTATCGTCCCCATCATCATCTACCATCCCCATCATCATCTACCATCACCACCATCATCATCTATCATCACCATCATAATCTACCATCACCACCACCATCATCATCTACCGTCACCATCATCATTATTATTTCACAGACATGCAAAATCTCTTAAATCTCACAGAACACAGATAATAACAAGTGTAGAACAACTATCACTCTGAGTTCTCCCCTACATTACAGTAACACATCACAATGTAAGGTGAAAGTAGATCATTACCAAGCTAAAACTTCACATTATACTAAATTATTGCAGTAACCATGATATGGTATTAAACGGAAACAGAACACAGCTGGTAACTAACTGGATTCTCATACACGTTGGTCATTGGCTTGTTCCCTTTCCATGTTCCGGTCAAATCATCTAAACAAGACCACAACCTGACACAACTGTGCTTGGGGAAGAGCTCCTTGTGAACATGAGCATTTGTTTGCAAGATGAGAGGTACACCAGAAATAACTGTATTGCAACTGTCATAAAACACAGAGGACTAATGTTTGAGTAAAATCGAGACTCATGATTTTGGAACAGGGCAACACCTACATTTGTAAAGAGTTAACATAGAAAATGAGTGAATCAGAAAAATATGTATAAAAAAAATAAGTGAGTTCACTATTGCTATACTATTCATTGGTGCACATAATTCATATCAAGAATATTGCACAATTGAATTCACATATGTAAATGACAAAACCAGTTGCATTATTAAGTTCCCAGGAAAATGCATAATTCAATCACAGATGATGATGATTATGATGGAACCATTTTTCAGATATTGCATGTTTCATGTCACAGGTGATGCATTATTCACTTTTAACAACGCATAATTTCCGACCTACAAGTGACGCACAGTGCCAACAGCAGCTTCATTTAGTCTCATTATTCAACACATTCATATGAAATCAAATTATAATATGTTTGGCTTCAAATTTAAAAAAAACAAAAAACAAAACTTATTTTAGATACAGATATCCTAAATTCACTCAAGTCTTATGAATATGACTTGGGATGTACAAAATGGTTTTACGGTACGACAAATGTTTCTTCTCACTTTAGAATACATCCTTGAAGTAAGCTGATGTCTGCTCTTTATGGAAGCTGCGGAACATCTTACTGCTGATTTCTCCAATATTTTACTAGCATAATAGACTATCAATTCAAGTTTGTTTCACAAGATCCAGTCTCTCTGTGTTAGGATGTGTCTCCACATTTTTAGATTTAAAAAAAACCCACTTAAATTAGATAAACCCTTATGGAATCAGGCTCATGAGCCACATGTCATCACCTCCTTTTTCTTAGGTTTTACAGAAGAAGGGAAATTCTTACTGTGAAGGAAAGTGATGAGAACACAGCACTTCATCCAAAAGTGACAACCATCAATCAAGCTTTATGTGAATGTACCTAAAAAACCATGATTCAACCCTGCAAGTGACCCATGATATATAGCACTCCAGATCCACACGTGGAACACTATGATCTGTGCATATGTATGCTAAATTATATCAAAAGTCCGCTGTTGGCGATATTCTTCAGCTGCCGTGCGTGGAGCAGTGCTCCTCCCGGCCAATGAAGAAAAGTGCAAATGAGGTTGCCGTGCAGCATCACTGCGGAAAAGGTGATAGAAAGGATAAAGCGAAGCAAACAGTCAAATCACGGCACCTCTGGTCTGGAGGTCGGCCACGTCCTGAGTGCAGTCATATCAGGTGAAATGCATGAACCGGCTTATCCCAGATAAGCTGCTGGCGAGACTCTTCGAATGCTGCGCGTGGAGTGAAGCTCCTCCCGGTCAAGGAAGAAAATGCGGAAAAGAAATAAAGGTTGCTGTGCAGTGCCGATGGGAAAAGGTGGTGGAAAGGATAAAGTGAAGTTTAAGTGGTATGTCCAGTAGTATCGCTACGAGAGCTATACACACCACGGAACCTCTGCTCTAGAGGCCGGCCACGTCCGAAATACACCTACACTGGTGAAATATGCCTAAACCGGCACACACCAGGGGTGGAACTTGATGGCTAGACATGTCATGCCACCTCCGCTCTAGAGGTCGGTCACGCCTGATATACACCCATACTGGTGAATTATGCCTAAACCGGCTCACACCAGGGGTGAATCTTGAAGGCTATGCATGTCACAGTACCTCTGCTCTAGAAGTCGGTCACGTCCCAAACACGCCCATACTGGGATAATATGCCTAAACCGGCTCAACCCAGGGGTGGAAGTCACTAGTGGCGAGGATTCGTCCTCCTGGACAAAAGCTCCATCCTGGTCACAACTAGGAAGGGTAGTGGCCACGACCACAAAATGCTGAAGTCGGAGACACTGGACCAGGGCAGTCTAGATAGGCAACCACCTCTCACCCGGCGGGGATATTTGCGTATCCTAATCACGCTGAGGTTTTCCGGTGAGAAAGTCCAACTCTGGACTGGATAGGCAACCACCTCTCACCCGGCGGTGATACACAGGTATCTCAAAACACGTCAAGGTTTTCCGGTGAGAAGGTCCAACTCTGGCCTGGGTGGGCTACCGCCTCTCACCCAGTGGGGATGCACTGATATCCTAAACATGTTGAGGTCTTCCGGTGAGAAAGTCCAACCCTAGACTAAACTGGTGCAACGAAAACCACGGTGTCACGCAATCCGCTTCTGAGACCCACCAAGAATACAGGCTAAAGCCCTGTGATACTCTGAATCCCTTGTGGTCCTCATGTGGATCTCGTGTGGTCCTTTCGGGGACCATACAGGAGACCACAGGACCTAACGAGGACCATAGGCATAAATTCAGTAGGATCACAGTGCGGTTTTTGGTGGTAGAAGCGAACAAAGAAGAAGAAGAATATCAAGTGTTGGAAATGAATTAGTCGCATACCCTGAAAAAACCCTAACACTAATGTTTACGATGAACAACAGAAAGAAAGAGATGGACAGTACACAACACAGCTGGGGTACCATAAAATGGTTTGGGAAGGGTTCAATAGAAGCAGACAAAAATTTGTTGCTGCAGCAAAGATTAGATATGAGATACAAGGAGACAGTAAATTTTGATGTGGATTAGATATAAGATTCAATGATACATCAAAGATTGGTGTGGATTAGATATGTAATACAAGGAGACATCATAGATAGTAGTGGATTAGATATGTGATATAAGGAGACATCCAGGACTGGTGTGGATTAAATATGAAGAGATACCAAAGACTGAATTAGATATGAGATACAAGGAGATATCAAAGATCAATGTGGATTAGATATGAGAAGACATCAAAGATCAATGTGGATTAGGTATGAGAAGACATCAAAGATCAATGTGGATTAGGTATGAGAAGACATTAAAGATCAATGTGGATTAGATATGAGAAACATCAAAGATTGGTGGGGATTAGATATGAGAAGACATGAAAGACAATGTGGATTAGACATGAGGAGACATCAAAGATCAATGTGGATTAGATATGAGAAGACATAAAAAACTGGTGGGGATTAGATATGAAGAAACATCAAAGACTGATGTGGATCAGATGTGTGATATCCCCTGGGAACACCTGCATTAAGAACACACTTATCTTTAACATAGTCTTTGTGAGACAGGGAACATAGATCTGTTTACTTAAAAACTCTGACCTACTTCTGTTGCCCAGAAACCTGTAGCAATCAACACTAATTGTACTTATTTTTCTAAAATGTAATGTCAGGTTGGTGGACGGATGGGGAGATGGAGATCACTGGCGGGGATGAGGAAAATCTGGTGTGAAACCAATGAATCCAGGACGTGACATGCCTATGGGTCTTTACAACAATGGCTATCAGAATGATGTAAACAAAACAGAGCCAGCAGACTATAGGTGGCGGGGAATGGATATCGCTGAGGCACTCATCAGATCCCTCATCCCAAAGTTGGAGTGTCTCTGTGGAACTGTCTCATAGCCATCTGGCCAGCCAGCGTTGCATGCTGGATCTGACATGGAGAAGGAGTTTAAGTACAGCCACCAGAGGTAGGAAAACAAAGTTTTGGCCAAGCCAGCCTACACCACTGTCTTCATGGCAGTCCGAGCAAGACCACTGTCTGCCCTAGCAAGGAAAGGTGCTGAAGTCAGAGGTACCCAGCCAAAAGGCGCATCACAAAAATCAGGGTACCACACACCATCGCCAATGTGCATACAAAGAAGAAGAAGAAGATATGCGATACAAGGTGACATCAAAGATTAGTGTGGTTAAAGAGTCATTTTTTTTCTGCCTCATTTGCCTCAGCCCTAGAGAATGTGCCTAGAAGCACATTGTAATACTTTTTTTGTCTGACTAGTCCTTTTCCAAAATACAGTACAATTAACATTTCCTCTCAAATTAACAAAACCCTGCATTAATATTTACAACAAATATATCCTGAATAAAAGTCTTTTAAAACTGTATTCTAACAATCTCAAAATGGACACATCCTGTACAAAACAATTAACATATCTGGTATATTAGTGTAAATAAATAAAATCAACATTTTTAGTGCAACCATTTATGTAATAAAATGAAAATCACCACTTGAATAACTTAGCAACAGTACAAAATATGCATTTATTCATTTTAATATCAAATCTGCTCATGAATAGGAAAGAAAGTAATTTTTAAAAAAAAGATGCTCATAACGTCCTTACTAGTCCGATTTTCACTTCCTTATGTAGATACATATTTCATATATGAAATGCTGTCATTCACAAATGATCTATCGGAGTAGAAAATCCACCTGGATAGCGGATAAATGCACTAGTAATCTCTGCTGTAGACCACATTAAAAGCTGGGCCGGATATCTCACGTAAATGATCACCCACCACTGAGACTCGTCTCATGCCATGAGTCTGATTGTTCCGTTGTCTGCCCCAAGCAGGAGGGCCTTATTCAGGGGCAGCACAGACATGCACGTGAGGACACCCTTGAATGACCCCGTCTTCAGTTTGGAGCTTGCAAACACAGTCTAAAACATGAAATGAGGAAATGACTGAGTTTTTTTTTTTTTAAACCAGTTTTATTTTGTGTAAATGACAGGGCAGACTTGGAGACATTTGGAGAAAAAAAAACAAACCTTTCTGACAGAAGACCGCAGTGCTGGGGAGATGAGGTAGAGAGTAAAGAAAGAGAGAGACCAGTGATAAGCTGGATGGAATGTTTACATCTACATCTTATGCAGATTTAGGCATTATGAGAAATAATGGCAATGATTTCTAATTATGTGAAGGAAGTGAAGAAAATAATTCTTAATGTTACATATTTGTAACCAGTTTCACTACAATGTACTGTTTCCCAAATATAAACCTGTTTTGGACGTTACATTCCCTCCTCCGTTCATTCTCTTATGACTATCTCAAAGTGCTTCCCACCTGCCAACAAGTCAAATTTGACTTCCTGAGATCTTTTGTTGCCTGTTGATCTCATCTCAGTACATTATGCATAGATAGCTTTAACTGCTATGTCACAAAGAATACTTAGTGTGTTTCTGAACAAGCAGCGGCATAAGCTACATTCAAGTTTCATGCTGTTTCAAGTTACAGCCAAGTGCTCTATTCATTTTATTTATTTTTTTTTTTTAACATAGGTTTCATGTGAATCTATACTTTATCTCCTCTCTCTAATTCTTCGTCCTGTGCGTGTTTGTATGATTAAAGCCCACGCCAAAATGTCACAACTTTGTAGTGGTTAAGTAATAAAGCTGTTTCTATTTTTTTTCCCTGTTTTATGTCACAAAGAATACTCCCCCCTCCCCCCATTTGTTTAGGGGATGCTGTGCAGGCAGGCACTGGTAATTATGGTCCTCCTTGGTATTTCTAATAAGACCAGTTCCCAAAAGTGTCATATTCTTTGTCAGCATGAAACAAATCCTTTGCCTGACACATGTAGTATCTTTTTTTCAGTCTTTTTTTTTTTAAAACATAAAATAATCTGCTACAGAAACAAGAACAATAGTTCATGGACATTTGGTCTGGCTTTACTTCTTTTATGAAATAATTGCGACTGAGACAACAGATTATGGCTAAAACTGTTGGAATACTGCTCCCTCTACAAATATAATTCTGAGTCAGGCAATCATGGGGATGGGGAAAGTGAATGAGAAATGACATTCTGATATATGTTAAAAGGGTGCATGAGGCAAAAACAG
This sequence comes from Achatina immaculata, assembly GCA_009760885.1. Classification (NCBI taxonomy): domain Eukaryota; kingdom Metazoa; phylum Mollusca; class Gastropoda; order Stylommatophora; family Achatinidae; genus Lissachatina; species Lissachatina immaculata. The sequence goes on along the minus strand of CM019718.1, from coordinate 14,011,067 downwards.
GTTGTGAACACTGTGCTGCTCACACTGATCTTCCATTTAATGGATATTACCAATCATCTTATCTGTATTATCATAGTCCTTATTACTTGTAAAGTCAGGTCAGGTTAGCTGCTGTTCCTTTGCTAAATAAAAGTATATTACAATACTTCACTGTAAAATGTTTTTAAAAACATGTATTTAACAAATGGTGATGGCATGTTTGGCGGAGTAGTTAGGCATTTGCTCCATTAATCCGGTGGTACCGGGTTCAAGTACCACTGGTAGGGATTTTTTTCTGGTACCACCACACATAAAAGGCCTCAAGGCCCATCCAGCCTCTAAAAACTGGTACCAGAGAAATCTAGGAAGGTAATGCAGCCAGCCATGATACTGACCACACTCCACTCCACTAACATGCTGAAGGCTGTGGAAATACGGCCCTAACACTGTATCCCCAAAATGCTTTAATGGCACAGAATCTGGGATTTTTACCTTTCTACCTTACCTTATAAAAGAGAATGGTATAGCAGTAAGTATACTTTATATTATAAAAGAGCATGGTATAGCAGAAAGTATACTTTACATTATAGAAGAGCATGGTATAGCAGAAAGTATACTTTACATTACAAAAGAACATAGTATAGCAGAAAGTATACCTTACATTACAAAAGAGCATAGTATAGCAGAAAGTATACCTTACATTATAAAATAGCATGGTATAGCAGAAAGTATACTTTACATTATAAAAGAGCATGGTATAGCAGAAAGTATACTTTACATTATAAAAGAGCGTGAAAGCATAACTTATACTATAAGAAAAGTGTGGTATGGCAGAAAGTATAACACACTATAAGAAGAGTGTGGTAGGACAGAAAGTATAACTTACACTATCAGTAATTGAAGCATATACAGATATTCTGTTTGCTGTGGTAGCTGTCAGCAGCTGGTCTCTGTATATGGACAAACAGTGGACAGGCTCTGACTGAGACTTCGTAGCACACACCTCCTGCCCTGTCTCAACATTCCAGAGTTTGATGGTCTGGTCAAAAGATGATGAAAGCAGCCGTGTCTTGTTGTAGGCCTTCAGCTGGTTTAAGACAAAAGAGAGAATTTTGAAATTTCAAAATAGTCTGTCAAAGCTGAACAATATCTGGAAATACCTGATTATTGTTTTACATACACACATATATATATCTTATCTTATATCCTTCCCGTGCCGTTAAACGTCACATAGGGCTCGCAAAGTAGTCCGCCAATTTTTCCTGTCTTCGGCGAGTCTTTCAGCTTCATCAAGGGATTTATATATATATATATAGTTTTTATTTTTGCAAGGAGAGAGGGAGATGGGGGGGGGGGGGTGTAGGTGAAAGAGAGTGGGGGAAGGGGAGGGAGAGAGCGAGAAAAAGGAAGAACAGTGCGGAAGACATGTTGCTTAAGCTGAATGAGATAATGTCACTGAGACCAGCACGTTGCCTCAGAGCTGACAGACCATATGTGACCAAGAACCTATCTTCCACTGGCGCCCCTTGAAGAGATCATAGGTACTGTCTGGCAGTGAACAAGAACAAACCCAACCCTAAAAGAAGCCCTACCTAAAGAGACTGATGTGCTGGATTAACATTTACATACACACACAGCAGGCTAGATGTAAACTGTGTCACAAAGCAAACCTCTGCCCTTTTTTTCAGGGTGAGCACAGAAGAAGAAGATACCAATAACCAGTGACCACTTGGTCCCATTGATTGTGGAATCTGCTGATAAGCTCATTTTTCAATCCAGTCCAGATCTTAAAGAAAGCCACTGTGATCCACTCCCAATCCCATATGAAGCCATTGTTCCACCATCTTCACGGCTTTGACTGTCAAGTACATCATGCATGCAGTTCCAGGAAGATATGAAGGAGAATCAAAAAGGAAGATCATGTTGTCACGTATTAATGAATGTAAAAGCCTTACCGTTAATAATAACATTTCTCAACACAGTCCCCACATTGTTCAACATATAATTCATACTTGTTTACAAACTTCTTGATTCCTGCAGAGAAAAGAATGTTTTGGGTTGTTCTAGCAGCCACAAATGCACCACTTTGCATACCTGTTCATCACTTTCAAACTGCCGACCTTGCAAAATGTCTTTCAAAGGTCCAAAGACATGAAAGTCACATGGTGCCAAATTGGGGGTGAGGGCAGGGATGTGGTAACACCTCAAACTTCAACTCAGCTATTGTTTCTCGAGTTGCCAATGCCATATGGGGACAAACATTATCACAGTTCAAGATGGTCCTGTGTGCAATCGATGGGTGATCAGAGAGACATTAATCCAATACATTTGTTCTGTCAGCTCTGAACATTTTTATCCACTTATCTCTGGCTCACACACTTGTCCTTGCCACATTGCACAAGTCTTCTACGATGAATTTGCAGATGGTTTCACACCTTCAGCCCATAAAAATCTAACGACAATTTGCTCCACGAAAGCGGTGCATTCAGACAAATGAGCAGCCATGTTTACAGGCACTACTGATACTAAGTAAGTGATGTCAAAAGTCTTCCTGTCAATGTCAAAACCCACCCACTCCAAAAATATCAATCCACCACAGACATGTAGGCCTCTGTGACTTTACTTCTTTATTCTCCCTCGTATAACAACAACAACAACAACAAAAATCCTGATGACTTAAAGTTACTCTAGTCAGCATGAACAGCAAATTTTTCTTACAAGACAATGCATACCTGCAGTATTTCTCCGTCATGTGCCTTCCAGTAATGCAGGAACATCCCGCTGTTAACATCCAGTATGTAAATAAAGCCTGTAGAGAATCCGATCGCAACCCAGGTACTATCAGGACTTACAACAACGCAGCGAATCAAACCTGCAGGAATCATTAGGTAAAATCTATGATTCTGTTGCCACGTTAAATGTAATACGTGCTATTTCATCTTTATTAGTTAATGCAGTGAGCAAGTGAAGAAATTTAAATACCAGGGATCAATGATAACAGCTGATGGAAGGTGTATGACAGAAATTAAAAGCAGAATATGCCAGGCAAAATTATAATTTCAGAAACTGAAAACCAATTTGTGCACTAACTCACTGTCACTGAATGTGAGAAAGAAAGTATTACAGTGTTATGCTGAACCCATTTTTGATCTACGACGTGAATCATGGACAGGCAAATGGAGACAAACAGAGATGTTGTTCCTGACATCACAGCGATGGGCAAAACTGAAGGCAGGAGAAGCAGAGAATGATGGACTGAGGGAACAGATGTTAGAAGATCTGACACTGTGACATGGAAACAAATCAGCAACAGAGCTACTCAGAAATGTCAAGGACCGAGATTTGTGAAGAAGTATGATCGCCCATGCCTGCTGATAATGAAGAGTTAATATACAGTAGATAAAATAGTGTCATAATTATTAGATATCTAGTATCCTGGATAAATATAGTTAGAATATTTGAAAAAAAAGAAAAAAAAAAGGTAGGAATAGCTCTACTCATTAATAAGCACAAAGTTGTAATGTCTTGGCTTATGCCTCAATCATACAAAAACATACAAGATGAAATGGACAAGAAAAGACAATCTAAATTTACATGTACGATACATAACAAAATGGAACATTGAAAAAAAAAACACTTAGTCGTGACTTGTACAAAGTTATGTCTCAGAGTGCATGTTGTGAAATGCAGTTGCTGGGAAGAATCTAACAAGAACCCACCAAACAAAGGACATAATCATAGCCGTAAACAAGGAGCAAGAGGTTTAATAAGGAAGACCAAACAGGCTATCCAAAGACCACATGTCATTTTGGCAGAACTTGTTAACTCTTCCCATGCCATTCTCGCAATAGTGAGAACTTCCTGTTGGTCCAGTGTCTGCCATTGTCGTTATAGCGATATTGTTTCGTTGCAACGTAAAGCTATTGTAACACTTTTTGTTGTACACGATTTATCTGCGCATGTCTGGTGACCTTTCATAGTTCAATCAAAAAGCGTGGATAACAACCGAGCAAAAGCAATGAATTAATGGAGAAATTTCAGTATTTATTGTGATTTTGGAAGCATAAGGACATGTCCTATGACCCGACCACTGTTCCTGAATGTACCCCAAGTACATCTAGACCTATTAAATGGACTGGAGAAGTAGTTAGACGGTTATTTCAGACATTATTTTAATGAGAATGCCACCACATGACGAGATTGGATGAAAATTTAAGTAGATCTGGAAATCGTCGATGGTAAACATTGTACATCTAGGCATCACCGATGGTAAGCACTACACAATTATCAGCTAAAATCATCACATTACTTCTTTATTCCTAAAAAAACTCTTCATTTATGAAATCTTCTTACATTTACAACTATTTTCATGCATAATATGTATACTTTTAAAGTGGAAATACTTTGTACATTCACTTTTACAAATATACCTCCTATATATATCAAGACCCGCGTTTTTTGTGTGGCACAGATGGGAACATCCGCGTTTTTTTCTGTGGCACGGGAAGAGTTAAAGTCAAGAATAAGAGTGAAAGAAACTGAACTGATACATGCGGTCACTGACTTCTGCATCAAAGAAACAAGGGCAATAACTAAAATGAAATAGGACACTGATATCTTCCTTTCAGTCAATGCTGACCCGATAATGATGAATCCTACACAATTGATCATCTGAAAGCTGAAGTTAGGTAATTCCAAAAATGATGAAAACTTCTGCATTTTGGTGCTTGCTGACATGGATAATAAATTATCACTTAAAACAGATGCTGCGCAGAACATGCTGGACAGAAGACAAAAAAAAAAAAAAGCCCACCTGTACTACCAACAGAACAGCGAAATTCATGTGCATACTTGGATGTCCTCATATCAAGAAATCTGTGAATTAAAAAAAAAAAAAAACAATAAAAGCACTGAGCAATTTTCAGGTAGCAGTTATTAAGACAATAGTGACATGACTTCCTTGACGAAGGCAAGTAATTTCATCTTCGTTGCGCTGACCCTGCCATAGGAAATGAGAATCCTTCACACTTGCTGAGGATGATGTCTCAATAAGGATTCTTGCAGAGGCAAAAAAAGAGTGTTGAGATATTCCTTGGTGAAGTTCTTCCAATGAGGAAAACAGAGCACTTATGAACTTGTCTGTAGTGTCAAAATGATGATCCTCGAACAAATATATTTCATATGACAGTAAATGTGGATCAAGTCAGTCATTTGCATGTCCCTTGCGGAACTTTGCCTCTCTAACAGCACTCCTGTAGGCCTCTCAGTTGTAAGCAAGATGCCCTGCTGTTGATGCATCCATTTGCAGATCATCAATGATGTACTGCAACCATCTTCACCTTCTCTCTTTCTTTTCCCCATTATGTACCCTTCCAAGATGGTCTTCTCTAGATTATCATGATGTTTAATGTGTCCAAAATATTTAAGTTTTCTTTGTTTAATCCTCTTTACTAGCCAGCCTTCTTCAATATTAAGTTCTTGTAGTATGGATATAATTATATTAATAAGAGAAATGTGGATACGAGAATTAAATGTTGTCTTCTTCTTCATTCGCATTGTCTGTCTATATCTGCAGTCCTGTCTCTTGGACAAATTTCACTGTTTTTTGTAATTCATGTATGGAACCATAGAGCTTATCTTCTTCAGTGGTTTCACTGGGCCTATAATTACTTCTCAGTGTCTCACAGTTGGTGCAGTTTTGGAAGATATGTTCCACAGTTTGGGGCATCTGGGCACATGTACATAGATTAGAAGTACCAACCTTAAACTTTGTATACATATGACTTCAGAGTCGGCTGTGTCCTGTTTGGAGACGGAAAATGGTGACTTGTTCCTTTCTGTTTAGCATATGATAGTCATCATGTGGTGGTGTTTGTGGCTTCCTGTAGGTTTTTATCATGTTTTTCTTCTGATTATAGGTGATCAGTATGTCTGGTTGCTCCATTTCAGTGCCCTCTTTGGCCAGACGGTCAGCTTTCTCATTGCCTGGTATCCCACAGTGGGAGGGAATCCATTTCAAAGTGACTCTGTGTTGTAAGCCAATTTTTGACAAGGCATCCTTAAGGTCTGGTAGTTTGTTGCACTGAAGAGCTTCCAATACTGATCTTGCATCTGTGAGAATTACTACGGGGCACATATCAATTCTGGAGTCTGATAGTTTTTCAACTGCAGCAATAATTGCCATAACTTCTGCATCATAGTTGTTGCAGTATTTTCCAGTGGGTATGGAAATCTTGTCAGTGGTGTTGTTTGGATATTCAATATGTGCTCCTGCCCCTCCATTCTTTATGGCATTGTGTGGAGATCCATCTGTACACACACGTATCCAGGTGTCACATGGATATTTGTCATTTAGCAAACTAAGTGTGGTTGTTGATCTTACAAGAATGCTCTGCATCTCACCATTCTGTACACCTTTCACTTCAGTCTGAATAGTTTATAATCTGCTTCTTTCCATGGTGTATGCTCTGGTACAGATGATAATGGAGCTACTACAGTTGGAAGGTCAGATAACAGCTTACGCATACGCTTGACCTGATGAATGAAGCAAAATATGTTGTGAATTGTTGCTGCAGATGTTCGCAACATGAAACTAATAATAACAACAAAAGAAAAAAATTTAGTCACATCCGCTAATTTTTACCTCAAAGTGGATTCAGATGTTGCCAGGGCAACTAGAGTTGAAGGTGCTGGCAAAGCAGTTAGGGCAACCACTGGAGCATACTTAGAAGACTCCAGCTGACTAGTTGCAACACCAGTGTATGGATCCCAGATCTGAAAGAAGACGGTCATAAGATCATGTAAGTGATATTTAAAAGGTGAAAAATAAGAACACAATAAAGTACATGATTTTTTACAAACTCACCACACCTGATCGAAGGATCAACCAACGATGTTCAAACATTAAGAAAACTGATCTATGATATTATATTTTGGATATACACTTCTGGAAGCAGAGATCTAAGGGTATTTTACTGTCATGTCTTGTTTAGAGTTCTAAAATTAAACATTAAATCAGTGTTTTATTTGGTGAATCTCTAAAATGAATTTCTAAAAGTCGATATTTTTAACCCCACACCCCCCCCCCCCCACTGGGCAAGGTAATCTGTTTCTTTTTTTTCTTTTTAAGCAGATAAAGTTTGCCAAGATATGTGCATGTGGACATGTATATGATGAGGATTAAGTAAAATTAGGGGTTTTCTGATCTTCTTCTTCTTCTGCATTTGAGGTTGTTGGTCACATCAGATCCTGATCCATCGACATGGCAAAGCCCGCAGATCTCTCCAGATCCAGATTCTTTCAAGGGAGACGGAACTGAGGCACGGTTTCATGATTAGCTCAAGAATACTGAGAACAGGAATACTGAGAATGCGGAATCAACAAATTTCTTGGAGTCAAAAGGGCTGTGAGATTAAATTAATAAGAGAAAATCTACAATATGTATTCATCCCTTTTCTCATATTTTCAGACACGTTACAGCTAATATTCGTCTTAGCTGAATGCAGGTTACTATGTAAACACAAAATGCAATATGTATTGCTAGCCAATATATATCATTAAGAGGAGCTCATGTGGGTTAATGTAGTGTGAGAGGAGATCACCAACTGAGCTGATGGCCTGCATGAAGCAGGATTCCCTGGGATTCCATCTTCTGCTCTTCTATGTGTAGCTGCAACTTGTAGATGTAAGCTTGCTGCTTATAGTTATTCATCTCTCTGTCAATTTCACTATTGTTCACTGTACTGATGTTCTTTTTTACATTACTGTTAGCTTTTATTTCATTTTAATCCACGACTGTTCTATGTTGTTATGCGTCTGTTTTGTTATTCACTTTGCAGACTTACTTGCTCCCAGGTACGTTCATCCTCTCTCAGTGGCAACAGTAATACAGAAAAAGCAACTTTATAATTTGAAGTGACTTTAATGATGCAGGGGGTGACGATGAGTTGATAAGCAATATGATGAGGATGATAAGGCATCAACAAACTCCGTAACACAAGACTGGACGTAATTTACAATTCCATGACATATGTTCCCGGCAGACGTTTGTCACCATCAGAACATCCTACCACACACTACAACTTTTCCTTAACAACTACATTTCTAACAACCTAAATCTATGTCTTGTTCAGACAATATACAGAACACAACTGTCCCTCAGTCATACGATTTCTCTTTCACCTGACCTTTTCCCTGTCATACCTTAACTGTGACCCTCGTGCAACCCCAGACACAGCAGATGGACTCTACTCACAAACAGCTGACTGCTTTAGAAGATAACTCATTTTATACAAATGTTCCAATTCTCAGATGAGTTATCTATCTTATATCCTAACATTCAATACAGTGTTATATGCAAGAAGGATCGTGAACTCTGTAGAAGCATAACAGCCAACGCCAGTTGGCATGGCACCTGATGATGATGTGGGTTCAAGTGTTGGGAAACTTTTGGGGGGGGGGGTGTGGGAAAGGGATACTTCTCTGATGAAACTATGTTGTTTTGTTGCTCTCTACAATGTTTTCTGCCTATCAAAAGAATTCTCACACACACATCAATATTTACACAAACAAGTTCTCCACCAAACTAAACTCTTTTACAGCAAATTATAACACACAGGAAGCTGAAACACACAAAGAAACGGACAACAAAATGAAACAGTTCTAACATTCTTAAACTTAACTTACGGCTAAAAATGACATAATTTATCATCTTTTAAAATGCAAAATGCACATCAAAAATATCTTCTCTTGCTATGTCAACAACTAATGCCATAAACACTGGTTTCAAACAGTTGCAAAGCTTACCACAGAACTTCACAGCTTGAAAACTATGACAATTATATTAATTCACGTAAAACTCACATGAACTGTGCTGTCGCATGATGCCACGAGTCTCATACTCTCTACATAAACGACTGAGAAGACAGACTTTTTGTGCCGAGAGTAGCAGTACTGACAATACTGTCTGAAGATTGCAATAAAACAACATTTCAGAAAAGTAACACGAAACAATTAAAGTAATTCTACATTGTTCAAAAAAAAAAACTGTTAACGTATTAACATACACCAAGTTGTAAAATGACATTTAACTTTTCTGAACCAACTGTCTTGTATCTTAATAACAGGGCAGGAGAATAATTCCATTAAAACTATTGTCCAAAAGAATATTTTTATATTAACCAAAATAATATACAAAGAGCTAGTAAAATCTGTGATAAAATATTCCATTATCATATATTTATTTACTCATTCCTTTTGTGCTGTACTCTCTCTCTCTCTCGCTCTCACTCACACACACTCACCCCCACTAAAATTTGTCAGACGTTTCAGTTTGTTTTTTTTTCTGTCATTCTCCTGCTCTACATTTCACTCCATTGGATCCGCTGCTGGCGAGATTCTTCAGCTGCCGTGTGTGGAGCGGTGCTCCTCCCGGCCAATGAAGAAAGGTGCAAATGGGTTGCCGCGTGGCACCACTGTGGGAAAGGTGGTAGAAAGGATAAAGCGAAGCAAACGGTCAAATCACAGCACCTCTGGTCTGGAGGTCGGCCATGTCCTAAGTGTACTCATATTGGCTGAAATACTTGAACTGGCTTAACCTAGAGGTTAAGACACTGCTGGCAAGACTCTTCGGATGCCGCGCGTGGAGTGAAGCTCCTCCCGGTCAAGGAAGAAAATGCGGAAAAGCAATCAGGGTTGCTGTGTGGCATCAATTTGAAAAGGTGAAGGAAAAGGATAAAGTGAAGTTTAATAGGTATGTCCAGTAGTATTGCTGCGAGAGCTACACATACCATGGCACCTCTGCTCTAGAGGCTGGCCACATCCGAAATACACCTACACTGGTGAAATATGCCTAAACCGGCTCACTCCAGGAGTGAAACTTGAAGGCTACGCATGCCACGGCACCTCTGCTCTAGAGGTTGGTCACGTCTCAAACACGCCCATACTGGGATAATATAACTAAACCGGCTCAACCCAGGGGTGGAAGTCATTAGTGGCGAGGATTCATCCTCCTGGACAAAAGCTCCATCCTGGTCACAACTAGGAAGGGTAGCGGCCACGACCGCAAAATGCTGAAGTCGGAGACACTGGACTAGGGCAGTCTAGATAGGCAACCACCTCTCACCCGGAGGGGATGTATGCATATCCTAATCGCGCTGAGGTTTTCCGGTGAGAAAGTCAAACACTGGACTGGATGGGCAACCACCTCTCACCTGGCGATGATAAATGGGTATTTTAAAACACGTCGAGGTTTTCCTGTGAGAAAGTCCAACTCTGGCCTAGGTGGGCTAACACCTCTCACCCAGCGGGGATATACTGATATCCAAAACACGTCGAGGTCTTCTGGTGAGAAAGTCCAACTCTAGACTAAACTGGTGCAACGAAAACCATGGTGTCAGGCAATCCTGCTTCCGGGACCCACCAAGAATAAAGGCTCAACCCCTGCGATACTCTGAACCCCATGTGGTCCTCTCGGGGATCCCATGTGATCCTTTTGGGGACCACAGGACTTAACGTGGACTACAGGAGTAAATTCAGTAGGACTGTGGGGCGGTCTTGGTGGTAGAAGCGAACGAAGAAGAAGAAGAAGACTCCATTGGATACCTTCCTTTCTGGAAGACTGGTTTTAAATTAAATCTAGTTGTGATGTAATAAATTTGATGACACTCCTAGTTGTGGTGCAATAAACTTGATGACACTCCTAGTTGTGGTGTAATAAACTTGATGACACTCCTAGTTGTGGTGTAATAAACTTGATGACACTCCTAATTGTGGTGTAATAAACTTGATGACACTCCTAATTGTGGTGTAATAAACTTGATGACACTCCTAGTTGTGGTGTAATAAACTTGATGACATCCCTAGTTGTTGTGTAATAAACTTGATGGCACTCCTAGTTGTAGTGTAATAAACTTGATGACACTCCTAGTTGCGATGTAATAAACTTGATGACACTCCTAGTTGCGATGTAATAAACTTGATGAAACTCCTAGCTGTGATGTAATAAACTTGATGACACTCCTAGCTGTGGTGTAATAAACTTGATGACGCTCCTAGTTGCGATGTAATAAACTTGATGACGCTCCTAGCTGTGGTGCAATAAACTTGATGACACCCCTAGCTGTGGTGCAATAAACTTGATGACACTCCTAGCTGTGGTGCAATAAACTTGATGACACTCCTAGCTGTGGTGTAATAAACTTGATGACACTCCTAGCTGTGGTGTAATAAACTTGATGACACCCCTAGCTGTGATATAATAAACTTGATGACACTCCTAGCTGTGGTGCAATAAACTTGATGACACTCCTAGCTGTGGTGCAATAAACTTGATGACACTCCTAGCTGTGGTGCAATAAAGTTGATGACACTCCTAGCTGTGGTGCAATAAACTTGATGACACTCCTAGCTGTGGTGCAATAAACTTGATGACACTCCTAGCTGTGGTGCAATAAACTTGATGACACTCCTAGCTGTGGTGCAATAAACTTGATGACACTCCTAGCTGTGGTGCAATAAACTTGATGACACTCCTAGCTGTGGTGCAATAAAGTTGATGACACTCCTAGCTGTGGTGCAATAACTTGATGACACTCCTAGCTGTGGTGCAATAAACTTGATGACACTCCTAGCTGTGGTGCAATAAACTTGATGACACTCCTAGCTGTGGTGCAATAAACTTGATGACACTCCTAGCTGTGGTGCAATAAACTTGATGACACTCCTAGCTGTGGTGCAATAAACTTGATGACACTCCTAGCTGTGGTGCAATAAACTTGATGACACTCCTAGCTGTGGTGTAATAAACTTGATGACACTCCTAGCTGTGGTGCAATAAACTTGATGACACTCCTAGCTGTGGTGTAATAAACTTGATGACACTCTTAGCTGTGGTGTAATAAACTTGATGACACTCCTAGCTGTGGTGTAATAAACTTGATGACACTCCTAGTTGTGGTGTAATAAACTTGATGACACTCTTAGCTGTGGTGTAATAAACTTGATGACACTTTACTGGATGGGTTAGCTAGTCCCTTGTGTAAATTCTTTCCCACTCCCTTCTTTTCAAAAGTTCCCTTACAACATACAGATTTTGCATCCTAAAGGTGGGTCTGTAGCAATGTTCACTCTTAGCTTCATGGAAGTGCAAATGCACATACAAAAACAAAATCATGCCATACATGCAACTTCATGTGCCACGCACATACACAAACATAAAAAGTAAAATAAAACTGCTACTTTTATTTTTCAATTTCCATAAGTTACTTTGTGCTGTAGTAGCACTGAAGAAAAATATGACAGCATTGCATAATGTTTATTTTTCTGATTCCTTTTTATTTTAGTCATTTTTTTCAATGAAAGCTTTTAAATTATATTTTATTATATGAGGGGCATTCAGAAAGTAATGCACCACATTGTTTTTTTCAGCTAACAATGAAGACAGAAGGATGACATTTTGCATACTTTAAATATGGCATGTGCTGATTGTGTGAACCAAATTACACTGCAAACAGCCAAAGAATATGGCTGCCCTAACCGTTAAAATAGACTGTGTTAGCAACTTGTGGTATAAGTAGCGAATTGTGATAGAATTTCTCGTTGCACAGAAGGAAACTGTTGTGAACATTCACAAGTGTTTATATGATGCATATGGAAGTTTTGCAGTCGACAGGAGTACAGTCAGTCACTGGGTTCAGAGAATCAAAGAATTAATAAGTGGAGATAAGGAGTTGCATGATCGGCCGCGCTGTGGATGTCCTGTCACAACCATCAAGGCAAAAAATGTTGAAAAGCACTGAGGGTATTATTCTTACTGATAGGCATATCACTACTAAACAATTGGTTTTAAAGCTGTCAGTCAGCAATGGTAGTGCAAATGCAGTTATAAAAGCTCTCGGGTTTTCTAAGGTTTGCACAAGATGGGTTCCTCGAAGTCTCACAAATGACCATTGATTGCAAAGGAAAACAATTTCTTCTGAATTGTTGGAGCATTTCACTGCTGAGGGAGAGAACTTTTTGGCTAAGATCGCAACAGATGACGAAACCTGGGCACATCATTTTGAACCTGAGACAAAAAGACAGTCAATGGAGTGGCATCATCCGCAATCACCACGAAGAAAGAAATTAAAGACAACTCCTTCAGTTGGAAAGGTCATGATCACTGTCTTTTGGGGCACTGAAGGTGTGATTCTTGTGGATGTTATGCCAAGAGGAGAGACAATCAACTTGCAAGCTTACATTAAGACACTGAAAAAACTCAGTCAACATTTTCGCAGAGTTCGGCCGCACAAGAATCCAGCAGACCTGCTTCTCCTTAATGACAATGTGCACCCTTACACAAGTCTGGCAACACAGGAAGCAATCACCAAATTGGGTTGGACTGTACTACCCCATCCACCCTATAGTCCTGATTTGGCACCCTCTGATTTCTATCTGTTTGGTCCACTTAAAGATGCACTCCGAGGGGTAAGATTTGAAGATGGCAAAGGAGTGATTCATACAGCGAAGAAATGGCTACATAATCAAGAGAAAATCTGGTACGGGCTAGAATACATGCACTTATTTCACACTAGCATAAAGCCGTACAAGTTGATGGGGATTACGTTGAATAATACCGATGTTTACATGACATATCCATGTATATTGTGTATAAATTTCATGCTTTTTAAATAAACAGCTCCGGAGAAAAATGATGTGGTGCATTACTTTCTGACTGTCTCTCGTATTATGTTACAACATGCATTTAGACAAAATTTTTTCTGAGAATACATTTATATATGGGTTGAAAATTTTCACACAAATGGCAAAACTTTAGGTGGCACACTGGCCTATAGTTTGATATATGTGTTATTGTGTCCTTGACCCTAGAACACTGACATGCGTAGTCAAAGTGACATATGACAATGTAAGTCAGACAGACTTGGGTTACCAGTTTATGTGTAACAAAAAAATTGGTAAATAAATGAAAATATGTTTAAAATGGTAAATTAGTTACTCAAAGCAGAAAAAAAAAACAGACTGAATATAGTTGTGAGTTTACAATTGCTTGGTGGAAAGACACATAAAAAGATAGCAGAATTATTCTTAACTGCAGTTTACGGCCCTATGGATTGAAATCATGATTGAAAATTTGAGAAGTTATGAAAAAGAAAATACAGCGAAAAGATACACATGGCAAAGGGGAGAAAGAAGACAAGAAGAAGAAACTGAAGATACAGAAAATTTTGTAAAAGAACAAAGTAAAATGTTAAGATAAACCTACTTTTTCATGCCATCACCACTACTATTTATAGACCACAGCCTGACAGTTCTGTCCTTGCATGCAGATATAAAGCAGTTCTCCGTGTCCATTGTGTACAATGATCTTATGCTGCTGGTATGACCTACACATTTATACAAGTGTAAGAAAAACACATTAAAAATGTTCTTTAATTTATTCCTACAAAACTATAATAAGACCAGCCATCATGTATGGATCAGAAACATGGAATATGACAAAAAAACAGATGAACAACAATTGCAGATCTTTGAGAACAAGATCCTAAGAAGAATCTTTGGGCCGATAAAGGATACCAACAGTGGAGAATGGACGCTAGAAAGAACACTGAACCGAACAGCTTATTTAAATCCCAATGAATTATAAATGTCATGAAACTGAACAGACTATGCTGGCTTGGGCATGTAGAAAGAATGGAAGAAAACAGACAAATGAAAATGATGTATGCACAAGAGATGAGGGAAACAAGACCAAGGGGTAGACCAAGACAGAGATGGAAAGACAACATAGAAGAGGATATAAAAGAAATTGGTGTCACCAACTGGAGAGAGATTAGGAATAGAGAGGAATTGTCTTAATGGCTCAGAAAGCTGAAGAAGAAGAAGAAGAAGATTAAATTATTCTTTAAAATTAAGTAACACAGAACCAACATCAATGAATGGCTATTAATGCAGCATGAGCATTGGGCAGCAGCAGCAGTTCAAGTATAATGTATCTGTCTGTTGAGAAACAGATGCTGGATTAAATTCCATACAAACTGTATAAACTTTGTCTTCCTTTCAATGCATCCCGCCTTTTCTTGATCTCTTAAACATAAATGTCAGCCTCTGGACAATAAAAGAAATATATCCTGCATGGTGAGACACACTTGGTTATCACTGTATTTTGGAAACATGATGTTCATAAAACTAGTGCCACATATACAGAACATTACTTGAGCTCACTTCACGCCAACCAAGAGCTGAAAGGTAAACTCTGAAAATCTTACTCTGACTGATTAAAAAACATGAAAGACAAGAAAGATCTTCGTCTGCTGCTGGTCATCTCACTGTAACTCTGAACCTGAGTTCTTGACATCTGGCATCTTTAACGAAGATCTTGGCTTATGGGGGCTTTCTTTAAATCTCAGAGTGGACATATGGTACAGCACTTCTCAAGCTCCTCTGCTATGTGAAGATGTCAACCTGTGAATCACTGCTAGAATGAAATAACACAACAATTTCTTCAAGAGAGCATCCTGGGGGAGGTAAGATAGGGTTTTTTCTGTTATGCCTCGCCAGCTCTGATTAGTGTGCCACCTCTGAAAAGCTGCCATTTCTGCTCCAAAAGAATGACCTAGCTACATATTAAGAGGGGCTCATAGATGCCAACACTCTATAGCATTAAACAGAATGTATAAAATAGGAAAAAAGTAGGAGCAGCTTTATTACTTAACGATTACAAAGTTGTGACGTTTCGGCGTGAGCCTTAATCATACAAAAACATACAGGACAAAGAAATAGAGAGAGGAGATAAAGTATAGATTCACATGAATACTATAAAAAAAAAATTTTTTTTGTTAAAAGAGTACTTAGCTGTAAATTGCAAGGTGTGGCTTGTCCGGTGGTGTGTGTCAGGAATGGATCTAGTGGGACGTGGAGACTGACATAGAACTGTGACATGTGGTCAGTGGGTTGTAACTGGGGGTGGTGGATGGGGAACCGGGGAGGGGAGAGAGAGTGACGCAATACTGACCTAGCTAGGAGAAATTGAAACAGATGACTGGGGAAGAGGGGTTGCAGAGAAGAGGGGTTGCAGAGAAAATAGTGAAATGTGATATATGACATCGTTTGCAAAAGATGCAGGATAACATATATCGGTGATTTGGCCTCAGATTAGGGGACCGCATGCAAAAACATCTGTACGACACCGCCCAGCATGCTTCGAAACCAGTCCCAAATCATTTCAATGGCCCAAACCACAGAGGCAAATCTGATTTTCTGGTAACAGCCATTAAACAATGTCATGCAGATGACACAAGCCGCCTGGCACTTGAGAACCGCTGCATTCAAAATTATGGGACGCTGGAACCACACGGGTTAAACTCGCTGTTTAGTTACACGTAACATCATCTTCTTCAATCATTATAGTACCTCTCCACTAAATCCACCCCTTCTTACTTTTCAAACTTCCTCACAGCATCACTCTGCAACCCCGCTTACTTTTCAAACTTCCTTACAGCATCACTCTGAAACCCCGCTATTTTCTCTGCAACCCCTCTTCTCTGCAAACACACACCGCCGGACAAGCCACACCTTGCAATTTACAGCTAAGTACTCTTAACAAAAAAAAATTTTTTTTTTATAGTATTCATGTGAATCTATACTTTATCTCCTCTCTCTATTTCTTTGTCCTGTATGTTTTTGTATGATTAAGGCTCACGCCGAAACATCACAACTTTGTAATCGTTAAGTAATAAAGCTGCTCCTACTTTTTTCCTATTTTATACATTCTGGTATCACAGCTTTACTGCAGTGCTTCGTGTATAGTTGTATACTTATACACTAATTACTGTGTTTATAACATTAAACAGCTGCTTCAAGCACCCGGAGACCTGCTAGCTAGAAATGATAAATCTTACATCTAACATCTTACTGTGCTAACATGCGTCACACAGTCTCATGTTCTCTGTGAACTTCTCAGTCTCATCAAGGGATTTGATGCCAATCATCTTAGTCTCTCGTGTCAGTGTTCTCTTTAGGGTCTCTCAAGGTTGATCTCTTTTTCTTTTTTTTCCAGATGTTCCCCATTTGATGGCTTGCTTTGTGATCCTCTGATTGTTTCTTCCCATCAACGCAGCCCACCCCATGCAGCAAACCGTTTCAAGTGATCAAGAAAAGAAATTATAAATGCTAACATCTAAAACAATCAATGTATATGCTGAGAGCGAGCTTATACAGAAAAAGCTACTAAAAACTTTGAGAAAACCAAGACAGTTTAAGTAACCACATTTAATTATGTAACATAAGTACATACCCAGATATGTTTGAAGTTCAATCTGCATAAAGTTGAACATTGTGTCTCTTTCATGAAGTCCTGTAGATGATACACATTGTTCAGACTTGTTTAAGGAACCCAAAATGATGAGCCTAATACAAGACAAGCTTTGAACAACTAAAATTCAATAAAACAGGTAAACTCTGGTAAACTAGTCAAGTGAATTATGTTTCAAGAAATACCCATCTAAGCTTTTCCATGATGAAGGAGAAAAAAGGGAGGGAGACAATATAGGTAAAGGTATGGTAAAGGTAATCCTGTCATGCCTTAGAGGCACATAGGGATATGGTGTTAGCGCCCATATTTTCCTTGACCTGTCAGCACACTAGAGGGTGATATGGTCAGTATCATGCCTGGCTGCCTTTCCTTCCCCAACTCCAGAAGAAGTTTGGTACCCATTTCTACTGCTGGGTGACTGGGGCGCCTCCGGCCAGATTCGAACTCCCGACCTTCACCATGAGAGACTAGTGCACTAACCACTTTGCCACTCAGATGCCCAGGGAGACAATATGGCTATAAAGAAATGCACTGGAAAAAAAAAGTGTGAAAAGGAAGTGGTCATGACTTTTCCAGCAAACCTTGGCTAAACAAAAGTGCTGTATGAAACAACCAGGGATTCTCAGTGAAATTACTGTACAATATGGTAATGCAACTTTAAAAATACAACACTGCTTACAGAGATCTGTGCAGTAAAGTCTCATTATTGTTTGCTCCCCTTATTGTTTGGTAGTGTGGATATTTGTGTGTCAGTACATCTTCTCACAGTCTGGCAGTAAAGATATTTGTATCAGTAAATCTCCTCACAGTTTGGCAGTAAAGATATTTGTATCAGTAAATCTCCTCACAGTTTGGCAGTAAAGATATTTGTGTCAGTACATCTTCTCACAGTTTGGCAGTAAAGATATTTGTGTCAGTACATCTTCTCATAGTTTGGCAGTAAAGATATTTGTGTCAGTACATCTCCTCACAGTTTGGCAGTAAAGATATTTGTGTCAGTACATCTCCTCACAGTTTGGCAGTGAAGATATTTGTGTCAGTACATCTCCTCACAGTTTGGCAGTGAAGATATTTGTGTCAGTACATCTCCTCACAGTTTGGCAGTGAAGATATTTGTGTCAGTACATCTCCTCACAGTTTGGCAGTGAAGATATTTGTGTCAGTACATCTCCTCACAGTTTGGCAGTGAAGATATTTGTGCCAGTACATCTTCTCATAGTTTGGCAGTAAAGATATTTGTGTCAGTACATCTCCTCATAGTTTGGCAGTGAAGATATCTATGTTAACTAGACCATGACTTTTAAAGATTTAAATATCCTCATTAATCATGTCTGGACAATCTAGCACACATCTGAATGAAGAAACTGAAAAAAAACAAAAAAACTTTCGGCACAAAAAGCAGAAAACTATGTAAGAGAGCAAAAGCAAAAACAAAAAAAAGAAATAAGAGACAGGCTTGTGTGTTACCAAAATTTCTGTCCAAGTCACACCTACCTAATTCCCGCTCACAATAAGCCAGCCAGTTTCCCCTAAGATGTCTCGATTTGTTCTGCTCCATGTCTGAACTGTCACAAAGAAAAAAAAAAAATCAACATCTTTAACAGAAAAACTCCACTTGTCATTTCCATCATGGCTTTTAGAAACAATACTGGCCAGCAGGCACTGCAGACATGATAATCATTCAGGAGTGATTTGAGAATATAAATACTCCAAGAATATTCAATATGTACCTGTATAGTACTCTAAACCAGTACTGTGTGACCTAATTTCTTCTTACTCCTCTTCAGTTTTCCTGGAACTACAAGCTAGTATTTTCTGCAGCTGATGCAGTGAGGATGCCGACGCTAACAGACCCTGAGTGGAGCTATAAAGCAAGGAGTGTGCAATGCTTCTTTAACAGACTCCACTACACTGCCATCGAGACTATGGTGATCCCTATCCTATTAGCCGAGCTACTAGGCCTGGTACTGGAAGTACCAAATGGGAGGTGGGAAAGGATCCTGGTCAGCTAATGTTTGCCAGCCCTGATGCCAGCTTGTCCGCTATGAGTCAGTGACTGCCAAACAGGACAGCATCTTCACCCTCTACTGTGCCCCCCATAGGCAGGTTAATACTTTTATAAAAAATATTTTTATATGTGTTTTATTGTAAAAGAAACTGATTTTTTTCATTCCTCAATAATGAATTATATCTCTTGATGTTTCCTATTTGATGTAACTTACTGATTTCCCATTTAAAATTGTTTCAAAACTGCCACTGCTAAAAAGTCTTCAGAATTCATATAAAATGTGTAAAAATAATTTTTATAAAAAAATTTGAAAAACCCAGCTTTCAGGTCACTCTAAATAAAATCCTAACAAGATGATCTGGTTTAAGGGCAATGATACTGCTATCAGAACCTGAAGATAGCTATGATACTGCCATCAGAACCTGAAGATAGCTATGATACTGTCACCAGAACCAGAATATAGCTGTAGCCTTCATCCTGGTGATGATGCACTAGATATAGCATGACCTTGCACATAAACTCTGAACTTAAAAAAAAAAAAGCATATAAACAGGACTGAAAGTAAATTTTATCTCTAAATCAGCCCCTCTTCTATTAAACAAAACATGCACATTTATCAGAAATGATATTCTCTTCTGCTACTGTCATATGTTCCTCATTCTTCACATCTATTACATTACTACCATTTCTGTTTTTTTTTAAATGTAAAAAAAAAAACATATCTTCTATTTGAACACATGCCTTTTGGCCTGACACCTCTGACTTTGGCTCCACATATTTTCAGAACTGGATTTGTCTTCCCATTTCCCTGTTCACTCAACCAGACTACAGTCTGCTTCCAGGGGGACTGCTGGTAGGTAGGAAAAGGTTCTTGGTCAGTCAGCTTTGGTTTACCAACCTGACACAAGAAGCCAGCTATGGGAGCCTCTGATGACTGTCTTGTTCAGATCTTTGTCCCTCAGGTGTGGGCTGAGTTTAGTGAAAACTGCTGAAGTTACACAACAGACAGCTCTAGGTCTTCACTCTACGCGGCTGAGTCTTCACTTTGAGGCGCCAGTCTGTTCTGAGATGTAGTGGCTGCAGCATTTTCCCAGAATGTCCGGACTTAAATAATTGCCATGTACCACAAAACTGGGGACCAGCTAGTGTAGTGGTTAGAGCACTCGTCTAGCAAATGAATGGTCTAGGGTTCAAATCCCCAGCTGAGTGGGGTTTTTTTTTTTTTTCTGACCAATACGGCCCTGGGGTTTACCCAGCCTCGGAAAATGGGTACCACAGAAATCTAGGCCAGGCGTGATACTGACCACATCATACTTTCATGTGCCGAAGGTCATGGAAAATACAGGCCTAACACCGTGTTCCCTTAATGGTGTGGAAAGGTAATCCTCTACCTTTCCCCTTTTACTGCAAAACTACATTTTACCATCACCTTAATATCTCATGCCTGAGTTGGTAAAGGTTTCGTAAATATCAAATATTTTTTTAAAAAAGCAAGAACAAAACTTACGATCTCAGGTCATCCAGATGAATTGCCAGTATTCCAGAATGTCTGTATCCACGCCCAAACTGTCCTACTTCTGGATGTGTGGCTGCTGATTCTGCTGTCTCAGTCAGCTGAATTCTATTTCCAATCATAGCTACATTACTTCCAATGCCAGAGTTGACCGACCTTTCCTCTGTAGGGGTCAAGAGGTCATCTGTATAAAAAAATGTTTGAAATTAAACAATATAAGCACACAGCATTTGCTGTTTTATTTTGCCAACAATATAAGCACACAACATCTGCTGTTTTATTTTGCCAACAATATAACCAACCAGCTGATAGCACTTTATTTTGCCAAAGTGGGATAGCGACCATCATTATTCAAAGACAGCAAAGACTTATAGCTTCTCATTAATGAAGGCACTGTTCATTCATTCACTGTGATCTACTGTCCCCAAAAACATTACATTATTTTAGTTTTATTTTTGTTTTTTGAAAATACAATATTAACTGTTGTGACAGTTCAATATATCACCCAGATCTCAACATTTTCATTAGCAACTTCGAGATATATGACAAAAATGCTTATCTCACACAGCTGTCATATGTTGCTAGTCTTTAATATTTTCAAAAATTTAGGGCTGCAGTTTTCATTAATTCATCAAATCAAAGAGCAGTTTTTGTTTCAGAGGAGGGTAACTGAAATCTCTATTTGTTTCATTTCTTTTTTGTTGCTGTTGTAAATTTATGTTTTGAAAGATGTCAAAAGAGGTAGACAAAAAAACATGTTAGCTTTCAGAGTTACTGTGTGTGAAAACCCATATTTGAGGAATGGTTACGTCACTGGCAAAGTGAATGATGACAAAGGGGCATAAGAACTGGTAAAACCTTGGTTATTTGCTTTCGATCCAACCCGAGACCTAAAGATGATATATAACACCATGTGCTATTATTTCTTTTGTCATCTGAAGTAAATTTAATTATGCTCTAAAGTATTTTATTCATTTATATTTTTTTAATATTTGAAATCATTGAAATATAATGATCCAATATTCACTTTTCTGTAAAGTGTGTGAAGTAAAAAAAAAAAAAACCCAACAACAACAGAAGTAGTCCACTTCAACATAAAATAAAAACAATGAAAAGAACTGACATATATTTAAAATACAGCTTCTCTGCCTTTTGGCTATTTTAATCAACAACCCTCACCACACATGTGGTAAAATTATCTAGCAAGCCCATGCGGGCACTAAAAAAAAATTTAAAATACAGAAAACAGCTGTCTATAATTTATCATATTTATCTTCTCTTTTGATGTAATATATGAGTGATTACTTGAAATCTTTGAGATGTTCTTGAACTTATGATCTGGGAAAAAGAAAAAAAGATATTCTATGCCCTAATGATATATAGTGATAAGAGTGGATAAAATCTTTTTTATAACAAAACTGCTGTGTCTGTTTCTAAGATCAACAGATCCTCCTACGTGACTGAATGTACATGTTTAAACTTCCGACGAAATTAAATAACTTACCAACAGGATTAGCTGCTGCTGCTGACATTTTGCTTGTATAACCTTCATGATCTTTTGGGGCGGAGAGGTCAGTTTCTGTGTCATGCTGGGAGCAGAGCAATCTTATCAAATCCTCATTGTGCAGTTTCTCCTCCATATGAATGCTTCCATGTATGATATAAATAGAATGCAAAGACTAAGACATACAACCTAATGCTCCAATCGAACATTCAAATTCTACAAATAGTGGGAGCAAGAGGATTTGTAGCAACATCAGCACATGACCTATGTAAATGACTGGACATAAAAGAACAAGCAATAGCAAGGGCTTTGAAAAACCTTTTCAGAAACAGCAGAAAAAGCCTCATACTGGCTGTGGAGCGTGCAGAACAAGCACTGAGAACTTAAATAATTTATCTCATCTAATATCAGTCCTATACCAACTCTGAAGAACTCAGACAAAGATCAAAAGAATGCATTCGTCGGCCCCAAACATGTGACAAAGATTGGATTCTGGAATGTAAGAACAATGACAGCACCATCAATAACTGCTCAAATAATCTGAGAAATGGATAGATACCATCTAGATTTACTGGGCATCAGTGAAATGTGAAGGCCAGAAGCAGGGAAAAGAACAGCAGAAAACTTTAAGTTAATAATACATTCAGGCAGAGACGATGGGAAATACCAAGAAGAAGTAGGTATAATTATGTCAAATGTAGCAGCAAAGAGCCTTATAGAATGTGAATCAGTGAACAGTTGTATAATAAGAGCATGATACAAACTAAGACACGGAAGAATGACAATTATACAATGTTATGCATCCACGAACAATGCAGATGAAATAAAAGACGATTTCTATCACCAACTACAACTCATTAACAAAATCCCTAAACACAACATCCTAATTGTTATGTGAGACTTCAACGCCAAGGTAGGAAAAGATAACACTGATGTCGAAAAAGTAATGGAGAAAGAAGGAATTGATATGGTAAATCAGAATGGAGAAGGATTAATCGAACTGTCTAACAGAGGGCACGGTCACTGGAGGAACAACATTTCCACACAAAGAGATACATAAAACAACAAGATAGAACAAGAAACCAGAAAGGCCATTTTTGTATTAGAAAGCAATTCAGAACATCTCTGACAGATGTAAGAGCATGTAGAGGTGCAGATGTCAACAGTGACCACAATCTGTGTATAGGGAAAATAAGACTAAAACAAAAGCCAAGACAAGAAATCAATACCCAGAAAGATAAACAGCCACAGCCTACAGGAAAAAAAATACTAACAGTAATTTCAATCAAGAACTTATCAATCATTTCGCAGACCTCAGTGAGGTAGAAGAGATAGATAAAGATGAATTATGGAATTCTTACAGCAAAGCCATAATCACAGCAGCAAAAGCACTGTGTTGGACTGCAAAAAACAAGTAGAAAACCATGGATATCAGAAAACACACGGAAATACACACAAAGAACAGCCAAATTAGCCATGTTGAATGTAAAGACAGATCTTGGAAAAGTTT
The DNA here is from genome assembly GCA_009760885.1 of Achatina immaculata. Classification (NCBI taxonomy): domain Eukaryota; kingdom Metazoa; phylum Mollusca; class Gastropoda; order Stylommatophora; family Achatinidae; genus Lissachatina; species Lissachatina immaculata. The sequence goes on along the minus strand of CM019718.1, from coordinate 13,987,245 downwards.
TGGCAAATACAGAGAACTAGACAATTTATTTAGTAAAAAGTTCAGCTAGAAGAGACAAAAGAGAATATATAGACAACATGGTGAAAGTGGCAGAGAAAGCAGCAAAAATAGGAGACTGCAAAACTCTACATAACTTACAAAAGAGGCCAATGGGTACTGTTACATCCAAAGAAAGATCATACTTTAGTAAAACTGGCACCATATTAACATCAAGTAAAGACCAAAAGCAAAGCTGGGCCGAACACTTCCAAGAAATACTTAATCAACCACACCCAAAAGAACTGATAAATCTTAAAACCAGCTTACCAACCCCACAACTAAATGTCAGCCTAGATGAAATTACACTGAATGAAACTGAAACAGCAGTGAATCTAATGCCTGTAGGTGAAAGTGATATAACAGCCGGAGTTAAAAGCTATTAATAATGATAACATGAGCCAATTACAAAGAATGTTTAAGAAAATTTAGACTCTAAATGAAAAAAAAAGAATTGTTAAAATACTAAAAAAAAAACAAAGGCAACCTCAGCCACTACAATTATTGGGGATGAATAACCTTACTATCAGCTGTATCAAAAGCATTTTGCAAAGCTATTCTGAATATAATTAAAGATATAGTGGATGTTGCAATGTGAGAAGAACAAGCAGGATTTCGAAAAGGAAGAAGCTGTCTCGACCAGATCTTTACTCTAAGAATAATACTTGAAGAACATATTGAAAAGCAAAAACCATTAATCCTGAACTTCATAGACTTTAAAAAGGCATCTGATAGCATACACAGAGATTCATTGTGGAGAATTTTAAGACTATGTTCTATGTTTGAACAGTCAACACAGACGAAGGAATGAGTGAATGGTTCCAGGTTGAAACAGGCATGAAACAAGGATTTATACTATCTTCTTTGCTTTTTGGAATTGCCATAGATTTCAGAAAAAATGCTGCACAGGTAAAATGGGCACTGATTAGGTACATGGGACCCAACTAGAAGATCTTGATTATGCAGATGACATAACTTATCTCAGTGATGATGTGAATTGAGTGTGAAAAGCAGATACAATTACTTCACTGGCTGGCAAAATAATACTTGGAAATTAACAAGGAAAAGACAAAAATAATGAAACTTCTCATTAAGGAAAAATATACGTAGAAGGAACGGCTGTTGACGAAGCACACCAATTTGCATACCTTGGCAGGTACATAGACCAGGATGGTGACACCAGAAAGGAAGTTAGAATTCGAATTGCAAAAGCAGCATTGATCTTCAAGAATCTTGAGAACATATGGAATTCAAAAGTTATAAGCACAAAAACCAAGTTAGGATTATTCAATTCAAATGTGATATCCACCCTCATTTATGTATGCAAAAGCTGGAAAACAACTAAAGAAACAGACAAGAAAGTAGACTCTTTTGAAAACAAATGCCTAAAGCAAATACTTGGTATAAAGTGGAACGAATTCAAGAACAACGCAGAAATAAGGTAGATAAATGAACAACAACCTGTCTCATGGGTGATCAGAAAAAGGAGATGGACACATATCAGTCACATGATTAGAAGAAACAGTCAGAGAATCCCAAAACAAGCTATCAAGTGGAACACAACAGGCCAAAGAATAAGAGGTCAACCATCTGGAACTCTAAAGAGGACACTGTTAAGAGAGGCAAAATTGAAAATCCCTTGATGAGGTTGAAAAGCCTGTAGAAAACAGGAAAAGCTTGGCGAACTACCATGCGAGCCCTGTGTGATGTTTAACGGCACACAAAGGATATAAGATGAATACTGGTCCTCCTTGACTGAATGGCTAAGATGGAGATCAAAGTGCAATGATAAATGGAAGATCATGGGTGGGGGGAACATCCTCTCATGATCTGAAGGAGTTGTGTTGTTTCACTCTCTATACTAGAGTTTCCTGCATACATATAGGTTTAAGAAAAAAAATATTTTTCCTTAATAACTCAGTCAGTCAGTCAGTCAGTCAGTCATTTGCATGTTCCTTGCTGAACTTTGCCTCCCTTACAGCTCTCCTGTAGGCCTCTCGGTTTTCAGCAAGACAATGCTCCAGTTCACAAGTCGGCGGTGGCAATGGCTGCCATTCATGAATGCAGCTTCTTGAACATCCTCCTTATTCCCCAGATTTGGCCCCTCTGGACTATTACCTGTTTATCAAACTCAAACAGGAGCTCAGTGGTGGCACATCTGCTTCAGATGATGACGTCATTCATGCTGTAGATCACTTTCTACTGGCACAATATGCTGACTTTTACAAAGAAAGGGATCCTTATGCTCCAGGATCGCTGGACAAAGTGCATAAACTTGCAAGGGGACTATGTTGAGAAATAACCCAAAAAAGCTGTCCACAAATAACCCGTTGTACCTTATGCCGAGAATTTATCAATCACCTCTCATAATTCAATGGCTTTTTTTCTTTCTTTCAATTCCAGGAGCTGACCTTAGTCGCATGCTTCACATCAGGTGGAGCACATCAGTCCCCACACTGTGTTCAGGCTACCATAGCACAACAACCTAGTGCCAAGAGCATCACATACAAATAAATTGTAGTCTTCAGCATCTACTGTCCGCTGACATTTCATCTTACATGAACAGCCATCCTAGTTTTGCCAAGACTCACATCAGTGTACCACGAAAAGTATAAATATACTGCAAAATATTTTTTAAAAATCGTCAAATTTCTTGCTGACTTCAAACGCTGTAAGGTGAACTCGTACATAAGAGTACAAAATAAAAATAAAAGATATTGGTGTCCCTTGCAGCCTCTTTTTACTTTACTTCCAGGTCCTGATGCTTTGCAGCTGATGCTGTGAAGGTATTGGATCACAGCACAATGTTGAAAGGGGAGTGTGTTCTGGCAGTTCTCTCTGCAGACTGAGAGAAGCTTAAAAGGCAGGAAAAAAAGTGCTATGCTTCTTTAGCAGATTCCACTACCATGGGGATAAAGAGATCCCAGATTCCACTACCATGGGGATAAAGAGATCCCAGATTCCACTACCACGGGGATTAAGAGATCCCAGATTCCACTACCATGGGGATTAAGAGATCCCAGATTCCACTACCCTGCACTGTTACTAGATGTAACAATGGAGAGATGGGACAGGGTCTTGGTCAACTCTGGTTTGCTGATCCTGATGCAAGTCACTGACCATTATACTGAACTGTGTCTTACCCTAAGTAAAGATGACAATGTAGACAATCACAAGGAGTAATGTCAACAACGAACAAATCTGTCTGACAATGCATGCAAGTCACATTAGTTGCTCATCTCACCTTCCAAATATCCGACACAGAGGAATGTAGCAAGCTTGTGCCAGTTCTGGAGTAAACACGCATCTCATCTCCTGTGCACACTTTTCTGCCGTTGTTGATGGAGATTTAGCATCCACATAATCATCTAGTCACGACAGAAAATGATTTTTAACTGATCCAGCCAATGCAGAAAAGTTAATGATAAACTGCGAGCGAATTAACTATTCTGACAAATCAGAAAACTGTATGCAATGTCTTCTTAGCTGACAAATTTTAAGTACTCAAAATTTCTTTTATGCTTATTTTAATTTCTTTTGTGTTATCTTAATTTAGTATATGCTTCAAATCATTGTGAAGTTTTTTTTTTCTTTGTTTGTTTGTCTGGTTTTTTTTTTCCCTCACTTTCTGAGCAACTCTGGCAAAGCACAGCATTTCTAAACACAAAAAACACACACAAAATTGTCACATATCTTGAAGTAACTTCTAGTTAGGGTTTGACTGCTACCATATGAAAGTAAATGGTACCACCTACAAATGTCAAACCCACTGCCTTGTGGGGGAAGGAGTGTCAAAGACTGATAGAAAACCCTGACAGAAGAATTTAAAAGGAGGACACTGAAGCATCTGGCAGTGAGGTTCTTTCTTACCTGACTTCTTTTCTCTTCCCCCCCCCCATTAGATTTCTAAATATAGACCTTGTCTTTCTTCTGGAGTTGATTTACTCAGGAGTAGACACTTTTGTCCATTTCAGTCGTTCAGGCAAAAGCAGGAAATGCTTCAAAACTGTCTTACGATGCCAAAATGTGCCATTTAGAATCAAATCAATAAAATTATAACATGACAAGCCGAACAGACGCTAAACCAGAAAATGTACACAGACTCTTTAAAAAAAAGTGCATGTCCCACCTCTGTCATCAATGATTCCTACGGAACTCAGGCTGGGTATTTTTGTGAAGTTCCGTTTTGGTGGTGATTTCAAAGTTCTCAGATCAATAGGTGACCCAATTTTATACTGATGAGTCAACAGGTCCATCTTGATTGTCAGATATGATTCATCTGAACTATAACTGCTACGTTCTGCAAACAGAGACAGTACACAGTTAACTTATTTTGGAGAATATATTGTTTCAGACTGACTTAAAAAAAAAATATGAATTAAAACTGTATATCCTGCATAAACTGTTCTACTTGTGGGGATATTCTGATTAATTTGTTTGAGATTTGCTTCATAAAACATACTTTAAAAAAAACGTACACTTTAACTCATAAATGACTTCTGTTACAAACTAATGAATAACATCTTTCATATCATCAAACCAGTATATACACAAGATCCTTTAGATTTGTGTAAATGATATATACAAAGGGTGCTTTCATCATCATTATTGCTTTTCACTCCCTTGAGAGCATAGGCCACAGATAAAGGCTCTCATCATCTCTGTTCTTGGAATTATTCTCAGCTTCCTTCCATGTGCATCCCTTGTCTCTAAGCACTGTCATAATTTCTCTTCTCCAAGTAAGTCTAGGTCTTCCTCATTTTCTATTTCCTTGAGGATTCCATGTCAGTGGCTGTCTTGCTATGCTGGTGTTGGGTTTCCTCAGAGTGTGGCCAATCCAGTTCCAACTTCTTAAATATGATTTGTAGGTTCATAGGTTCTTGTCCTGCCCTTTCCATGACCTCCTAGTTCCTGATCTTGTCCTGCTATTTAATGTTTAAAATCCACCTCAAGCAGTAGTTGTAAGCAACATGGTGCTTTAGATTCAAGTAAATGATACGCACACCAAATATACTGGACTATCAATACTGTAAATCCACAATGCCTTATTAAAGTACAACATCTATTCTATAAAATTACAGCTGTACCGTATTTATTTTTCCAGAAAGGAAATTTTCTGTTAATTTTCAATACAATATCTGTCATAGGAAAATGTGTTACTAATCTTTCAGCTCTTAACTATAATAGTAGCAGTGGAATATCTCAGATTTTCTATGGGCCCAGCTTATAAGAAGAGACTCTTGCTCTTTCTAAGGGCAGGGGCCAGCTTATAAGAAGAGACTCTTGCTCTTTCTAAGGGCCCAGCTTATAAGAAGAGACTCTTGCTCTTTCTAAGGGCCCAGCTTATAAGAAGAGACTCTTGGTCTGAGTTCAGTGTTTTTGCTCCCCAGCACAAGTGTCAGATTCTTATTTCTCTTTCAGCTGTCAGATGCATGATGGGAGCAGAGCTGATAGAGATACGACATTTTATAGTGAAGGTAGGGGGGTTGTAGACAGGCCCTGCTCCAGCAAAAAGAGCTGTAAAATGGGCACCTGATACTAGCTACCTGCCTGTTACTGGGAAGTGGGTACCAATAAAGAGGTGGGACAGGGTCTCGGTCAGTTATGGTTCGCCAACTCTGGTGCTAGCACTGATTGCCTAATTGGATGACAGCATCTTCGCCTCCTCCCCGTTGGAAGCATTTATCTACAACCTACCTAGAGAAGACTCTACTGGAATATTCTCTGGAGCAGCACTTGATCCACCATGGACACTGCTGAATGTATCGAACAACTGCTGCATGCTCAGTGTTAGATACTTGCGGGTCATCTCAAGGCCTAGCCGCAGCCCCAGAATATACAACAGGTCAATCAGTTTGTGACACAAGACAAATCTTGCCAGGGCCCCACCAGGAAAACTGATGCTGGTTGATGTGATAATGGAAAGCACAGGACTGATGCAGTTGCAGATGATGCTGTCCTGCAAATAGAAGTCACATAAAACACTGTTTATAAAAGTTAAAATTTTTCACACCTTTGTCAATGACTTATCTCCAACAGCTCTTTGAAGTCAAATCAATTAATTTTAAAAAAAAAGCTCCTTTGATATGTTGTTTGTTATGTCATTAGTAACAATCTGATGTGTTATTTGTTATGTTATCTGTAATAATCTGATATATTATTTATTTATAATAATCTGATATGTTTTTTTGTTATTTATAATAATCTGATATGTTTCTTGTTATTTATAATAATCTGATATGTTTCTTGTTATTTATAATAATCTGATATGTTTCTTGTTATTTATAATAATCTGATATGTTTCTTGTTATTTATAATAATCTGATGTGCTATTTTTTGCTATCTGTACTAATCTGATATGTTATTTGCATCCATATTTATGCTGCACTACTTCCTGTTTATCTATGCAACATTTTTTTGTATGTCACATTACTTCCTGTTAACACTGCTGTACACAGTATCTTTCACTGTTAACGCTGCACTATGTCATATTCTTCACTATTAACATTTCACACATCACATTCTTAACCATTAATATCTCACATATCACATTCTTGACCTTTAACATTTTATAGACCACATTACTCATTGTTGAGAATAATGCTCTTACCTGATAGCAGTTAAAGTACAAGATATCTTGAACTAAACACAAACTATGAGGGCTGATTGATAAATTCGTGGCCTAAGGTACAAATACTTGAAACACAGTTGATATTAGGTGCATTTGTAGATCAGGTTAATGTAAGATTAAACACAAAGTTTCAAGAAATTAACTGCAACCAATTTTTTTTTTTACAGGCTACTGAAGTGGTAAGGGGTGGCAGAAATTGAGAAAATGGATAAAATTTCTGATCGAGCAGTCATTCGCTACCTCTGCATCAAGGGCTTATCTTCAAAAGAGATCAATGAGGATATGGTAGAGACTCTAGGGGAGGGTGCCCTTTCTTACAGCACAGTGAAGAAATGGCCATCTCAATTCAAACATGGAAGGGAGAGTGGAAGATGAACCCCGTCCAGGAAGACCAAGAGTGGTAACCACCGATGAAACCACCAGCAGAATCCATGACATGATAATGGAGGATCGACAACTAACTGAGCATACATTGCTACTGAGTTGGGCATCTCCCAGGAACGTGTTCAATGCCATTATTCACAATGATCTTCAAATGACAAAGGTCTCTGCTCGCTGGATTCTGAAACTTCTCGGAGCTGATCACAAATGACAGCGTCTCAACATGTCAAGAGACAATCTTGACCATTTTTCTGCAGATCCTGAAAAGTTTCTTCAGCAATTTGTGACTAACGACGAGGCTTGGGTTCATCATTTTCAACCAGAAACCAAAGAACAGTCAAAGCAGTGGAAACATCATGGATCTCCACTTCCAGAGAAAGCCAGGGTGGTTCTGTCTGCAGGCAAAGTGATGCCTTCCATCTTTTGGGATTCAGAAGGTGTGCTATTGGTAGACTGTCTTCAAAAGGGCAGAACAGTCACCGGGGCCTTCTACACTAATCTTGTGAAGCAACTGAAAGTCAAACTGAAGGAAAAGCATGGAGGGAAAATGACGAGAGAAGTCATCTTTCATCAAGACAATGCTCCAGTTCACAAGTCGGCGGTGGCAATGGCTGCTATTCATGAATGCAGCTTCCAGCTTCTTGAACATCCTCCTTATTCCCCAGATTTGGCCCTTTTGGACTATTACCTGTTTATCAAACTCAAAAAAGATCTCAGAGGTGTCAAATTTGCTTCAGATGATGACTTCATTCATACTGTAGACCACTTTCTACTGTCACAAGATGCTGACTTTTACAAAGAAGAGATCCGTATGCTCCAGGATCGCTGGACTAAGTGCATAAACTTGCAAGGGGACTATGTTGAGAAATAACCCAAAAAGTTGTCCATAAATAATCTGTTGTACCTTAGGGCGCAAACTTATCAATCACCCCTTATCAATCAATGCTACATCTACAGAAGTCACAATGATTAAAACTGAATCTAGAGTTTCATCATCTTATTCTGTGTAAGTGAAAATTTTTATACTAATTTTAAGGACTGAAGTACACTGCTGGCAAGACTCTTCGAATGCTGAGCGTGGAGTGAAGCTCCTCCCGGTCAAGGAAGAAAATGCGGAAAAGAAATAAAGGTTGCTGTGTGGCACTGACGTGAAAAGGTGGTGGAAAGGATAATGTGAAATTTAATCGGTATGTCCAGTAGTATCGCTGCGAAGAGCTACACATACCATGGTGCCTCTGCTCTAGAGGCCGGCCACGTCCGAAATACACCTACACTGGTGAAATTTGCCTAAACCGGCACACACCAGGGGTGGAACTTGATGGCTAGACATGTCATGCCACCTCCGCTCTAGAGGTCGGTCACGCCTGATATACACCCATACTGGTGAATTATGCCTAAACCGGCTCACACCAGGGGTGAATCTTGTCACAGTACCTCTGCTCTAGAGGTTGGTCACGTCCCAAACACGCCCATACTGGGTTAATATGTCTAAACTGGCTCAACCCAGGGGTGGAAGTCACTAGTGGCAAGGATTCGTCCTCCTGGACAAAAGCTCCATCCTAGTCACAACTAGGAAGAGTAGCGGTCACAACCACAAAATGCTGAAGTCGGAGACACTGGACCAGGGCAGTCTAGAGAGGCAACTACCTCTCACCCGGCGGGGATGTTTACGTATCCCAATCACGCTGAGGTTTTCCGGTGAGAAAGTCCAACTCTGGACTGGATGGGCAACCACCTCTCACCCGGCTATGATACACTGGTATCTCAAAACACGTCGAGGTTTTCCGGTGAGAAGGTCCAACTCTGGCCTGGGTGGGCTACCACCTCTCATCCAGCGGGGATGCACTGATATCCTAAACATGTCGAGGTCTTCTGGTGAGAACGTCCAACTCTAGACTAAACTGGTGCAATGAAAACCACGGTGTCATGCAATCCGTTTCAGAGACCCACCAAGAATACAGGCTAAAGCCCTGCGATACTCTGAACCTCTTGTGGTCCTCTCAGGGATCTCGTGTGGTCCTTTTGGGGACCACACAGGAGACCACGGGACCTAACGAGGACCACAGGCATAAATTCAGTAGGATCACAGTGCGGTCTTGGTGGTAGAAGTGAATGAAGAAGAAGAAGAAGAAAAGGACTGAAGTCTTTGTATGTCTACAGATGATCCTTAGACACAAATCTTTCAAAATGAGAAACAAAGCTTTCACACAGTAAAATGATTTAGTATATTATTGTATGGTCAGTGCTAAAAACACAGCAGACAAAGCACTTCAGACATGAACGAAAAATGATGAGAGAATTACCTGGGACTTGAACCAAACCTCTTGTGCTAACTCTATTTTCTGAAAACCAACCATACAGCATTGTACTAAATCATTTTACTACCTGAAGGCTTCATTGTTTTTCATTTGAAAAATCTGTACCTGAAACAATAAACTTAAAGCATAAAACTTGTAGCCATATAGTACCACTGCTACTCTGCACAAGTTCATGGGGTCCATTTAGTAATGGGGCATTTATTGACATTTCAAAAGCACTTCACATTCTGTAAATGTTTTATTGAAAGTCCTGCACGGACGCTCACCTGGAGGACCTAGTCACTCTTTTGTCTGTTCTCTAGACCTGTCAGGATTAATAAACCCTTTTACTAGCACCACAACTTCCTGTACTGTTTCTCTGAGTCAATGGGACTCCTAAATTACAGTAAGATCCAGAGTGTTTGGTGGGATAGCATTATCAGTGTACAGTTCTGTTATATACTGTGATGTATAGCTTTTCTACTTTCAGAACTTGCCATGCTAGGATTGTGAACTTGTATCTCAGTCTCCTCTGAATCTAAATGTGATTTCAGATGCATTCTGGTTCCTCAACGTATCCTGTCACAGTTAGATCTCTCTTACAATGTGGCCCAAAAAAAGACATTGAGTATTTGTTTTCCATGTTAAATACGAGAACACATTAACTCATTTGATAGCAACAGACCAGATTCACTTACCTCCAGTAGGTTCATGAGGTTTGTATCTGACAGATATGGAATTAGAAATGACAGCAGAACAACCGAAGCAATGAGAGCGCCTTCGGTCCGAGGTGATAACCTCTTCTGTGCCAAAATAATCTGAAGTTAAAAAAAGAAACAAAAAAAAAAAACAATCATATTTATGCTCCTCTAAAAACTGGCAAAAGATTCAGCTTTGCCAGATCCATGTCTGATAGTATTTTTCTGGGATATTTAGCTTCGTATATATTGAAATAATCACATCTTAAACAATGAAACTTTTTTCCATTTTCACTTTTACTGAAAATGCTGACTTTGGTATTTTTTTAAATTCACAAATGCTGAAGAACCACCATCTCAAACCAAAGTTTTTTTGTTTTTTTTTAACAACATAAGACAATCAGAAACTGGAGTTATAAATAAAATATACTCTCTGTTCAAAACACAAATACACTGACCATGTCCATTATATTAGGTAAGCACTGTATCAGAATCACTTGTTCTCCATACAGAACCACAGTAAATCCTATACACTCCAGCACTTTCTGGGCATTTCTGTCTCCAGCAACGAGTCGGGATGTCTTGGCTATATTTTCACCTGCAAGTGGGCACGTCTAATGTTCATTCTCATCATTCTTGGTTCATATAAATAATTAAAAGCAAAGACATAATGAGCAGAATATATATAAAGCCAGAATGGACTTCAACACCCTAAGAAGCATTCGAGTTCCCCCTAATACTGTATTATTATTATTAGAAGTAAAATGATCTTGTATCAAAGCTCTGTGCTATTCATGCACCTCTCTGTAGAGCAGAATACTAGAAAACAGCTTGAAAAGAAATGGCCAGACTGTCCTCACTTCACACAACCTGCCTCAGAAAGATTTTGAATATTTGCTGGCCAAAGACAATAAACTGATTTACCTGCACAATGTGAACAGGAAAATATGCACATGCTGGTAATTATAGCCAAAAAAAAAAAGAGACTGAAAATGGGCTATCTCAAATGGACACCAAAAACACATCAAAACAATCATGTGATAAACACTTGATGGACAGAGAAAGAAAAATCAATCAAAGGCAATCTGGCAAAGAACATGCAACACAGCTGGGGCACTACACAAACTCTGACTGGAGACCATGAGAAGGAGAGAAAATTTGTCGGTGCTCTGCTGAGTGTACCAGGGTGTGAGTGCTGCTCAGCTAATTGTCATCAACAGACATGGATGGATAGATGAAAATAACTGAAAGGAGCATTCAGTATAATTCTATGATAAGAGAATTATTTAATCTAACACAAATTTACATAGTTACAGATACTACAGGGGGTGTGTGTGTGTGTGTGTGTGTGTGTGAGTGAAGACAACCATACTAAATGAACAGTGCGGCTAAAAGATGTGTGAACCTTGACTGGCCAAGACCCTTTCCTAGTTCCCTGTAATGCTCCTAAACAATAGGCTGCTGCACTTCTTCAGTGACTCTGAGATTAGAATGTTCTCTGTAATGAATAAGCCCGCTGACACTTTCACTCCAGTATCGAGATCTTCACCACAGTTCTGGGTACAAAGAACTCACTGATGGCAGCAACACGCAGATCAACCAACCAAATAAGCAGATTCTATGAAGCTGAAGTTACAAACTGCATGTGGGTTCCTGCCCTTTATCTGATGGTACATCATTATGTTTGCAAATGTTCTTCTGAAGTTTTGTGGATGTTGCATTTAGCTGATTGTCTCCCTTCATTTACTGATAATCTTGTCTGTCACACACTCATGAAAAAGAGATACCCTAACCTATTTAATTCTTCTTCATGACCAGAAATGTTTTTAGTAGTATTTCTGTATCTTTGCTCTCCAGGCAAAAACAGACAACTTGGCTCCACAGATACGCTTTTGTTTTATGACTTTTTTATGGTTATGTAAATGTCCAATATACAAAGTAAAATTATCATCTCTCAGAATGATGCCATTAAGACTGCATGGACTTACAGTAGAAACAAACCATTGTTAAAAAAGATTAGTTTTGTCTAGAAATAATGCCTTTTCCTTTGCATCAGTTAAACGTATAGAAAATCCTATTTCTGAAATAATGAAAGATTTAAAAAAAAGACTGAAAGATACATCAGAAATGGCACTGTCTACAGTGAGAGGCATGTGAAAACGCTGACTCACTAGTGTGTTCAATAAACTGCAGCTGTTCCTGTCCCAGATAGCACAGAGCCAACATCCGCACCAAGTTCCTGGACAAGAACTTTGTAGCCAGAACAGGCCCAAGCTTGTGAGACAGCCACTTCACCGAATCTGCTGCAATGTCTCGTATATTGGTCATGTGTCCTGAACTGTCGGATGACAAATTGAGCATGAGGTCCTCCGTCTCGCTACGAACCATGTCCGATATTGCTCGTGATCTTGGCTGGCTCTCAAAACCTGTGGAAGCTTGAAGTGTTCTTTTAGCATCAACTTCATCAATGCTTGATGAAGAACTGGATTTCTGAAATCTGTCTGTAGTGTCTGTACAGTTGTTTGCTTTTTGTTTGAGCTCTTTTGCTTCACTATTCTCAATGGCACCATCTTCAGGTTTGTCTGATGCTCTGTGCGTAGGAGAAGAAATACAACTACTGATCAAGGTCTCATGGGATGACATGAGATCAACATTCCTGGAATGCTTGCTTAAATTCTCATCTTCTCCATCGGTTAAGCTTTCCAACGTGTTCAAAACTGGCTGTTCTGTCCTGTCAAAGCTATTTCCATTCTCACTGGTTAGTCCTTGATTTCCTACTTCTTCATTAACTTCATAACTGTTTGCAGAATTTGAATCTGTAGGCCTTACATTCCATTCTCCTTCTGACAGTGTCTGAAAGTCATGTGAATATGCATCTTTAGCTGAAACAAGCGGAGAATTTTCAGCAGACAAATCCGCATCACCATCCCGAAAGGCCCCAAAAGACTCAAGATCATCTAGGACAGTCGGAGAGCCTTCCATGTTTTTGGTCATGATGTTAGAAATGCTATGTATTGAATGCTGATCTGGGTTGTCATAGGGCCCCACACTACCTCCATCCTGATCCTGACTCATGGCTGTCCTCTTCTTGATGGCAGCCCCATCAAATCTATCATCACCACTTTCACTGCCAACTGAGTCTCCCTCAGAGGCATCACCATGATTAATCTTCCTTTCACAGCCCAACCCTTCATCCTCAAGCAAAATATGGGCTCCATCCAGTGACATCTCATCAGCAAGGTCACCATCACCATTTTCATTCTTGCCATTGCTAGCTATGCCTCCATCACTTTCATCAACGTCTTCTGGTTCATCGGTTTCAGCTAAGCTGTCTCTGTAATCTTTTGCTGCTGGAAACTCATCTTCTGACCATGGCATTGGTTTATGTGGAGATGTTTTATGAATTTCATCCTGGTTTAGCTCTTCAAGGAGCTCCTCTGGATAAAATCTGCTGCTCACATTAAAATCTTTATACCCTGCTACAGCTTCCACCAAGAGAGTTGAGAAGTATGTGAGAAATGTCTTCAAACCCAGTCGAATTATCAACTGTACTAAAAATGATCTGCAGAAAAAAGGGATGAAAATAATTTTTTTTTTTTTTCAAAATGAAATACATGGATAAAATTTGATTAATCTTTTGAAAATTAATGGATATTTCAGAGATATGTCATATAACCGAACAATCTTGTAGAAATGTAATTAAATCTTTCTAAACTGGAACAAAAATGCCACATGTGAAACAAAAAAATAGTTTCTCAATATGTTATATAATTTTACCTCTGATATTTGAAAAACAAACGTCAAATTTTTGCTTGCATCTACTTAACAAGGAGGAACTGGACAGAATTCATTTAAAAAAAAAAAAAACAGAAAATAAATTGATATAGCTCCTATTTTTTTAAAAAATGAGGGAAAAAAAAAAGGAAATTATATTTCAAAAAAAAAAAAAAAAAGAATAGAAGGAGCTATGCAAGAAAACATTACTGAAGAATGCACATCTTCTCCTCTCATGACTCTACGGCTCACTGTTGTCTTATCATTTCCTCTCTATTCTGAGGCTCTTCATACTTCTTTACCCTGAACTGACAGTGTTTAATACTTTTCACCCTCATTTTGGGTATTATTATGGTCTCATATCCTGAGATAGTTCAAAATGAGCTTCAAAATCCTCAGCTGAACATGATGGGTATATAACTTTGCTGTTCTGAAATCTCGCACAAAGAGTGTATTTGATTCTTAACAGATCTTACAGGCTGCTTTTTTTGTCTCAAGATTTCATGAAAAAAAAAAAAAAACATTAGTAAGTCCCAAAGACATCAAAAGAGTTAAAGAAATGTGCTCTCAAGTGAATGTGGTTATAGTTAAAGAAAGACTACAGACTATCATTATGATCAAATGTTTTCACTAAATTTCATGTTAAGAGTGGGTCTATTTTTTTCCTTCTAACTCTACACATTGCATGAATTAGCTAACAACAAATCTTTAAAACAATAACATTATTTCAACTTCAGAGCACAGGTGAAGCACAGCTAGTAACAAGCTGACTTTTCAAGACCAAGGGACGGAGTTGTAGCTAAATCAATCATGCCCCAGTCACCAACTGCAAAAATGGTAGTTACTTGATATTTGTTTCAGACAATATGGTTTTCAAAATGATGTACATCTACTTACACAATACACACAGCTGCTTTCTCTTAGTCAGGAAAGTCACTGATAAATCAATCTCATTCATCTAGGACTATGCATAAATTGAAGGTGGAAGCAAGGGGAAATATCTCAGCTTTTTCAACTTTAACTCTTATCGCACTGCTGACCACACAAATGGTTTTAAAAAAAATAAATAAATAAAATAACTGCACTAAAGTTTGTTGGGAGTTTTTGCAATTTTAAACTGCTGCAAATGCTAAAAATAAGCATTTAATTTCCTGGTAAAATATGGTGGCTGTGTTGTTTGATAACAAAAATGTTCATGTGATCTTGGGTGTTGTTTGGCTGGATTAGAGTTAAGCTGCCTTCTGCAAATAATGAAGTGGAACACATGGGCAAGCAAGAAGTCTGATCTATGCAAAATCAATCAGACACCAACCTATGGTAAAGTTTGATGTCTTTTGCAGAAGACATCTCTCCAGAGAAAAGCGCCATAAGAAATGGAAGGAACTGTTTGGCAGACACTGCTGGACCTAGCTCTCGCGTTGTGCCATCAAACAGGGACCAGGCAGCTTGGGCTGTTGTGCATTCATTCTGCAACAAATCCTGAATGTATGGAAGGATTATCCCCATGCCTTCTGATCCTAAGAGACTCTGATATTTCCAGAGGAATGCACCAAGAAGAGGTACCTGAAACATCATTAATTCATACTGTTATTGCAGTATCTGTCTCTAACACAGAACCAAAGCTTCTTGGCAGCTTATGTTGGAGTTAAAACATGATAAGATCAAATTCACATTTATTGGTACATTTCGGTTATCTAGGCAAAAACGAACATAAAAAAAATAATCAGTGCAAAATAAGAAACTATGAATAATAAAGCAAGGCCAGATTTATGTTTACCTGCCTAAGGAAGATCCTTCAGGCCAGATACCACCATTAATGATGAGCTATGGTAGAAAATGAACCAAACCACACTGAAACAAATGATAATGAAAAAGATGCCAGAGACAGATAGGACTTACAATCTGTAGGTCTAACACAAACAATCAGGCAATCTCTCACTTGAAATCCCCCAGGGAGAGAGGAAACAAGGAAGACCTAGAAACACTTGGCAAAGGAGTTTTGAAGTAGAGAAGAAAAAAAATCAACTACACCAGACAAATAGAAGAAATGGCCCAAGATAGAAACAAATGGAAAGCCCTTGTTGATGGCCTATTAACAGGGGTAAAGAAGGTGAGAAATGAAGGAAAACTCATGTTTATTAAAACTATTTCATTACCTTTTCTCTTTCCAGTTGTTTAATCCTATTCGTCCTCTCCAAAACTGGCTGCCTCCTCCACTTCAACAGCTCGATCTCCTGCGTCTTCTCCTCAACCTTGCTCAGACAAGAGTAGAGCTCACCGAAGTACTGAGGGAAAGGAATGAGATCCGAATACAGCTGAATCAGAAACCCCGGGCTGGGCGGGGGACTGCCGTCAGGAAAGACAGCTTGGAAACAGATTTTTTTGCTGGCCGTGATCTCAAGGCTTTGAAACATGTCGCAGATAAATTTCTGAAATGGCCTGTTGGGGAAAATAACATTAAGATTTGACTATAGCACAAGTATATTCCTTAGGCTGGAAATAAAAAGATTATTCTGTGATCGTGTCTCATAACCTATACACCAATTTCAATAATTTAATGTAAAGCACATATGTTTTTCTTATATTATTTAAGGAACTAATTAAGTGCTCATTTTTCTAAAACAAACAAACAAAACAAAAAAAAAAAGGAAATTAAAAACAAGAAAGTATAAATAATATCTATGATTTTCTTCTATATGCTTCTCACAACAAAAATGCCCTCATGATACTCCTCATGTTGCACAGCCAGGTTTCATACTGCTGGACATAACTAACGGTGTGATGTGAAGTAGTGCAGATTTAATATCTGCAGTCTAATGTTTATCTTAAAACATAATGAAGGTACATAAAGGTATATGGTTCAGTTTTGCCAAAAAAAAAGATGGAAAGAGTGAGGAAAGTAAGATGAGCACCACATATCTGAAGAACATACAACAATTCAATATTTTGGCAAAAGCCTTTTTTTTTCAAAGATTAAATACAAAAACAAAACAGATAAAAACATGAAAAACATATGAAGAATTAAAAACTCAGCTTTTATTTTTGGTTCAAAGAAGGAGACCAAAAAAACTAACTGTTTAATTTTTCCAAGTATTTTTTATGATTTTATCTGTTGTTTTTTGTGTGATTCTTGAAAAAAGCCTTTTGCAGAAATATTGGACTGTTGTATATATACTTCATACTACTTATATATATATATATACATACTTCATATATATGGTGCTCATCTTACTTTCCTCATTCCATCTTTTTGTAAAACTGAACAATATACCTCTTTCTATCTTCACTACTAGAACCAGTTTTACCGCAGACATTATTTCTCTTATCTGAAAACACAGCAGCGCAGATTTACTGTAATATCTATGATCTAATGTTTATCTGAAAACATGGCGTATGTACTACTAAAACTTCATGCAACCTAACTTTCTAAACTCTATCAAATTTCAAGTAACGCATCATTTATCTCTTTCACTAAGACATTTTAGCAATGACGTTAAAAAAAAAAAAGAGTAATCTAGCATGTGGAAAAAAAAAATACAGTAGCACATATGAGAGAACATGTCCCAGAATGTACACAACACAAAAATTAACTCAGTCCATGCTAGATGGGGTTACATGGCTGGTGATGATTATTCCGTTAGATCTGTTTCTTAACAACCCTTTGACACGGTTTGTTTTATTAAAGAAACGGTGCTACTTTTTATTTACCTTACCACTGCGCATGTCATTTGAAAGCAGAACTATTTTTGCCTTAGAATGGCTGAGACATGAATGAATAATCTTTATTTTTAAAGGGTAAAGAATTGGGCATGCAGGCCTGTCTTACATTCTGCCTTTCATCACTCCATCTTTCATTCTTCCCACACAGACAAAGATTTTTAGCACTTTAAATGAAGTTTTCATTGTTTTTAATAAGAATTGGTATACATTTTTTCCCGCTCTTTTTTTTTTTTTTTTGTGTGATGCTGACCACCAGTTGCATTTATTTACAGAACAATTGTAGAAATAGTCAAAAATACTATTGAAAATTTGTGTGTGAAATTCAGGAGGATGAAATATATGGCAGAATATTGTTCTGAAAGATCTGCTACGAGAAAGTGATGGTAAGTGCAACAGATTTTTATTTTTTGCACCAAAAATGTGGAAATCCATTGCTTTCATATTTTCATACCAGTTTTTGTTGTTGTTGTCAAAACTGTTCAAAAATACGGTTTTGTTTATTAGTGGAATCTTCTTTTGTTTACAAGTACTTTCATATATAAAGGTAAAGGTAATCCTGTCATGCCCTAGAGGTACATAGGGATATGGTGTTAGTGCCCTTTTTTCCTTGACCTGTCAGCACACTAGAGGGTGATATGGTCAGTATCACACATGGCCACCTTTCCTTCACCAACTTTAGAAGAAGTTGGGTACCCATTTCTACAGCTGGGTGACTGGTGTGTCTCTGGCTGGATTCGAACCCCTGATCTTCGCCACGAGAGACCAGTGCACTAACCACTTCGTCACTCAGACACCCTACTTTCATATATGACAAGCATATTTTATACACAAAATTGCCTTGTTACACTGAATTTACTGAATTGTACATCTATACATCTGTAATGTCACAGCACAAGTGCCAAAAAAATTCATAATCAGAGAAGCAACACTTTTTTTTAATTAGCATCAATCAAGCAAGTGCCGCGCCACGTGGCGTAGACGATCATTTCTCTCCACATTTCCCTGTCTTTAGACTTCACTATGAGATCCACCGGTGACTTTCTTCCTAGCTACATTGACAGCCCATCCAGTAACTTCTCTCTCTGTCTTCCTCTGTCTCTTCTTCTCTCAATTTTTCCAGTTGCCACAATGTGTTCCAGTTTTCCTCTTCTCAGAAAATGTCCTACAAATCTCACTTGTTGCCTCTGATCTTTGCTGTAATTTGCCTTTTAACTCGGCCTCTCTTAAGACTTCGTTGGTTTTCTTAGCTGTCCGTGGTACCTTCAACATCCCTCTTATGAACCACATTTCTACGGCCTTCATTTCTCGCTGTACTCTCTTATTCATGGACCATGCTTCATGATGTTTCTCATTTTCTGGAATGCTAACTTGGCCTGAGCACATCTGCTTTTTATTTCACTGTGACATTTCACATCAGCTGTTATAATTGTTCCTAAGTACTTGAATCTATCAACTTGTTTCAGTTCTGTGCCATCTATGGTAATGCTGCATTTTGGTGGTATTCTTTTCTTTGAGATGACCATCACTTCAGTCTTCTTTTTATTCAGGCTGAGACCTTTACTTTTACTTCCATGAACCATGATGTCCAGAAGAGTTTGTAGCTCCCCTTCACTTTTAGCAATCAGAACTGTGTCGTCTGCATATCTTAAGTTGTTACGGTTGAACCCACCACCTGATATTCCTGGCAAGCTCTCTAGATTTCTCATTATGTTTTTGCTGTACAAGGGGAAGAGGTCAGGAGATAGAACACATCCTTGTCTCACTCCCAATTTTATGTCTTGGAATGCTCCTATTTATTTCTCAACCTACCTTCATTGCTGCTGATTGCTGCCAGTATGTGTTTTTGATGAGTTTCAGATCTTTCCCATCTATGTTGATGTCTTCCAGTATTCTTATAATTTCTGTGTGTCTCACTTTATTGAATGCTTTACAGTAGTCTATGAAGCATAGTATAGGTTTATTAGCATGGAATGAGTTAATTTAAAAAAAAAAAAAAGAAAAGAAAATTTAGATGTGCAATAAGCTCAACAAAAATTACCTCTGAATCTCTGAAAAATCTGGCATGCAAAGCTTCCTGATAGTCATCACTCTCTTCCACAGAGGAAGGCGACTGTCCTGCATGCGAAGTTTTGCATTGAGAAACATCTCAGACACCAGACACATCAAAGTGACCATATCTTCTGTGATTCCCTCATCCTGGTACTTTGGAGGTGGCGCGACCTGGTTTATTAGTCAAGACTGCGAGCACTGACTCACGAAACAATGAGGGTGGTTTAATCTCTAAAAATATGTTGTCGTTTATGCTGCACCCCACTGTGGTTACATTTTGTTTTAGCTTCTACTATAAACATAAAAAACTGCTGCTGTTAAAAACTGTGTAGAAAATATTAAAATTTCATGTCACTATTTTTTTTTTAATTCTAAAATTATTTCATGCCACAAAAAAAAATTGTTTAAACAAATAAAATCACAATAAATAATTAAATATTATTAAATTTTGTAACAAACAAAAATTACTGAAAACTGTGTCCCTGACTCAAGAGTACAGAATCATATAAGAAAGACTTTCATAATATGTTGGTAGTTTGTAGATGAAATTCTCTGAACCTCAGTTAGAACTAATGCATTCAGAAATAACCTCCCTCCACTGTGAAAGGTGAAATGCCTAAAAAAAGAACTGATGACACAATGAGTGGAAGTCAAAGTTACAAAGATGAAAACAGAGACAACTGTTCATGATATATAACCGCAGCCTTGCAAGCTCTTTTAAAAAAATCCTGCAGTCACAAATAGAAGGGAAATTATTTCTCAAAGCAATTCTTAATTTTAAATTATATTTTAAAACTGTTATTTTTCTAAAAAGATTTCAGCATTACAATATACTTACTCTGTACGTTAAAATGTTGTCATAGCCTACAAGCACAGTTCACTAAAACTATACAGATTTTCAAATTTCAGCATTTAAGAATTCTCTTGTATAATTCCTTCTGCTTCTGAAAGAGGTAAATGGTTTAACAAAAAAAGCTGTTCTCCAACTGCATGAACACCTTATAATGTGGGTGTGTTACTATAACTCTTATCATCATGCTCTGCCAAAAGTGTTGGTGGGCATGTTTCTCCACTGATCTTGAGCCTTGATATTTTCTATTAGCTCAGTTACATTTTATCTGTAACTCTAAACTAAATTTTAAGCTCCATCCTTACTTTAGCTGCTGGAGAGTTTGACCCACTTGTGTGCAGGGCTTTGGTCTTGAACTCCAGCAAGGCTTCACACTGCTCTAGCTCTGCCAGAGGGCTGTAGTTCCTTGGAAGATGTATAGCAGCTTGGTTTATCCTGCCTAGCTCTGAGATGTCAAAGCTGGAAGCACAGAATACTACAATGATACAATCATTTCCACTTAAAGTATTTGTATAAATTAATGAATTGGAAAGTTTGTTAAACATTATCAAAAGACATAACATTTTGACAATTTAATGAACTTATTTTAATGCTGCAAACATATAATAATAAGTAATATTTGTTAAGAGAGGCCAGTTTAGTGAGAATGACATCCCTTGATGATGTTGAAAAGACTTGCCAAAAACAGGACATCTTGGCAAATTACCATGTGAACCCTATGTGATGTTTAACGGCACAGGAAGGATGTAAGAATATTCGTTACACCTGAACCTCACTTCACGAATATGCTTCTCTACAAAATGTGGCTAACAATCCAAGTGACTGGACACTTTTCCAGAGTTTGATAAACATCCTCTAGCTCTTATCTCACACTGCAACATTTTTCTTCTTGACTATTATGTCACCTTAACGTGCTGACTTATTGTTCCATTATTGAAAGTCCTTCTTTTCATGCTCTCTCCAGCAAACTCAGAAGACTCATATGATCTAGTACTATGTTTTAGGCATATGTACTTTAAAGCCACTCTGCTACTTCCTTTATAAACGATGTTTTTTTTTTATTTCCGCATGTCTTTTGGGGAACTTGTACAGACTAAAAAAATGTGAACATGTAAAACACACAACATTCCATTACTTTAATTACACTATGAAATAATATCTTACATTCTACATCTTACATTTTTTCTGTGCTGTTAAATGTCACATAGGGCTTGCATTGCAGTCTGCAATGCTTTTCTATTTTTGGCAGTTATTCAACCTCGTCAAGATGCCCACTAATTTAGACTCTCTCAAACAATATTTTCTTTAGAGTTTCATATGGTCAACTAATTTATCTTAATCCTGCTGCGTCCCATTGTTGCAGTACAGAAGGTAATCGTGTATATTTTTGTTTGGGGAGTAAATAGTGACCTTGGTTTGTAGGCATCTTTGTATTTCTGGTGGGGGGGGGGGGGAAGTCTCCAGAATTTTCGAGAACGGTCACGTGATTTTGGGGGTATCATGACGGCATGATTTTTGGGCTGAGTGAGTGAGTGTTTGTCTGACTGTGGTCCAGTGTGGTCGTGTGTAGCTGTTGTGGTCAACAAGTAGTCTGGTTTGTATTTTTCTGCAGAAATTGTCTTCTTGGTGTTGTTTTTGGGTACTTGGTATGTTTCTTGTTTGTATGTTGGATTGCCATATGGCAGGGCAACCTGCCAGCATATCATCATTGTTTTCTGTGAGCCATTATTTCCATTTTCACCCAGTCCATTCGTTAAACGTCTTACTAGAAATGTTTACGTCAAGTTGTTGAGCTGTTGCAAGGTGTACTGTGCCAGCTAATAGTTGCTGTAGAGCTTAGGTTGTGTCTGAGAGCTGAAGAAAGTGTTTATTTACTTCACGTTAACTTTCAGATGAAAGATTGGAAGATGTTGCTGTCACGTAGATACCATTTCAGTTAACTGCATTCAGTTTTACTGCTTGTGATTACTATATCAAGATACTGTATTTCAGTAAACTGCCTCAGTTCAATGCACAGCAAATTCTGCTTTACCATTTGATATCTTGTTATGGGACTCTAATCGGAGATTACTTCTTCTCATCACATGGCTAATATATATACATCTCCTTTTTTTTTTTGATCACTGATGAGACAGGCATACCAGTGCAAAAAGATGCAAGTGATGAATACATTTTGTTTAAACCATGAACATCATCATCTGCTGCTGCTTCCTTTTCTCTGTTCTGTGAGCAGGATGTTCTAAGTAGTCCACACTGTAGAGATGATGGCGCACCAGGGTGTTCTTACAAGCCCACGCCATAGAGATGTTGGAGCACCAGGGTGTTCTTACAAGCCCACGCCATAGAGAGGTTGGAGCACCAGGGTGTTCTTACAAGCCCACACCATAGAGATGTTGGCGCACCAGGGTGTTCTTACAAGCCCATGCCATAGATGTGCTGGAGCACCAGGGTGTTCTTACAAGCCCACACCATAGAGATGTTGGAGCACCAGGGTGTTCTTACAAGCCCACACCATAGAGATGTTGGAGCACCAGGGTGTTCTTACAAGCCCACACCATAGAGATGTTGCAGCACCAAGGTGTTCTTACAAGCCCACACCATAGAGATGTTGCAGCACCAGGGTGTTCTTACAGGCCCACGCCATAGAGATGTTGGAAAATCAGGGTGTTCTCAGCAGCCCACGATGTAGAAATGTTGGAACACAGGTATCATGTCAGACTTGGAGCAGATTATGGTGGCCTGCCTGAAGACCTCAAAATGGACGCACAAAGTGAGCTTCTCTGCAGACTCCACCACCCTGGTGATTGTGGTAAACATTACCTCATTAGCCAGGCTAAGTCTGTTACTAGGAGCACCAGCCAAGAGGTGGAATGGGGTCATGACTA
The DNA here is from genome assembly GCA_009760885.1 of Achatina immaculata. NCBI lineage: Eukaryota > Metazoa > Mollusca > Gastropoda > Stylommatophora > Achatinidae > Lissachatina > Lissachatina immaculata. The sequence goes on along the minus strand of CM019718.1, from coordinate 13,963,924 downwards.
ACTCTGACTGTTCAGAGCTAATAACCCTGATATCACTTTAGTGTGGTCATCTTTTCTCCCACAAACTTCTGCACTTTTTCTCATTAACTTGTGAACTGCACCTGAACTAGGCAAGGCATGTACTATATAAACTTCATACTACCTAATTTCATAAACTCTATAAAATTTCAAGTACTAATGCAAAATTTATGCCATGATCTAACATAAGAGATAAGTACAGGAATTTTATGCCTATGTTTCTTATGAGGCATTTTGTGTCTGTCTTTTTTTTTTTTTTACAAGGTGCATACAGAGGTTTTTCATCTGCTTTTCACATCTTTATCTGTTGTTTTTGTATATGGTCCTTGAAAATGGCATTTGCCAAAATATTGGATTGTTGTATGTTCTTGATTTATATGTGCTCATCTTATTTTTCTGCCATTCTCATTCCTGCACACTTTTCTCACTCAGCATTAAGTCTTTTTAGAAACTTACATCGAGATTACTACCTCAACTTCTGAAACAAAATTTCACAGAAATGTAAGCTCAAACGGATGTACTTCAGCAAAATTTAACTTCTTTTAAAAAAGCACTTTTTAACCACATCATATTTTTTTTTCACTATATACTAAATGTAACTTATTTAGTACCTTGCATCTGTATACTGAGCATTATTTTCTGAGTCAGGCAGACCATACGTCAGCAGCTGTAATTAGGTCAAAGATACAAATTATACAACTGAAGAAATTAGTCTGCATGAAGCATAGAGATAATTAAGATACAACTATTCTAAAACTGGGTTTCTTAACCTTTTTTTTTTCTACTCATTACTCCCCGTTTTGCTTCAAAACTTTATGACCTTCTATCCAATCCATTACTGTAGTAAAATATTATTTATATCATTTGGCCATGACCCTCCTTCCCCACCCTCTCACCTCTCCCCTTCCCAAAGGTGGGGGCATAAATCGTTCAATGAGGAGCCATGATCTAATATAAAAGATAAAATAATTTAACAGATAAAGATTTCCTTCAGCACTAAGATTATAAAAGTACTCTCCTTCCTTTCTCCGTCCTAAAGACAACTGGGAGACTAAAATAAATGAAAACAGCAAAATATAAATTCTCAAATTTGAACGAAAAGTTAATTTACTTCACATAATTTTGTTGAAATTAAACCTGGATTGGATACCAAAGTTGGTTGTGAAGGTTAAAAAAAAACATTAATTTATACCAAAAAATAAAACACTGTGTTAGCCAGAATGGTCATCTCACAGATTCGTTCTCCTTATATAGTGCCACTATGAAAATAAACCTGAACAACCCCTAGGAACAAATGTGTTAAGAACACGCTTATCTTAACATAGTCTTTGTGAGACGGAACATAGATCTGTTTGCTTAAAAACTCTGACCTACTTCTGTGGCCCAGAAATCTGTAGCAATCAACACTAATTGTAATTGTTATTTTTGTAAAATGTAATGTCAAGTTGGTGGATGGATGGGGACATGGAGATTGCTGGCAGGGATGAGGAAAATCTGATGTGACACCAATGAATCCAGGACGTGACAAGCCTATGAGTCTTTACAACAGTGGCTGTCAGAATTAAGTAAACAAAACAGACCCAGCAGACTATAGGTGGCGGGGAATGGATATCACTGAGGCTGAGGCACTTATCGGATTCCTCATCTCAAAGTCGAAGTGTCTCTGTGGAACTGTCTCAAAGCCATCTGGCCAGGCAGCGTTGCATGTCAGATCTGATGTGGAGAAGGGGCTTAATTACAGCCACCAGAAGCTGGAAAAACAAAGTTTTGGCCAGGCCAGCCTACATCACTGTCTTCATGGCAGTCCATGCAAGACCACAGTCTGCCCTAGCATAAGGCACATCGCAAAAATCAGGGTACCATGCACCACCACCAATGTGCGTACAAAGAAGAAGAAACCTGAACAAACCAGAAATGTGTCAGATGCTACACTGTGAATGACTTATACTGATGATGCAGTACCAACAACAAAATGAAAAAAAAAGCCTACAGAAACAAAAGAAAGTGAACAATAAGGACTCGCTCTAAGCAGCAATAAACAGGGAACCATGTATGCCCTCTCCCTAATGAATAAAGTACTTAAATAAGTGTTAAAATAAATGGTACATCCTCGAAGAAAATACCACCACCGATTTATCTTGGCACTATCATTAACATTAACTGGAAAATTAGGTTCAAAATTCAGTCTCTGGCATCACTGTTCAGGAGAGCCCCATATATGCTCTGTCACATGTCGCAGCATCCATCCAAGAATATGTTTGCTAAAAGTTCCTGTCATGTGTTGGCTGTTTACAATGCGTTTTTTGCCATACAAGTTGGAAATTACATCTGATAAATCAAGAATAGAACATACTAAGTCAGAATGTTTTCAAGAAAATGAAAAATAATCTGTGTAATTTATCTCTATTACTGAATACTATAAATAAGTATTAAAATGCTATATTAAACTTAACCTGCTCTAATGAAGTGAATCAAGAACAATAAACCAACCAAAGCAGAGATCACTGGAGGCAACAGAAATGTGGTTCCTCAGAAAATAGATAAGATTACCTTGGACAGCTGAGATGACAAAGAATTGCTAACAAAATCAAATAAAGACATGCATTTATGATTTTATATAACATGTATGAAAAATATAATCAACATTCACTGGATATATGAGAAAAGTAGGGCTTCAAGACATTATCATAGGAAAGATAAAGAGAAGCAATCAAAGACACAGAGAGAGAGAGAGAGAGAGAGAGATTAAGGATAATCTAACACAGTGTTTCCCAAAGTGGGTGATAATGCTTCCCTGTGGGTGATGGCACCATCCCTTTTATCTGCCACATTCTCTTGCTTGACTGTGACACTGTTGCGCAGATTTGTGTCTGTTTTTGTTGACTTGTGACATGCTATCTATCCCTCTATTCCTTTCCAGACTCTGTACCTCTATCTATCCCACTATCCCTGTGAGTGGTGGAAAGTACCTTGGGGGGGGGGGGGGGTAGAAAAAAAAGCAAGCAGGAGGGTGACATTGAGGAAAACTGAAGCAACAGACAGGAGGCAGTACTAGCTCCCTTCTTAGCCATTTTTCAACCTGATATTGAGAAACTTGTGTCCCTACAAATGCAGTAGGTGAGTTATAAATCTATGCATTTATATCATTAAATTGGTTTGTGACCTGGGAGAAAAGGGTGCAGCAGACCGAACAAGTCTGGGAAACACTGATCTAACATGATGGGTTCAACAGGAGGTCATCAAATTAGCTGATGGAAAACATGAAGGATGGAAGATCTATGAAAAAGTATAATCACTCAAGTTTACTGGCATGGTTCCCGATAATGCTTCCTGTGATAAATAACAACTATGCTGTGATATGCTTTTGATACAATCATGAGTGCCATATGACAAAATCACCTGTGTATTAAGCAGGCCTCTAGTGATTTTGGGCAGCAGTGCTGATGTGGCTGTATACTGAGATTTCCTCTGTGGGTGTGGCTGCTGAAACAGTTGTGTAGCACCATACGAAGTGAGGTAAGTGTGCTGGTCTACCAGACGCAGGTGAACGTTCTTGGCTTTGACTGCTGCCATCCCACTCAACTGAAAAAAAAACAATAATAATAGCTAGGTATATCATAGCTTCAATTGATTTTAGTGCGAGTTTCCAGAAAGAAAGTTAGAATTCAAATTGCAAAAGCAGCATTGACCTTCAAGAATCTTGAGAACATATGGCATTCAAAAGTTATAAGCCAAGTTAAGATTATTCAATTTAAATGTAATATCCACCCTCATTTATGCATGTGAAAGCTGGAAAACAACTAAATAAATAGACAAGAAATTAGACTCTTTCAAAAACAAATGCCTAAGGAAAATACTCGGTATAAAGTGGAATGAATTCAAGAACAACACAGAGATAGAACAGATGAGCAAACAACAACCTATCTCATGGATGATCAGAAAAAGAAGATGGACATATGTCGGTCATGTGATGAGAATAAACAGACAGAGGATCCCCAAACAAGCTATCAAGTGGGACACAACAGGCCAAAGAAAAAGAGATCAACCATGTGAAACTCTAAAGAGGACACTGTCAAGATAAGCCAGTTCCTTGATGAGATCGAAAAACTCGCCAAAGACAGGAAATCTTGCTGAACTTCCATGCAGGCCCTATGTGATGTTTAGCGGCATGGGAAGGACGTAAGATAGCATAGCATGGTTTCTGCATCATCATATATTTTTTACAAAAATTCTTTACAATATATTGGGTTATCGTCAAGTCAATGTGCAGTTTTACAAAATAATAATTTATGTTCTATTCAACATTAAAAACAACTTTGAGCAAAAAAAAAAAAAAAAATTATTAGAGTTTCAGCAGGGTTTCAGAACAAACAAACATAAAACATGCTGTCATCTTTATGGATACAGAGACAGTTCTGAAATCTTGTGAACGCTCCGCACCTTTTGGTTCTCTATGATACCATTCGCCACAACTATCTAACTAGAATGGAGATAATTTAAAGAGTGTGGTTTTGTTAAATAAACAACAGCTTCAATATGTTCACACTGTAAAAACAATGATGAGAACAAATCCATGATGAATGTGATGCCCCTTGGAGTGATCCACCTTTTCCAGTCCAATATTCTGAAACAACTGTTAGCTCTCTTTAAATCACCAGAAAGAAAAACTGTGATAAAAATAACCACTTTTATTACAAGCAAAAACTAAATTACTATCCAAAACAAATTTACAGGTTGCAAATTGAACAGAAGTTATTAATATTTTAAACTGCACCAGGACTTTACAACGACCTTGTGCATATTGCAAACTTGCTGATAATAAATTGCACAGCTTTGAGTACATGTACACAAACATAAAAATGAAGTTTAATTTTATACACATACAACACTATGAAAGTAAGAGCACTTTTTTTTAGAGGAACAAAGGCGAGATCTTCATGAATGAAATCGAGTATGCTATGAACTGTAAAGAACTCTAGGATACATTTATTAGGAGTCCAGACCTGTAAGCGCTGCATGCCAAATAGGTATTCATGAAATACCCAGTTTGCTCATACAAATTTATATGTAAAGAAGTTCTGGCAAAAAAAAAAAAATGACAAAACATAAACTGGAAACTTACCTTGTAGCCAAAAGTAAGGTCAATCCAGTGATGGAGATTGGATGAGACATAATCACTTTCTAACGCTGACAAGTGGTGCACTACAAAATCCACTGTGTTTTTACTCCATGGGGGTATTTCCAGGTCAGGGAGATCTTCATGAATGGAATCAAATATGCTAGGATCTGTAAAGAACTCTGGGATACACTCATCAGGGGTCCAGTCCTGCAAGCGCTGCATGCTGACTGGGTATTCATGAGGTACCCAGTTTGCTCGTACGTGAGAGCAAAGTATATGTTTGGCTGTCCTTCTTGCTTTATAAACATAATATGTAATATCAGAAAGTATGTCTGAGACATGATGAGGGATGTGGTCCCCAGAGTCTGAAACCTCATACATTTCTGAATACATGAAATCAAGCTGACCATCACCTTTGTTCAGCCTGAACTTAGACTTGGTGAGATCTCTGTAGCCTGAATCTGGAGACGAAAAGTCTAAAACCCACGGAAGGACTGGGTGGTTGTTTGGATCTCCCATCCGTCTCCCGGCTAAGTGGTTCAGGATCATCAAGTACTGAAAGTTTGTAATGCGCCTGTTCACCCAGGCATCAACTATGTTGTCTAACATTGTGATTTCATAATATTTGAATTGCTGAGCTTTCATGAATTCGCAGGCTGCCTCAAAAGCTCTCTCACTGCTTGTAGGCGTTCCAGAAAGCTGGGGGAATTTTAAAAAAACGAAATTATAAGCAACTGTAAAGAAATATCACTACACTAAATTTTCTGGGTTTTGTCTGATCTAGTTTTTTATAGGACTGTTTCAATTTTTAACACTTCTTTTTCTTCGTACGCACACTGGCAATGATATGTGGTACCCTGATTTTTTGCAAAGCACCTTTTGGCTAGGTACCTCTGACTGCAGCACCACTCCTCTAGGACAGACTGTGGTCTTGCTTGGACTGCCATGAAGACGGTGGTGTGGGCTGGCCTGGCCTAAACTTTGTTTTCCAGCCTCTGTTGGCTGTACTTAAGCCCCTTCTCCATGCCAGATCCAGCAAGGAAAGCTGGGTGGCCAGACGGCTTTGAGACAGTTCCACAGAGACACTCCGACTTTGGGATGAGGAATCCGATGAGTGCCTCAATGATATCCATTCCTCGCCACTTGTAGTCTGCTGGCTCTGTTTTGTTTACATAATTCTGACAGCCACTGTTGTAAAGACCCATAGGCTTGTCGCGTCCTGGATTCATTGGTTTCACACCAGACTTTCCTCATCCCTGCCGGCGATCTCCATGTCCCCATCCATCCACTAACCTGACACTACATTTTACAAAAATAACAATTACAATTAGTGTTGATTGCTACAGGTTTATGGGCGACAGAAGGTCAGAGTTTTTAAAGCAAAGAGATCTATGTTCCCTGTCTCACAAAGACTATGTTCTGTTGCCTCCAGTCTACTGACTGACAGGGCTATTAATATACCCAACGTTTTTTTTTTTCACTTTCTTTCTTACTACACATGTACCCTTTTTACCCTAAATTCTCTGTGCATCCTTAGTCTTTCCAAGATTTTTTCCACTCCATAAAGAAGAATTTTTCTGATGTATGTTTTACAAAGTCTGTGTTGTGACCTAATAAATTCTTATACAGAATTCATTATAAATGACATGCACATACAAAAAAAAACAAACACGCACAAAGGAAACAATAATTTCAAAGTTTATCTTTTGTAATAATAAATACACACTCTTCCTGTTTTGCATACTGTATGTAAGACAATGGAACTTTTCATCTTAAAAAATAGTTTTGACTAGGCTAGTTACAGAACATGTCAAGCATCATTTTGCTGAATACTTTCTCCCATGACCAATTTTACTGGAGGCAAAGATGCTGATTCCACTAGTCCCACAGCTGATATGCTAGCATCAGGGAGAACGGTGAACTGTAATTAGCCAAGACCCTGTCCCGCCTCTCCACTGGTGACCCCCCAGTAACAGGGCTAGGGACAGGGGATCACCACAGTCTTCATGATGATGGAATCTGCTAAAGAAGTATTATATATACCCTCTACTTCTTTAGCTACACCTAGGGACTGGAAAAAAATAACCATCGTAGTCCACTCCCAAGCCAATATGATGCTGTGCTTCAACATCTCCACCACACTGGCTGCAAAGAATACCAGCTTGTGCAGTTCCAGGGAGAGAGAGATGAAGAAGAAAACAAATTCTAGCAATATTCAACTGCTTTAGTCTATCACTAGATGAAGCCACCGACAGCAATTATTGAGGAAAGACGCTGGTGATGGTTGGGACATGTGCTCCAAATGACTGACAATTCACTACCAAAAATAGCACTAAGATGGACACCATGGGGTAAGAGAAGTAAGCGTGAACCAAAAGAGACATGAAGAAGAAGAATAGAGAGGATTTTGAGCAATAGAGGGCTCGCCTGGGCAAAAGCGAAAAAAAAGGCAAAGGACAGGCATTTGTGGAAAACCCTTGCGGAAGCCCCAATAGCCCTGGGCACTTAAGGTTCAGAGAGAGAGAGAGAAAGATAGTCTATCACACTGCCATCAAACAATGCTTATGTTGTAAATCCTCTTGTGGTTGCATTTTTTTCAAAATGTCCTCAATTTTGGTTCCTTTTTCTTCCTCAAATGAAGCCATGACATCACAACCAGCTGCTCTCCATATGGCTTTGTCCTTTTGCCAGTTCTTCATATTCCTCATGGATAAAAAAAAACTATATATAGAGACCTCAGAGCCCAGGCATGGCCCCAAGAGAAAAGCATGGAGGAGAAACTCTGGGGCTCCAACGAAGACCTGCTGACAGCAGGATTCATGGAGGCAACTAGGCTCCCTGTTTAGAAAACTGAATATATGAAACTGAAGAAGAATAAGAAGAAAATAAGAAGAAATTCTCTCATGCATGCCTTACAAATATCCTCTTATCTCAATTGTGGTTTAGCATGTGGGCTCCTCCTCTCCAGAAATCACCATATAATTTTTGTTTTAGGATACAAACTGTCAGTCAGTTTAGAGGCAGACCAAGACGGAGATGGAGAGATAACATTCAATTCAAGTGTCATGCCACGTGGCATAGGCGATCATTTCTCTCCACAATTCCCTGTCTTTAGACTTGATTATGAGATCCACCGGTGACTTTCTTCCTAGCCACACTGACAGCCCATCCAGTAACTTCTCTCTGTCTTCCTCTGTCTCTTCTTCCCTCAATTCTTCCACTTGCCACAGTGTGTTTCAATTTTCCTCATCTCAGGAAATGTCCTATAAATCTCATTTATCTTCCTCTGATCTTTGCTATAATTTGCTTTTTAACTCCAGCCTGTCTTAAGACTTCTTTATTGGTTTTCTTGGCTGTCCATGGTGCCTTCAACATCCTTCTAATAAACCACATTTCCATGACCTCCATTTCTCGCTGTACTCTCTTATTCATAGACCATGCTTCACACCCATAAAACAAAACTGGCTCGATGTAACATTTAAGTACTCGGAATCTTGCTTCCACTGACATGGATCTGTTGTACAAGATGTGAGAGACAAAACAGAAGAGGATATAAAAGAAACTGGTGCCACGAATTGGAGAGAGAAGATTAGGAATAAAGAGGAGTGCAAAAGAACTATATCTGCACCAATGAGTGCTAATGGCCCGGAAAGCCGAAAATAAAGAACACCATATTGCTAGGTGCTTTAATTGCATAATAAGGGCTACCTTTATCTTTTTTATCATAAAAGAAATAATTACCTGTTGGTTTACAGGGTAACAGACATCACTGATTAAGGGAAGAGAACTTTTGTCTTGTAGCACGTCCAAAGAGTCTGTGGAATTGTACACTGAATCTGAATCAGTGTTAGGAGTAGGAGGTTCATGAACTTTCAGAATGTTTAACTTTGGACTTGTTAATCTGAGCCACATATTTTTGTTCATCACTATATCACTTATTTGAATCTCTCCCATCCTCAGTCCAAGATTGTGAAGAGCATGCATAGCGTGCAATATCTGATAGATGACAAACAATGGTTTTGCATGGCTGGTTTCTAGAATTGTTGGACTGAATGTAACAGTGTCTTGCAAGGTGTACTTATAGTAAGTCTGAACAAGGTAAAAATGGCTTTCAGATTCAACAACAGCCTCAATGGGAACAATTCCATGGCATGTCTGAGTATCGGAAGTGGTATAGAAGCTGCCTGTTCGACTGCTGCTACCTGTGCTGAAGTTGCTGCTGCTGCAATTTTTACTGTCAAAAGATGTCTGTAGATGTTGAGAATGTTCTGTTGAAATATCTCTATCTGGCAAGAGACTTATGTACATCAGTGGCTTCAGACGGCTCAGCAGTTCTCTCACTACATCTGTAAACTGCATAAGAAAACAATTATATAGAGACAAAGTCACAGCAAAAGTAAACAAGATTAAAGGCCATAACAAATACATCTAGAAAACAAAACTCACATAAAAGGCAGTTGCAGTATAACCATCAAAAGATCTAATGTTGTCTATAAGACACCCATATCCAAACTGGGCTGAAGTATAACTAAACAAGATTGAAAACTATCGCTAAGATAGTTATTATAAAGATATGCAATCAAATGGTTAATGAAGTAAAGCTATACTCTCAATATTTACAATCAAGAATTTTTTTTCTCTCCCTGCAGTGAAAGGGTGAATCTCATTTCCTATTTTTTCCCTGCAGTGAAAGGGTGAATCTCATTTCCTATTTTTTCCCTGCAGTGAAAGGGTGAATCTCATTTCCTATTTTTTCCCTGTAGTGGAAGGGTGATTTTCATTTTTTATTCTTTCCCTACAGTGGAAAGGTGATTCTCATTGTCTTTTTTTTCCCCCTACAGTGAAAGGGTGATTCTCATTTCCTATTTTTCATTTTCCTACAGTGTAAGGGTGATTCTCATTTCCTATTTTTTTTCCTACAGTGAAAGGGTGATTCTCATTTCCTATTTTTTGTTTTCTTACAGTGTAAGGGTGATTCTTATTTCCTATTTTTTGTTTTCCTACAGTGTAAGGGTGATTCTTATTTCCTATTTTTTTTTCTTACAGTGAAATGGTGATTCTCATTTCCTATTTTTTGTTTTCCTACAGTGTAAGGGTGATTCTCATTTCCTATTTTTGTTTCTTACAGTGTAAGGGTGATTCTCATTTCCTATTTTTCATTTTCCTACAGTGTAAGGGTGATTCTCATTTCCTATTTTTTTTCCTACAGTGAAAGGGTGATTCTCATTTCCTATTTTTTGTTTTCTTACAGTGTAAGGGTGATTCTCATTTCCTATTTTTTGTTTTCCTACAGTGTAAGGGTGATTCTCATTTCCTATTTTTTGTTTTCCTACAGTGTAAGGGTGATTCTTATTTCCTATTTTTTTTTCTTACAGTGAAATGGTGATTCTCATTTCCTATTTTTTGTTTTCCTACAGTGTAAGGGTGATTCTCATTTCCTATTTTTGTTTCTTACAGTGTAAGGGTGATTCTCATTTCCTATTTTTTTTCCTAAAGTGAAAGGGTGATACTCATTTCCTATTTTTTGTTTTCCTACAGTGTAAGGTTGAATCTCATTTCCTATTTTGTTTTCCTACAGTGTAAGGGTGATTCTCATTTCCTATTTTTTGTTTTCCTACAGTGTAAGGGTGATTCTCATTTCCTATTTTTTGTTTTCCTACAGTGTAAGGGTGATTTTCATTTCCTATTTTTTGTTTTCCTACAGTGTAAGGGTGGTTCTCATTTCCTATTTTTGTTTCTTACAGTGTAAGGGTGATTCTCATTTCCTATTTTTTTTCCTAAAGTGAAAGGTGATACTCATTTCCTATTTTTTGTTTTCCTACAGTGTAAAGGTGAATCTCATTTCCTATTTTTTGTTTTCCTACAGTGTAAGGGTGATTCTCATTTCCTATTTTTTGTTTTCCTACAGTGTAAGGGTGATTCTCATTTCCTATTTTTTGTTTTCCTACAGTGTAAGGGTGATTCTCATTTCCTATTTTTTGTTTTCCTACAGTGTAAGGGTGATTCTCATTTCGTATTTTTTTTTTCCTACAGTGAAAGAGTGATTCTCATTTCCTAATTTTTGTTTTCTTACAGTGTAAGGGTGATTCTCATTTCCTATTTTTTGTTTTCCTACAGTGTAAGGGTGATTCTCATTTCCTATTTTTTTTTCTTACAGTGAAACGGTGATTCTCATTTCCTATTTTTTTTTCCTACAGTGAAAGGGTGATTCTCATTTCCTATTTTTTGTTCTCCTACAGTGAAAGAATGATTCTCATGTCCTATTTTTTTTCCTACAATGAAAGGCATTTCCTAAAATTTAATGCAGCCAGAAATTTATGTCCATCAGCCTTTTTTTTTCTAAACTGAGTTGCCTTGCAGTGATTCTCTTTTTGTATCTGAAAAACTTCTGAATCATATCAAAGAAAGGGTGCATGGGTGGCCAGCGCACTAGCCTATCATGGCAAAGGTCAGAGGTTCAAATCCAGATGGAGGTGTTTCAGTCACCCAGCTGTAGAAATGGATATCTCATTTCTTCTGGAGCTAGCAAAGGAAAAGTGGCCAGGCATGATGCTGACCACATCACCCTGTAGTGTGCCAAAAGCCAAAGTAAAATATGGGCACCAACACCACAACCCATATGTGCCATCATGGCACAATAAGGTCCTTTACATCAAACAGAGACATTACAGAACACAAGCATCTTATGGATAACTGCATGAAAACTTGAGGAACATGAGAGGAATATGTATAAATTAGGAAAAAAGTGGGAACAGCTTTATTACTTAACGACTACAAAGTTGTGATGTTTCGGCGTGAGCCTTAATCATACATACACATACAGGATGAAGAATTGCAGTCGTTAAGTAATGGAGCTGTTCGTACTTTTTTTCCTAGTTTATACATTTTGGTATCACAGCTTTACTGCGGTGGCTTCGTGTATAGTTGTATAATTATACACTAATTATAATGTGAGGAATATTTGTGAAAAATAAGCAGCAATTAAATAGCCAGTGCAGAGCCAGTTCATGTTTAAGCAGCAGCTGTTGAACAACTATAAAGCAGTCACTTGTGAGATAGCTTCTCACGTGAACACAGCAGCAGCAAAGATCTGCTAACATCACACCACCAGTCAATCCAGCTGTAAAACAGGCACCTAATGCATCTGGGTTAGAGCAGAAGCTGCCAGTGAAATGGATGAATGCATGCATGGCAAGACACACGCTGACTACAGTACACGAGGCTGTTCATGCATTACGAGATAACAATGCTGTAACCCATTTATGTAGGATTTAAAATTCAGTGCATACTTTTTCCTTCACATGTCCAAGTCAGCTGATTCCACTATTCTGGAAAATATTTTAAATTAACCTTTTGAATATTTATAACATTCAACATAAGAAAAGCCTTAAATATCGTGAGCACCAGTAAAAAAAAAAATAGGTACTTGCTTCTACTGACAAAAAATAAACAGTGAAAATATCTGACTATTCATGGCTGACAGATTTCACAATTTCCACAGATAATCAATTTCATCACAATATTCATGGATGATAAATTTCAAGTAAAACACTCACCAACAAACTGGCATCATTTCTTACAGCACTGGGATGCTGGCTTGCTCCTCCTTTCAAAATGCTGTGTGCTCGTGTCCACAGGTTGGTTGTGTTCTCTTTTGTGATGTGAGACATAAATTCGTACAGGCTCCCACATGACCACTGTTTATGCAAGGACTGGCCTGGCAGTCTAGAGCAAAATAAAACAAATTCAGATGATAGTAACAGCAAGTCCAAATCAAACCAGTCTATGAAAACTTCTTCAATATTAAGTTCTTGTAGTATAGATATATTTGTTCTTTTCTTGTGTCCATGATATTTGAAGGACTCTTCTGTAGTATTTACATTTGAAGGCATTTAAGTGTTTCTCAGCTGTTTTATTAAGTGTCCAGGTCTCACAGGCATATGTTGCGATGGGAAAGATGCATGCCCTTAAAAATCTTATTTTTGTAGTTCTGTCTGCTCCTCTCCAGCTTCTTTAGTTGTTTTACATTCTGAAGAGTGACAGTTGTCCTCTTTTTAATTTCCATCATTGTATCTCCATTATTAGTTAGTAGTGACCCAAGATATTCTGAACTCTCCACTTCTTCCAATTTTTCCTCATTGATACAAATTTCAACTGCCTTATTTGTTTTGCCAGTTGTCATCAATTTAGTTTTCCTCACATTAAAATAGAGGTTTTGCTCTTCACTATTCTTAAAGACTGACATAATTAGTTTTTCTATTCCTTTCTGTGTTGTGGACAATAATACTGTGTCATCAGCATATCTAATCTCTGGTATTCATTAACCTCCAATTTTTATGGCATCATAATATTCTTTGTCTACATCTTCTCTAACATTTCTCATTATCTTCATCTTCTTCTTCGTTCGCTTCTACCACAAAGATCGCCCTGTGATCCTGCTGAATTTACTCCTGTGGTCCCTCATCGTGTCCCGTGGTCCCTCTGTGGTCCTTGAGAGGCCCACAAGAGATCCCAGAGAGGATCACAAAAAGGTTCAGAGCATCACTGGGCTTGGGCCTGAAATTCTTGGTGGGTCACAGAAGCGGAATTGCGAGACACCGTGGTTTTTGTTGCACCAACTTAATCTAGAGCTGGATTTTCTCACCAGAAAACCTTGGTGTGGATTGGATATAAGCATATCCCCGCCGGGTTAGAGATGGTTGCCCATCCAGTCCAGCATTGGACTTTCCCACTAGAAAAACTCAGCGTCTTTCGGATACGCATACATCTGCATTCAATTGGTTTACTTCTTCAACAGCTGTTCCTTCTACATATATTTTTTTCCTCTTGATTAAAGAGAAGTTTCATTTTTATTTTTTCCTTGTTAATTTCAAGTCCTACTTTGCTAGCTGGTGAAGACAGGGTATATTTAAGTTTTTTTCTTGCACCGAATTCACATTGTCACTGATAAGAGTTATGTCATCTGCAAAATCAAGATCTTCTAGTTGGCTCCCATGTACCCAATCAATGCCCATTTTACCTGTGCAACATTTTTTTCATTATGAAGACTATGGCAATTCCAAAAAGCAAGGGAGATAGTATACATCCTTGTTTCATGCCTGTTTCAACCTGGAACCATTTGCTCATTCCTTCTTCTGTGTTAACTGACAAACATATCTGTTGAAGAGATCCTTAATGATGTTGACAATTTTAGATGGTATCCCATATAGAACTCTGGCATAATTTAGATAAATTTACATTAACAATGTGATGTCTGGTATAATTTAGATTGTTTTCAAGTGGTAATAAGCTGTGTGCATATATACATACTTTTACAGTGACCATACAATGTCTGTTTAATTTAGATTGTTTTCAACTGACAATATGATCTCTGATATAATACTGATAATTTTACATTAACAATGTCATGTCCGGTATAATTTAGATTGCTTTCAAGTGGCAATATGATCTCTGATATAATATGGATAATTTTACAAAGGCAATACAATGCCTGTATAATCTGGATTGTTTTCAAGTGGCTAATATGATCTCTGGTATAACATGCATCACTTTCATGTTGATATATGATTTCTGATATAAAATAGACTGCTTTTCTGTATAACATAGATTGTTTCTCTATACCAATATGATCTGTGATATAATCAGAGAACAACTCATCAGTAGTAATATAATCTGTGATATAATACAGACTGTAATGTTCAGTGATAATCTCTGCTTTAATTTAGATTCTTACACATGATAAAGCTTGTCTGACTTGGCAACTGCTTTAACTGTAACTTTCATCCAAGGCTGTGGAATTTTATCACATGATCGTGAAAGGAATCTCTCAACTTGGCAAGCATCAAGGCTTTCCGTCCCAGACAGTGGAACCACTTGACCCACATGTAAACTCTTGACCCAGTCTTCATTCACCTGTTGAGTGAAAATGCTTACAAGTTTACACACAGACAATTCAACAAATGCAAGGGATGTTGACTGAAAATGCTTACAAGTTTACACACAGACAATTCAACAAATGCAAGGGATGTTGACTGAAAATGCTTACAAGTTTACACACAGACAATTCAACAAAGGCAAGGGATGTTGACTGAAAATGCTTACAAGTTTACACACAGACAATTCAACAAAGGCAAGGGATGTTGACTGAAAATGCTTACAAGTTTACCCAATGCCAAATACTGCTAACAAACATTGCAGCCTTACAAAAAATACATATTTAAGTTATAATCTTGATAGCTGGAACTTGTTTTTACAAACTTGTGCATCAGTTTGTCAGATGGTTGGGTATGTTACTGTAAAAGTTAGTCACAGCTACATCATCATTATCATCATCATCATGTGCCGTGCCGACTGGCGTTGGCTATTATGCTTCTCCAGAGTACACGATCCTTCATGCAGGCCATCAGCTCAGTTGGTGATCTCCTCTCACACCATCCCGTCAGACTGTCCAGTATCATTTCTCTTGGTCTTCCTCTTGATCTTCTTCCTTCTATTTTTCCTGCTGTTATAATATTTTCAATGCCCCCTCTTCTCATTGCATGTTCTATGAAAGTACATTGTCACAGCTACTCATTAATAGACAGATCAAAACATGTTCTCCTGCTCTGCACGGAGGCATCATGTGACCTGAGACTAGGAAAGAAAAACTATAACAAGTGTATGACACAGCCTGAGGCAATTGTCAAACTGGCATGTAACATCTATTTATCAAGTGCCGTGTCTACTACCGTTGGCAGTCATAATTCTCCACAGAGATCACATAATAAAAGAGGAAATCAGACAACCTTTAGAGCTTCATAGGAAGACTTCCTAGCAATAATTTTTTTTTAACAATATGTATTTCCCCTCTCTATACAATTTCTGAAATGGTATTCAAAGACCACAGTATAGGATAAGGTAAGTATAAACCATTATATAAGATAAGGTAAGTATAAATCACTGTATAGAATAAGTTAACTATAAACCATTATATAAGATAAGGGAAGTATAAACCACTGTATAGAATAAGTTAACTATAAACCATTATATAAGATAAGGTAAGTATAAACCACTGTATAGAATACGTTAACTATAAACTATGGCATAGGATAAAGTAACTATAATCCATAGTATAAGATAAGGTAACTATAAACCATGGCATGGGATAGGGTAACTATAAACAATGGTATCTTACATCTTACATCCTTCCCGTGCCGTTAAATGTCACACAGGGCTTGCATAGTTGTTTGCCAAGTTTTCTTGTTTTCTGTGAGTTTTTCAACTTCATCAAGGGATGTTATGCCCACTAAACTGGCTTCTCTTAACAATGTCCTCTTTAGAGTTTCACGTGGTCGACCTCTTTTTCTTCGGCCTGTTGTGCTCCACTTGATAGCTTGTTTTGGTATTCTCTGATTGTTTCTTCTCATCACATGGCCTACATATGTCCATCTTCTTTTTCTGATCACCCATGAGACAGGTTGTTGCTTGCTCACCTGTCTTATCTCTGTGTTGTTCTTAAATTCATTCCACTTTATACCAAGTATTTTCCTGATGCATTTGTTTTCAAAAGAGTCTAATTTCTTGTCTATCTCTTTAGTTGATTTCCAGCTTTCGCAAGCATAAATGAGGGTGAATATCACATTTGAATTGAATAATTTTAACTTGGTTTTTGTGTTTATAACTTTTAAATTCCATATGTTCTCAAGATTTTTTGAAGGACAATGCTGCTTTTGCAATTCAAATTCTAACTTCCTTCCTGGTGTCACCATCCTGGTCTATGTAGCTGCCAAGGTATGCAAATTGGTTTACTTCATCAACAGCTGTTCCTTCTATGTATATTTTTCCTTCTTGATTAATGAGAAATTTCATAATTTTTGTTTTGTCTTTGTTAATTTCAAGACCTATTGTGCTAGCCAAGGAAGACAGGGAATCTGTTTTTTCCTGCATTGATTTCACATGTCACTGATAAGAGTTATGTCATCTGCAAAATCAAGAATGTATAAACTATAAAAAATGTAGGAACAGCTTTATTACTTAATGACTACAAAGTTGTGATGTTTCGGCGCGAGCCTTAATCATACAAAAACATACAGGATGAAGAAACAGAGAGAGGAGATAAAGTATAGATTAACGTGAATACTATTAAAAAAAAAAAAATTAAATAGAGTACTTAGCTGTAAATTGTAAGGTGTGGCTTGTCCGGCGGCGTGTGTCAGGAATGGATTTAGTAGAACATGGAGACTGTTTAAATGGAGACCTGTGATATGTGGTTGGTGGGTTGTAACTGAGGGTGGTGGATGGAGAACCGGGGAGGGGAGAGAGAGTGATACAATGTTGACCTAGCCAGGAGAAGTTGAAATAAATGATTAGTGGAGAGGGGTTGCAAATTGATGCTGTGAGGAGGTTTGACAAGAAGCGATGGAGCTTAGTGGAGAGGTACTATAATGATTGAAGAGAATTTTAAGTGTAGCTGAACAGCGATTTTAAACCATGTGGCTCCAGTGTCCCATAATTTTGAATGCAGCGGTTCTCAAAGCCAGGCAGCTTGTGTCATCCGCGTGACATTGTTTGATGGGTGTTACCAGAAAATCAGATTTGCCTCTGTGGTTGGGGCCACTGAAATGATTTGGGACTGGTTTCGAAGCAAGCTGGGTGATGTCATACAGATGTTCTTGCAAGCGGTCCCCTAATCTGAGGCCAGTCTCACCAATATACGTTATCCTGCATCTTTTGCAAACGATGACATATATCACATTACATGACTCGCATGTGAATCCCTCATGAAGAGTGAGGATAGTTTTGGGAAAGGTGATTGTTTTCATTTCCCAGACTACAGGGCAGGTAACGCAGTGGGGGCAGTTACATTTTCTGGTGCCAACAAATGTAAAGCTCTGCTTCATGTGGTTGTGGATGAGGATATCCTTAAGGTTTGGCTCACTTTTGTATGCCAACAGGGATGGATCAGAGAAAATGTTGCAAGTGTCGGGGTCGAGTTGGATTAGCGGCAGATGACAATAAAGAATTTTCTTAACCATCTGACCATGTGGGTGGAAAGGCAGCACTAACTTAACTCTGTCAGATGGAGTAACAGGCTTTTTCCTGAATACTTCTTTGTGGCTCACTAGTTGGATACGGTTGAAGGCTTCACGAAGGACCTTTTCTGGGTAGTGGTGATGACAGAAAAATTCTAATAACTTGTTGGACTGATCTATAAAGTCCAAATTATCCTGACATATGCGGCAAAGACGGAGGAGTTGGGAGTATGGGATGGAGTTCTTACAGGCTTCAGGATGGGAGGAGGTTTAAAGCAAATAGGTGTGGCTGTCGGTGGGCTTGTAAAATACAGAGGTGACAAGCCTGTTTGTGCCAAAAGAAATTGTAATGTCTAAAAAACTGACAGACTTGTCAGAAATTTCATAAGTGAATTTTATGTTATTAATGAGTGAGTTGGTGAATTCAATAAATTTTTTTTAGCTCTTCCTGTGGCATACTTGTGATTCCAATGCCATCATCAATGTACCTTTTATAGAATTCTGGAAGTCTGCCAGTGTAGGTTTCCAATAATTTGACTTCCAGAAAGCCCATAAATAGACATGCATAACTGGGACCCATTTTCGTTCCCATGGCAACACCACTGATTTGCTAGAAGTATTCACCGTTGAATTCAAAAGAATTTAGGTTCAGTACTAGCTGTGTAAGTATGATTATGGTGTCAGTGTTAGTGGTGGGGTGAGGGTCTTTGTCGAGAAAATAGCGGAGTGCTATGAGTCCATCCTCACGGGGGATAGAAGTGTGATCGTATCAAAAGTTATTAAGGCCTGGTTGGTATCTTTCAAAAAGGAGGTTAGTTTGTGTACAAGCAGCTGGAAAATGCTGTCCAAAAAGTTTTACTGCTTTACTGCAGTGCTTCGTGTATAGTTATATACTTATACACTAATTATTATGTGTTACTGCAAAATCAAGATCTTCTATTTGGGCCCCATGTACCCAATCAATGCCTGTTTTACCAGTACAGAATCTTTTCATTATAAACTATATAGAATTCCAAAAAGCAAGGGAGATAATATACATCCTTGTTTCATGCCTGTTTCAATCTGAAACCATTCGCTCATTCCTTCTTCTGTCCTGACTGCACAAACAATGGTATAGGATAAGGTAATTATAAACCATGGTTTAGGATAAGGCAATTATAAACCATGGTATAAGATAAGGTAATTATAAACCATGGTTTAGGATAAGGTAATTATAAACCATGGTTTAGGATAAGGTAATTATAAACCATGGTATAGGATAAGGTAATTATAAACCATGGTATAGGATAAGGTAATTATAAACCACGGTTTAGGATAAGGTAATTATAAACCATGGTTTAGGATAAGGTAATTATAAACCATGGTTTAGGATAAGGTAATTATAAACCATGGTATAGGATAAGGTAATTATAAACCATGGTATAGGATAAGGTAATTATAAACCATGGTTTAGGATAAGGTAATCATAAACCATGGTTTAGGATAAGGTAATCATAAACCATGGTTTAGGATAAAGTAATTATATACCATGGTATAGGATAAGGTAATCATACAAATAATGACAAATACACCTAAGAATAAAATGGACAGGAAAAAAAAATTAGAGAAACTACAAGGTTGACATATGTAATTCAGCAAATACTGCCAAACCATGCTCTGCAATCAGGTTAGCTTTGAGAATAATGTCAGTTTCAGTTTTGTTTTGTTTTTTAAAGTTTTCTTTTAAAGTTGAATAATTTGGTATACATAAACCTGATATATTATTTTAAAGGAAAAAAAAAGATAAGAAAAGAAATAAAAAGGTCAAAATATCAAAATTTAACATCTGTGTCCTAGGAAGAATGATGAGAATACCATGGACAACTAAGAAAACAAATGAAGAGGTTCTAAATGAGGCCGGACAAAAGAGAGAAATTATGGCAAAATTCAGAACACGACAGTCCAGATTTGTAGGACGCTTTGAGAAGAGGCAAAATGGAAAACCTACTGATAACAGGAAAACTGGAGGAACAAAGGATCAGAAGAAGACAAAGAAACAATTTACCTGATGGACTAAAACAAAAAGTGGCACAGACAATGGTCCAACACACATCAATAAAAAGCAAAGGATTGATGTTTTTGGAAATCAATGACGCCCAACGGCATGGACCAGAAAGAGCAATCTTCTGCATCAAAGTGAGGAAAATGGGACAACGAGGAAATATAAATGACATCTTAAACAGCGAGAACTGTTAGGATTAGTCTGGTTCAGGAAGGTAAACGTAACGAGTATATTTAACGTGGGCTGTCAAACACGTTTCAGTGAACACAAGTTATAAAGCATCATATTTTGTTATCTGTCGCCGATAACACACCAACAACAAACTCTCCGCCCCTCTAGCAAAATCACCAGGAAAAAAAAAGAAGAAAAATATGTTCTACTTACAACACAAATACAGCGATCATCTGAGAGCAGCTGACAGAAACTGACAGGCAAGTGAAGATCCCTGCACAAATATTTAACAACTTCTGGAGCAGACGTCTTGTCGTACATGGCAGACTTTCTTGTTTTAACTTCCCAAGTCACAAGGCGAAATATGCATTGTCCAGTAACTGTATGTGGCACACTAACCGCAATAAGATAACGTTTGTTGACGGAAGTCGCTATGTAGTAATCATGTGGGGGTGAAGACAAGACATTATGTAAACTTTCAAATAAAACGACTCCTAACACAAACAAGAACTTCTACGGCCAAGAAAGGCGGCATATGTTCCTTATGAAACAAACAGCGGTCAATAGTATAAACTAAAAGAGTATGTATGAATCAATGAAGCAATTGTTCAGAACCCGACCAGTTGACCCGCAAAATCATCATTGCCGCATATAAGCTGACAAAACTACGTGCACAAAGACCGCTTTGGAAGCATTACATTTTGTTCGATCGCAGCAGTGGACGAAAATATTGTGCCAGGTTGTATTTGACTCCTCGAATTGTACGGTACAATCACATGTATGAGATCTGCGCAGACAACTGAAACACGATGTAGATTTACGTTTATGTCATATAACGATCATTTATTATCATTCCTTATTCCTCGATGGTTGCTTAGAAATCATGAAAAAGAATGGGGCAAAAAAAAAAAAAAAGTCCAAAACACACCCTGTAAACATGTATTCTCTACAGAGACATAGCAAAACCTAGCTCCAGGAAAAGAGCACCTGTGGAAGACTACGGGGCGTACGCGAAGAACTCCTGCTGTTGATGATATTCATATGGGCATTCGTCTTCTTATCTAGATTGCTGGACATTTGAAACGAAGCAGTAAGCTCTACAGTGCCTAAATGTTTCAGACAATGAGAAGCAGCCTAGCAAAATGATGCTGGGCAGGTTCCTCAATATTTAGTATCTATATGCTTCAGAACTAAGACGAAGAATGCCACTATGTGAGACAAGGGGAAAAGAGTAACCTTGATGTTAGTTTCACATGTGAAACATGCGTCCTAACTCTATAGTACATCCTGCATCTCTGCCCCTCTTACCAAGAAGCCCGAAACAAGCTCTGGCCACAGGTACTAGACTGGAAGACAAAGTTTGAGGTGCAAAGATTACCCCCCCCCCAAAAGACTGCACAGTTTATTCGGACAATAAATATAGATGTCTGGGGCCAGAACCTTAGAAGGCAGAAGAATGATGTCGTTTAGGATTCACTGGTGAAAATGTTAGAGGAAAAAGAGCAATATAGTACAGGGGTTGACAGTAAGTAACTTGGTATGTTGTTGTTGTTGTTATTATTATTATTATTATTATTCCCATATTTCAAGTTCACCCATTTTCTGCGAATCCCATTCCATTCTTCTTCATATCTGTATTAAAGGGCTTTGCCCTGTACATCACAATCCTCCTCTCAAATCCGTGCTATCGGTGTAAAACATGGGCGCTAACAATAAGAGGAAAATAATCATGACAGAAATGAGATGTTTAAGGAGAATATTTAATGTAATAAAAAGAAACCAAATTGCACTTTCAAGGCAAAGGTGGCGTGACATCGGTATCGCACTACAATATATCAATAAACAAGTAAAATGGTTTGACCATGTTACACGCCTACTGCCAGACAATATACAATAGAAAACAGTCACGCTAAATTTGTAGGAAACAGAGCAAAAGGCCGCGCAGGCAAGAGGTAGTGGGAAGAAGTTATAGAGACCTTTGGTTAGGAGCTCGGTTTTACAAATACGGTGGTACCGGGTTCAATTCCCAGCGGTGGGTTTTTTTTTCTGGCATCAACACAACAAAAAAGGCCCCGGGGTGTTGACACCCATTCATTCGTTTGCAAGTCCCTTTCGGAACTTTGCCACACTAACAGCACTCCTGTAGGCATCTTGATTGTAAGCAAGACGTTCTGCTGCTGATGCATCCATGTTGGCACCCGGCCTCTAAAAATGGGTACCAGAGAAATCTGAGAAAGTAAATGCGGCTAGGCGTGATACCGACTACATCACACACTTTCATGTGCCGAAAGTCGTTGAAATATGGATCTAACATCATATCCTCAGTATGCCTTAATGGAATGGAAACAGGAATTTTACCTGTAACATTTTAAATATTTCATTATATGAATCAATTCGCAGAGTCCTCTAAAGACGTCTATTTGTTCCATCAACACTGAAAGATATATGAAGACGGAGACAAGACAAGACAAGGACTTCAGCTTTGTTGCTGAAAATATTGTCCTTATTTCTGGATCATATTACAGAATGCACGAAACGAAGCAGTAAGCCCATGCAACATAAAACAATTCTCCGCGTAGACTGATATTGTATTTTGTTTAGAGGCACTGATGTTATTTCGAAAATTGTCAAACGGAGACGAAATATATTTTAATATGACCATATATCAATGTCCTGGCACTGACGGTTCATGGAAGATCGTGTTGTTTATTTTCCGAAACTATGTGCACATGGGATGTAACGTGGGAAACTAGTGATAGTTCTTAATTTCTTAAAGAAGAATGCGTCATTGATGATCGTGTCTGAAAATATAACACCGTTCTTAGTGTGCGTTTTTTTTTTTACTGCAATTTCTTTACAGCTGTTGAATAATCGAGGCATTCCGGACTGACGGTATTGTTTTCCTTCATGTTTTCCTTCACGTGTAAAGTGAGTTACTTGTTCAACCGTATCTTTCATTAGCAGAAAAATTCCAGTTAAATGGTGAACTTCTGTCTCATTTCTTTAAACGATGGATAATTATTTTTTTTAAGGTAACAGAGTAGAACAGTTCCAGCATAAGTTACAAAAATGCATAAAACATTGGCAACTTACTGAAGATCACGAAAAGCAAGTAAGCTTGAATTTAAAAAAGTAAGTTTTACTGTGAAAGACCAGTGATCGCGATAGGATTTTAAAAAAAAAAAAACTAATACAGCTGTACTTTTCTTTCACCTTGCATGAAGTACTTTCCTAAATGCCAGGTTTTGTCAAAACAACATTGGATACTTTTTTTCGATTTGAACTCGCTGAAATGTCACCTAACATTCACCTCTTCCACAATCATATTCCACTCCTTTCTCACTTGTAAATGTAACATTAAATACACTTTTATCAACATCGGCGGGAATTACATGTTCGTGATTTTTTTTTAAAGATTACATGTGGTGAGATATCTACAAAATGCTCACATGCTGAACCAAAACTGGCTAATTCTCATCCATGCATATTGAGCATAATCACTCTGTAAGCCTGATTATCCTCCTGCCAATTTTGCTAATTACTTTCTTTGATGTTTTGTGATGATATAAACTGTTTGTGGTAGCAAACAACTTCCAAAAGTTAAAGTTTTTCATTCTTTTTTTTTAAAAATTGCTAATTTACAGCTAAATTCTGGTTAATGCAATCACTCATGAAAGACACTTCTGTTTGTGTGTTTGCTTTTATAAACACACAGACAGAGGAGACAAATAACAAATAATATGCACGGAATATTTGATTAAGAATATTTGTTTAGTCCAGTAATGATCATGTTCAAATGATAATATTTTGAATGCAGAAATAAATAATGACTCCAGGATTGGCCATTGTACAATGGTGCCAAATTAATACACATCTCAATAAGACTATCTAACAGGAAAGTGAAATTTTATCATTTGTATCTACTGTGTTTGCAGACTTCAAAAACAATGGAAGACTGTGACTAAGAAATACGTTTTAATTTGGTGATAACTTTTAATAATAAATTATCACATATATTTACATTCACATTTTTAACAAGTAACCCTGTTTATTTTGAATGTACTGTTTTAAAATAGTGGCCCTGTTGGCTGAGTGGTTAGATGCTCAGTCTACTAATCCAGTGGTACTGAGTTCATGTCCCAGCAGTGGGGATTTTTTCTGATACCACCACACCAAAAAGGCTATGAGGTCCACCCAGTCTCAAAAAATGGGTACCAGATTGGTATCTTGGAAGGTAAATGCAGCCAGGTATGATACTGACCACATCATACTTTCACGTGCTGACAGACTTAACACCATATCCCCAATATGCCTTAATGGCATAGAAATGGGGATGTGGTATTTTTATTTAAAATCTACTAAAATTTACTCTCAGCCACTTAGAAAATAAAATATTCATTTTCAGCCAAAAACTTGAAAGTTTGTATCCGGTGTGTCTATCTATAAGCATGTTTTCCATTTAAATGTTCTTTGGAACAAACATTCACATTAACCAGCACTGTGATGCTTTGCACCTCTACATAATTAAAATATCTACTCTTGTCTGTTTAATGCCTTGAACTCTTGTATTTTCAGCTCTGAGAAGAAAGAAAAATAAAAGGAACAGCAAAGCGGAATAATGACTGAATGTGTCATGGATTTGTCTAAACCTGATGATTCAAAACAGTTCCTAACATCACTGAAGAAGGTAAGACAAGTTACTCAACATAGAATTTGTTTCAAGAATTTTTCAGATAGTTTATTGTGAAGATTTGATTAATACAAAGTAGTCTTGACTCGAGGAATTAGCATCATCACACTTGGGGCACACCTATGCGTGCTCTGCTGTCTGTCTGTTTCAGTAACCACTGAAGAGTATGAACACTAATTGTGCCAGTCAGCTGTTGGTTTTGATGCCTTTGAATTCCACC
Organism: Achatina immaculata; assembly: GCA_009760885.1. Lineage (NCBI taxonomy): Eukaryota > Metazoa > Mollusca > Gastropoda > Stylommatophora > Achatinidae > Lissachatina > Lissachatina immaculata. The sequence continues at coordinate 13,938,655 of CM019718.1, read as the reverse complement.
AGTCATCTACCCAGCTCTTCCTTCTTCCCCTCTCCTCACATCGGTATCCTTCTTCCACTGTAGTTATATATTATCAGCACATGATCTTTCCTCCGTCTGCACCAGTTCCTCAGCCACCAATTTCAGAATATCCATCCCGTCCATAGGAATCGTACCTATTGCAATAGTATTACAGGCAGCGTGGTCATTTGTCTCATTGCCTCTCATTCCCACATGCCCTGGGTAATATGAAGTAGTAATGAACGGTATAGTTGCTTTATTTTGTACTTATGTTTTTTTTTTTTTTTTTTCGACATAATTAGTCAACTGGAGAATATGCAGGCTCTTTCAAGTATGAGGTGCAGTACTGAGATGAGAATGTTTGTATTTATGGCGGAATGTCAGACATAAATTTTCATTATTTGGTTAATAAATTTGCAAATGTAAAACTGTAATTTAATGTCTCATTGTCACGTACTGTTGCATGATAAAGGGAAAAGAGCAGATAAATATTATCTTTAATTAATAAATTAATCATCTTTATGTTTACTGTTTGTTATTGCTAATTAATCCTCTTTATGTTTGCTGTTTTGCTAATAACCCTCAGGTTTTGGATAATCTTAAATGCCTTGGATATTCTAACATTCAGAAGGAGACATTTCTTTCCTTGGTGTCAGTATATCTTAACTGCCCAGCAAAGATACCGGCTAAAAGGGTCATAGCGAGGTTAGTGTAACTTCCATGGAATCTTGTGTTTGGTACATAGGTTGTGATTTTTAATAACACAGAGCTCATTAAAGACTGTGCAGAGACAATATCCCCCCCTCATTTACGCATGCGAAAGCTGGAAATCAACTAAAGAAATAGACAAGAAATTAGACTCTTTTGAAAACAGATGCCTAAGGAAAATACTCGGTATAAAGTGGAATGAATTCAAGAACAACGCAGAGATAAGACAGATGAGCAAGCAAACAACAACCTGTCTCATGGGTGATCAGAAAAAAGAGGATGGACATATGTAGGCCATGTGATGAGAAGAAACAACCAGAGAATACCAGAACAAGCTATCAAGTGGAGCACAACAGGCTGAAGAAAAAGAGGTTGACCATGTGAAACTCTAAAGAGGACATTGTTAAGAGAAGCCAGGTTAGTGGACATAATATCCCTTTATGAGATTGAAAAACTCGCAGAGAACAGGAAAACTTGGCAAACAACTATGCGAGCCGTATGTGACGTTTAACGGCACAGGAAGGATGTAAGAAGAGACAATAATATACTGTAGGAGGGAAACAGAATAACTGATCATTATTATTATGTCTTTGCTGGACAGCATTGGCAAGCTTGCTTCTTCATCTTGTGTGGTCCTTGGTGTTTCTGATCAAGTCAGATGTTTTTCTTTTTCTGTGCTGCTTGTTCAGTCTAGTGAGATATTTTTCTCTAGACCTCACTGTCTATTTTTTTTTTCCCTTGAATTTTCCAGTCATTACTAGGGTCTCCAGGTGCTGTCTTCACATGACATGTCCAATAAATTTTTATTGTCTTTTTTCTTATCATTTTAACTAGTTTCTGTTGTTTTGATACGTCTTTGAGGACCTCTTTTTGTGTTTTTCTGTCTGTCCGGGGTATTTGTTGCATCCTTCTCCAAAACCACATCTCTGTTGCTTCCACTGTTTTTGGTATCTTTTTATTAAGTTTCAAGAGTTCACAGCAATATAGCAATATTGGTTCTATTGTCTGAGCAAGACCACATCCTTCCCTAGCAAGAAAAGTCACAGAAGTCGGAGGTACCCAGCCAAAAGGCGCGTCGCAGAAATCAGGGTACCACGCATCATCGCCAGTGTGCGTATGAAAAAGAAGAAGATTGATTCTATTCTTTAATACTCATTTCCTAACTTTTATTGACATGTTATTTTTTTTACTATTCTCCTCTTGTCATAAAAAGCTGCTTTTGCCTTGCCTATTTATGATTTTGTGTCATCTGTGCATCAGCCATCATGGGGGAAGTGAGGTCATGTGAACTGAACACCAGTTTCTCATTCAGGGCTGACTGATAAAGAATGTAATATTTCACTACCTTACTGGGTCCTGTGTTCATTCCAAGCCTACTTCATAGTGCTTCTTCATCATTATATACATGTTTTATTGGGTTTTTTTTTAAATGATGTAGCTGTGTTTCCTTGTTTTTACTATGATATAACTGTTTTATTATTTTTATTGTGATAGCTACATTTTATTGTTTTTACTATGATATAGCTGTTTCTTCATTTTCACTGATATAGGTAAAGGTAAGATACCCTTTTCCATGCCATTAAGGCATATTGGGAACAAGGTGTTAGGCCTGTATTTCGAAGACCTTCAGCACATGAAAGTGTGGTGTGGTCTGTATCATGCCTGGCTGCATTTACCTTCCCAGATTTTTCTGGTACCAGTGTTTAGAGACTGGGTGGTTGCCAGAGCCTTTTTGGTGTGCTGGTACCAGAAAAAAAATCCCCATTGTTGGGACTTGAACCTGGTACCACCAGATTAGTAGACTGAGTGCCTAACCATTCAGCTAGCCAGGCCATCTTTGCTATAGTATAGCTATTATTTATTTATTTTTTTTACTATGATACAGATACATTTTATGGGTTTTTTTTTTAAACTATGATATAGGCAGTGACTGCTATTTTTCTCCATACTGATGCTGTATTTGATCTGTAGTTTGAACGTTTTTAACAGCTTTTTCCAGAACCTTGATGAAGAATCACAGTTATTTATAGAAAGAAATATCTGCGAACAGCTGTCACAGAAACTCTGCATAGAGCCAGTAGAAAATGGATCGGTTGCTGCTGCAAGAGACTGTGTTGACTGCATTGCAGCTCTGATGGAGAACTTTAAAATGGGCAAGTATTCTTTTTTTTTTTTGTTAACAGGAGATGTTGGCTTTGCTTAGAACCTGGTGACATTTGTGCATTAAATATGTTTTACATTATATTTCTTATTTTAAAGCACACAGACATATGTGAATTTGCATGATGAAGAATACAGGTAGAAGATATTTGTGTCAGTTCTCTAAGGTAAAAAGAAAAATAGAGGAATATCCATAAAAACTTATGAATAAAGGTATTACATTTTTTTGGGTTATTTTTATTAGGAAAGTCACAGGGAGAATTAAAATCACAGTGTTAGTGCAGAGAAACCAGGAGAGAAGTAGATTAGGACGTGTTGAGCAGCCATCAAGTCACTCACAAAGAAGCTAAGACCATAATAAAAAAAAACGAAACCAATACACAGAGCATTGGACAGATAGGCTGAATATAGACAGTGACTCTGATACTGATCCACTCCATCAGCTGCAGAGACACCAATAGACTGTCTTGTTCTGCTTAAGAACGGGCCCCTGTGGACTGGTGAGCCACCTTTCACTGACTCAGGATTTCTCACGTGAACGCATGCCCCTAAGGGGGTGGAGCACAATCTCCCCCCCACTCCCCAGAACATGTGCTCCAGGAGTGCCAAATGTTCACCAGCATATGAAGTCGGACCTGGCCACAGAGGGTGGACCTGAGGCAGAAGCTGTGAGGCTGCCACGAGGACCTAGAGAGAACTGTGGACTTTGTCCTGGTAGCCCAACTTTTGATTTAGCATGACCTGACATTTGAACACAGCAGAAGTAGAAGAAGGACTTGGTGAAACACAAATCTTCTGCAGCTCCACTCCTGTAGTTTTTTTTTAAAATGAATTACTTTGCCATACAAGATAACTGTTTTACTGTGGTAAATAAAATGTAATTAAGTAGTACAATATAATTCTTATGAATTGTTTGTTGATTTTTGTCGGTCCCAGAGACAAGTAAGGCAGAGATAAAAAGTATACTTGTGACTTGATTGTGAGCTACTACTTTCTAGGATCTACCTTGTCTTTCCTTCATCCAAGAGTTTAGTCTGAGAGATTCAACTTAATTTCTTCACTGTCTGCTTTGTCATGTTTCTCCTAGATCAGGGCTTGCCTTTGTTATGTGTTCTTTTTCATGTGCAGCTATGACCAAACTATCACCAAAGACTGTGTGATAGAAGAGTAACCAAGGGAAATGGCAGACAGAATTTTGCAGAAAAAATTGAACTGTGTACAGTCAATGTGGCATTGGCACCACCACCCAACATACACTATGAACAACACAGGTTAAAAATCGAGCACATACGGGAGTGTTGTAAGTGCAAGGAGGCCCATCTCTAGGCCAGCAGCAGAGCATGGGCTGTTCTTCGAAGGTCCATGACCAGACTGTCTCCACCGCCATTGATGTGTCTGAAGGTCTAGGTTGCTGCAGCTGTCAGTTTACTATTAGTTTATTATCACGGCTGTGGTTTGCCGTTGTGATCAGCTAATTGTAAACAGGCTGTTGCAGTCACTGGTTAAAGATATGCTTATTCAAATTTCTCTGTACCTATTGTTGTCTTTCAGAGGTTGGTTGTTGTAGAATTTCTTTTCTGAAGTTAATAAATATCTTTTGCTAAACTTTCTTTCGTCTCTAGGAGAGCATTGCCTGTCCTCATTAGCAATGGAAGGTAAATTTTTTTTTTCACATTTCTTCTCCTTCCCCCCCCCCCCCCCCCCCAGTTGGTTAGCTTTGGTTGAAGAAACATACATTTTACACAAATTATCTTTTGTTGTTGCTGTTATTCTTCTGTGTGCTAGGAACCACAAGCTTGATATTCTTTGAGCTGGTGCAGTGAAGATATTGAGGCACATCATTGTATAAAATTGAGGGGCGGGTTATTGCGGCTGTTTTTTTCAGCCTCAGAACGGAGCTATAAAAGCAAGGGCTGTGCAGTACTTCTTTAGCAGACTCCACTACCATGGGGACTAAGGTGATCCCAGTCCTGTTGACCAGTCAAGTCATATTTCTGAGGGTAGAAACAGAGAGGTGGGACAGGGTCTTGGTAGGCTGTGGTTTGCCAGCCCTGTTGCTAGCATGTCAACTATGGGTTGCTCACTGCAAAATCGGACAGTCTTTGCTGGCCCTTACAGCTACTAAGGATCTTTATAGTCGCATATTGTTTGAGGATGCTAAAACGAAGCATATAATGTATGGATAGAATTGAAAAATACCGTCATATTCCTGATTTGGCTGTTATTGCTGTGTTGCTACAGTCAAGATACAGATTTTTACTTCAATACAGTGATAAGTGGGGACCTGAGGTAAATTTTGAAAAATGTTATACTTTTGTATGTCGTTGACAAACTGAAGCTGTTATCATTAGATTGTATACTGCATTTTTTCTTAAATTTTATTTACTGTTTTTCTGGATAAATCACTCCTGGCCATTTTGCAACAAAAAAGGACTGTAATTAGACTGAAAGTGGTTACAGTTGTTTTAAAAATAGTGATATCCGATTTCTTTTCTTTTAAGTTGTTTATTTGCCAGTGAAGGTAGTGAAGGATCGTGATATTCTTGTCGTGGTTTATATTATTTTTTGGGTTGTAATCTTCTACACTTGAAATAAACTTTGTATCCATTTGTTATATGCAGATGAGCAAGACATGCTTATAGTGTATTTGATGTATTTTTCTCTCTGTTTATTTGACAGTCATCAAGTTTTTAGCACAGGCGCAGGCTCATTTTCTCTCAAGGGTTAAGTAAGTTTACATGTGGTGTTGTGGTGTGATGTAGAAGATTTAGTTCCAGCAAAAAAGTCAAGCTAAAGACTTAATGTAATGGTTATAGTCCCAGCAATAGTGAAGTGACATGAAATTTTATTAGTTGTTTTTTTTATTACTCTTTTACTGTGTATATACCATGTATTTCTAGTATTATTTTATGTATCAGTTTACGCATATCTCTGCTATCTCTTCTTTCCATTTCTTTCTTTCTTTAAATAAGTATAAGAGTGATCTTGTAACTTCTGTTTATTTTCTCATTTAAACTAAATGTAGTAACTTTTCTGTACTTGGAGTTGGAAAACGTGTTAAACATTTAACTATCAAGACATATACATTTTTTTCTTTGTAAAATTTGATGCATTTCTCTCATCATGTTTACAATTTTGCACATTTAATTCGTTTACTATCATGCCGATAGGTATTAGCAGTAATACTTATTCATTTTGTGCAGGCATTATTTTCAGTCGCATCTGTCCTGTGTCATTTGGTCAGCCCATTTCAATATTTTCTTCAGTCTCCGTGTCTGTCATTTTTTTTTTCTGCTTGAGTTTTTCATTGTCTTCTCTCGATGTGAGAAGAATTCTGAGTGTCTTTTGCTTATATAGGTTAAATTTTTTTTTTTTTTTGCATCTAGAACTTCTTCTTTATGCCTGTGTTTATTTTATTTATACCGTTTTTTAAAAAATCTCTCTTCAGTGATAATGTACCACCGGTGCATATGAATGAGGTCATGCATCACTGTCACGTCACCATCCAGGCTCTGAATCTGGTCTTGCAGAAGATTGTGGTTGAATCTGCAGATCTTACAGACCAAATCCTCGCAGATTCAAAACTCTTGACATTCATCATGGATTTGAACTTGCAGATCCTGAAAAATGGTACAAGTAGCTTTGTGTTATGTATGCCAGATAAAATTTGATTTATAGAAAGAAAAGTAACTAGCAGCACATATTTAACCACTCAAGATTAAGAATGATGTGTTGTTATGATTAGAACTTCAATTAGTATTAAAGTACTACCTATGTTAATGAGCTGGAAACACTTTTGTGGTGGAAACACTTTTGTGGTGGTATATATTTTTTTATTATGTTAAAAATAGAATAAATGTAATTTGTTTGTTGATATATCATTTTAAAAAATTTATTGTTACATTAGACAACCACAAATTTAGGATTTATCACATTTATTGAGTGAGAAGACTTCCTCTTCAGAGCTGTTATAAGAAAAATTAGTAACTGTTAAAGATTATCATCAGTTCACTTAGGACAAATCCATAAGTTCTCTGATTTTCTCCTGTTAGAGAGGATCTCAGTTTAGTTTATGTACTCCAGTAGCACCAGCTGTACCTTGATGAATTCATGTTTTAGAAACAGCATAGAATATGAAGTGAAAGTACATAGTTTCTGTGTTGCTTTGAGACTTAAACAATGAAATAAAAAGCATATAGACTTGTCAGTGAGAGAATAAACACACAGCGCAAACTTATCACAGGTCAGCAGGTAAAGAAAAATTGAAACAGAGAAAGCTTTGAAGTGGGAAAAACATATGTATACACATCAGTCCTTACATCTTACATCATTCCCATGCCATTAAACATCACACAGGGCTCGCATAGTTGTTTGCGAAGTTTTCCTGTTTTATGCAGGTTTTTCAACTTCACCAAGGGATGTTATGCCCAATAAACTAGCTTCTTTTAACAATGTCCTCTTTAGAGATTCACGAAGTCGACCTCTTTTTCTTCGGCCTGTTGTGCTCCACTTGATGGCTTGTTTTGGTATCATCAGTCCTTACCATCAAGAAATAGGTAGTAATACTTATTCTGAGAATCAGAAGCTGGAGACTTGAGTACCGCTTCTGCAGTGGGTCAGAAATTGGCCAGATACATGTTCATGCAGGGAACATAAAAGTAAAAAAGAACATATCCTCCAGGGAATGTCAGCTCAGTATGAGAAGTAGGTTGATAGAATTTGATAGGGAAACTGTAATGAGGATAGAAATCCGTGTCACTTTTATGAAAGAAAAGTGATTAAGTGGAAAGTGCAAAAAACAAAATCAGTTGGAAAGGAATGATTGTTTACAAAGATATTTTGTGATAGACCAAATCAGATGTTATGTAATGAATATGCCAGCAATATTCTAACCATTCAAGGTCCTTCCATACATGCAGCAGTTGCCAGGGTCTGTTCTGCTACTTTAAACATGTTTAGAGATACAAGATTTGAAAGAAAGAGCACAGACTGCGTAAAGCACAATGAGTAAAATGGTTACTGTCTTCATTTGTTCCCCAGAACTCTTTCTTTTGGACTGCCGATGTTGCTGTGCTATGAATGCCTTTATTTTGTTGCATCTATCTCAGAACAGCCAGGAGGCAACTAAACAGGTTATGTTTTTAATATCTCACTGTTTATAACACTTTATTATCTTTATTTCTCTTCTTCTGCACTGTCATAATCCTCAAATTGTTGCTTATTTTATTCATATCTGAGCTTATATTTATTTATTTTTTATAAACAGCTCTTTACAGTTACAAATTTCCAATAATGGTACAAATTAGAAGAATGGCAGTGAGTTTGTGTTTAATTTTGTAGCAGTAAATATGGCTGGTGCTGGGCTTTGAGTTAAGTGTAGATTATGAGTTGACTGACCACAGAAATGTGTTGTTTCTGTCTGCCAAAAAAAATAATCTTTTTTTTTGCCTTGTGTCATTAAGTATTGGCATTCTTAAAAGTTGGACTCTTCTCATTTTTCTAGATTACTTTGTTCTGTGCCCCCAGCTTTTGAAATTGTTGCTATACTTTCAGTGATGAAATCAAGAGAAGAGACTTGTGTTATTTCTGTGTTGTTACTTCTTAGGTTTATGTTATTCTTTATCTTTTATTATGTGGGGGGTGAAGACACTGTCTCATGAGGCAATCAGCAACCCATAGCTGATATGTCAGTGTCGGGGTTAGCAACCCATAGCTGACCAAGACCCTGTCCCACCTCTCCGTGGTACCCCCAGTAACAGGCCTAGCCTGGCTAATGGGCCAGGGATCGCTGCAGTCCCCATGGTGGTGGAGTCTGCTAAAGGAGCATTGCACACCCCCTGCTTTTTAGCTGTACTCCGGAACTGAAAAAGTAACTGCTATAACCCGCTTCCTCGTCGATACGATGCTGTGCCTCAACACTTCTACAGCATCGGCTGCAAAGAACAACAGCTTGCAGTTACAGGGAGTTAGTACAAGTACAAGTGCAAATCTTTTATTATGTAGTCTGTTATTTGTTCTGGCATTTTATATCAGCTCTTCATTTTAGCATCATTGCTAACAACTGTTGTCATGGTAAAATGAATTAAATGCATGAAAATGTAAATATGTTGAGAGAAATGCACAAAATTTTATGAAGAAAAAAATATATGTTTTTACCTTATTTAAAGATCTAACATGTTTTCTGACTCAAACTACAGAAAAGTTACTATGTTTAGTTTTAATGAGAAAATAAACAAAAATTACAAAATTACTCTTATACCTTAAAAAAGGGGAGGGGGGAAAAGATAGGAAGGGAGGGAGGAATGTGCCATGCATTAAGGCATATTTGAGATACAGTGTTAGACCTGCATTTCCAAGACCTTCAGCACATAAAAGTGTGAGGTAGTCACTATCACACTTGGCTGCATATACCATCCCAGATTTTTCTGGTACCTTTTTGGTGTGATTGTACCAGAAAAAAAAAATCCCCACTGCTGGGATTTTATTCTCACTACCACTAGAGTAGTAGGCCAAGTTCCTAACCACTCAGCCAACCAGTTTGGTTGAACTAATAACCCTTATAAACTTACTTTTGGGGGCAGCCCTCATATAAATCGTGTAACTGTTTGACTATAATGAATGTGTTAGAATGTGGAAACATTTACAAAGCAAATACTTAGTCCCATTATGCAGTTTACTGTGTTGTTAAGAGGTTTTATGTAAATGCTTTATTTTAGTCATGCTTATCATGTATTGGGTGTCTGAGTGGTGAAGTGGTTAGTGCACTGGTCTCTCATGGTGAAGGTTGGGGGTTTGAATCTGGCTAGAGGCACCCCAGTCACCCAGCTGTAGAAATGGTTACCTGAACTCTTCTGGAGTTGGTGAGGGAAAGGCAGCCAGGGTGTGATACTGACCATACCACCCTCTAGTGTGCTGACAGGTCAAGGAAATATGAGCACTAACACCATATCCCTATGTGCCTCTAAGGCATGACAGGATTACCGTTACCTTTTACCTATCATGTATTGGTTGTAGTAAATGAATACTTGTGATAGAGTGAATGTTGAGAGATGAAAGGCAGACTATCCGACAGGCCTGTGTGCCCATTTCTTAATCCTTCGCAAATAAAGTTCAATCAGTCAGTCTCTTTCTTTTTCTTTATCTCTATCTCTCTCTCTCTGTCTCCCTGTCTCTTTCTCTCTCTCTCTCCCCCTCTCTGTCTCCCTGTTTCTTTATCTCTCCCTCTCTCTGCCTCCCAGTCTCATTATCTCTATCTGTCTCACTGTCTTTCTCTCTGCCTCTCTATCTCTCTCTCTCTCTCTCCCTCATTTTCTCTCCCTGTCTCTCATGTAGATTCATAAATTTTCATGTTATTTTTATGTTTCATATATGAAACATAAAATATATATATATGTATTGTATCCGAGCAGACCAACAATACATTGCCTGTTATATTACAAAACCTTATATTTACTAGTATTAAGATTTTAACGTGTGTCTTCACTAACTTGCAGACAGCATCCATAATCCTCCCAACAGTTTATGCACAAAATAATCATCATGCATGTGTCCCATGGTTGACTCAAGAGCAGGAAGACTTGCTGAATATGGAAACCATGTCCGTCTTGATGTATCTGGCTGTGGCATTTGGATATGTTGCCATAGCTAAACCACAAAATATTGCTCAAGAAAACAAAGGAAAATTCTTCTTCGTGGACACATTACTGCCACATCTATTGAATCATGGGATAAAGTAAGTGATGTGTCTGCTTGATAGTTCTTGGTGTAGAAATTAATAGATATTCATTGTTTCATTTGTCTGTTGTGTACTGTACTAATAATCATTGATGACTGTGCTTCTATATTTTGCATGGTCCATGGTATTTCTGATCGGATCGTTTGGCTTTCTTCTCTTGTGTCATTCCTTCCTTCCTTGCCGTCTTATCTAGGGCATAGGCCGTCAACAAAGGTCCTCCATTTATTTCTGTCCTGGGCTGTTTCTTCTATCCATCTTCAGATGTAGTCAGTCTTGTGAACTTTGCTTCTAAACTCTGGCTTGTGTCATTGGTAAACCTGTTCAGATATTTTTCTTTGTCAGCTCTGTCTCTTCTCTTCAAATTTTCCAGCAGCTTTCAGCCCTTTAACTTCTGTATTTGTGTGTCATGTCATGATCTGTGATTGTCTTTTCCTTGTGGTTTTAATTGGCGTTCTTTGTTTAGTGAGCTCTGTGAGAATCTACTGGTTTTTATGGCCGTTTAGGGTAAATGTTGTTTCTTCCACTAAAGCTATATCATAGATGTTTACATTCTCTTTTTTTGTCTATTTACTGTCTGCATCTAGCAACAAAGGGTAATATCAGCTGTAATTTTTTTTTTGTGTGCGCTTTTAAGGACATCTCTCATGTCATGTACATTTTTAATATGCTATGAACAACACTGAGGTTAAAGGCCGAGCACATATGGGAGTGTCCTGAGTGCAAGGAGGCCTATCTCTAGGCCAGCAGCAGAGCATGGCCATTCTTCAAGTATGTTCTTAGTTTCATGAAAGCTTCATTTACCTTTCTTATTCTTGATTTGATTTCAGCTGTGCTTTTGTCAGGTGCTATTATGTTGTTTTTTTTTCCCAATATAACTGAATTTATAGTCCTGTTTCATTGTTTTAATAAGCAATGAAAGTTCAGCTGTGTGTGGTCTCTGTTTGCTTTTTTTTTTTGGCTATCTGTTTGTAATTGTCTTTAAATTCTGGATTAGTTATACAGTTTTATGTATGCTGTTGTTTGTGATGGTTATTGGTACATCAGAGTCAGTAAGATGCCTGCAGGATTGTAAGACACATCCCATGGCAGAAATGAAAAAAACAACTTTCAGCTAAGAACCTTAAGTGAGTTTACCACATATTTTCCATTGGTTATCAGAGGAAGTTTATGTCTGAAGATCTCCTGTTCCTTCATCAGAACTGTCCTTTCTGTCCCTTTAAACTCCTGACATTTCACAGAGTTTTTGCTATCATGACACCCAGGGGTTTGTGAATTGTTTAGGTTTTATACCAATTTTTCCCCCCTTACTTTAATGAAGTTCAACTATGGCCACATACAAGACATGAGCAGAATGTGGCAGTCTTACCCAGTCATGTTCTTGTATGCTGACTGACTGGAGCAGTCTTACCCAGTCATGTTCTTGTATGCTGACTGACTGGAGCAGTCTTACCCAGTCATGTTCTTGTATGCTGACTGACCAAAGCATTCTTACCCAGTCATGTTCTTGTATGCTGACTGACTGGAGCAGTCTTACCCAGTCATGTTCTTGTATGCTGACTGACCAAAGCATTCTTACCCAGTCATGTTCTTGTATGCTGACTAACTGGAGCAGTCTTACCCAGTCATGTTCTTATATGCTGACTGACTGGAGCAGTCTTACCCAGTCATGTTCTTATATGCTGACTGACTGGAGCAGTCTTACCCAGTCATGTTCTTGTATGCTGACTGACCAAAGCATTCTTACCCAGTCATGTTCTTGTATGCTGACTGACTGAAGCAGTCCTATTGTAAATTTTGAAGCCATGTAGGCTTGGTTGAATCAGTGAACTTGTTTTAGAATGTAGTCACAGAGTTACCACCTCTGCTGGTTAAAGTGAAGTTTGCATTGTGTGATTCATGGCTTGTAGATCAAGATTCATGGCTTGTAGATCAAAGTGACATGGTGTGTACTCCTCCTATCTCCCTGGAACTGCAGGTTGATGTTCTTTGCACCTGATGCAGTGAAGATATTGAGGCACAACATCATGTCAGATTGGAAGCAGGTTATGATGGCTGTTATTTTTCAGTTCCTTAATGGAGCTAAAAAAAAAAGCAGGGGTGTGCAATATTTCTTTAACAGATTCCATCACCATGGAGACTATGGTGATCCCTGTCTTAAGGCTAGACCCGTTATGGGGGTGGGGGCTGGGTCATGGTCAGCTGTGGTTCATGACCCTGGCATTGGTTGGCTGTCAGATCAGATGACAGTATTTTTGTGTGCCCTCCACCCCAAATTGGTATATAAAGTTGATATGAGGAAATGGTACAGGCAAAAAATAGAAAGATGTCTACACAAGACATAGTATTATTTTTTAAATTTGTCCAGAGCAGCACTAGGCACACAAAATTGGATTTATTCCATGATGGGATAAAAATTAATCATTTCATGATTAAACTGGATTTATATTATCATATCATGGTAGTTTATAAATCAATCATTTCATTATAAGATGAGACATTTATAAGGTTAACCTAAAAAGCAAAGAAATAACTGAACAGGCATTGAAAAACAGATTTTAGTTTTTATTTGTTTTTTTCTTTTATTCTAGGAAGCAAAAATGAATACTAAAAGATTTACTGATTAGATTTTTTTTTATATATAGGTGCACAGACACTATGAGCAAAGCCCTTTTTGGTAAAACATTGCATCTGTGGACATCAAGACTCTTGTAAGTTGAGAAGCAAGTTTAACGGTTAAAATAGATAGGACTCAACAAAATCCTCAAGACCTTATCCCACCTCTCCTGCTGCTATACTCCTTTAACTCTTTCCGAGCCATTGGTCAGATTTTTTACCCTTCCAGCTTTCCCGTTTCGTGCCAATGGTTGAAATTCCGACTCTTGGTTTGGTTCAATAAAACAGCCGGTGTAACATTTAGATTATACATATTTTGTCCGCGTTTCCGGTGACACTTTTCAAAATGGCGAAAGAGTGCTTAGTTAACGAGCGATGCCGAGCGAGAAAAAGGAAGAGAAACATGGAAATTTTTCAATTTTTGATGATGTAGATAGGGGTATGGACATGGCCTATGACCACCCCACTGCTCTTGAATGTATCCAGAGTAGATCTAGATGTATTTAGACGACTGGAGAAGTAGTTAGTAGGTTATTTCAGACATTAATTTAGCAAGAATGCAACATAGAACTACAATACGAGATTGACAAGTAGATCTAGACATCTCCGATGGTAAGTAGTGTAGATCTAGACCTAGCCGATGGTGAGCTGGGCACAATCATTGTCTAAAAACATCACACTACTTCTTTTTTCCTAAAAAACTCTGCATTTATGAAATTTTCATACATTTAGTTATACTTTGAAACATAATAAGTACACGGAAGTACATGTAAATACTGTTTTCCATTCATTTGACAACTATACCCCCTATACAGATCAGGACCCGCGCTTTTATTCCAGCACCCATCTGAATGTCCGCATTTCTTCTTCTGGCACAGGATGTGTTAACCTATGTGACTGAACAAGACTCAACAAAATCCTCAAGACCTTATCCAGCCTCTCCTGCTGCTATACTCCTTTAACCTGTGTGACTGAGCAGGACTCGACAAAATCCTCAAGACCTTATCTAACCTATTTTGCTGCAATACTTCTTTAACCTGCCTGACTGAACAAAACCGACCTTGGTGTAAAATTTAAAATGTCTGCAGCTACAGCTTGTATGTTTCTTTCTTTCAGCAGACTGACATGAAGATATTCATAGAAAATTTATTTTAGGTATTTATAAAAAATCTACATTATCTCGTCAGATTTCGAATTAACCCTATTTTTATTAACTAATTGAATTTTGGTTTTAGTATGACTTTAAAAAAAAAAGTTATTTTGTTTATGTATTAAAAAAACTGGCCAGTTTTGAATAAAGTTCTCAAGCACTGATTATATATACATATAATACACACATGTACACACACACACACACATGCATGCACTTGCACTTGCACACACTGTTCATTTGATCATGTTTCTGTTTTATTTAAAATAGGAACACAGTACAAGATGCTCATTGCCTGGCCAGTCTTTCAGGCAGATTTCAGAAAGAGTTTTCTTCGCTCCATAGCCTGCTAGATTATGTCTGGACAAACTGGGATGATCAGTTGGACGTATGTATAGCAAGAAAATGAATACATCGATTATTTTGTGATGTGCTAACATCAAAAGTGTCTTGTGTTAGATTTTTCCGTCAATGTCAGAAATATGTTGTTAGATTTTTTTTTTGTTATCAGCAGTTATGTTTTAGGTTTTTTTCTGTTAACATCAGTACTCTCTTATGTTGTTAGATTTTTTCTGTTAACATCAGTACTCTCTTATGTTGTTAGATTTTTTTCTGTTAACATAAGTACTTTCTTATGTTGTTAGATTTTTTTTCTGTTAACATAAGTACTTTCTTATGTTGTTAGATTTTTTTTTCTGTTTACTCTTCCTGTGCCGCAGAAAAAACCACGGACATTCCGATCTGTGCCACACAAAAAGCGCGGGTCTTGATATGTATAGGGGGGTATAGTTGTAAAAGTGAATTAACAAACTTATTTCCATGTTAAAAAGTATACGTGTTATGCATTAAAATACCTGTAAATGTAAGAAGATTTCATAAATGAAGAGTTTTTCTAGGAAAAAAAGATGTAGTGTGATGAATTTAGCTAATAATTGTGTATTACTGTCCATCAGCTGTGTTTAGGACTGGCATCGATCGACCGGCGATATGTAGATCAACTTTGTTTTATCCGATCTTGTCATGTTTTGCATGTTATGTTGCATGTTCACTAAAATAATGCTTGAAATAACCTTCTAGCTACTTCTCCAGTTCATTTAATAGTATGCATCTAGTTGGGGTACATTCACGAACAGTGGTCTAGTTGTAGGGGGACATGTTTGCCTCTGAAGTCACACAAAAATTGATATTTTTTCAATCGAAATTCTGTATTTTGACCCCTGTTGTTATGATGCTTTCAAAATGGTGACAAAGGTCACTAGGCATACATACTAAACTGTTTGCAATCAAAAGTTACACCAGGTTTCAAATGAAACGAAGCTAGGGTCCCTGTAAGGACCTGGGTAAAAACTTGACAAACTGGAAAAGTCCCTTTTAGGACGCTGGCATGAGAAGAGTTAACATCAGCACTCTCTTATGTTGTTAGATTTTTCAACTTTTATCATTAGAATCAAGGATGACTGTCGCAGATAGATTTTTTTTCTCAAATTTTAGAAGCTAGGATAACTGTGTCACAGATATTACTTTCATGGCGGTCAGCAAACCAAAGCAGATCAAGAACGTATCCTATTTCCTGGAGCTTCTTGTAACTGGTTGTTGTAACCTTATGGTCTGGCCAATGAGACAAAGATTAATATATTTCCCATTTATGGTGATAATATTTGCTGAGATTACCTCACATCTTAAGTGAGTTCCAGGAGATAAAATGAAGCATCATAGTTACTTCCCATCAGACTTGATGCATGCAACTTTTTATTTTTTAAATGAGAAACTATAAATAAAAACCTATTTCATTTTTATCACAAAACTGTTCCTGGTGTAGTTTTTGACAACTTTTTAAAGTGCCTAGCAGCCAGATGTATCATATCTGTATGTTATCATAAGAAATATAATTCTGTTGATCAGGTTATCCGACAGAGTTCGAAGTCTGTGTTTGAGAACATTATTAAGATCCAGCCTCTGGTGAATTCAAGTAAGTAGTATTTAATTAATTTTTTTTTTTTAGCATTTTTCAACTCCAGCTTTTTAGTTGTCTAGTGCTGATGCTTAAAAGCTGGTTATAATACCACCTATATTGTCATCATGTATTTTCTCGATGTTGAAGAATTAACACTTGAATTAATGTAGTTTTAGTCCCTTACTTGTAAATTCTCACAAAAGTATGATGAATTAGTTTGTGCTTTACCATAAACTAATGCTGCAGTTGAATTTCAGCTCTGTTGGATATACAACCTATACCTTCTGAATGACACATAGAGATTGATCGGTAAATATTTCATGGAGAGTAGCTTTGATCAGGCAGCATCCTGTCCTACAGGATATTTACAGTGTTCTTACTGGTTCTCAGGATTAAATTTTAGTAGTAATAATATTGTAATATTATTGAAGAAAGATGGTGATGATTGGGACATGTGCTTCAGATGACTGACAACTCACTACCAAAAATAGCACTAAGATGGCCACCGCAGGGAAACAGAAGTAAGGGTAGACCAAAAGTGACAGACAAGAACAACAGAGGATGTTGAGCAATAGAGGTCTCACTTGGGCAAGAGCGGGAAAAAAAACCAAAGGACAGGTGTTTGTGGAAAACCCTTGCAGAAGCCCCATGTGCTTTGGGCACTTGAAGTTCAGAGAGAGAAAGAGAGAGAGAGAATATTGTAATAAGTAAATATTAGTTTTAACAGTAATTAACAACTGGATATACTTTTAGTAAGAAAATAGGAGACTGCAGAAGATGTTAAAAACTGACTCGGATGGAGAGTTCTTGTCTTTGCTTTATGTATCTGTGGTTATGACAAAGTTGATGAAGATGGTGATGTCTTTTGTAACTTTCAGATGAAACTGTCTGTGGAAAAATTGGACCTTTCATGCAGTCTGTTCTGGAACACCTTTTCTCTGTGAGCTGGACATCAAGGGGCAAGTTTGGTGCCTTGACAAGCTGTGTGCGGCTTGTTGGTGCTCAGGCAGTCATTGACAGAAGGCCTGAGTTGCCAACAGAGATTTTGATTCAGCTCCAAGAACAAGCTCTGTCATGTTATGTAAGTGCTGAATTTTGTATGTTTGGAGGTTTGTAACTTTTTTTTTTATTATTATTATTCTGATGAAGTTCTTTTGTTTAACACTAATCATACCACTGAACCAATGAAGGTCTGTGTGCTCTGGGTTTTCCTGGAAGATGATGTGATGATTATTTTCAATTTTTACAGGGGGTTAAAGTGACAGATTCCCAGTGGTGATATAGGCTGCAGTGGTTTTGTGTTTAATTTTTGTACAAAGCCATACAGATGGCTGATGGTCAGATAAGAGATATAAAAATGTATAAACTAGGAAAAAATGTAGGAAAAACTTTATTACTTAACGAATACACAGTTGTGACATTTCAGCATGAGCCTTAATCATACAAAAACACACAGGACGAAGAAGTAGAGAGAGGAGATAAAGTATAAATTTGTTCATGAATGCTATGTTAAAAAAAAAAAATAAATAAAATGAATATGGCACTTAGCTGTAACTTGTAAGAAGCTGTGGCTTGTCTTACCTTGTGTGTCAGAAATGCGCATGGTGGCTTGTTGAGAGCATTTAAATGGAGATATGGGATGCGTGATAGATGGGTTGTAACTGAGGGTGGTGGGTGGGGAAACTGTGGAGGGGAGAGAGAGTGATACAGTGGTAATCTAGCCAGGAGAAGGTAAAATATGTGTTTATAGTTGGGGTAGAGAGGTTGTAATGTGATGCTGTGAAGAGGTTCTGAACTATGTGCAACAAGTGAGAAGGGAGTGGAACTTAGTGGGGAGGGATTATGATTGTGGAAGAGGAGAATGTTAGGTGTAGCTGAATGAGTTCAAACCATGTGGTTCCAGCTTCTCATATTCCTGAATGTAGCGGTTCTCTCTAGGCAGCTTGTGTCATCTGCGTGACATTGTTTGATGATTGTTACCAGATAAGAGATATATGGCTGCAGTAAAAACACTTTGCTCTTTTGCTTTCATTTTTATGTCTTTCACATGAATGTGTATCAGATGCAGTCTTTAGTTTAAGACCAATAGCTTTGGTAGGTGGAGCTTGCTGAAAATTGCTTCTTAGATCTGCTTTGGAAAATGAAAAACAACCATCTAAAGTCGCTGTCCATCAGATATCATATCTCTGTTGCAAGATCTTTACTACAGCATCTGCAGCTGTGAACTTCCAAGTTATCTGCCTGAGTGAAATGAAGTGTTCCCCTCTTATGATGCTGAGAGTCATTCTTTGTTTTAATGCATTTATATCAGGGTGAGTTTTTGAAAAAGAAAAAAAAACAAACTGCAAATCAAGGTATGTAACCATTAAAAAATAGATGAAAAGGTTCTAGGGCGAGTGAGAAAGTATTTTCACATATTTTTCAATGCTTATATCGCTTGATTTGTGGTTACTTTGTGACTCTCTCCTGTATTGTTTCCTTCTCCCCCCAGGCAAGTGAACTGTATTCAACTTTATTTACCTCTCACATGCAAGAGCTGTCATCAGAGTCGGGACAGGATGACTGGAGAAGTGTATTCCTGAGTACTTGGGTGGAGCCTGTTGTAAAAGTTTTGCTTTCATTAAACAAGAAACAAAAACAGAATGTCATTGAAGTGAGTGGCTTCGTATTTTTCTTTTTTTTTTTGTTGTAAATGCTGAATTGCTTTTACAAAAAAAAAAAGTGAAAGCTTATTTAACCTCACTACAGAAAATGCAATGACCCCATGGAGTGCTAAAAATAGGCTTGAGAAGTTACTTATGGTGGAAAGAGATTACTAGTTTACAACAGAGACCAATAAAACATTTGAATATTTTAACGCACTGTTAGCACCATAGGGTCAAATTATATGTTGTCTTAGATTCTTAAGACACATTTAACATGCCCACAGGGAGAAAAGGGTTAAATTGCTTGTTTGAAACAAACAGAACGTAGAGAGTTTTGTCGTAGTTGAAGTTTCTGGAACAAATCCGTTCACACAAGGAACCATCAATCACTGAGCTTTATAGCTGGTCAAGACCATGTCATGTTTCTCTGTTGGTGATTACTCCTCTTTAATTTGACTTGAGTGAATAATATATACACAGTAAACACTCAGTTTAATGGACCCTGATATAATGAAGTTTGGACTTTTTAGGGACTGGACAAGTTAAAGTTATTAAAAAAATGTTTAAGAATCTTTTAAAAAAATAACACTGTGCACATTTCATATCGCATTTGTTTTTGTAGCATGGATTAGACTGCTTTGTCTCAGTCTCAGTCTGCTTCATTCTGTTGTGTCAATCAGTTGTATACAGAATGTTTCTATGATTTCTGAATTATGACTTTATTTATTAAATAATTTTGCAATCCTTACAATTCAAAATGGCATAATTTATTCATTTTGTGAGTATATTATACAGTGCTATGTATTGTATTAAAGGTTTTTTTTTTTTTTTGCATTAATTTTTTTTTTTTTTTAAATGGTAAAAAAAATCATAGTTTACATTCAGTTAACAGACACCTCTTTCCCCACCTCCATTAGCCTGGTAAAGCCCTCCACCCTCTTATGTATATGGTTGAAAACTCCTTGTCGTTTTTCAACATAGTCCCAACCACATTCAGTGCAGGTCTGCCACTGCTTCCCTGATTGCTGCATTCCTTGGGAAAAAAATCCTCTGACTGACCCTGTAGCCAGCTATACATGACCTCTTTATTTTTCTTTGTCCATACTAAACTTCTTCCCGCCCCAAGATCCAAGTCTAGCCCGAGATGCTTAAGCGAAGTTGGTTTTACGAATGGATACTTGACTTCTCTTGGAATTGAGGAAATCAAAAACAATTTGGGCATGATAACTGACCAGATCAGCTTGTAATGTGCCAACCAGGCCAGGGAAAATATTGGCGCTAATACCATATTTCATAGCGTAGAACAGGCCTCTCTTCTTGTTTTCCTTTTGTTTTTAAAAATTATTTGGGTTATCTAACCATGATCATTTTTCTAACTCATAGTCAGCTGTCACAAAGATATGCAAGATAAAATAAACAAGCTAACTCAGAATGCAAACAACATAGGACTAAAGATCAACGTAGGAAAGACAAAGTTAATGAAGCAAAATGTGAACAACAGAAATGTACTCAGAGTAGATAACAAGTTAGTGGAGGAGGTCAACGAATTTGTATACCTTGGCAGCAGAGTAGTAGAAAATGGAGACAGCACAGAGGACATCAATAGCAGACTTACTAGAGCAAACCAGGCTTTTGCAATGCTGCAGACTATATGGAAATAAAAAAAACTAAGCATAAATATGAAAATCAGGATATTTAAGAGTAGTGTTCTAAGTGTACTACTCTATGGAAGAGAATGCTGGAAAATCGCCAAAACCATAGAAAACAAGTTGAATTCTTTCCAGACTAAATGTTTACGAAGAATTAGGAAAATATTTTGGCCAAACACCATAAGAAATAACATCTTATTAGAAGAAATGCAGATGAAACCACTGACAACAATTATTGAGGAAAGACGCTGGCGATGGTTGGGACATGTGCTCCGAATGACTGACAACTCACTACCAAAAATAGCACTAAGATGGACACCACAGGGGAGCAGAAGTAAGGGTAGACCAAAAGAGACATGGAGAAGAACAACAGAAAGGATGTTGAGCAATAGAGGGCTCACCTGGGCAAGAGCAGAAAAAAAGGCGAAGGACAGGCATTTGTGGAAAACCCTTGCGGAAGCCCCATGTGCCCTGGGCACTTAAGGTTCAGAGAGAGAGAGAGAGTCAGCTGTCTTCTTCCAAGATTATCTGTTTTTTTTTTTTAAATTTTAGTTCTTAATATTACAGTCCTAAAAATTGTTTTACTATTATTGTTTGTTTTCACTGACCACATTTCTTTTTGCAGTATTTGCTATCTAGGCTAATGAAATCTGATAATCAGCTGCTAAACTTCATGATACAGAGACTATCTTCAGGCAGTTCAGGTACTTTATTATTATCTTCTTATGTGAGAATGGTATGACTGTAGATATTATTTTCAGGTAATTCAGGTACTCTTATTATGTTTTTTTTTTAATGTGAAAATGAGATGACTGTAGAGATTATCTTTTCAGACAGTTCTGGTACTTTCATTATTGTCTTATGTGAGAATGAAATGGTCAGAGATTATCTTCAGGCCGTTCAGGATACTTTAATTTATTATCTTATGTGAGAATGAGATGACTGTGTTAAAGATACAACTGTTTCATCAGGGCCAGCTTAGCAGCCAAAACTAGCCAAGACCCAAGTAGATGCTCACAGTAAGCAGGACATTGTGATTCTACATACTGGTCAAAGGGATTATATTCCTTATGATGGCGGAGCTTGAGAAGAGCTTTGTAAATTATAATGTCTCATGAGGTCAACATTCTTATCCGATATTACGCCTGTGATAGAAAGATCCTCACTACATCACCAGCTGCAAGATTACATCTGTGAAAAGTCCCCTGGGAACAATTGTGTTAAGAACACACTTATCTTAACATAGTCTTTGTGAGGCAGGGAACATAGATCTGTTTACTTAAAAACTCTGACCTACTTCCGTACTGACCTACTTCCTTAGCCCAGAAACCTGTAGCAATCAACACTAATTGTACTTGTTATTTTAGTAAAATGTAATGTCATGTTGGTGGATGGATGGGGACATGGAGATCATCGGCAGGGATGAGGAAAGTCTGATGTGAAACCAATGAATCCAGGATATGACAAGCCTATGGGTTTTTACAACAATAGCTATCAGAATGACGTAAACAAAACAGAACCAGCAGACTATAGGTGGCGGGGAATGGATATTGTTGAGGCGCTCATCAGATTCCTCATCCCAAAGTCTCTGTGGAACTACCTCAAAGCCATCTGGCAGTCAGCATTGCATGCTGGATCTGACATGGAGAAGGGGCTTAAGTACAGCCACCAGAGGCTGGAAAACAAAGTTTTGGCCAGGCCAGCCTACACCACTGTCTTCATGGCAGTCCGAGCAAGACCACAGTCTGCTCTAGCAAGGAAAGGTGCTGTAGTCGGAGGTACCCAGCCAAAAGGCGCATCACAAAAATCAGAGTACCACGCATCATTGCCAGTGTGAGTACAAGGAAGAAGATCTGTAAAAAGTACATCAACAATACCAGCAAAAACCCTACGGTTATTTTTGTTGCAGATTATATTTGTAATAAAAAGTGAATGTTTTAATATAACAACAAAATATTTAGTTTTCTCCCATTGTCAATCATCTTTGCTTTGCCATGTTGCTGTTGTGTACTAGTTAGTATATTCCTTGATATATTAATATTATAGCTCCTGTATTGAGTTCCAGCATCTTGCCTAAATTAAATGATCTGTCACAATGATTTTCAGATCAAGCTGAATATTCCCATGGTCCTGTTATCATGTGCCTGCGTCGAGCTCAGACATTGGGTTTACTAAGGCCAGTGCTCATGGCTGGTGGTAATAGCAACCTGTGGTACGGCTGTCTCCGTCCAGAGGTTCTGAAGGCTGCTTTGTGTAGTTCTGATGAGCAGGTCTTTTACTCTGTTGTTAGTGTCAAATCTTTAATTGAAAATGATTTTCTGGCATATTAAGAAATACAGTATGTGTTACAATAATTTCCTTTATATATGCTTGTACAGTTCACAGTAAAATGAAAAGATAAAACGTAGCCCATATCATGCCATAATGATTGGGGAGGGGGGGGGTGAATCTGGCCCATATTTTCCTTGACTATTTGGCACACTAGAGGATGATATGGTCAGCATCACACATGTCCACCTTTACTTCTTTGGCTCCAAGAGGAGGCAGATATACATTCCCACAGCTGGGTGACTGGGGCACCTCCAGTCAGACTTAAACCACAGTGTCACGATAAGAAACTACTCCACTGATCGTTTTCCTATTCAGGCACCCACACTTCACAATAACCCGTGAATATGTACTCTGTTCAGTTCAGATGTAATATCCACCCTCATTTATGCATGCGAATGCTGGAAATCAACTAAAGAAGTAGACAACAAATTAGACTCTTGAAAACAAATGCCTCAGGAAAATACTTGGTATAAAGTGGAACGAATTTAAGAACACAGAGATAAGACAGATGAGCAAACAACAACCTGTCTCATGGGTGATCAGAGAAAAAATATGGACATATGTAGGCCATGTGATGAGAGGAAACAATCAGAGAATACCAAAACAAGCTATCAAGTGGAATACAACAGGCCGAAGAAAAAGAGGTCGACTACGTGAAACTCTGAAGAGAACATTATTAAGAGAGGCCAAGTTAACAGGCATAAAATCCTTTGATGAGGTTGAAAGACTCGCCGAAGACAGGAAAAATTGGCGAACTACTTTGCGAGCCCTATGTGACGTCTAACGGCACGGGAAGGATATAAGATATAAGATGTGATGTTTAACGGCACAGGAAGGATGTAAGATGTACATCCAGAGTTAATTTATAAACTATTCAGCTTCATCATTAGTTTTTAACTGTTCTTTTACAAACCATTCAACATATTTGTTTACAGAACTTTCAGTTGTAAATGTTTAAGCCTAGTAAAATATTTACTCTTGTTCCATGTTTTCATTAATATATGAGTGAAGTGAGTTTGGAGGAAAATTACATTTACATTTTACAGATTATATATTGAGCACTGTAGGCGGTGTTGTTTCATTAATGTATGTAGTTTTTTTTTTCCATTCTGTTGACTCTATAGATTCGTCTGGATGCCTTTGCGCTACTATGTGACAGCTACAAAACCACAGAAGCTGTAACTGCATTTGAGTTCTCGATGTTGAAGTTCTTCATACCCTTCAACTTAAACAACCAATCACCATCATTCAGACAGAGTTTTCTCTCACTGTTAAATAAAGTTAGTAAAAGTTGGCTGTATAAACAAAGAGTCAGTGATAAGGTTGTCTGTAGGTTTTGACTACTTCATTTTGTGTGTGTGTGTGTGTGTGTGCATTATCTGGAGGCTTTTCTTTAAATTTATTGTGCAGTCTGTCGTGGTTAGATGTTACAGTTTCTTGTCTTTAAATTTATTGTGCTGTCTGTCATGAATAGATGTTACAGTTTCTTATCTTTAAATTTATTGTGCAGTCTGTCATGGATAGATGTTACAGTTTCTTATCTTTAAATTTACTGTGCAGTCTGTCATAGATAGATGTTACAGTTTCTTATGTTTAAATCTATTGTGCAATCTGTCATGGATAGATGTTACAGTTTCTTATCTTTAAATTTATTGTGCAGTCTGTCATGGATAGATGTTACAGTTTCTTATCTTTAAATTTATTGTGTGGTCTGTCATGGATAGATTTTACAGTTTCTCCATGTCATCTTTGTCTTCGTATTTCTCTTTTGAGTTCTCTCTTTCAGTTGGGGGGGGGGGGGGTTGTGCCAAAAGTGCAGGATTAGCACAGTTCATTGTGGACCATTTTCTCAAGCAAAGGCAGTGGATTGAAGACTGCTCCATCAACCCAGTTGTGAAAAATGGGTCACATTACACACATGTGTTGAGACAAACTGCCTCACACATCAGACATCTGCCTGAAGGGTGTATCAGTTTACACTGTACACAAGTGATAAATGTTCACATTTAAATCAGCCCCTTGTGTATGAGGCTCTGCTGAATTTCAGTTATTGGAAGCAACAACAAAACAATACATATGGTACTGTTTGTTAGTACAAGTTTAAAAAACATGTTTAAGTAGATAAATTCGGTGATATCAAAACAAATGTAGCAGCAGAAATAAAAATATACAGATAAAATCAAGCCAAGAGTGGAAAGGCAAAAGCAGCTTTTACTTTATCAAGAAAATGCTAACAAATAAGAGAATGTTCTTAATAATGAGAAAAAAAAAAGAAAGAGTATTACCCTGCTTTTTAAAGCCATTATTACTCTGTTCCTGTGAGAGGTAGAAAATAAACAGACTGAGCTTAGTGCTGTGGCACCACTGTGAGCACTGAACTACATGTAGACAGCATTGATGATTCTTCGTTATGTCCGCCCGGCCAGTGGTGAACTATGATGGTCTTTGTGTGTCCTGGTTTGGTCTGGCGCCTCAGCTACGGAGTTTGTGGCAAGAGGGGCGCAGACTAGTTTTGCATTTGGACTGTTGTAGTTCCTAAAGTGGCATCCTCACTGGGTGACTCATCATCAAGGACTGATGCAAAGGACAAGGACCATCAGTGAACATTATGTGCGATATTCACTGACACAGGTGATGAAGCGATTATGAGAGTATCTTGTTTGCGATGATACTGAGAACCTAAATACTGAATAGAACTGAAACAGACAAAACTGAAATCGGAAGCAGTAAAGTTTTTTTAACATTTTTAATTCTTTTGATATTTGTTCGTACACCCAGGTCCAACTTCTATTCTCTCATCTAGCCATTTGACTGCCATTGTTTTGTGTGAAACATCTTTCATTTCTTAACATCTTTGTTTTGTTGTATGTTAAAATCTAAATAACAATTGAATTCCGTGTTCAGCATATATGTATTGTACATGTCTTTACATGTGTAGGCTTTAAATTTTTCTGAATCTTTCTCACAGAAGAAAGTCTGTGAAGTGGGCAGTCTTATGTTGTGTAAAGAAGACAGTGAAATATTTATTTGTGGGATCTCACTGGTACTGAAACATTCGGAATGTAATTTAGTAGTGGCTCCATTTTCTGTTGGGCGGCCATCTTGACAGTAGGAGAAACTCTAAACAAGCTATGGCCATCTTGACAGTAGGAGAAACTCTAAACAAGCTATGAGCATCTTGACAGTAGGAGAAACTCTAAACAAGCTATGAGCATCTTGACAGTAGGAGAAGCTCTAAACAAGCTATGGCCACCTTGACAGTAGGATAAACTCTGAACTTGCTATGAGCATCATATGAGTAGTATAAACTCTGAACTTGCTGTGAACAATGTGAGAAGATAAACTCTGAACTTGCTATGAGCATCATATGAGTAAGATAAACTCTGAACTTGCTGTGAACATCATATGAGTAGGATAAAATCTGAACTTGCAGTGAACAATGTAAGTAGGATAAACTCTGAACTTGCTGTGAGCATCATATGAGTAAGATAAACTCTGAACTTGCTATGAGCATCATATGAGTAAGATAAACTCTGAACTTGCTGTGAACATCATATGAGTAGGATAAAATCTGAACTTGCAGTGAACATCATATGAGTAGGATAAAATCTGAACTTGCAGTGAACAATGTAAGTAGGATAAACTCTGAACTTGCTGTGAACATCATATGAGTAGGATAAAATCTGAACTTGCAGTGAACAATGTAAGTAGGATAAACTCTGAACTTGCTGTGAACAATGTGAGTAGGATAAACTCTGAACTTGCTGTGAACAGTGTGAGTAGGATAAACTCTGAAGCAGCTGTGTTTTGTCTATTTACAAATAAGATTACATTTTAAAAGTTTTCTCCATTCTTCTCGTGCAGTTGTTCTTCAGGCTGAAGGAATCTTTGGGTGCTCTAAGGAGGCAAGTCAAAAAGGACAGGCACTCAACTGCCCCAAAAGAATCTCTTGTGCAGTATAATGTATGTAAAATGTTGGGTCTTATTTAAATTTTAGACGCCACATAATATCATTTTTATCATATAAAATAAAACACCAGAACGAGACAAATAATCAGTTAACTAAATTTTACAAGATTTTGTTCCACTAGCTAACATGCATGAAGTACAAAGTAAACTGTACTTGAAATTAAACTTTCAGTTGTGTATCATTCTGTTGATGGTAATTCTCCATTTATGACAAAAATTAACCTTAATATATGAGCATTTTTCTTTGTACTTTACATACATGTGTACAAACTACAGAGTAACTTTCTGTGTTTGGAGTTGCCATTGTAGAAGTCTACTGGCCAGGATAGTAACCTGGGTAAATAGAATACAGTCAGTCAGTCTTCTTCTTCTTCTTCTTCTTCGTTCACTTCTACCACCAAAAACCGCACTGTGAATCTACTGAATTCATGCCTGTGGTCCTCGTTAGGTCCCGTGGTCCCCTGTGTGGTCCAAAATAGACCACACGAGATCCACGAAAGGACCACAAGAGATTCAGAGTGTCACAGTGCTTTAGCCTGTATTCTTGGTGGGTCTCGGAAGCGGGATTGCGTGACACCGTGGTTTTCATTGCACCAGTTTAGACTAGGGTTGGACTTTCTCACCGGAAGACCTCGACGTGTTTAGGATATCAGTGCATCCCCGCTGGGTGAGAGGCGGTAGCCCACCCAGGCCAGGGTTGGACTTTCTCACCGGAAAACCTCAGCGTGATTAGGATACGCAAACATCCCCGCCGGGTGAGAGGTGGTTGCCTATCTAGACTTCTCTGGTCCAGTGTCTCCGACTTCAGCATTTTGCAGTCGTGGCCGCTACCCTTCCTAGTTGTGACCAGGATGGAGCTTTTGTCCAGGAGGACGAATCCTCGCCACTAGTGACTTCTACCCCTGGGTTGAGCCGGTTTAGGCATTATCCTAGTATGGGCGTGTTTGGGACGGGACCGACCTCTAGAGCAGAGGTACTGTGACATGCATAGCCTTCAAGATTCACCCCTGGTATGAGCCGGTTTAGGCAAAATTCACCAGTATGGGTGTTTATCAGGCGTTACCGACCTCTAGAGCGGAGGTGGCATGACATGTCTAGCCATCAGGTTCCACCCCTGGTGTGTGCCGGTTTAGGCATATTTCACCAGTGTAGGTGTATTTCGGACGTGGGCGGCATCTAGAGCAGAGGTGCCGTGGTATAGCTCTCGTAGCGATACTACTGGACATACCGGTTAAACTTCACTTTCCACCACCTTTTCCCATCGGCTCCACACAGCAACCTTTATTTCTTTTCCGCATTTACTTCCTTAACCGGGAGGAGCTTCACTCCACGCACGGCATATGAAGAGTCTCGCCAGCAGTGAGACAAGCCGGTTCATGCATTTCACCCGACATGACTGCACTCAGGACGTGGCCGACCTCCAGACCAGAGGTGCCATGATTTGACTGTTTGCTTCGCTTTATCCTTTCTACCACCTTTTCCGCAGTGATGCTGCGCGGCAACTCATTTGTACCTTTCTTCATTGGCCGGGAAGAGCACCGCTCCACGCATGGCAGCTGTAAAATCTCGCCAACAGCGGGCCATCGACATTTGATAGGGCAGACATTTGAAAGATGCGTCGCCGGCACAGAAGGCCATGCGATCAGCACAAAGTTATCCAGAGTCACCAGTTGGGACGCCGCGCCCCGCGAAGGGCAACGACGATTGGTTTTGAACTAATAAAAGCGCTCTTTCCACGAGGGTCGGAGCTTGGTAAGCATGTATTAGCTCTAGAATTGCCACAGTTATCCAAGTAGGATCGTGTCATCTAAGGAACCTCGACTGATTTAATGAGCCATTCGCGGTTTCACCGTGAGACAGTGTGAACTTAGACATGCATGGCTTAATCTTTGAGACAAGCATATGACTACTGGCAGGATCAACCAGATAGCTTTCTTCACCGAACCTTTGTCGGATATCTGCCGACAGACCGACGCGGGGCAAGGGAGACAGCGCTCTGCTCAGAGCGGATCCCTTTCGACCCCGGCGGCGTTTCATTTCCTTTAACCGGCAGGGGCGGCTCTCTCTGCTCTAACGAGCGGAGAAGAAAGCCTGGCCACCCACAAACAACACACGTTACATACTGCAGACCCGATACTCTTTGCGAGAGATGGGCCAATTTCGAGACCATCGGTCGACAAAACCGTACTACATCGTTATCACGAACCTGGCTGGCTAGCCGTTTACATGCTTCGCTCGACGGACAAACCACTTGCTTCTGCATCGAAACACCTTAACTCTCGCCGTCTGGGAAGGGAGCGAAAGCCTGTCTCCCCACGCACGGAACTCGAGACCGCTTTTTCGCCAAAAGAACGGTCGGCCTGCGCAACAGCAACCGCCCGTGCTGTGCAGGTCGGCGCAGCTCTGCGCGGCTGACAGTCAGTCAGTCATTTTCATGTCCCTTGCGGAACTTTGTCTCCCTAACAGCTCTCCTGTAGGCCTCTCAGTTGTGAGCAAGATGGCCTCTTGCTGATGCATCCATTTGCAGATCATCAGCAATGTCTTGCAGCCATCTTCGCCTTGGTCTTCCTCTCTTTCTTTTTCCCATTATGTACCCTTCCAAGACAGTCCTCTCTAGATTATCATGTCGTTTAATGTGTCCAAAATATTTAAGTTTTCTCTCTTTAATCCTCTTTACTAGTCAGCCTTCTTCAATATTAAGTTCTTGTAGTATAGATATATTTGTTCTTTTTTGTGCCCATGATATTTGAAGAACTCTTCTGTTTTTAGTTTACTATTGTTAATATAATAAAGAAATAAAATGCAAATGCAGAGAAGCAAAGGAAATGTGGTTAAATGAATAATGCAGACGAATAGAGGACTCCCATAGTAAAGACAGGAAGAACGTGCACAAATGAATTAGTGAACTCACTGGCGGGAAGACAAAATACACCACAGGATGCTGAGAACCAAGACCTGCAAAATCTCTTGGATAAAGTCACTAAAGAAAATGAACAGGCTGGCTTACTTTAAACACCAAAAAGACAGAGACTGTGGTTATATCTAAGAAATAGAATCCAACAATTAAATGGAACTATTCTAAATCAGGTGGAGAAATTAAAATACCTTGGAGCAGTAATAACTTCAGATGAGAAATGAGGAATAGAGATTAGAACAGAATAGGCCAAGCAAAGACTGCATTTCAGAGAGTGAGAAACATATTATCCAACACATCCTTATCAATGAATGTTAGAAAATGAGTCCTAAAATGCTAATATTGAACATATTCTTATTATATAGATGTGAATCATGGACAATATTCAAGTCTGCACAAAAATCATTGGAAGCAGCAGAAATGTGGTTTATTAGAAAAATGTTGCGAATCCCCTGGGCAGCGACGGTAATGAATGACAAATGTGGAAGAAGAGCTGGGGAGACAAAAAATCTTGTCCAAAAAATACAAGAATGTATTTTCATGGACATGCAGTAAGAAGGTGGGGCATTGAAAAAATTGTAACACCAGGAAAAATAGAGGGAAGAAGAGCCAGGGGAAGACCAGGAGAAATGACAGTCTGACTGGATGGTGTGAGAGGAGATCACCAACTGAGCTGATGGCCTGCATGAATGATCAGACACTCTGGAGAAGCATAATAGCCGATGCCCAGCCGGCACAGCACCTGATGATGACGATGATGTGGTTAATGTTACGCTGACAGAATGTGGTATGCTGTGACTGGCTTATGAGATGTATTTTATTTCAGAAATTTCTACAATGGTTGACAGATTATTTGTTGTCCAACCTGTACCCAGGGTCAGCGTTCGCCAGGAGGACCACCAGCCTAGCACTTTTGTCCCTCTTTACCTCTTCTTTTCTAACAGGTAACATTTCACTCCAGTAGTAATTTATGCTTTATGGTAAAATTTAACACATAATTTAGTACGCAGGATTTCTCTGCCAGATATCTCTGCAGTTGACGCTGTTTTTATCATAACTCTCTCTCACTTATTCCTGCAGTGCCTACTACACATGGGGCTGGTTGTAGCAAGAGATTTCCACTCTTTTTTTTTTTTTTTTGTCTTCTTGGCTGTCTCCTGTACCAGTCCTTTTTATACCAGTATTCTTTCTGTGTTACATCTCTGTGTTGGTTTGGGGGGGTGGTGGTCTCCCCTACTTCTTTTACCCTTTGGAGGTTCACGTCAAAACTGTTCATGGTAAGGATATGTGTCATTCTCATCAGTCCATTGCCACTTTCTTTTTTCAGTCGTGTCAACGATGGTGTCATGTCTTTTTACCATAACTGCATTGAGATTTATTTTAGCCTGAGTACTTCACATAGACCTTGATGGTGACACCAAAAAGGAAGCTAGTAATTCGTATTCCAAAAAGAGCATTCACCTTCAAGAATCTTGAGAACATATGGCATTCAAAAGTTATAAGCACAAAAACAAAGTTAAAATTATTCAATTCAAATGTAATATCCACCCTCATTTATGAATGTGAAAGCTGAAAAACAACTAAAGAAGTAGACAACAGATTAGACTCTTTTGAAAACAAATGCCTCAGGAAAATACTCTGTATAAAGTGGAACATATTCAAGAACAACTCAGAGATAAGACAGATGAGCAAACAACAATCTGTCTCATGGGTGATCAGAAAAAGAAGATGGACATATGTCAGTCATATGCTGAGAAGAAAGAACCAGAGAATCACAAAACAAGCTATCAGGTGGAACATAACAGGCCAAAGAAAAAGAGGTTGACCACATGAAACTCTAAAGAGGACATTGTTAGAGGCCGGTTTAGTAGGAATAACATCCCTTGATGAGGTTGAAAAACTCGCCGAAAACAGGAATTCTTGGCAAGATACCATGCGGGCCCTATGTGACATTTAGCAGCATGGGAAGGATGTAAGGTGTAAGAAGTACCTTAGGCATTGTAGATTTTACAGATAGCTCATTTCTAGGAGCATTGTCTGGTGGTAGCATTGAGTCTTGGATGGCTGTAGCTAGGCAGTTGCCATTTCTAATCTCTGACATAATGCTCTTCACTGTCATGCATATTATCTTTGTACATCACAGATCATGATGGGGGGGGGGGGGTTGTACTGTAATTGTGCATGAGAGAGAGCACATTGGTTTTTTATATTTTTTTAAAAGAATAATTTAGGTGTTTTAGGTATTGATTTTATATATTTTAGATATTGATAATTTTTGTGTGTGCTGTAGTTGTGCATGTATTTTCAACATGCTGATGTAGGCAGGTAGATGTGCCTAGATATCACAACCACTAAGATACCACCATAATACCAGAATCAATGCTAGGATACTGCACACTGACTTTGTGAACTCCCTGTATTTGTGCATGTTAGAGCACATTGGTTTTTTTAATGTATATTTTAGGTACTGATGGTTTTCTTGTATTATTTTCATTGCTCTTCAGTGATTTTTTTTTTTTATAGTTAGTATTTTGTATATTTTAGAAATTGATGGTTTTCTCTACTGTATTAACTTCAAGTATCTCACTGGGTTTTTTTATGCAAGTTTTTAACCTTTGTACATCTTAGAAAATGATGGTTTTTCTGTACCTGGAAGACTATGTAAGCGGCATTTACAAGCACTTCTGGAATGTCTTGCTGATACATTTGAAGAGAACAAGAAAGAAGCTCTGAAAGTCTGTACAGCCTACCTAGTTCATCAGGGGACAATCTGGGCAAGTGGCTCTTTATAGTCAGTGTCACTTGGGTGGTATACATTTGTGGTTAAAGTTTTCCTCACAGATGAGCTTTGTATACACTTTTTTTTTTGTTAATGTCTTCTTCTTTGACATTTAGTTTCTTCTTCTTCAGCTTTCCGAGCCATTAAGGCTTAGTGCTGCAGATAAAGTTCGCCTCCATTCCTCTCTATTCCTAATCTTCTCTCTCCAGTTGGTGGCATCAATTTATTTTATATCCTCTTCTATGTTGTCTTTTCATCTCTGTCTTGGTATTGTTTCCCTCATCTCTTATGCATACATCTTTTTGTTTGTTCTCTTCCATTCTTTCTACATGCCCCATCCAGCGTAGTCTGTTCATTTCAAGACATTTCTAAATTTAGTTCCTTAGTCATACTAAATCTGGAGTGCTGTTTATCATGAGGAAATCAGCAGATGTATCCAGGTTTTCATGGCGTCTTCATGGATCCTGTGCCAGATCAAGATAGTCTAACTTGACTTGGTTGTGTGCATGTGCTGGACACTAGTATACTCTCGGAGGTGTCAACTTCAGCCTCACATAATTTGATTGGGTTTTTTTTTCTTTTTTAAGAGAAAATCAGATATTATACTTTGTTTTTAATCACAAACGACTGGAAACAATTACATGATGTTACTAGCAGCACTTAGTGTTCACAGAGACAGCACTGAGAGTAGAGAAGAAAGGGAAGTGTGTAGCTGATATTATAATGCACTAGTTCATTCTAGAAATAATTGCTGCTTATGAGCAAAGGAAAAGAAGGTATGTAATTTAACTCGGCAGCATTATCAGATAAGAAAAGAAAAGGAGGGGGGGGGGGAATACAGTCAAAGGCATTAATGCAAAGAATATTTCAGCAAAATGCCTTCTTCAGAAGTAATAAAAGGGGAGGGGGGAGGAATCCCTTTATGTGTTGTGAAAAATAGATCATCTCGTCTTCCTCTTTTAAGTACAGCTGAACTTCCTCTTTTGATTCACAGCAATAGTTGTGCAAAAGTTACCATTACTTTACCTGCAACCAGCCATCATGTTTTTGGCACTAGTCTCTATTCTTCTAGTTTTCTAGATTTAAACTTTGTCAGTTTTTTTTTTTTTTCCTTTCTAAAAATCTCTCAATTTTGTACATGGTGTTCCAAAAGTTTCTTTGGATTTTCTGGAGGGCATTGTAAGAAGACATGGAGAAAGTGTGTTATTTATGGAGAAACTCTCCATGTTTTTTACAAAGCTTACAGGGACTAGGTGTGAGGCCCAGTGATGTGACACACATCACTGAGATAAATCAAGTTCCCCCCCCCCCCCCCCAGTTTTACATAGCATATCTGGAGTAACTGGTATGATGATGTCCATGGTTCATAGCTTCAGAATTTTTGGATTCTGTAGATGTTGGGGGGGGGGGGGAGTATGTAAGCACTGTCTTTAATGTACCTGCACAGGAAAAAAATCACAAGGTGTCAGGTCAGGGATCTAGGGGGCCACCACAGCAAATGTGAGCTTCTTTTGTGCCGTTTGGAGGGAGAAGGTTTATGGGCCTTTCTTCTTTGAGGAAGACTCTGTAACTAGTATGTCCTGTCTCAGCATGTTAATTGATTGGTTGATGTGTCAGCATGAGGAAGATGGTCAAAACTTCAGTTTTCAGCAAAACAGAGCATCTCCTTTCTGGCAGTTTTCAGCAGAATGGACCACCTCCTTTCTGGCAGTTTTCAGCAAAACAGAGCATCTCCTTTCTGGCAGTTTTCAGCAAAATGGACCACCTCCTTTCTAGCAGTTTTCAGCAAAACAGAGCATCTACTTTCTGGCAGTTTTCAGCAAAACAGAGCATCTCCTTTCTGGCAGTTTTCAGCAAAACAGAGCATCTCCTTTCTGGCAGTTTTCACCAAAACAGAGCATCTCCTTTCTGGCAGTTTTCAGCAAAACAGAGCATCTCCTTTCTGGCAGTTTTCAGCAAAACAGAGCATCTCCTTTCTGACAGTTTTCAGCAAAACAGAGCATCTCCTTTCTGGCAGTTTTCAGCAAAACAGAGCATCTCCTTTCTGGCAGTTTTCAGCAAAACAGAGCATCTCCTTTCTGACAGTTTTCAGCAAAATGGACCACCTCCTTTCTGGCAGTTTTCAACAAAACAGAGCACCTCCTCACTGGCAGTTTTCAGCAAAACAGAGCATCTTCTTTCTGACAGTTTTCAGCAAAACAGAGCATCTCCTTTCTGGCAGTTTTCAGCAAAACAGAGCATCTCCTTTCTGGCAGTTTTCAGCAAAACAGAGCATCTCCTTTCTGGCAGTTTTCAGCAAAACAGAGCACCTCCTTTCTGGCACAAGTCAGTCACCTGGAAGAGCTGGTAAAAATAACTCACATATGGTGCAGTGGCTCCTAGATCCACTAACCTGATACCTTGTGACTTTTTTCTTATGGGGGGGGGGGTGGGTGGGACATTAAGGACAGTGTTTACATACTCCAGTTTCCATGGGATCTTAACATTCTGAAGCAGGGAGTCACAGATCTCATTGTGTCTGTTACCTGGGAGGAACTCGACTATCGCATTGGTGTGTCATGTCATACCTGTGAGATTTGTCTAAAATGTGAGAATTTCTCTACAAGTTAACACGCATGTAGCTGCATATGTCTTCATTTAGTGGCCTCTGGAAAGTGTTAAGGAACCTTTGGAACACCCTGTATGTGTAGTTCAGATACTGCCATAGTTATGTGATAACTCTGTTTTGTTCTGTCTTTTTTTTTTTTTTTTCATTCTTGGGCCTTGTATTTTCTCACTGTTGAACATTTACTTCTCTTTGTGGCAGGACAAACAAGAACTTCAGGATATAATAGATGTATCGGTATTGCTAGCTAGCAGTACAAGACCACAGGATGGTTCAACTGCAGCTTACAATTTTTTGTTGATTCTTAAACAACTGGAGCATCAGTCATCATACTGTGACTTGGCAGGTATGTCTCCTTCTTTAACCTGTGTTTTATTAGTATGTGGCTTCACTTAATTGAAATATGTCAAACAGAGGGCATGGTCGTTGGAGGCACAGTATTTCCACACAAAGAGATACATAAAGCAACTTGGATATCTCCAGATGATAGAACTAGAAACCAGATAGATCATTTTTGTATTAGAAAGCAAAACAGAACATCTCTCATAGATGTAAGGGCTTATAGGGGTGCAGATGTTAACAGTGATCACAACCTGTGTATAGGGAAAATAAAACTAAAACTGAAAAGACAACACAAGAAATCAGTACACAGAAAGATAAACAGCCACAGCCTACAAGAAGAGAATACTAACAGTAATTTCAATCAGAAACTTGCCAATCATTCCACAACACCCAGTGAAGTAGAAGAGATAGGTATAGATGAATTATGGAATTCTTACAGCACAGCCATAATCACAGCAGCAAAAGCAAGCACTGGACTGAAAAAACCAAATAGAAAAGCATGGATATCGGAAAACACATGGAAGTACATACATGAAAGACGAGCAGCCAAATTAGACATGTTGAATGTAAAAACAGATCTTGGAAAAGATCTGGCGAAAGCAACATACAAAGAAATAGACAAGAAAGTAAAAAGTTCAGCTAGAAGGGATAAAAGAGAATACATAGACAATATGGAGAAAGAGGCAGAGAAAGTAGCAAAAACAGGAGACAGCAAAACTTTATATAACATACAAAAGAGGCTAACAGGTACTATTACATCTAAAGAAAGACCAATCCTTACCAAAAGTGGAACCCTATTAACATCAAGTAAAGACCAAAAGCAAAGATGGGCTGAACACTTCCAAGAAATACTTAATCGACCACACCCAAAAGAATTGTTAAACCTTGAAACCGACTTTACCAGCCCCACAACTAAATGTCAACCTAGATGATATTACGTTGCATAAAATTGAAATAACAGTGATTTTAATGGCGAACAACAAAGCTGCAGGTGAAGATGAAATAACAACCGAAATGTTAAAAGCTATCAATAATGACAACATGAGACAACTACAGAGAATGTTTAATAAGATTTGGAAAGAAGAAAAGGTCCCTTCTAAATGAAAAAAAGGAATCATTGTTAAAATACCCAAAAAAAAGGCAACCTTAGTGACTGTAACAATTGGAGAGGAGTAACCGTAATATCATTTGTGTCAAAATTATTTTGCAAGGTCATTTTGGATAGACTTAAAGATATAGTGGATACCGCAATGAGAGAAGAACAAGCAGGATTTTGAAAAGGGAGAAGCTGTCTCGACCAGATATTTACTCTAAGAATAATACGTGAAGAACATATTGAAAAGCAGAAACCATTAATACTGAACTTCATAGACTTTAAAAAGGCATTTGATAGCATACACAGAGATTCATTGTGGAGAATTTTAAGTATATATGGAATGCCATCTAAAATTGTCAACATCATTAAGGACCTCTACAATGGATATGTTTGTGCAGTCAGAGCAGAAGGGATGAGTGAATGGTTCTAGATTGAAACAGGTGTGAAACAAGGATGTATACTGTCTCCTTTGCTTTTTGGAATTACAATAGCATAATGAAAAAATGCTGCACAGGTAACACAGGTATTGACTGGATACATAGGACCCAACTAGAAGATCTTGATTTTGCTGATGACATAACTCTTATCAGTAACAATGTGAATTCCATGCAAGAAAAAAAAAACAGATAGCCTGTCTTCACTGGCTAGTAAAATAGGACTTGAAATTAACAAGAACAAAACAAAAATAATGATACTTCCCATTAATCAAAATGGAAAAATACATGTAGAAGGGACAGATATTGAAGAAGTCAATCAATTTGTGTACCTTGGTAGCTACATAGACCAGGATGGTGACGCCAGAAGGGAAGTTGGAATTAGAATTGCAAAAGCAGCATCAATCTTCAAGAATCTTGAAAACATATGGCATTCAAAAGTTCTAAGCACAAAAACCAAGTTAAGACTATTCAATTCAAATGTAATATCCACCCTCATTTATGCATGCGAAAGCTGGAAAACAACTAAAGAAATAGACAGGAAATTGGACTCTTTTGAAAACAAATGTCTAAGGAAAATACTTGGCATCAAGTGGAACGAAGTCAAGAACAATGCCGAGATAAGACAGATAACTGAACAACAACCAGTCTCATGTGTGATCAGGAAAAGGAGATGGACATATGTTGGTCACATGATGAGAAGAAACAGTTAGAGAATCCCAAAACAAGCTATAAAGTGGAACACAACAGGCCAAAAAAAAAAAGAGGCAGACCGCATGAAACTCTGAAGAGGACATTGTTAAGAGAGGCATAAAGTCCCTTGATGAAGTTGAAAGGCTCGCCGAAGACAGGAAAAATTGGTGAACTACCTTGCGAGCCCTATGTGACGTTTAATGGCACAGGAAGAATATATATATATATATATATATGACTTCACTTAGTGGCACAGGTTAGATATTTTTCTGGGTACAGTAGAAGTGCAATAGCAATGTTGTGGCTTTCCAAATCAAGAAGAGTTCTAACCTGATTGTAGTAGGCAGAATCAGTCCTACCTTAAGGATGCCTTGTCAGAAATTGGCTCACAATGCAGAGTCACCTTACAATGGATTCCCTCCCACTGTTGGATTCCAGGCGATGAGAAAGCTGAATGTCTGGCCAAAGAGGGTACTGAAATGGAGCAACCAGACATACTGATCACCCATAATCAGAAGAAAAGCATGATAAAAACCTACAGGAAGCCACAAACACCACCACATGATGACTATCACATACTAAACAGAAAGGACCAAGTCACCATTTTCTGTCTCCAAACAGAACACAGCTGACTCCGAAGTCATATGTATACAAAGTTTAAGGTTAGTACTACTGATCTTTGTACATGTCCCCAGGTGCCCCAAACTGTGGAACATATTCTCCAGAACTGCACCAGCTACAAGACACTGAGAAGCAATTACTGGCCCAGTGAAACCACTGAAGAAGATAAGCTCTATGGTTCCATACATGAATTACAAAAAACAGTGAAATTTATCCAAGAGACAGGACTGCAGATATAGACAGACAATGCATATGAAGAAGAATAAGAAGAGGAGCCAGTCCAGCTGTAAAAAAAAAAAATGGTATTTCATACGGATAGAATTGGTTTTTATATCTTTATAATGAAATTATGTTGAAGAGGAGATAAAACATCTTGGGATATGGTGAAGTGTAGTAGTGATGAACCTGATAAGATACTGTTTATGATAATGGAGAGCATCAACATGAGAGATGAGGCATGCCAGAGCGCACTGAATACATTTCTTCAGCATTTGAGTGTTGGTAGGTCATGTTATATCTGCAGCCCCCGTCTCCCTGACAAAGTCTGCCATCTTTTCCAGGCTTGAGCGTGAGCCCCATAGTTTTTCCATCAGTTCCCTTCCCTGGG
Organism: Achatina immaculata; assembly: GCA_009760885.1. Lineage (NCBI taxonomy): Eukaryota > Metazoa > Mollusca > Gastropoda > Stylommatophora > Achatinidae > Lissachatina > Lissachatina immaculata. The sequence continues at coordinate 13,899,650 of CM019718.1, read as the reverse complement.
GCCAGATTTATACTCGGGGGGGTCTGAGTGGGTTGGACGCCAGAGCTCGGGGACATTCGTTTGTGTGTGACATTTTAAGATGATAAGAGGTGGCTTAGTAGTCTGCAGCGTCCCGTTCTCAGGTGAACAGTTGTAGTTTGCTGGTATCTCTGTAGTTGATGAATAGGGTCTTTTTCTATTTTGGTTTTTTTGTTTTCCAGTTGGTGTTTAGTTTCTTGTGGATCACGGGTTTTCTTCTTGGTATGCTAGTATGCTATTTGAGAAGGCACATGCTCTTTCATTTCTATTTATCCTGCAGTGTGAGAGGAGGCACTGTTGGGCTACATGTGAGGGGCCATGTATTAAAAGTGAAAAGCTGTTATTTCCAGTGGTTATGGGAGTTTGTGAAAAATGAAAGTAGATAAACACCAAAAAAAAGTTTCCATTTTCATGAAACTCAAGATTAATGATGTTAATTTATTACATGAAGCCATTTTGTGACTTCAGAAATTCGCAATTTGCATTTTATTTTAGTTCAGCCTTTTTTTTGTTTTTTATGTTTTTAAATTGATAAATTTTAATATTTTATGAGGGTCATACCGAAAGTCGTGAGCAAAAATTTTGTAAAAATCAGAATTTATAGATAGAGAAAATATAAATGTATCAAAAGAGAAAATATAGATGTATCACCTTAATCTGCATCTTTGCACTTCATGTAGAGGTCACGTGACCATGCGGAGCAGAAACAAAATGGTGGGTGCTGAAGTTTCATTTCATCAACATGCTGTTATTGAGTTCCTCATTAAAGAGGAAATTCCCGCTGCTGAAATTCACCAAAGACTTCAACTTGCTTATGACGATGTGTGTATAGGTGCTAGCAGTGTTAGGAGGTGGTGAAACATTTCGAAGATGGAAACATGAGCATCCAAGATATGCCTCGCAGCGATTGCCCTCGAACTGCCTCCACTGAATGCAATGTGGAAAGGGTTGATGATAACATTAAACAAAACAGGCATGTCACAGTATCTGAAATCACTGTAATCTTGGAATAGGACACAGTGCAGTACAGGAAATGATTGAAACCCTAGGCTATAGAAAAGTTTGTGCCAGCTGGGTACCATGTTTGTTGACTGAAGATCACAAAGCTGTGAGAAATACCATACTCAAGACCTTCTGGGAAATTCTTCCACACCCTGCCTATAGCCCTGACCTAGCACCCAGTGATTACCATCTTTTCAGTTTTGTGAAAGAACAAATGTGAGGCCATCACTACGACACAGGAGAGAACATCGAGAAAGCAGTGCATCTATGCCTTAGGACAGCTGGAACGGAATTCTACCGGGAGGGTATTTTGAAACTTGCAGAGTGATGGAAAAAAAATATGTGCAGAGAAATGGAGATTATGTTGAAAAGTGAAAAAAAGGATGCACGTTAAGGTAATACATTTATCCTTATCTATAAATTCTGATTAAAAAAAAAATTTTGCTCACAACTTTCGGTATGACCCGTTTAGTTCTGTGGTGTAATATTGCAGAGATTTTGCCTTTCAGGCCAGCTTCAGTCATTAAAAGTGTCAACACTGAAGGAGGTGACTAGTCCGCCGCTGCTCCTGCTGAATTACTTGCTGCATCAGCTGGATGACCAGATTGCAGTGGCCGGCAGAAGCCTCATCACAGCTGCTACAAACAGGCCAATGTACCCCACTCTTCACTGTGTTAGATACATTATGCAGGAGTTAGACTTCAAGTAAGTGCCAGAGATTCATTGTGTTACCTTTCTTCTTCTCTCTGTCAGATGATTCGGTACTGTTTTAGAAGTATGAATAAGGGGCAGATGTCAAATAATTGCCAGCCGACAAATGCACCTGTGGTACTGACAAAATGATGCCTAGCACCTTATTACAGGACTGGTCTTCATTTGAGGAATCAAAACAATGGTTTTTGCCTTCATTTGAGGAATCAAGACAGTGGTTTTTGCCTTCATTTGAGGAATCAAAACAGTGGTTTTTGCCTTCATTTGAGGAATCAAAACAGTGGTTGTGGCCTTCATTTGGGGAATCAAAACAGTAGTTTTTGCCTTCATTTGAGGAATCAAAACAGTGGTTTTTGCCTTCATTTGAGGAATCAAGACAGTGGTTTTTGCCTTCATTTGAGGAATCAAGACAGTGGTTTTGGCTGTCACCAGTACCATTCCATGACAAGCTGTATGGTGATCTTACAGCTTAAGACAAACTGCAGCATCCTTCAGAGATATCCAAGTTGGCGTCTGAAAGTGTTCGGAGAAATACCAGTCAAGACCCTATTTTACTACATAGAAATGCCCCATGGAAATAGGTTGTTTCTCATTTCCCTGATGAGAAGAGTAGGAAATAAACTCAATATGGTGGTGGAACGTACCAGGAATTAAGAAGGGCATAAACTCATCTTTTAACATACACTACAGGAAATCCAGAAAGTCATGACAGCCTACTTTCATCACTGTCATCAACAACATCGTCGTCTTCATTGAACAGGAATGAACCACTCAAATCCTATAACTTAAGTACAAGACAAGAAATATTTAAACCATTACTCATTTGTCTGAATTGTAATTCAGTTTTTACACAGTGGAAACATGAAAGATGACACTGGCAGAATATATATATATATATATAAATATATCCTTGCAGAAGAGGAACCCACTCATATTCTGTTTGATTGGTCAGGCTGTGTAGGTCTGCTTGTCCTGACTTGGGTGAATGAATCTCCAGCAGAAGCTGAGGGGTTTTTGCAGAAACCTGGAGAAAACTGCAAAATTCCTCAGGCAGCCGGGCGACTGTTAGCGCAACTTAAAACTTGAAGGCCAAAGAAAGAGTTCATGTAAAGTTTGAGCAACAAGGCTGCCTGCAACACAACTTAAAACTTGAAGGCCAAGGAAAGAGTTCATGTAAAGTTTGAGCAACAAGGCTGCCTTCAACACAACTTAAAACTTGAAGGCCAAGGAAAGAGTTCATGTAAAGTTTGAGCAACAACGCTGCCTGCAACACAACTTAAAACTTGAAGGCCAAGGAAAGAGTTCATGTAAAGTTTGAGCAACAAGGCTGCCTGCAACACAACTTAAAACTTGAAGGCCAAGGAAAGAGTTCATGTAAAGTGTGAGCAACAAGGCTGCCTTCAACACAACTTAAAACTTGAATGGTGAAAAGAAAGTTTATGTAAAGTGCCCAAAGCAACAAGCCTGCCTTCAGCACATCTTTAAATATAAATGCTGAAGAAAGAGTTCTTGTAAAGTCTCAGGGCACTTAGCTGCCTTCAGCACAACTTAAAACATAAATGCTGAAGAAAAAGTTCTTGTAAAATGCTTAGATCAGTGGTTTAAATTACTTCTGAATTCACTGAAAATTGTTTGCTATGGAAAATGAAAAGATAACATAACACAAATGCTAAGCCAAATATAGTGCTAAATTTTAACCATTTTGCTTGGGTTTGTTTCAGAAATCTGTCAGCTGATGTACTCCCTGCAGCAAGAGATTTCATACAGCACCTGATTGTTAGCACTTTAGATCTGTCCAGAGTGGTGTCCCCTGTTGTGCAGAACTCCTCACCAGAGGGCAATATTCCAGAAGCTATACTTGGGCCAGGACTGAACATAAGCAGCATTTTTGAACAGGGTCTCCCAGAGTCAGATGAGGGTAAAGTCTAATTACGAAATGGTGTGATTCATCTTTACTGACTTGAATTGATGTAAAATGTGTATAAGAATCAGCTTTAAGCAAGGGAACTTCAGTTTGCCATGAAACTAACAAACGTACCCATAAAGTCAAGTGTTAGTTCTGGACTCATCATAACAGAACATTCATTATTTTAACATTTGCAATAGCTGCCTTGACATATGAAAAGGAGTAGAAGAAGCCTTTATGATCTCAGTCATTTGCATGTCCCTTGCAGAACTTTGCTTCCCTAACAGCTCTCCTGTAGGCCTCTTGGTTGTAAGCAAGATCCCCTGCTGCTAATGCATCCATTTGCAGATCATCAACAATGTCTTGCAGCCAACTTCACCTTGGTCTTCCTCTCTTTCTTTTTCCCGTTATGTATCCTTCCAAGATAGTCTTCTATAAAATCTCATGACATTTAATGTGTCCAAAATATTAAAGTTTTCTTTGCTTAATCCTCTTTACTAGCCATCCTTCTTCAATATTAAGTTCATGTAGTATGGATATGTTTGTTCTTTTTTTGTGTCCATGATATTTGAAGAATTCTTCCGTAACATTTACATTCAAAGGCATTTATGTGTTTTGTTAAGTGTCCAGGTCTCACAGGCAAATGTTGCAATGGGAAAGATGCATGCCCTTAAAAATGTTATTTTTGTAGTTCTGTCTTTTCCTCTCCACAGCTTCTTTAGTTTTACTTTTTGAAGAGTAATAGATGTCCTCCTTTTAATTTCTCTCATTGTATCTCCATTATGAATTAGTAATGATCCAAGATATTCAAAACTCTCCACTTCTTCCACTTTTTCCTCATTGATACATATTTCAGCTGCGTTATTTGTTTTGTCAGTTGTCATCGATCTTCATCTTTTTATAACAGAAAAAGTGAGATTGGATACATACAGAAATGACCAGTTTGTCTGTGAAAATGAAAGATCGAGGGGAAACGTGATAAATATTATGACCCAGAGACTGAATAAAAGTTTTTAAAAATATATGTAATATTTAGTTTTGATGAAACTAAGTGAATAGACACAGGTGTTTCTATAGCATTTTTTTTTGCAAAATTGTCATATGGTGCTTAGCTTATGTATTAAATGTGTGTTACACAGGTCACAAAGTCCAAGAGGCGGTAAATGATCTCGGAACAGGTGCAAATAGCTACACAGTTGTTGAGTCCATGCCAGAATATCTTGTTGTATGTTGCTGGCGGAGCATCAAGGAGGTGTCCCTGACCCTTGGAAAAATGTGTCTGCAGGTTCCAGTCTCACAGATCTCAGAAGAATGCTGTGGCAGAGCATTACTCACTTTGGAACAGGTGAAGCATATTTAAGGGGAGTTATTTTTAATACACACCAAGGGTGACATTCATTCCAGTCCAGTGGTTGAAGCAGTTTATTGTTTGTAGTTATCTGATATTTAAGATGTACCTACAGGTGTTTGTTAACAAAGTTTTGCGATTTGTTATTTGTCTGGATATCAGCTTTCCACATTTCAGACTCGTAACAGATCTATGCTTTATATTACAGTAGAATAGTTTATTTCTCAAATAAGGATGATAGCAACAACAGCAAAAATCTATGGCAAACAAAGTAGAAGAAAAATTGTAAAGTTAAGTTTTATGATTGATTGATTGAAGTATTATGCTTGTAAAGGAAGTTTGAAAATGTTCAGAACTTCGTCTCTGTGTAGATGTTGCTCACCAGCAGCAGTAGAATATAAAAGGTAAAGGTAAAATCCCCATTTCCATGCCATTAAGGCATATTGGGAAATATGGTGTTAGACCCATGTTTTCCATGACCTTCGGCACATGAAAGTCTGATGTGGTCAGTATCACGCCTGGCCACTTTACCTTCCTAGATTTCTATGGTGCCCATTTTTAGAGGCTGGGTGAACCCCAGGGCCTTTTTTGCTGTATGCCAGAAAAAAATTCCACTGCAGAGACTGAACCCAGTACAACCGGATTTCAGTAGAATGTATTTATATATATATATATTTTTTTTTCCCAAAGTTATTGCTGTCATTACTTTTATCATAGAAATCTTCTGTTGTTGACTTCTTTTTTTTAAAATAATTCCCAGTCTTCCCCACAGATCCTTAGATATACTGATGATTTTGCCATTTCTAAAGTTGACCACATGTAAAGTACATGCTCTCATACTTGCAGGTGAAGACTGTTGGGCAGTATTTTACTACCCAGCTGTTAGAGTCAATACACAGAGGAGCTTTTGAGCTGGCCTATGCAGGGTTTCAGCTTATGTGTCAGATGCTTTGGAGGTAGGAATGTGTAATGTTATCTTTTTGTTATTGGATTGTATTTTGTTGTCGATGTACTACTAAGACAGTGTATAAAGTTCCTGTTTTCTTGCAGTAATGTGTTATAATTATATTTTTTTAAAAAACCAATACTCTCCCCCCCCCCCCCCCCAAATCACCACACACACACACCCCCCCCTTCCAAACACAGAGAGACAGAGCAATAGGCCATGGCACACAAGATGAACAAAGAAGTTAACGTATACTGATCTTTTATTTATCTTAGGCCCTTTACAACCCATTCATGGTCATTTCTGATGATTTTATGTATTCAACAATCCATCAGTGCCATTTAGGTTGGACAGTGGTACTTATGAAGCACTGGAGAATGGAAAAGTTGTAAAACTATACACTAAAAAAAGACTATTTACTACTTCATTTCATATAGTAAACTAAAGTAGTACAGTTAAAGAATTTTTTTCTCTTTCAAAACATTTAGAAGCAAGTAATTATGTAAATATAACTTGATAAAATGGAGTAAAGAATCATATGTTCTCTTCTTTCCTTTCAGTCTCTCTTCCCCCCCATCCCTCCCAGTATGTACTTCATGTTAAGATTTATAGTAGCATACAAAGTGAGATTTTAAAAAAAAAGATTTTATCAAATTATAAAAACTCTTTCACTCATGATTAGTTCCCGTGCTGTGCCAGAATAAATTTCGATGAGAAATTTTGGTATAAAGAAACTGGAAGTAAGTTACTCTGTGATTTAAAATTGTGGGTTGTGTCAGAAATGTGCTGCTTTTCATTTTATTTAGACATCCCCTAAATATCACTCTGAGCATTAAATTCTCACTGGTGTGCAAGATCTACCAACCCTGCCAGTGTTATTTAGGAGTGTAAGAGTTAAAGGCATTCTTTTCCATGTGGTGTTTCCGATGTCAGACCAGAACATTGACAAATCTAAGATGTTTTTTAGAAGATGGAGGAGTGATGGCTTTACAGCACACACAAAGACAATACCAAAAAGCGTCGGTGATATAGCAGGACGGTGCATCACTGTTACCTTGTTCCACCTCTCCAGGGAAAATTGACTGTGTTGGCTCCCCAGCCTGCTCTTTTCCTCACTTTCACAGTGCACCCATCCATGCTGAATCCTTCCCATTTCTAGATGTTGTCCATATATCTATATCTTTGTCTTCTTTCTCCTTTTCCTTCAGCTTTTTCCTCCAGTTATGGTTTTCATTACTGTATTATTTGAAAGTAATGGTATCTCTTACAAAGAAATAAAAATTAAAATCAAATTTGTATCATTATTTTTGCTTTAAAAAATATGTGTTTTATTTATTCTTTTATTGTGGCATTGAAAGCATTCTTTATATCCTGCAGCCACCCATCAGCCTCCTTTCATCAGCTCCCAGTTCAGTGGCTGAGAGATGTAATGGCAAACATATCGAATGACCCAGACTCCAAACTCTGCTCCACACGACGAAGTGCTGGCATTCCATTTTTTGTGCAAGTAGGTTCTCAGTAATATAAATATGTATCAGTGAGGAAAAATTGGAAGAGGTGGAGAGTTTTGAATATCTTCGATCACTACTAACTAATAATGGAGATACAATGAGGGAAATTAAAAGGAGGACACCTATCACTCTTTAAAAAGTAAAACAACTAAAGAAGCTGTGGAGAGGAACAGACAGAACTATGGAAATGGAATTTTTAAGGGCATGCATCTTTCCAATCGCAACATATGCCTGTGAGACCTGGACACTTATCAAAACAGCTGGAAACACATAAAGCCTTTGATTGTAAATGGTTCAAAAGAGTTCTTTAAGAATCATGGATGCAGAAAAGAACAAATATATCCATACTACAAGAACTTTGTATTGAAGAAGGCTGGCTAGTAAAGAGGATTAAACAAAGAAAATTTAAATATTTTGGACACATTAAATGTCAAATGTCGTGATAATTTAGAGAAGACCGTCTTGGAAGGGTACATAATGAGAAAAAGAAAGAGAGAAAGACCAAGGCAAAGATGGCTGCAAGACATCGTTGATAATCTGCAGATGGATGCATCACCAGCAGAGCATCTTGAGAGGCTTATAGGAGAGCTGTTAGAGAGGCATAGTTCCATGAGAGACATGCAAATGACTGAGGTTCTCTGTAATTTTATTTTTCATCTTTGTAGTTTCTGTGTTAAATGTACTCTATCCACATCAGTTCCTGATTGAAATGGACCATATTGTCAAAGAAATGTATACTTAAAAAATTTTTGAAACCAAACAACTTTTGGTTTTAGGGAGTACCAGCTGCTGCGATCCCTTTCATTGAAAGTCTTTTCACCCGATGAATCTCTCATGATATTAGTTGAAAGTTTTGTGTTACATGCATAATTTTGATTCTCATCATCTCAGCACTAGTACTGTCCAGTTTTGATTGTCACATTCTCAACACTAGTAGCATCATGTTTTGAACATTACCATCCGAACATTAATACCATCCATTTTATATTAGGCTGTCACCTCAACAGAGCCAGCAGCAACTGGCAGGAAGTGTTTTCACAGTGTCATGAAAGAGTTGCTTGCCCTTGCCATATCACCTTCTGGACCAGTTGGAAAAGAAAATGTGCAGATATCTGGCCAGGCTCAGGTAGATATTGGCTTGTGGATATTTTTTATTTGCCGGGTTAAATGTTTTTAATCTCATGAATTGGATGCCTGCAGTTATGATAAGCTTGATCATTACTCTCACATTCTTAACATTTCAAAAATCATCATGGATTCTGAAGAAAATACAAATTTTCAAGCTTGTGGGGGGGGGGGGGTGTGTGGGAAGTTCAGGTATGATCCTTTTGATTGTTAAAAATAGATATAATCAGAAAATGTTTTAATAACGTACACTTTATAAGTGTAGATTTACATATATAATGTCTGAAACATTTGCCAAAATATGAGTATGGTTTTTGAGATACAATCCAGCATTTTGATTATTTTAGTTTTTTTGTTCTGCTGACATTATTTCTTCCTTGATTAGCATTGTTAATTGCTTATGACTGAAGAATGCACCAACAGAATTATCACATTTTGTTTGATTGATGTGAACGCTAAAGTGCAGAAACCTATTTTGCCGTTTTATATTTTTTTAAAAAGTATTTGGTTTGGCCTAGGAGTAGTTGAATTGATAGTAAGCCAGATACACATATGGGGTCTATCAGAATACACTGAGCACTTGGTTATTTGTGCATGAAAAATATAAAATGATATTCATGTGAGTGTCAATCCATGTTGGACTGCTTAAGGTGATGGAAATTGAAAGCAAAAGACAAGTATTTGTTTCAACACTTTAGTCATCAATATTTGGTTATAGTAAACTAGTACTATCTTACTCTCTGTGATGTCTTAAAACAACTGGACATTCATTGAATAGTAAATGGGTTATGTGTTCTGTTAGGTCCATGCCCTGAACATCCTGAGAGCTCTTTTCCGAGATGCCCGTCTTGGTGAAGAGGTGGTTCCATACGTCGCAGATGGTTTGAAGGCATCGGTCCTTGGGTTCAAGTCCGAGCAGTGGGCAGTAAGTGTTGTGTGTGTTTTGGCTTATGAATATACGTTTGACAGCCAGCTTCATGTCATCATGACTTTGTCTGATTGGTTAGGATCATTATCTTTCCACTCTAAAGGTGCTCATATCTTCACCACGATGATCTGTCAGTAGCAGCATCTAATGGTACCATTTTATATCAGTTTAGAATTATTCTGGTGTCTTTAACGTGATATTTGTTCATCTGACATCATGACCTTTCACCCCTATATTTTTCAGTATAAGCAGAAATGTCATGTCAAAATCTTCCACATACCTGTTTCCATGAGTCTGTCTGCCTGGTTCTTTGTCCAACCAATACTGTCAGTTTTCTGAATTGACAAGTTCTTGATAAGGAACAAATGTAACTTGGTGTTCTTGGCAGCTGACCCAAGGGAGATCAAGAAACAGAGCATCAGATTTGATGGGAACAGCTAATGATGGCTTTCATAGCTTCCCAGAATAGACTTTACTGCTGTGGAGAACATACTGATTCTGTTCCTGTTGGCCAGAGAACATACTGATTCTGTTCCTGTTGGCCAGAGAACATATTGATTCTGTTCCTGTTGGCCAGAGAACATACTGATTCTGTTCCTGTTGGCCAGAGAACATACTAATTCTGTTCCTGTTGGCCCAAGAACATACTGATTCTGTTCCTGTTATATGTGTATATATATGTGTGTGTGTATATATATATATCATAGTATATATAAAACATTATATATATATGTGTGTGTGTGTATATATATATATATATGTATATATATATGTGTGTGTGTGTGTGTATATATATATAAGATCAGATTAAAGTCAGAATATTTGGAGGGATTTTTGTTTGTTTTAGGTACGAAATTCAGCAACATTGTTATTAAGTGCTCTGATGACAAGAATGTTTGGTGTGAAAAGAAGCAAGGATGAGACCAGCATGTCCAAGAAGAACTGGTGAGTGCTGTAGATCACATTAAGAATGGTGCAACAGCAGGTCTGACAATGGCTTTACCGGTGGTTTAGAAGGAATATATGGACTTTACAAGTGTTCATTGCAAGACATTGTTGGTACTCTGCAAATGGATGCATCAGCAGTGGGGCATCTTGCTCACAACCGGGAGGCCTACAGGAGAGCCGTTAGGGAGGCAGAGTTCCGCAAGGGACATGCAAATGACTGACTGACTGACAAGTGTTCATAATTCGTTTGAAAATCACATGGAGTGGCACATCAGCTTAATTAAAGTGATGTTGATAAGACAACTAATTTAGTTACTTTGGTACACTAATAATGACAGGCACAATAAAAATCATTGATACAGTTGTTAAAGAAAAAAAGCAAAAAAAAAAAAAAAAAAGGACAGAGAAACCTGCTGCTAAATGCAGTCTAGTTTTTAAAAGAATGTTGTCTGTAAGCAGCTGGCAGCAAAGGAATTGCCAGGTGCCATTCAGAAGCTATTTTAGGGAAGAGAACAGAAACTAGAGGCAGTAAGAATACAGTTTTGGAGAATGAAATTATGACTCATTTGTATGGTTTTTTTTTTTTTAAATGTGTACATTTAGAGAAAGATAATAGTTTAAAGGTAAAAAAAAATATCAGGAACAAGATTAACTTTTGGTTACAAGATAATAGTTTAAAGGTAAAAAAAATATCAGGAACAAGATTAACTTTTAGTTACAAGACAATATTGTAATGTTTTGTCAAGAATCAGTCATCAGTTTTGAACAACAACAAAATAAAACAGATAGTAAGGATGGCAGCTTTCCACACCCATGACTGCATGTATTTGCGCACTCAGAGAATATGTACTTTGTAATGCCTGAGAAAGATTATATTCTTTGGTTAGGAAAAAACTGTCAGAAGCGTGGCAAGTTCTTGGAAAGTGTCATCTAGAATTAAAATGTACTCAAAGGGAATAGTAGAAACTGGTCATGTGACATGGGTAAAATACATTTGGGAACCTAATTCTGGATGTAAGGGAAAGTATGAACAAAGAAGTATGAACAAAATTATTCCTTTTTTGACATTATATTATGAAATTAAGTTTTTAACTGATTTTGTTTTCTGAATTTGAAAATTAAAAAAACTTTTTTTTCAGCAGTAAAGTCAAGGAAGTGTACAACACATCAAAGGTAGTTTTTTTTTTTTTTTTTTTTTGTAACATCTATGACACTCAGTGAAAACATTGTCTGATCTGGCATCAACAACCCATAGCTGACATGCTAGTGTTGGGGTTGGCAAACAGTGGCTGACCAAGAGGTTGTCTCAACCCTCTGCTGGTGATAGCCACAAAAACAGGCCTAGCCTGACTAACAGGGCAGGGATTGCCACAGTCCATATGGTGGTGGAGTCTGCTAAAGAAGTAGTGCACACTCCTTCTTTACCTGCACTCAGGGACTGACAGAACAGCCGCTGTAACCTGCTCCCTGTCCAGCATGATGCTGTGCTTCAATATCTTCAGCGCGCCGACAGCAAAACCTGCAGTTCCAGGGAGATAATTTGTTCTTGTCTTAATCGTTGCAGTCAGACGGGGCGAGCTTTCTTCCATCATTATCCCAGCTTGTATCCATTTCTGCTCTCTGAGCTAGAAGAGGCCACCGCTGATGTTGGGTGAGTGCATAGATCCTTCTTGATTGTTTACACAAATTACATGCTAGTTTACACATGAAAAAAAAAGTTAACCTGAGTGTGCATGAAAAGACTACACAGATTGGTCTTAGTGCACTGGCATGCCAACACTTACGTGGTGTTGTAACTCTTGTCCTTGTAATTCTTGTCAGTATGATCTTGTAATTCTTGTCAGTATGATCTTGTAACTCTTGTCAGTATGATCTTATAACTCTTGTCTAAATAATCTTATAACTCTTGTCAGTATGTTCCTGTAACAATTTGTCAACTTGATTTTTTAACCGTTTGTCACATCAGTCTGTTGCTGATTGTTATTGCAGTCTTTGTAATTCTTCCCCCATACAATCTTGTAACTCCTTGTCAGTATGATCTTGCAGCTTTTGTCAATATAATCTCATAATTAATTATTAAAACAATCTCTAACCGTTTGTCTCTATGATGTTGTAACTATGACAGGATGGTCTTGTAACTTTTTTGGTCACAATAATCTTATAATGCTTTGTCATCATTGTCTGAGGGGAGACAATCACCATTCTCATCCCTCAGGTCAAAGCACAGAATTCATCTCAGCCCGAGTCTGTATCCAGTATTGTTGGTACTTGGGCGCTTGTTCCCTTCAACTCTTGAAGGATCGGATACCAGTCTCAGCCTAAGTGCATTCATTCCTTACGTGATCAGGTAATTTCTTTGTATATTGTATAACCTTATTGGTGATATGTCTTGCCAGCAAGCCAGCTTTTATTTAGAGGGGGGTAAAAGAGAATTAATACAGGGTGATCATAAAGTTATCAAGTGGAATGCAACAGACTGAAGAAAAAGAGGTCGACCACGTGAAACTCCAAAGAGGACATTGTTAAGAGAGGCCTGTTTAGTGGCCATAAAATCCCTTAATGAGGCTGAAAAGCTTGCTAAAATTAGGAAAACTTGGCGAACTACCATGCAAGCCCTATGTGACATTTAAAGGAAGATCATAAAGTCCTTTCCTTGTTAAGAATCTTAAAAATCATATCTTCAGCAAACATTTACCAGGACATGTTGGAGCTTTACACTGTATCTCACTTAGAAGCTATGGGTAGTTTTCCAAGATGGTGCACCATCATGCTGGAATTTAGATATTCATCAGTTCTTGAATGCAAATTCCCAAAACTAGTGGATTGGGAGGGGTGGTCCAACAATACCACGGCCACCATATTCACTGGATGTTAACCCTTCTTGATTTTTTTTAATGAAGATATACTAAGAGCAAAGTGTTTGGTTCAGAAGTTCCTGATATTGAAACTTTGAAGGCAAGGATAATGGATGCTTTAGTGATGACGACTAAAGAGAATGCATGGCAAGAAATCAAGTATCATTTAGGCATTCTCTTGCCAGCATATGGAACACTGTGACAAGCCTAAAGTGGCTTTAGTGTCCAGGGCATGCAGGAGTACATGGCAGTGATGTGGCAGATAGGCTTACAGGACAGACAGGCTAAAATAAATGGCAGACTGACAATGGACAAGTAGGACATTGTTAAGGTTGTATAGGGCAGACTACAGGAAAATGAAGAGTGGGAGTGGAAGAACAATGTGGCTGTGAAGAGACTGCTAGAGCTAGGATAAATCATAGGCACTGGCATAAAATCCAAACTATGTGGCAGAAAATGCATTGTAAACAGCCAACATTTGACAGGAACTATCAGCAAACACACTCTTGGATGCATGCTGCGGAGCATATATGGCGGTGTCCCAAATACAGTGAAGCTGGAGTCTGAACTTTGAACTTCGGAACACTTGTTGAAGTGCACCAATAGAGTAAACAGTTATAAAAAAAGCCACATGTCTGTACCTAGCATAATTTTTGTGCAATAAGCCAGGGAAAGACTTTATGCACACCCAGTATGTTGCCTATATATTGTTGCTTATTAGTAGGTTATTTTGAAAATAAACTTTCTGAAGATGTCAGCAAAATGTTAAGATTTCTTGAATGTTGCCAGGATGTCTACTTTCTGCCAGTAACCCTAAATGTTTTATGATGCAGGTGTTCTGCCAGTCCTGTGTACAAAACTAGGGTGATAGCATCCAGAGCTCTGCAGCCATTGGCTAGAAAGGATCAGGTGATAAGCATCAGCAGACAGCTCTTCTGTGTTCTGCCAGAGTCTGAGCTGTCTCAGAATTTTTCCAGCAGCCACATTCATGGCGCACTCTTGCAGGTATTTTATACAGTTTGTATTGTTTGTAACATGTTTTGGTGATTCAGCTTTGACTTTTCTCATCCTCACAGTTTGTAGTTTATTGCACTTCTTTTTTCCCCTCCATATGTCAGATAATGACATGGACATATATTTCAGTTGTTCTGTGTCCTATTTGATGGTAGCAGATGTACATGGAAATCTTCCAGTGCAAGGCTTCAGTAGATGGTGTTGAATTGGTTTTTTTTTTCTGTTTTGTCTCTTGCTGTGCTTGTATAAAAGCATATAGTTTATGTCACACCATGTATTTGTGCAGAAATAATTTGACATTTGCACTTTTTTTTTTTAGTTGCACCAGCTGGCAAAGATTATGAGAGAAATGGTAGTAAACTTAGAGGAAGACATCCTAGGGTCCATTCTTACCAGTCTTAGCAAGCGAACATGGCTGATATCAAGGTATCATTGTGCTCAATGTCATTTTTTTTTTTTCTACTTGGGTGCAGGTTTTTATGATTGAAGAGAACCTTTGTCTGTTGTCATAGAGGCACCTGGGGGAGGTGGTGTTAGTGCCCATATTTTCCTTGACCTGTCAACACACTGGAGGTTGATGTGGTCAGTATCAGGATTTGCCACTTCTCCTTCCCCAGCTCCAGAAGTCTGGTATCCATTTCTACAGCTGGGGGGGAACTGGCATCTCAGGCTGGATTTGAACCACCGACCTTCAGCATGAGAGACTAGTGTGTTAAGTACTTCGCCACTCTGATGTTGGCATAGAAAATCTTTTGCACCTTTGTTTTTTTTTTTTTTTCCAGACATAAATTTTGTTGCGTTCACAAATTTATAATGCCTTTTGTTTTGTTGCATTGACTGACTGATTGATTATGATTGTAAAGCAGGATTCTCTTGGATTCTATCTTCTGCTATGCATAGATGTAAACTGTAGATGTAAGCTTGTTGCTTATAGATATTCATTTCTATGTCAATTTCACTATTGCCCACTGTAGTAATGTTCTTTCTTACATTACTATTAGCTTTTATCTCATTTTAATCCACAACTGTTCTATGTTGTTATGTGTCTGTTTTGTTATTCACTTCGCAGACTTACTTGCTCCCAGGTACGTTCATCCTCTCTCAGTGGCAATAGTAATACAGAAATAGCAACTTTATAATTTGAAGTGACTTTAATGATGCATGGGGTGACGAATGGGTTGATGAGCGATACAACGAGAACAACAAGACATCAACAAACTCTGTGAACACAAGACTGGACATAATTTACAATTCCGCGACATGTTCCCGGCAGACATTTGTCGCCATCAGAACATCCTACCACACACTATTCTACAACTTTTCCCTAATGACTACATTTCTAACAACCTAAATCTACGTCTTGTCCAGACGATACACAGAACACAACTCCGCCTCAGTCATATGATTTCTCTCTCACCTGACCTTTCTTTGTCATACCTTATCTGTGACCCATGATCGCACCTGAAAATTGAGACAACACAAGTGGACTCTACTCACAAACAGCTGACTGCTTTAGAAGATAACTTTTTTTTATACAAATCTTTCCAATTCTCAGATGAGTTATCTATCTTACATCCTAACATTCAATATACTGTTAAAATTGATTAAGTAACTTTATTTGCAAAGGGTGAAGAACAGGACATGCTGGCGTGTTTGATATTCTGCCTTTTATTTTTACAACTTTCTCTCTGTTCCACACTTTCTGCATTAGATAAGTACAGCTATGCTAAGCATATAACAAACATGATGAAGACTGAAATAATAAAACTGAAATAACAAACTTTTTATGTTTCACTCTTACCTTCACATTTAATGAGGAATTAACTATATATATGACAGTTTTGTAGTAGTACGCTGGCTTTGTTTGAAATTTTGAGAATAACTGAAGCAAATCTCTGTTTTGTGTTAGTTGTGAATATTTGAATTGTTCTGCAATTTTGTCTTTCAGCCACAATGGTTGTTTCGCAACACGCCAAGCAGCCTTGGTACTAGTGGACACTGTGTTAGACATCGCTGAAGATTTTAGTAAAAGATGTCCTAGTTTGGACAAGGTGGCCAAAGAACTGAGAGAGACTTTCCTGGCAGCACTGATGGAGGAGGACAGTGTGGCTTCAGAAAACCTGTGGCAACCACTGTACTTTGATTTAGAGAAAGCCAAAGCAAAACTCTGCCTGAAACATTTGGCAGACTTTCAAAAACTGGCCACTAGCAGAATTGTCACTTCACAAGAAATGAGCATGCCAAGCATAACAGATCATGGTGATGGTGTGGATTCATCACTTTATCGTACCCCAACTTCTTCAACAGCCAGACTGACAACTTGTAAGAGCTTACCTCAGAATATTCTTTTGAAGTTTTTGAACTCTTCTCTTTATGAAGTCCGGCTTCAAGTGCTAGATATTCTTTGGACAGTTTGGAGAACTGATGCTGAAAAAGCAGGCCATGGTTCTTGCTCTTCTGAGCTCCATCTGGAGGGTTTAAGTGCTGGAGATCCAGAAGTTTCTATTACTGATTTTCACCTTGATGAAGGAGTAAGGAGAACTATTATAAAGGAGCTTGCACCTTCATTGTTTGATCATGTCTTGAAGATGGCACTGGAGACAGAGACACATCATGAATGTTTGCAGAAGGTAAGAACATATTTTTTTTTTTCTACATAGCAATATTTAACTTTGTACACTATGTCTTGGCGGCTGGTTAGCTGAGTGGTTAGGCGCTCGGTTTACTAATCCATTGGTACCAGGTTCAGTCCCAGCTGTGGGATTTTTTTTCTGGTACACACCAAAAAGGCCCCGGGGTTGACCCAGCCTCTAAAAATGGGTAACAGAGAAATCTGGGAAGGTAAAGCGGCCAGGCTTGATACTGACCACATCACACTTTCATGTGGCAAAGGTCATGGAAAATACGGGGCCTAAAACCATATTCCCCAATATGCTTTAATGGCATGGAAATGGGAATTTTACCTTACCTTTACACTATGTCTTAGAACAGTGGTTCTGAATCTGGGAAGGTAAAGCGGCCAGGCTTGATACTGACCCCATGGTATCCACAAGATGATTTTTAGGGGTCAGCAGACTAGCAGATGGGTTTGTCTGACTTTTAAAAAAAAAATGTTATCCAGTTTTGTTTATTGCTTTTTTTTTTTTTTTTTTTGTACTTTTTCTTTGCTGAGTTAGAAAAAAATGCAGTATTGTCTAGGTTCTGTTTTTTTTTTTTTTTTAACTTTTTTTTTGCTGAGTTAAGAAAAACTGCAGCATTGTCTGGGTTTCGTTTGTTGCCTTTTTTTTTTTTTTTTTGACTGAGGGGTTCAGCCGATTTCAAGTTGGAAAGAGCTGTTCTCAGGCCAGAGAGAGGGTCCACAGCCAAAGAAAAAAAAAAAGATAAAGAACCACTGCCTTAAAAGTCTCATTTTTCAGCCTCATGAACTGAGGAGCAAAGATAACTCTGCTAGAGATGTGGACATTTATCAGGAGTGTTTAAACATGGGTTTGCCAAGACCATGTCCTGGCCTAAAGTAGGCACCAGAAGGTACAGGAAAGGTAGACTGAGTGACATCATAATCTGATAAAACAGGGAGGAACTGCCGTGTTATCCATGATGATGATGATGATGATGGAGGGGGGGGGGGGTCTACTGAGATATCTTTTTCTTAAAAGTCTGCTTCCAGGATTTAAAAAAAACCACCATGCCCTTGTTCTGCTCTGATACGCCACTTTGCATAAGCTGCAGAGAACTCCAAATGTACCATTACAAGGGGGCATCATCAAAGGCAACAAACTAACCAGTGTTGTCACCCTTAATTAATTAGGATGCTTTGTTCCAATAGAAGTTGTCCTTTTAGGCAGAATGTAAGTTAAAATTTAGAAAGAATATTTATCATAATATGTACAGACAAGTTCCTTTTTTTGAGGAAGGAAGGAAAATGGATGATGCCAAGAGGTCTTTAAAAGTCTTTTTTTTTTAAATTTGTTTTGTTTCAGGCTTTTGGTGCGGTATCTTCTTTTCCTTGCTGCTCCACACATCTGTCAGAGAAAGGAGTCGCAGAGATTTTAGAGGTACCAACTGCTTCATTTCCTTCACTAACTGTGTCGTGCATTGTTTACTGGTTGGCTGCCTTCATCATTATTATATTGTCCAGCCAATGCTTCTGATTAAAATGTTTAAGTTAAAAAAATAGATTTTTTGCTGTTTAATTTTCTTTAAAGAGTGATGCAGAAGCAGTGTTTAGCTCTTCCCATGCCTTTCATCGCTTAGACGACAGTTTCAGTTTCTCACTTGGTGCCTTTAGTTGCTGTAGTGACATTTGGTTTGTTTCATTAAAAACCTGGTGTGACGTTTAGATTGTAAACATTTAGTACGCATGCAGCATGACCTTTTTCAAAATGGCCGAAGAGTGCTTAGTTACGAGGGAGAAAATTGAAGTTTTCTACGAGAAATTTCAATTTTTGGTGATGTAGATTGGGGATGGACATGCCCTGTGACCAGACCACTGTTCTTGAATGTATCCCAAGTAGATCTAGACAGACGACCGGAGAAGTAGTTAGAACGCTATTTCAGACATTATTTTAGTGATAATGCAACACAGAATCACAGTACGACATCAACAGGTAGATCTATGCATCTCATATGGTACGTAGTGTACCTCTAGAACTATCTGATGGTAAATTGGACACAATCATTGTCTAAAAACATCACATTACTTCTTTTTTCCTAAAAAAAACTCTACATTTATTAAATCTTCATGCATATTTAGTCATTTTGAAACATAATAAGTACACTTTTCACATGGAAAAACTGTTTCATTCACATTTTACTAATATGCCCCTATACATATCAAGACCTGCGCTTTTAATCTGACACCCAACTGAACGTCCACATTTCTTCCTGAGGCACGGGAAGGTTAGTATTACATCTGTGCCATTCATCATGAACTGTCATTTTCACAGCTGGAGTACGACTACTTATGTATAAAAAAGAAGATAAAATTGTTCTCCATACAAAGCAACATTTGAATCATCTTTTACAGTGAGTGCACTGAATTACTGCATTTTCAGTTTTGTGCAGTTTTGAAAAGTTAGATAGTGAAATGTTTTTCTCAAGTCTCCATCTAGTATTTTGAAGATAACTCGATGGAATATATGATGTTCTTCTCATTCAGATAAAATAGGCTGTTCTGCAAATAATCTAAAGAAAGCACTATAATTTACTTTGTTTTAAAAGTTTGTAAACAAGAAATAATTAAGTGGCCACGTTGATATTTAGAAATAGCAGCTGTTACCCTGTTTTGTTTTTAAAATAAAATTCTGTTTTTTTTTCAACAGATATTTACAAATATACTCAGTAGAATAAACAAGGAGAAAAGGTTAGTAGAATTTGTTTGATATGTAGCTGTTTCACTTCCCAAGAAAAAAAATCAGTTAATGAAAATTTTCTACTTTTTATTGATGAATTTTGGGTTTATTATAACAGTATGTCTTATAGACAGTGAATCCATACAGTTTACAGACACAAGTCAGACTGCAGTTAGTCAGTCGTTTGCATGTCCCCTGTGGAACTTTGCCTCCCTAACAGCTCTCTGTAGGCCTCTCGGTTGTAAGCAAGATTCCCTGCTGCTGATGCATACATTTGCAGATAATCAGTGATGTCTTGCCATCTTCGCTTTGGTCTTCCTCTCTTTCTTTTTCCCATTATGTTCCCTTTCAAGACGGTCTTCTCTAAAGGTCCAAGCTGGTGATCATATATTCAATATAAGATTAATAATAGAGAAATGCAGAGAATTCAGTGTGAACTTATATTTATCCTTTATAGACTCTTCAAAGGCATTTGGGAAATAATGGAAAGAATGGTGTTTTCAACACATGTGATTCAGTTAATATCACTGATGTATCCAGACCAACAGGCAGCAGTAAGAATAAATGGTGAAACAACTACTTGGTTTGACATAAAACAATGGGTCCGTCAGGTGTGCATATTGTCACCTTACTTATTTAACTTGTATACTGAAAATATAATGAGGAATGTTAGAGAAGATGTAGACAAAGAATATTACAATGCCATAAAAATTGGAGGTTATGAAATACCAGAGATTAGATATGCTGATGACACAGTATTACTGTCCACAACACAGAAAGGAATGGAAAAACTAATTATGTCAGTCCGTAAGAATAGTGAAGAACAAAACCTCTATCTTAATGCAAAGAAAAAAAAAAAGATAAAGAACCACTGCCTGATGAATTTAGTTCTTTTCCATTCTTTTGGCCAAATACCTGAATACCATATCTTTTTACATAGTGCATGACAGATTGTTGCACATTCCTTTCCTCCTGCTTTAATAAGTTCAGCTGTTATCTCATCATATCCTGGCAATTTACCGTTATTCAGATTCTTTACTGCACTTTTATTATTTTTAAAATATATTACTTTCATGCTTTTGTTACTTTTTTTTTTTTAGTGTAAGTTAAATTTTTTTCTTGTAACAGATATTTTCTTTAAATTGTAACAGAATTGAGGTGAAGGCAGCCATGATGAAGTTCTCAGGTTTCCTGGTGCCTCTGATATATGGCAGCATTTCTTTACCGTCGGGTGAACAAAACCAGGCACTGTGGAGTTTGAATGAGTGGCTGGAAGTGCTGAAGTCCAGCAGCACAACAGATGAGAACCCAGAACTGCAGATTAGCTGTTGCCAAGTCTTGCTTGAGAATGGGAGAACTCTTCTGTGTGATCCTGATAGTAAACTTGGTACTGAGCAATATTTTCTGTTCATATTTTCAAGACATTTCTGATTATTTTTATATTTTTTGGATTTCTTTTTTTATGTATAGACTTGGTCTCATTTCTTTCTTTCGCATTTGCCTGCTGTCTCTTAGAGCAGAGCTGCTCAACAAGGAGACAGATGGCTCCCGAAGGAGAAGTCTAAGGGGAGAATTTTTACCAGCATTGTAAAAGGATGTGTAATGGCGGAAATCCTTTCTAGATGATACCAAGAAGGATTGAGGGGGGGGGGGCAGTCTGAGTTGAAAAGGGAGGATTGGGACCTGGCATGTTGAAAGCAGCTGTGATATAGTCCCATGTAAATGTTATGGGTTATTTTACACAAATATCCAGTTCTTGCTAAATACACTGAAGGCTAAGGTGGTAGACTGGTGAAATTAGATGTTCAATCAATCATTTGCTTGTCCCTTGTGAAACTTTGCCTCACTGACAGTTTGCATGTGGTCCTCTCGGTTGTAAGCAAGATGCTGTGCTGCTGATGCATCCATTAGCAGATCATCATCAATATCTTGCAGCCATCTTTGCCTTGGTCTTCCTCTTTCTTTTCCCCATTATGTACCCTTCCAAGACGGTCTTCTCTAAATTATCATGACGTTTAAATATGTCCAAAATATTTAAGTTTTCTCTGCTTAGTCTTCTTTACTAGCCAACCTTCTTCAGTATTAAGTTCTTGTAGTATGGATATATTTTTTCTTTTTTGCATCCACTCTTCTGTAGCATTTACATTCAAAGGTATTTATGTGTTTCTCAGCTGTTTTGTTAAGTGTCCACGTCTCACAGGCATATGTTAAAAATCTTATTTTTGTAGTTCTGTCTGTTCCTCTCCACAGATTCTTTAGTTGTTTTACTTTCTGAAGAGCGATAGAAGTCCTCCTTTTAATTCCCCTCATTGTATCTCCATTATTAGTTAGAAGTGATCCAAGTTATTCAAAACTCTCCATCTCTTCCAATTTTTCCTCATTGATACATATTTCAGCTGCCTTATTTGTTTTATCAGTTGTCATCTATTTAGTTTTCATAGCATTAAGATAGAGGTTTTGCACTTCACTATTCTTACAGACTGACATAATTAATTTTTCCATTCCTTTCTCTGTTGTGGACAGTAATACTGTTTCATCAGCATATCTAATGTCTGGTATTTCATAACTTCCAATTTTTATGGCATCATAATGTTCTTTGTCTACATCTTCTCTAACATTCCTCGTTATATGTATACAAGTTAAATAAGTAAGGCAGCAATATGCACCCCTGACGGACCCATTGTTTTATGTCAAACCAAGTTGTTGTTTCATCATTTATTCTTACTGCTGCCTGTTGGTCTAGATACATCAGTGATATTAATTGAATCACGTGTGTTGGAAATCCCATTCTCTCCATTATTTCCCAAAGTTTCTGGTGGTGTACACAATCAAATGCCTTTGAATAGTCTGTAAAAGATTAAATATAGATTCATGTTAAATTCTCTGCATTTCTCTATTATTAATCTTATATTGAATATATATCTCTTGTTCTTCTTCCTTGCCTAAAACCAGCTTGGACGATATTGATTTCTCTTTCTATTTTCTTACGAAGTGTTTATGATTTTTAGTAGAATTTTACTTGCATGGCACAACTAATCAGGGCAACAGTTCCATAATTTGTGCATAATTTCAAGTTACCCTTTTTTGGCAGTGGTATGAATACATTCCTTTCCATTCTTTTGGCCAAATACCTGAATGCCATATATTTTTACATAGTGCATGATAGATTGTTGCACGTTCCTTTCCTCCTGTTTTGATAAGTTCAGCTGTTATCACATCCTGGTGATTTACCATTTTTCAGATTCTTTATTGCCCATAAAACTTCTTCTGTTGTCGGTTCGGGTTCTTTCTCCTCCAGTAATAATTCACACTGTTGATTTCTGCTTTCACAGTCAGTTGTTTCATACATTCTTCTGCAATATTCCTTCCATCTTTCTAGAAATTCCTCTATCTCTTTCAAGGTCTTCCTCATCTCGTCACAAATTACATTTAGCTTAGGTGTGACATTTTTCGTCAATGTCTTCATTTCTTTAAACATTTCACTATCTCTTCCACACTTCTGATGTCCTTCTGTTCTTTCACAACAATCTTGTATGTATTATTTTTTGTCTTTTCTTATGTTTTTTCTTATTTCTTTTGTTAAAGATTTATATTCATCCCTGTTGTTATTTGTCACTTTCCATTTCATCTTCATTTCTCTTCGTTGTTTTATTAGTTCTAATGTGCCTGTTTTAATCCATTTATTCTTTTGTGTTTTCTTTACTGGAACCGTATTTTTAGCTGCTGTTATTAAGTATCTCTGAGCTGCGTAGCCTATTCATCAGGTGTTATCTCCCCCTGAACAGTCACCAGGATCTCAAAACAGTTCTTCACTTCTATACTGTATTGTTCTGGCATTTTTGTAAGATTAAAACGAAGTGGTCTTGATCCCCTGTCTTTTTTATCTTTATCCTCATGTCTGCTATTAATAACTCATGGACCGTGTCACAGTCAGCACCTGGTAAGAGTTTTTACTGAAGTTGTACTTAATCTCTGCCTTCTTTGTACTAAAGTGATTCTTTGTTTTACCATCAAGTGATGTCCATGTGTAAAGTCTTCTTGGATGTTGTCTAAAAGTGTGTTAGTGACCTTTAACTCATTTCCCATGCAAAACGCCACTAGATTGTCACCTGCCTAATTTCCAAATAGAGGCTATTTTCAGTGATTAACATCTAATTTCACCAATGGTCTGGGAAAAAGGTTTGACACTAAAATGTTCATTTGAAAAAAAAAAATTGCAGCATTTGACAGGATTACAGTTCATCCAGAAACAAAGTAGTGCTCTTCTTCAGATGCTCATCATTTCCATGTGTTTTAAATAATTTAATGAGATCATTCTTGTGCACACTGTCATGACTGCTCCTTTTGTTCTTATCACAGTCTCATTGTTGTCAGCCATCCCTCTAGAGAAGCGTGAACTTTTGACTAGTTTAGGATGTTCATTGTAGTTTTTTTTCTTTTCATTGGGAATTTCTGGAGATTTTTGTTTTATGCTTCCTTCTCTTCTGTGCTCTTTTGCCAGAGGTATTAGTCAGGTTCTGCTGATTTCACTACCACAGGGAATACGTGGAACCTTACCCTGTTAGCCAGAATGAAGAAGAGTTAACGTTCCATTGTTAGGATTGCTACAGAAAGGAGGTATGAGTCTTGGCTATTTCTCATACACTACCCCAGGTATCTATCTGTGCCTCAAGCACCAATTGTTTTTGCTCACTAGAGAGTCCTAAAGGAAGGCTGTTGTGGGAATTTTGATTTATATTCATTTACACTCATTTAAAACTTTGCTATCTGGGAGAAGCAGGGGAGAGAATGGGGTCCACCAAGAATAGATTATCCCAGGGTTTACAGCTTCTCACCGATTGATAAGTTTGGATTTATACATGCTTCCATCCTGATGGTTTGCTTTGCTGCTTTATTAGGTGACTCTACATTTGTGCCCTGGGATAGTTTAGCCAGCTTACTTCAGGAGGATGATCTAGAGGTGAAGGACATTGCTGCATCTATTTTGTGTGTTGTCCAGGGACTCAGGCCAGGTAATGTGGAAGTGATATTTAATGTATGAAATATGAATGTAAGTAGAATGTCACATTTCATACCTGAGTAGGTTGTTGTATCACACACAGCTGAATGTGATATGCTGCTGGCTCATATTGGAAACAATTTCCAGTTTGTTTGTTTTTTTTTTAAATCAGACTTTCTTTGAGGTAACCGAAATAAAAGCTTCATTTGGAAAATACCAAAACAGAATAGTTTTGTGGAGTTTTTTGCTCATGAAATATACTTTTGAAAACTTGTACCACCAGCATCTCAAATGAAACAGTGAATGAAGACCATAACATTTAAGAAAAACAAATGAAAATCTTGGAGTCTGGAAATGAGATGTTGTCATATGTTTGTTACATAAAAGTACTGTAGACTCAGAATTATTTTACTGTGTGCTTTCTCTTTCTAATTTTGTTGTTGTCATATACAGGTTCTTATCACCCAAGTTATGCTCTGCATTACCTTCCTTCAGTCCTGCTGTCCATTCATGGGGACAGAAATCTGGCTGGTGTCACAGCCTGTCTTCTAAACTGGATCCTGTCTGATTCTGAGGTTGAAGTAAAAGTAAGTTACTTTTTTGTTTTATGCTTATTTTGTTCTTGCCACAGTGTGGATGAACAAAATACAAAAGATCCAGAGTTTGAGATCTGAACATTTCCCATATATTTTGATACAGAAGCTCACAGCCAGCATCAGAGAGAAGATTTGGTTTGTCTCAAGTTTTAGTTAAAAGTATCGTTGGCAGGTGATGGCACCATAGAGTTGTAACTCAGATGTTAGAACAGCCAGTGTAACGGCAAGCAGAGAACCTTCATGAGAATAATGGTTAGGCTCAGATTACTGGCTCTTGCTTGTCAGTCATTTATGTGCTTTTGTCAGATTTCTTGAGTCCTTATCCTGAGTAATGACCTGCATTTCCACTTCATTGTTATTGTAGTATAAAATGCACAGGACAGGATTGCTTAGTTGATAATCAACCTTTAAATCACATTATGCTGTGGGCAAGAAAATGAGGTAGAAATTGCTCACAAATCATGTGAAGTTTGTTTACACTATCTAAAACATTAGTTACAAATTTCTTATCTCCAGGAATCCAGTGAGAGGCTTTTTGATAAGGGAGAAATGAATGTGTACAGGGACCAAGTGGCTTTCACTCGGAGCGTTGTGGATTCCCTGGCAACAGTCTTAGGTCTTGAGCTTCAAGGCAGTTTCTCACACCTCCTCGATACAGTGAATTGTTGTGAGGCTGAAGCAGATGCAGCTCGGAACTTGTTTACAGCTACAGAAAAGATGGCCACATGGAGAAAAGATGAAAGTTTTACTACATTTTTGATGCAGTTGGTCTCATCTTTATCAAGAAATCTTTGTTCACTCTTAAACAGCTGCCAATTGACAGATATTTACCTGAACAACAGCAGATACATGTCCCTGTGTCAGAATGTGTACAAAGCAAAAGTATTGCTGTATTTATTCAGCAGAGAACAGATGTGCAGCTGTATTGACAGATGTAATTGTCCTGCTGTGGAAGGTTTCAGTCAGCTAAATTCTGCAGTTTTAGAGGTGACCAAAAAGCTTCACTTGGGTAATAAACAGAACAGCTTACTGGTTTGAAAATTGTGTACTTAAAACGATGCAGCATTTTTAGTGAATGTTGAAAACATGCGTACCCCACAGGTGGTCAATTCTGTGAGTAAGTTGTTTGAGCAATAGACATCGGATGAAAGTTTAATCATCAAAATTTCACAGACATGTAGTTCTGTGTCTGATTATTCTGAGTGGATAGAATGCGTTTTCAAGTATGTATCGCTTTCCAGAAAAGAGGCAGACCACATGAAACTCTGAAGAGGTCATTGTTAAGAGAGCCCAAATTAACAGGCATAAAATCCCTTGATGAGGTTGAAAGAATCACTGAAGACAGGAAAAATTAGCGAACTACTTTGCAAGCCCTATGTGACGTTTAACAGCACGGGAAGGATATAAGATAAGATCACTTTCCTGACTACATTTGAGGGAAATCTGCTTCTCAGCTCCACTTCATTTTGGAAATAAATATAGAAGATGGTAGATTTTTTTGCTTTCAGTCATATTATGAATTTCTTTTGACATATGTTCCAAGTTTCACCAAAAAAAAAAAAAAAAGCTTTTGTCACTGGATGTATGCTATTGTCCATTATGTTGATATCATGATCCCCATGTTAGTGTGTGTTTAAGCACATCCAAAGTGAACTCTCGTACAAATCAGCAAATATTTGATTAGCACATGTTAACTTTTGTTACATAATGCATGTACAACAACTTGAATGTTTCATATGAGTGTTGTCCGAGTATGAATGTTGTCTGATTGTGAATGTTGTCTGAGTGTGAATGTTGTCTGATTGTGAATGTTATCCAAGTATAATTATAAAAATTCAGCTGTTCTGCAGGGTGAAAATTTTAGGGAAAAGTTGAAAGGGCAAAGTGTGAGCACTTTGTGTTGGTGTAATTTTAGATTGTATCTTGAGAATTAAGGTCGACGTAACTTCTTGTACCAGGTACAGTGAGTTTGATACCCCCTGCCATTGCCCTCCAGCCAAACTTGTTATAGAAAAAAAGTTGGTACTCAATACACTGTATTGGGAAAAACTATCCCAGAAATCAGAGATGTCAGCCTGCAGTGTGAGGCACCTAGAATATACTTTATATATTGCTGTCCATGGAGGATGAATATAAACAAATGTTCATCTGAATATTGGTTCTGTTTCTTATGAAGTATGCTTGATTTGAAAGCAGACGTAAGCCAGATTTTAAAAGCCAAATAAACGTTTTCATTCAGACCTTTTAACATTAAATGTATACTTGAAACTGGCAAGTTTTGCTTCATCCATTCATGTGGAAGAACCTAAATTCAGAATATGCACTCTGGAGATGTACTTAGATTGCTGGTGTTTAGGTCAGGCCATGTTTTTAGTTTGATCATATCAATCAGGCTATGTTTGTAGCTTGATCAAAGCTCGTAATTGGATTTATTATCTCATGTTTTTGTACCTGGTAGCATTATTTCATGTATTTATGTTGAAAAGTGCTATTTGATTCCTTTTATAAGAAATACAGCTTCATACATTAAATGTGTGTTATTTTGAGTAATTTTATTTCATCCACTAGTTTTTCTTTCCTTCTTCTATGTTGTTCACTCAGATACTGATACAAATCTCTCTCACAAGTGTGGCAGTTTGTCTAAGGTTTTGAGCATGGACGTATAGCTTCTCTTGTTGGGTGCTGGGATCTGGGCAGGTCCCTTGCCTGAGTGAGTTGTGTAGCAGGAAAATCTGAATGATGTGATGTGCAGTCTGTTTCTTTTTACTGCAGACGCACAGGTCTGCTGGGGCAGTTTTCAGCTTCTGGTATAGATGGTGCCTCACCCTGCAGTGTCTTGTTCTCAGTTAGAAGATTATCACTCGGTCATCTCTTGAGAGTTTATGGAATTAATCACCTGTTTCTGCTGTGTGGTGTTGTTTTGTCTATTTGTCTGTATATTTGGCATTTAGTCTGTTTTTTTTTTTTTTTTGCTTGTTTGTAGTGTGTGCTTCTGTCAGTCATTTTTGTTTCCAAAATTTATGCGAGAGAAAATTTATTATATTTATCTTTGGGAAGTGTTATTTTATGTACAAATTGATATTTCATTCATAAATGCTGGGAAACATTACTGTATACATTTGTGATGAGTAATACATCTAATGTTTTCATGGGCCGCTTACGTCTGATGTGTTGAGTGTCATTCATTTTGTGTTTAAGTGTTTTATTTTTGTCATGCAAACCCTGCCACATCTGTTATACTTGCCAGACTTTGATGATCTGTTTGCTGTTACTGTATATTCCAGCAACTGCCAACTCAGTAGCTGATGCTGTAGTGATAAACTTGTTGCCTGTTGGATAGAGCCTTTACAAACTTTGTGTGGCTGTCCTGATGATAGTTTCACCTCCCAGATACCAGCATGCTATAAACAGTTTAATATGAGTGACGTAACATTACATCCACGTGCCTGAGGCTATTATCAAAATATCTTGCATCCTTCCTGTGCCATGAAACGTCACATAGTGCTCGCATGGTAGTTTTGCCAAGTTTTCCTGTTTTCGGCGAGCTTTTTCAACCTCATCAAGCGATTTTATGCCTACTAATTTTGTCTCTCTTAACAATGTCCTCTTTAGAGTTTCACGTCATTCAGTGACCTCTTTCTTCAGCCGGCTGTGATCCACTTGATAGCTTGTTTTGGGATTCTCTGGCTGTTTTTTTCTTATCACATGACCAACATATGTCCATCTCCTTTTTTTCTGATCACCCATGAGACAGGTTGTTGTTCGCTCATCTGCCTTATCTGTGTTGTTCTTGAATTCATTCAACTGAGTTTTTTTTCCTAAGCATTTGTTTTCAAAAGAGTTATCAAAATATATAGAATCCTTAATAATTATTGCAGATATTTTCATTCTGCACAAAAGCATTGCTTGAAACAAGAAATAATTATCTTGAATTTAGTAGCGTTAACGAGGGGAGGTAACAAGTTTGTGCAGAGCAACCCCAGAGAAAACACACAACACTGATTCAGAATAATTCAGAAGCCTATCTTCTTCTTCTTCTTTGTGGTTAAGATTTCTGTGCTTCAGAAGCATGGATTTACAAACTAGAAGAGTGTCTGCCCGTTTCTGTAGTTGTGTGTGTGTGTGTGTGTGTTTTCTCAGTGAAAAGTTGTTGATTTATTGAAGGCTTTCATTTAGTCACTGTTTATAGCATAGTACAACCAATGGCCAAGGCAAGCAACAAATGGAACAAAGATAGAAGTATACTGATGTATGCTGCACATGAACAGAACAAATGACCAAGGCAAACAACAAATGGAACAAAGATAGATGTATACTGATATATGCTGCATATGAACAGAACAGATGACCAAAGCAAGCAACAAATGGAACAAAGATAGAAGTATACTGATGTATGCTGCACATGAACAGAACAGATGACCAAGGCAAGCAACAGATGGAACAAAGATAGAAGTATACCTATATATACTGCACATGAACAGAACAGATGACCAAGGCAAGCAACAAATGGAACAAAGATAGAAGTATATTGATGTATGCTGCACATGAACAGAACAAATGACCAAGGCAAACAACAAATGGAACAAAGATAGATGTATACTGATATATGCTGCATATGAACAGAACAGATGACCAAAGCAAGCAACAAATGGAACAAAGATAGAAGTATACTGATGTATGCTGCACATGAACAGAACAGATGACCAAGGCAAGCAACAGATGGAACAAAGATAGAAGTAAAATGTATAAACTAGAAAGAAAGTAGGAACAGCTTTATTACTTAACGAATACACAGTTGTAACAACAGTTGTTATTCCACAACAGTTGTTCCAAGTTGTGCGTTACTGCAGTGCTTTGTGTATATTTGTATACTTATACACTATTTATCGTGTGTTACAAAGACAGAAGTATTCTGATATATGCTGCACATGAACAGAACAGATGACCAAGGCAAGCAACAGATGGAACAAAGACAGAAGTATACTGATATATGCTGCACATGAACAGAACAGATGACCAAGGGAAGCAACAGATGGAACAAAGACAGAAGTATACTGATGTATGCTGCACATGAACAGAACAGATGACCAAGGGAAGCAACAGATGGAACAAAGACAGAAGTATACTGATGTATGCTGCACATGAACAGAACAGATGACCAAGGGAAGCAACAGATGGAACAAAGACAGAAGTATTCTGATATATGCTGCACATGAACAGAACAGATGACCAAGACAAGCAACAGATGGAACAAAGACAGAAGTATTCTGATATATGCTGCACATGAACAGAACAGATGACCAAGGCAAGCAACAGATGGAACAAAGACAGAAGTATACTGATATATGCTGCACATGAACAGAACAGATGACCAAGGCAAGCAACAGATGGAACAAAGACAGAAGTATACTGATATATGCTGCACATGAACAGAACAGATGACCAAGGCAAGCAACAGATGGAACAAAGACAGAAGTATACTGATATATGCTGCACATGAACAGAACAGATGACCAAGGGAACCAACAGACCGAACCTAACAACAAGGAAAAAGACTAAGCTGTCCTAGAAGTACCTCAGAGTAAATCAGAGGGACAGTGTTTTTCAACTGCCTTCTGGCCCATGATGGTGATAGGGCCTGATTCATTCAGAAATAAAGATGACTGATTTCATCAAAATATAAGTACTGTTTTGATCAAGCTAACAAACATGGCCTGATTGAAATGATCAGACTACAGACTTGGCTTGATTGATATGATCAGACTGCAAACATGGTCTGATTGATATGATCAAACTACAGCCACATTAAAAAAAGAAGTTCATGTCAGTGACAGAGTGAGCGCTGCCTGTAGTTACAATACAAATATCTTCCATTGTTTGTGACAGAAGCTGAATCACTACTTCTTTCTGAGAGTCATGTGTGAGTGTGTCCTGAATTCATTAAATGCTGTGCCTGACCCTTGTAGAGAGTAAGCAGCTTTGTCATGTCTTAATCCTTGTAGAGAGTAAGCAGCTTTCTCATGTCTTAATCCTTGTAGAGAGTAAGCAGCTTTGTCATGTCTTAATCCTTGTAGAGAGTAAGCAGCTTTGTCATGTCTTAATCCTTGTAGAGAGTAAGCAGCTTTCTCATGTCTTAATCCTTGTAGAGAGTAAGCAGCTTTCTCATGTCTTAATCCTTGTAGAGAGTAAGCAGCTTTCTCATGTCTTAATCCTTGTAGAGAGTAAGCAGCTTTCTCATGTCTTAATCCTTGTAGAGAGTAAGCAGCTTTCTCATGTCCTAATCCTTGTAGAGAGTAAGCAGCTTTCTCATATCCTAAACTTTAGAGAGTAAGCAGCTTTCTCATGTCCTAAACTTTAGAGAGTAAGCTGCTTTCTCATGTTCTAAACTTTAGAGAGTAAGCAGTTTTCTCATGTCCTAAACTTTAGAGAGTAAGCTGCTTTCTCATGTTCTAAACTTTAGAGAGTAAGCAGCTTTCTCATGTCCTAAACTTTAGAGAGTAAGCTACTTTCTCATGTTCTAAACTTTAGAGAGTAAGCAGTTTTCTCATGTCCTAAACTTCATATATGATACGTTTTCATTTCCTTGATTCACTTGTATCAGGGATGTTTTAATTTTTGTTTTGTTTAATGTGACTTCCTGATATTTTAAAAGCTTTCATTGACATTATTTGTGTTGTACAAACAAGGACTGACTGATCAGAACAAAATACAAAGTCTGGTTTATTTGAATTAAACTACAAACAGGATCTGTCATTGATACACACAAACACTATTAGATATCATTTAATCAGTTTTTGTTGTTACTATTTTCAGATTTCTGTTTCCCATTATGTTTTTGTGTTTGAAACTTTGTCCTGTTTTTCACAGTTTTTCCAAGCTGTATTGTAATTGTGAGTTCAGAGTTCCATTGCTTCAAGCTGTACTATAATTGTGAGTTCAGAGTTCCATTGCTTCAAGCTGTACTGTAATTGTAAGTTGATAGTTCCCGGTGTGAAATCACGAGCAGGACGTGCAGCGCACAAAATGTAGAAGGATCACTTTACTTGGGATTCCTGCATAAAAGCTTGGGGAGTGACGTGTGTGTACTTGCTGGCCATGTGAAATCAGATGCAGGTGCAGACTCGTTATCTGCTGACACAATCGTGCACATAAACAGGATCTTCGTCTTGCCCTTACTCTTCTTCTTCTTCTTTATTGTTTCAGTTACTCTACAAGCGTGAATCAACATTCATTATCAAGAAAGATTTACAGTATACAGGTGTGAAAATCAATTTTTGTTGTGACAGCTTATACATGACCTCTTTAGGAGAGTGGGGGGGGGGAGGGATTTAAAGTTGTCACAGGACGAACAGGAACGCTGAACACTACGATCATACTACAGGTGCTGGTAGTTGTAGAGATCATGCTTCTTCCCACAGATATCAGGTTCTTCTTCTTCTTCTTCTTCTTCTTCTTCTTCTTCCAGAGCCATTAAGGCTTATTGCTGCAGGTAAAGTTTCTCTATTTCTAATCTTCTCTCTCCAGTTGGTGACACCAATTTTTTTTTATATCCTCTTCTATGTAGTCTTTCCATCTCTGTCTTGGTCTACCCCCTTGATCTTGTTTTCTTCATCTCTTGTACATATATCATTTTCTGTTTGTTTTCCACCAGCTTAGTTGGTGATTTGTTTATTTTGGTGCCATCGTATTTTTTTTCCCCTGTTGGTCTTCCCCTGCCTCTGTTTTCCATGTATCTTTCCTGTTGTTATGATGTTTCCAAGGCCACGTCTTCTGTGCACAGTGACTGATGACAGTGTTTTCTTATGGATTTAATTTGCTTTTCCTAGACATTCCCTGTTTGCTGTGTTAGCTGCGCATGATATTCTTAACATTCTGTCCAAAGAAACGGTATTTCTGTTGCCTCTAGTGATCGTTTGGATCGATCTGTTCATTGTCTTTGACTCGCTTCCATAGAGTAGGACAGGCTCACTGTTGCATTTTAGAACTCAGATGTTCAGCGACAAAGATGCTTTG
Source organism: Achatina immaculata (assembly GCA_009760885.1). Taxonomy (NCBI): domain Eukaryota; kingdom Metazoa; phylum Mollusca; class Gastropoda; order Stylommatophora; family Achatinidae; genus Lissachatina; species Lissachatina immaculata. Next base: position 13,866,379 of record CM019718.1, on the reverse strand, counting down.
CACAAAGATGTTTCTCATTTGTTTTACAGCAGAGAGAGAGAGAGAGAGAGAGAGAGACAGACAGACAGACAGACAGACAGACAGACAGACAGACAGATAGACAGACAGAGACAGACAGACAGACAGGGAGAGAGACAGACAGACAGACGGACAGACAGACAGAGAGAGACAGACAGACAGAGAGAGAGACAAACAGACAGACAGACAGAGATATCATAGCAGTGGTAAAATGTGTCCTGGAGCTCAGCTGGGATGTCGGTTCTGCAGCTTCCTTTCGGCTTTGGCTGCACAACGTCATGCGCTCTGTTATCAGAGTCCCTTTCTAGGTCGAGGAAGACCTAGACTTGCTTGGAGAAGAGAAATTATGGCAGTGCTCAGAGACAAGGGATGCACATGGAAGAAAGCAGAGAATAATTCCAAGAACAGGGATGGCTGGAGAGACTTTATCCGTGGCCTATGCTCTCAAGGGAGTGAAAGATGGTGATGATGATGATCTTCTTCTTCTTCTTCTTCTTCGTTCACTTCTACCACCAAAAACCGCACTGTGAACCTACTGAATTCACGCATGTGGTCCTCGTTAGGTCCCGTGGTCCCCTGTGTGGTCCAAAATAGACCACACGAGTTCCACGAAAGGACCACAAGGGGTTCAGAGTATCACAGTGCTTTAGCCTGTATTCTTGGTGGGTCTCGGAAGCGGGATTGCGTGACACCGTGGTTTTCATTGCACCAGTTTGGTCTAGGGTTGGACTTTCTCACCGGAAGACCTCGACGTGTTTGGAATATCAGTGCATCCCCGCTGGGTGAGAGGCGTTAGCCCACCCAGGCCAGAGTTGGACTTTCTCACCGGAAAACCTCGACGTGTTTTGAGATACCAGTGTATCACTGCCGGGTGAGAGGTGGTTGCCCATCCAGTCCAGGGTTGGACTTTCTCACCGGAAAACCTCAGCGTGATTAGGATACGCAGACATCCCCGCCGGGTGAGAGGTGGTTGCCTATCTAGACTTCCCTGGTCCAGTGTCTCCGACTTCAGCATTTTGCGGTCGTGGCCGCTACCCTTCCTAGTTGTGACCAGGATGGAGCTTTTGTCCAGGAGGACGAATCCTCGCCACTAGTGACTTCTACCCCTGGGTTGAGCCGGTTTAGGCATTTCCCAGTATGGGCGTGTTTGGGACGGGACTGACCTCTAGGGCAGAGGTACTGTGACATTCATAGCCTTCAAGATTCACCCCTGGTATGAGCTGGTTTAGGCAAAATTCACCAGTATGGGTGTTTATCAGGCGTTACCGACCTCTAGAGCGGAGGTGGCATGACATGTCTAGCCATCGAGTTCCACCCCTGGTGTGTGCCGGTATAGGCATATTTCACCAGTGTAGGTGTATTTCGGACGTAGGCGGCCTCTAGAGCAGAGGTGCCGTGGTATAGCTCTCGTAGCGATACTACTGGACATACCAGGTTAAACTTCACTTTCCACCATCTTTTCCCATCGGCGCCGCACAGCAACCTTTATTTCCGCATTTACTTCCTTAACCGGGAGGAGCTTCACTCCACGTGTGGCATTTGAAAAGTCAAGCCAGCAGTGACTTAACCTCTGGGACAAGCCGGTTCATGCATTTCACCCGATATGACTGCACTCAGGACGTGGCCGACCTCCAGACCAGAGGTGCCGTGATTTGACTGTTTGCTTCGCTTTATTCTTTCAACCACCTTTTCCGCAGTGATGCTGCGCGGCAACCTCATTTGCAAATTTCTTCATTGGCCGGGAAGAGCACCGCTCCACGCACGGCAGCTGAAGATCTCGCCAACAGCGGATGATGATGATGATATCACAGCACTAAGATCTCCACAATCAGCACACTGTGTTACGTAGTATGAACCTTGTACCGCACAAGTAACAGTTTCTTGAACCCATTTTGTCTCCTTGATGTATCTGAAGCAGATACCACGCTGGCACAGGGTTTAAGAGATACACATTGACAGTTTACATCACATTTAACAGTCATTCCTCCAGATCTATGAAGCCAGCTAACTCAGTGGTTCCCAGACTTTTCGAGATCTGCCGCCACTTTCCATCCCAGGCCACATCACTAATGCCCTCCCCCCCCCCCGCCCCTTCGAAACTTTTTTTTCGCACATCTGGTTCTTCTATAACCTGCCACTCCCATTTCCCTCCCCCTCTCCCATATTTTCAATGTCCCCGAGAGAGGGGCGATAACGCCCATTTTGAGAGCCACTGAGTTAACATTTTTTTTTTCGATCCGTCCAGTTGACAGTAGTGAGAGGACGTGGGAGGGGATGTTTAACATTTTAAATGCATCTCTCTCTCTCTCTCTCTCTCTCTCTCTCAACCCCCGACCTTTGAACAGGCACTGACAACATTTATATCTGATTATGAAGTGTTCTGTTACATTTTTTTTAAAAGGGGAACCTGACTTCTATAATTAATGGAGGGAGAAGGGAGTGAAGACGCTAGTGGTTTAGCAGTCAGTGACCCATAACGAACAGGCTAGCGTCAGGGTTGGTGAATCATGGTTGGCGTCAGGGTTGGTGAATCATGGCTGGCGTCAGGGTTGGTGAATCATGGCTTTCGTCAGGATTAGTGAATCATGGCTAGTGTCAAGGTTGGTGAATCATGGCTAGCGTCAGGGTTGGTGAATCATGGCTAGCGTCAGGGTTGGTGAATCATGGCTAGCGTCAGGGTTGGTGAATCATGGCTAGCGTCAGGGTTGGTGAATCATGGCTGGCCAAGACCAGCGTTCCCTCTAACGGTTTGTGGTCTGTGTACAAAATGTTCAGCTCACGTGCAAAAAAATATTGTGTGTGCAAGTGTGCGTAGTAACGTATATATATATATATATACACACACACACCGTAAAGCCCTGTACATTTAACAGGATAAACACTCTGCGCTTTTTAGTTACTGGTATTTAGTTCATTGCAACCGAAACTACGCGATAAAAGACCAGTTGAAACATCCGATCCGAAAATAATTTCTCAGCAAGAAAGAAACAGCAAAGGAAAAACCATGTACCATCATTGTATTTTTCTTGATGGCAGTTATAGCACGGAAGTAACATCTGGAAACTGGGAAATACCAGTTTCATTTTTCTTTTTTGCACGGCTCCAAAAATTTTGTGCGCGGTATGATTTTTTGTTGTCTGTGTGCAGGTGCGCAGCGTAGAGGAAACAGTGGCCAAGACCCTGTCCCACGTCTCCATTAGTAGTCCTAGTAACAGCCCCAGCCTGGATAGCGGGGCTGGGATCACCATAGTCCCCACGGTGGTGGAGCCTGCTAACGAAAATGTGCGTACTCCCTGCCCTTCAGCTTCATTCAGGGTCGGAGGGGGGGGGGCTGCATAGCCGCCGTAACCTGCTCCCAATCCGACACGATGTTGTGCTTCAGCATCTTTACCACATCACCTACAAAGAACATCAGCTTGCAGGAACAGAGAGATAGAAAAGAAAGAAAGAAAGAAAGAAAGAAAGGGCATGGGCCTTGGTTGAGTTTAAAAAAATAAAAGATTACTAGTATCAGTTTTACCGCAGTCGTCATTTCCCTTTCCTCACTCTTTCTATCTTTTTTTTTTTGTGTAAAACTGAACAATACACCTTTATCTGTCTTTATTACTAGAACCATCTGTATCGCAGTCTGCATTTCTCTTACGACTTGCCCACACGTCTCTGGTGCACCACGTGTCGCCTTTTCTCTCGTGTTATTGCATTGTAAGCAACAACAACAACAACAACAAAAGGAATCAGTATTACAAATGTATACTGTTAATTAAGTCAGCATTGTCATTTGTTTTTTTTTTATCTAGAAACTAAACGAGGCGGAGATGTTAACAGTGCTTCGGTTAACAGCGCAGTATATTTGCTACACAGTTTTTAGCCAGTAAAGCAGAAATTCCCGCCGTCAGAAAAATCCTCAAGCAAAGCACATCATCGTCTCTGCCGTGCATCCACTCACCGTCGTCCGCCCGAGGAGCTTCGTTTAGCAGAAAGAGGGGGGGTTTTCGCGGTCCTTGAGATCCGGTGAGAAGAAGCTTAAATAACTTTTCGGACTCAATTCAAGATCACTCGAGCAAGTCTCGGGGCGGGCCCAGCACGCTGCAGGACTTTCGTGTGCATCGGTGTCGGTTAGAACTCTTTTTTCTAGTTCTCAGAAATTGGAATTTTATTTCAGATACCTAAATTATCTAGTACTTTTTGTTATCATTATTTGATACTGTCGAGTAGCCCAGTTGAACTTGGTTGTTTTGCTGTGGGGTCTACTCTATTTTTTTTTTCGCTTCAAAATGTCCAACTATTACAAAACACGTACGGTACGCACCTACGTTTCTGATGGTTCCGGAAAACCGAGGGTGGAGACAAAGACATACACACTCGGCGGGCCAGGAGGGAGTAATATCGGATTTACGTCAGATTTTGGTGATTTCGGCAACTTTGGATCACGAGGGTTGGGAGACTTTGGCGGCCAGTTCAATATTGATTTAGGTGATGCTTTCGGGGGTAAGACCCTTAATTTTGACATCGGTGACGGGGGCAATGTGATAAAGGAGATTGGCTCAGGAGGACGTGGAGGAGGAAGTCGTCCATATCCGGACCAAAGAAGCGGAGGAGGGGGAGGAGGATATGGACCCAGACCTGTCACAATCTCTGACCCTGATCCTCAGCCCAAACTTGCTGGACGCCCCACAAGAACCCTGAGGAAGAATCCATTCGTGAGCCTGAAGCTGCAGAACATTAACGAGATTAAGTCCAAGTGCGCACAGCAAGGCGTGCTCTTCGAGGATCCCGAATTCCCTGCTGTGGATTCTTCCCTTTTCTTCAGTCGCTCCCCGCCAAGACGGCTTGAGTGGAAACGCCCTCACGTAAGTTTTTATATCTTGAACTTTGATGTATGGTCATCATCATCATCATCACTGCCTACACGCGGCCACAGCATGTGGATGATCATGGTTTTCCTGAGATCGCTGTCCATCAAACTTGTCGGTGATTTCCCTTCAGTTATTATGAATTATCTTCTCTTTCTACCTTCTTCAGCTCTATCCTCATCTATTTTTTTACACTCGTAGCTATAAGTAATTCTAGATATTCTTCAGCGTGTTTAGGATCAAGATCTAGCCTTCATGTAAACACACTGAATCTGAATAGCCCGCAGTTATGCGTATTATTAGCTCTTCAGCACAGAGTCATTAAGTGGTCAGTCATTTAAAAATAGGGCGTGTAGAAAATAGAAACTAGGAACTGTTTACTCCCTCCCTATATGTTCTTAGCGTGCCGTTTTGATTTACGTGTTTCACTTGTTAAGAATGCCATTTCGTGAATGCTTATAGTTCTTATATATAATACATACTTTTGAAACCGTCGATGAAAAATCTAAGGTTTGATTACATAAGAGGAAGCTCTCGCTTACTGGAGATCAAGTTTAGAGTTTAGTCTTCTCATGTAAGTCCGTTATGAAATACGAAACTTCCGTTAGTTGTAGATGAAACGGCTTTTTACTGTAGGCTGAGTTCTCGGCCTGTGGGTCTCTGTTTTCTTGGCTTCCTGAAAGTTATGTTCTCGGCCTGTGGGTCTCTATGTTTTCTTGGCTTCCTGAAAGTTATGTTCTCGGCCGGTGGGTCTTTGTGTTTTATTTCCCTGTTGGAGGTTGTGTTGTCGACCTGTAGGCTCCTGCGTTTTCATGGCCGGCAAAACGCTTGTCTAAAGTTATTTTAATTTAACGAATAATTCATGTTTTCTAGTCTTTCTAATTAATACCTCGAAAAAGCGACTGGGAGAGGGTCTCTTGCAGTAGCCAACATGTTCGGGGAGGAGGAAGCATGGTGATAAACCTGGAAAGAAAGAGGAGAGGAGAGAGAGAGAAGAGAGAGAGAGAGAGGAGAGAGAGAGGAAATGGTAATTATGTTTGAGAGGATACTAAAACGAATACATACCGGTAAAAGAGGACTGACAGATTAAATCTAATACCTTTCTCAGTTCATCGTTTTCTCTACCCCCCCCCCCCCCATAAAACATGCCGCCTCTTACCAAATGTATTGCCGCACACTCTCATATCATATTCTCTCAGATGCTTTTGGATTACTCCTTTTTTTCAAAGGGCACGTATTTACAAACGTCACTCTATTAGGAAAGATGCCCGTATGATCGCGCAAAAAATATTTCCATCAAATGCATTATGTTAAATGTTTTTTGACGACATAAAATACATGTTCGACTGAATGAGCCTAAATGATGATCATAAAAGGTAGATTCGGAAAACACAACGAAAAGAACTATAGAAGGCTATAGTAAAGTTCGTCACGTGTTTACATAAATACAAGAATTAACTATAGCATTACTTCAGCAAGGGAAATTAAACCAAAAGAAAAAAAAAACCTTATTACCTGAACGTTGAAAGAAGAATTATGAAGTACAAGGTGGCCCAGTTAAAACCCAAACGCCTTGAATAACGTACATCAAAGCTCGGGGGGATACAACCAAACGCTAGCAATCTGTAGAAATAATTCATAAATCTCTCGCAACACGTTTTCTGCTATAACATGCAGCACGTTCACACACTTAGCGAACTTGATATTCAGATCACAACAGAACACCATTAACTGCTTCATGCAAACCAGGCTCTAAATGAACATGGCATTAAAAAGCGTCGTTTACGGAAATGAATGGCATGAAAGCGTCCAGTATTCGTCCGCGTCAGTGATTCTCTTTATTAAGCAAAATGTGACAAAGTTTTGGCCTACTCCCCTTTAGCTGGCACGAATTAGATCATGAATGTATCATTAGTTCCATCACACAGGAAGAAAAAAAAATGGGGAGGGTTGCATGGATTGGGTTGTTTTAGCTGCTGTGTCGTTTCATTGATATATACTTTGTAATACGCACAACAAATCGCAGAAATCCTGCATATTAAGGCTGTCCTTCACACGACAAACATTTGTTTTCTGTCGGATTTTTAAAAACAAAAACAAACAAAAAAAAAGACAAGGAAGAATAAGATAATCAGGTCTACTTTTATAGCACAAAACATTTTTTTCCCTTTATCTTTTACACTGGTTTTCATTACCACGGTAAGTTTCGCTTGTTGTTTCTCACTGCTTTCTTCTTTTTTTTAAAAAAATATTATTCTTTCGTACTGTATGGATCTGTGCCATAATATTCGTTTATCTTATTTTAATAAGACATCAAAGACAGTGGAGAAGCAAGGCATTTTATCAGTTAGTTATTGCCATTGATGAGAAAGAAAGTGAGAGAAAGAAAGAAAGAGAGAGAGAGAGAGAGAGAGAAGGCGAAGTCAAATACCTGCTCGCGAGAATAAACTTGCCAAGACTGGTCGAGGAGAGAAGATTCCAGGGGCAAAACTTGAACCAGGTCTCTAGAATTTGACTCATGTTCAAAAAATGTTTCTCTCGCTGCTATCTCTCTCTCTCTCTCCCCACCCCACAGCTGTTACCTTGTTCTAAGTTTCCTTCTGTAACTTGCAACTACTGCCTCATCTAAAGTTTCCCTCCATATCTCGCAGTTGTTTCTTCTTCTAAACTTTCCCTCTGCACATCGCAACTGTTTCTTCTTCTACATTTTTCCTCCATACCTCGCAATTGTTTCTTCTTCTAAAATTTCTCTCTGTGCTCTGCAGCCGTTTTCTCTTTTAAAAGTTTCCTCCTAAACCTCCTGTTACCTCTCCCAGAACCTGGCACTGAAGGAGGGATTGTCTTCTCCTCTCCACGGATAAAAGCTGTACTTATGAGGCGTGATCTAAGACCCCGTTCTTCATAAAGAGAGAGAGAGAGAGAGAGTGAGAGAGAGAAAGAAAGAGAGAGAGAGAGAAAGAGAGAGAGAGAGAGTCGGGATGTGGCTCCGGAACTCGGATAGCTACCCAAATTTTTTTTTGGGGGGGGGGTAGTGGATGAAAACAGAATGGCCAAGAGAGGGGGGGGGTTCACCGCCTTATAAAATTCCTCTCTGAGGTCCAGCTCATAATGCTGGACTCTTTTGTAGTTAAATCTTAAATTAATGGCCCCAAATGTAATTATAATCGCCTCATATATAATTATAACCCCAAAACAAGGGTATCACAACAGGCTAAAGAAAAAGAGGTGGACCACGTGAAATTCCGAAGGGGACACTATTAAGAGAGGCCAAATTAGTAGGCATAAAATCCTTTGATGAGGTTGAAAAGCTCGCCGAAAACAGGAAAACCTTGGCGAACTACATTGCGAGACCTATGTGACGTTTAACGGTACGGGAAGGATGTAAGTAAGATAATCACTACTTTCACCTTATTAATAATAATTTCTATGAAAATAAAATAACTATTTTTATAGTGGGACTTGGCAAAGTTAAACATTCGAAAGGTATTTTAAATTTTATTACACGTGTATCTTGTTTTGAGTGTCAAATGTGAGCCTACTTGAAAGCAAAGATCTATTATTATTATTATTAACCAAGAAGAAATAGTGGACATACACATTCTAAATTCATGTTGCATAAAGATTAGACTGGCAAAAGTTTTTATAGAAATAGAGTTGTATAAATAAGCGTACTGTAATGTGAATGACAATATACTGTTCACCACAAACTTTTGACAACCAGCTCTGACATATTTTGATAGTCAGCTCTGACATAGTTTGATAATCAGCTCTGACATAGTTTGATAGTCAGCTCTGACATAGTTTGATAGTCAGCTCTGACATAGTTTGATAGCCAGCTCTGAGATAGTTTGATAGTCAGCTCTGGCGTAGTTGATATTCAGCTCTGGCATATTTTGATAGTCAGCTCTGACATAATTTGATAGCCATCTCTGGCGTTGTTTGATAGTCAGCTCTGGCGTAGTTTGATAGTCAGCTCTGGAGTAGTTTGATAGTCATTTTTCTGACATAATTTGATAGCCATCTCTGGCGTAGTTTGATAGTCAGCTCTGGCATAGTTTGAAAGCTATCTCTGGTGTAGTTTGATAGTCAGCCCTGGCATAGTTTGTTAGCCAGCTGTGGCGTAGTTTGATAGTCAGCTCTGGTAGTCAGCAGCTCTGTCATAGTTTGATATACAGCTCTGTTATGTTTTGGGAAATACTACATTAGACTCTCCATCAATCACAACAGCTCATCACGAAAGAGAGAGATAATCAGATAATTGAATGAGGAAGTAAAGAAGCCACCCTATCTATCTATCTATCTATCTATCTATCTATCTATCTATCTATCTATCTATCTATCTATCTATCTATCTATCTATCTATATATCTATCTATCTATCTATCTATCTATCTATCTATCTATCTATCTATCTATCTATCTATCTATCTATCTATCTATCTATCTATACATTCTCCTGGAGTGCGTCATTTATTTTCTTATCTCATTTGCCCCCACTCCAGTTTTGTGTTGTGTTGTCTCTCCGCGGGCATAGATTAGACACGAAAGCTGGACCTACTGAGTTGAGAAGGCGTAGATGCGTGAGCAATGAGGAAGCCGCGAGCGATGCGTTATGTACGGTACGATCTTGGGCCGTGTAGTGAGTAGCTCTGTGGGGACATAGCCAAATCATGCCCTCACGATTTACGTAGGTCGTTCAGGTTTCTCAGAAAAGTAATTATCAAACTTGAAGTTTGGTATCTGCTTTCAGTAGCACGTTAGTCATTTTTTAAAAAAGAAATAAACGCCCAACACGTGTGGGCGTTTCGCTAACAATAATATATACTGTTTTTATACGCATCCAACAACATCTTTTTAACCGTGTCTAGATCATTATTATTATTATTATTATTATTATTATTATTATATAAACACAGAAGAAGCCTGGCTATTAAAGGGAGAAAACTTAAATATTTTGGACACATTAAACGTCATGATAATTTAGAGAAGACTGTCTTGGAAGGATACATCATGGGAAAAAGAAAAAGAGGAAGACCAAAACGAAGATGGCTGCAAGACATCGTTGACGATCTGCAAATGGATGCAGCAGCAAAAGGCCATCTTCCTCACAACCGAGAGGCCTACAGGAGTGCTGTTTGGGAGGCAAAGTTCCGCAAGGGACATGCAAATGAATGAATGAATGAATAAACACAGAAAGAAATTTTTAAAAAGTTGTACAACGTGGCCAGACATTCTGTTCTGTCAGAAGTAGTAACATCTCATAAACTCAACCCAAGAATTTAATTATCTTTATGTATTTTTATCTTTTCTGTTAAATCAAACAAACAAACAAAATCAAGTTCAAACTAACGATCTTTTAACGTTCTTTGGGCCTTCACTTGATACATGCATTCTTCAGACCTTGCAAACCATCATGCAGCCCAGGTCAAGTTCTCTCAGAAAGCGTACGTCCCAGTCATGTACGTCACATTATTTTTCTTCATAAGGGCCATTTTTTTACTAAGAGAACATTAATGACAGATATAATTTGTGTCGCACTGTAGATTTCCCCTTGTATAACATAGTGTACCTAACTGCATATATCAACTTGCAAAGCGAGGAACACCATAGTACACTGCGCATGTAATGCACACAGACACACACACAATTTATTTTAAAACAATTTTCATACACACTCTTATATTAGCTTCGTTACAGTGTTTCAAGAAACTACTTCCTTTGCGTAGAACAGCCATGCTGTTACGACAACATCCCGTGCTTAGCTGTGTTTAGTTTCAGACCTCTTTCGTGGCCTACTTTCTGTTGAATCATTTATTAATGAGTTTCAAGCACGAAGCAGCTAAGAAGGTGTTTCCTGACACATCTACTCCCCCCCCCCCCCCACCAACCATGTCTAATTATTTGATATCTGCTCAGAAGAGATCTAGCGCAGCCTTTCTCAACCTTCTCATCCCCCCGGAACACCTGCATTAAAACTTGATCATCGTTTTATGTTTCATGATAAGACAGATGAGCGATCATGGGTGATCAGAAAAAAGGAGGTGGACATTATGTCAGTCACGTGATTAGAAGAAACAGTCAGAGAATCCCAAAACAAGCTATCAAGTGCAACACAAAAGGCTGAAGAAAAAGAGGTCGACCACGTGAAACTCTAAAGAGCGCATTATTAAGAAAGGCCAGTTTAGTGGGTATAACATCCCTCGCTGAGGTTGAAAAGCTCGCCCGACCCGAAAACAGGAAAACTTGGCGTACTACCATGCGAACCCTATATGACGTTTAACGGCACGTGAAGGTTCTAAGATAAGATGTCCCCCCCCCCCAAAGCTATCACCAACCCCCCCCCCCCCCCACACACACACACACACACCATGAAATATATCAATTCTAATAAAGTCACTAACGTAGGCAGAACAAAAGTTTCTCCTTCAGGTATAGGCCGCCCCCGAAAAGAAGAATAATGAATGCATAGTATATCAAATGTTTATCAGGTCTCGCTTGCCGCATTTGGCATTTGCGAGAGTTTGTGTTTGTGTGTGAGTGGGTGGGTGGGTGGGTAAATGTCTTGCGCAGAATTAAAACTGACTTATTAAAACCAACCTGTCTTGGAAAAAAAAAATGTAGCTAAACACTAGGGTTCCGCGAGAAGTGCCTTGGAGGGATTTTCCACCATCGATCTCTTCCACAGGTCCCGTCGCAGGACCCGGGCTGAGAAACCCTGATCTAAGAAATCGTGGGAGTTATTACTTTTAGCCGAACATTTTTAAGATGTAGTATTCGGGCATATTCTGAAGCAGAGGTATATTACTTATTAGACGGAGAAATCGTGATCAAGGGGGGGGGGGTGGGGGGAACTCTTCAAATACAGCATAAACTTTCTTTACATGGCGAAGATCGGCTGCAAGACACCGTTGATAATCTGCAAATGGATGCACCAGCAGCAGGGCATCTTGGTTAAATCGAGAGGCCTACAGGAGAGCTGTTAGGGAGGTAAAGTTCCGCAAGGGACATGCAAATGACTGACCGACATGGAAATTATTTTTAAAAGTAAATAATAAGTTTGCTGAATAATAAAACTGACATTATTTAGTCGTGATTGATTAGTATAATACAAAATCATACACTACTACCAGAGATCACAACAAGAGGAGACTCAGGCCATATCAGGTAAAAGAAGGTAAAAGTTCCCGCTGCCATGCCATTAAGGTATACTGCGGATACGACATTAGGCCTGTTTTCCCAAGACCTTTGGCACATGAAAGTGTCACGTGGTCAGTATCAGCCGCATTTGCCTTCAAGGATTTCTCTGGTAGCCATTTTGTTAGACTAGTTGGACCCCGAGGCCTTTTAGGTGTGGTGGTACCAGGAAAAAAAATCCCCCCACCGCTGGGACTTGAACCCGGTACAACCGGATTAGTAGACCGAGTGCCTAACCACTCAGCCACCCAGGCTGCCTCTTATATCACTAGACAAACGATATTCGTCGAAAAGGGGAGGAGAGGCCGCAGTACCTTTACTTTGTTTAGCTTAGGAGCCTGGCTGATGGCTAAACGGTAACTGTTCCGGAGAACAGAAAGAGAAGAACACAAAGAATGATGTAGAAGAAAATCTGTTTGGTGATTTGTTTAATGCTGGTATCTATCTGGTGCCTTGTTTGATGCTGAAATCTGTCTGGTGCTTTGTTTGATCCTGAAATCTGTCTGGTGCTTCGTTTGATCCTGAAATCTGTCCGGTGCTTTGTTTAACGCTGAAATCTGCCCCGGTTCTTTGTTTGATGCTGAAATGGTTCTGCTGCTTTGTTTGATGTTGAAATTTTGTCACTGAACGAATGGAATTAAAAAGATACAGCCGGAATATCTTAGGGAGATATACAACCCTGTCAGACAGGCGATTAGGAGCAAATGTAGGAGGGTAACAGAAGGCTGCAGCGTGTTACCAGGTCAGAGGTCGAGCATAAATAAATAATGCTCAGACTTGGAACGTTTTATAATTGATCTAGAAGAGATATCAACAAAAATAGAACTGGAATTACTGAGCAGTGTGCCAATGGCAAAATTACAGCCCGGGTACCTGCTATAGAAATATCCTGCTCACGAAGAGCATGGGAAAAAAAAACCCTGATATGTTTATCAGCAGTTTATGCCTGGACAAGCTGTGCATGTACACATGTGCGTGTTTGTGAGTAGGGTCTGTGTCGGCAGGGCCTCAGAGAGAAACTTTGTAAGCAGGTACAAATTCCCTCTTCCCCCTCTCCCCCCCCCGCCCAAAAAACTTTCCATTTTGTTGTAATCCACTACGGGCTCTCTGAAGCCCTCCGGGGCCCTGAAGCGATGCACCGACAGGAGACCCTCTCCGTCCCCGTCCACCCCCCCCCCCCGCCCAAATAGGGCCTGCGTGTGTAGAATTTGTGTACGAGACTGTAGAAAACTAACTTATAAAAAACAATGGCTAGAGAACGCTAACTTATAAAAAACAGTGACTATAGAAAGCTAACTTATAATAAAAAAATGACTAGAGAAAACTAACTTATAAAAAACAATGACTATAGAAAGCTAACTTATAATAAAAACAATGACTAGAGACAGCTAACTTATAAAAAACGCTAGAGAAAACTAACTTCCAAAAAAATGCTATAGAAAACTAACTTATGATAAAAAAAACAATGACTATAGAAAACTAACTTATAATAAAACAATGTATATAGTAAACTAACTTATAACAAAACAATGACTATAGAAAATTAACTTATAATAAACAATGACTATAGAAAACTAATTTACATTAAAACAATGCCTATAGTAAACTAACTTATAATAAAACAATGACTATAGAAAATTAACTTACAATAAACAGTGACTATATAAAGCTAATTTATAATAAAACAATGCCTATAGTAAACTAACTTATAATAAAACAATGCACATAGTAAACTAACTTATAATAAAGCAATGACTATAGAAAACTAACCTATAATAAAACAACGTGGCTTTCAAGTCAGCTATTCTGTTTTCATCCGCGACTCTCCGCTGCCCCACCCAACAGCCATTCGGATCCTTCTTTAGAAATAAAAGATGGAAGCCCTCGGGCTTCGTAGCGATACACCGGGCCTGCCTCTGAGATCTGCGTCACGTAGTTTACCTGTCGACTTGACATCGGCTCCGACTGTAAAGAGAGCATTCCGTTTGAAAATATAGAACATTCATGACGTTTGAGTCGTCCCATTAACTATCATATTTCTTCAAACACATTTCAAGAGCGACAAAAGTTTCATAATATATAGAAACTCTAATAGTCTATCTAGCATAGAAACTCTATTATTCTATCTACCATAGAAAATCTATTACTCTATCTGGCATAGAAACTCTAATAGTCTATCTAGCATAGAAACTCTATTATTCTATCTACCATAGAAAATCTATTACTCTATCTGGCATAGAAAATCTAATAGTCTATCTAGCATAGAAACTCTATTATTCTATCTACCATAGAAAATCTATTACTCTATCTGGCATAGAAACTCTAATAGTCTATCTAGCATAAAAACTCTATTTACTGTATCTAGCATAGAAACTCTATTACTCTAACATAGAAACTCTATTACTCTATCTAGCATAGAAACTAGATTACTCTATCTAGCAGATTAGTGCATTCAGTGCACGTTCGCTACGAAGAAAAACTGGAATTATTTTGACTAAAAGTAACACTGACTAAAAGAAAAAAAAAACACAAACACAGTAAGAGAGAGAAAGATAGATTTCAAAGAAGTTTTAGGAAAAATAAACTGAAAACTTACTGTCTACTAAAAAAAAAACAAAGACCAAGAACTAAGACCCAAGACTAAGATTTCAGACTTTTTACTCCCCTAGTTTTATATATCTCTTTTGGTTGCTGTCCTTTGGCGTCAATTTTACCACGGAGATCCCATATTCAAATAAACTACACTGTTTCTTGTGGTAACCATAGAGATCCCATATAAAAAAAAACTACACAATTTCTTGCGGCAACCTGCTTTTCTAAATGTTTTCTACTTTCTTTTTATGATTTCCATGATTTTAAACTTCCCAATCGTTTTTAGTTCACTTCTGTTCCATAACAGAATGTGTACGAAAAAGAATAAAATGATAACACAGTGAAGCAGTACATCTGCTGTTTATTTCAATAATTTTATTCCTATTAAGTGATAGTTACATTTTGGTAGCATAAATCAGCAACTGTTACTGAACGTTTCGACAGATCGTTGCTCACATTTGTTGCTAACTGGTAGATAAATGGATTGTGCAAAATTATTTACTCGAGGAAAGAGTCCACTTCTTTTGCGTTGGTCATCAAAACGGTGTTGGTTTTACTTTGTGTCATAGTTTGGATCTAGGCCATGATACTCGCGCCCTTCGATGCGACACACCGTATTTCGGCCTGGTTTATTTTTAGGACCAGGTTGCCTTCTCATTTTGATCCCTGTTCACTCGGCCAGACTGTTGCCTGGGGCAACATTGAATGGTGAAATTTGATCTTGACCGGTTATGTTTCGGCAACCCTGACGCTAACAGTCAGCCGTGAGTTGCTGATCAGTATCACATTCGGTTTGAGCCATGTTTCTTCTACCCTCACTCAAGAAAGAATGAATCTTGACTGGAATAAAATTCTCACTTTTCTTCGATAAACCTGATTTCACGTTGTCAGTGTGAAAGAACAATTCTGAGCTGTCATCTAAGAAAATGAAGAAGGTTGCCTTTTATTTTTAGCTGTCATTCTTTCTCGTATCCTTCCAACGATATAAAGTACCACATACCTTGTTCTCTGAAGTACATGCGATCTTGTTACAAGAAACGTAAGTAAGAACTGTTCACAATTACAGAATTCGTTACAGTCAGTTTTTATAATGAAGCAAACGCAGAGGGCAATATTTGCCTTCTTCCAGCTGTCATTCTTTTCAGTTACACTTGTTAACTTCTTGTTCTGGTGAAGATAAAAGTCAAAATATCACTATGTTTTCTACTGAAGTTTGATAAAACTATAAAAAAAATAGGAAAATTAAGAAAAAGAATCATTTATCATTACTCCCCTTAGAAATGTACAAGGTGGTGCAAGTAACCGGTTCAAGGGAATATGAAATATAACCCGAAACTGTATTTTGTGTCTCTTGTCGGTTTTATGTGGGACACCTTGTAGTTTGATGTTGTCTGCTGCTGTCAAAAATGTTCCTAAAGTCTGAATACACGCGTACTGTGGGCGTTCAAAATGGCTGGGACCGACATAATCAAACGCACAGGATCAGATGATGCTTCATGTGGTCCCCTCCATTTTAGTGACAGGGCAAGGACAAATGAAATCTTGCCCGGGAAACTCTTTTTCCCTGATGATGTTGATCTTGTACTCCATAAAGAGGCTGAGTTACCTGATATGATCGGCAGAGAGGTCACGATGTTCGACTTAAATCTGCCTGATGGTATATGTGAGAAGTGATATCAATATCATATCAATATGAAAAACCAGTGATAAGTGTCATTTTAGTTTTGGATAGAGAATGTGTAGTCGTTTATAATTTATTTTTGGTCAAGGCATAATCTCTCGTGGAAACCGCTAGCTACCTCATATATAAGGTTTTACCCTCTAGTAGAACTATAAGGTTTTAACCCTATAGTAGAACTATGAGGTTTTCTCCTCTATTAGAACAATACGGTTTTACCATTAATTAGAACAATAAGGTTTTACCATCAGTTATAACAATAAGGTTTTACCTTCTAGTAGATCTATGAAGTTTTACCATCCATTAGAACAACAAGGTTTTACCATCAATTAGAACAATAAGGTTTTACCATTAATTAGAACAATAAGGTTGTACCATCAGTTATAACAGTAAGGTTTTACCATCAGTTATAACAATAAGGTTTTACCCTCTAGTAAAACTATAAGACTGTAAGATTTTACAAAATCTCATTTGAAAACCAACGAAGCTAAAAGGAAAAAAAGAGATCTAAACATTTTAAATTAATGTGAATGCTATCTCTAAACTCTGACAACAACAACAACAACAACAACACCAAGAATAAGAATAATAATAAATGTATAAGTAAAGTAATATCTTTCCCACTTCTCATTCGTTTAGCTTTCCTATTTATCAGCTCTTTGCCTTGGCTGTGAGTCACGAAGTGTGTGTGTGTGTGAGAGAGAGAGAGAAGGGAGAGAGAGAGAAGAGAGAGAGAGAGAGAAGAAGGGAGAGAGAGAGAGAAATGAGGAAAATGAATAAAAGGGGAGGAAAGAAGCTCCTAATTATCTGGTATTTGTAAACTATACGAATATCATGCATCCAAGGTTCTTGATAGATGGCTTGTGATAAGTTTCTGTTCGAAGATAACCTTGACACTGGGATAACAGTTCCCATATTTCACGTTGATGTGGCTTCGCTGAGCATCACTTCCGTTGTGTCAGTATTTAGATTTTCTTGCAAAAAATCTTCCCGCAGATGGTGACTTTTCACAGACCTTGACTGACCGTGATCAAGTCATGGGGTGTCTATTCTCTAGACCTTCTCTCGTTTTCTATCTCTCATACACACATCCACGTGTTCATTCGTGCGAATATGTATGTATGTATGTATGTGTATGTATGTATGTATGTATGTGTATGTGCGCGTGCTGGCTCATGCATCTACATTTTTGTTGGCGTTGCCTTACTTCCAAGAACTCACTTTCAATCAAGCATGAAACTAAACATAGAATCTGATCTTGTGCCAAACGTGAAGAATGGATCTTGTGCGAAACATTATGAATGGTAGTGTAACAAACATAAAGAATGGTACTGTAACAAACATAAAGAATGATAATGTAATATATATATAAATAATACTATAGCAAACATAAGGGACTACACTGCAACATACATAAAGAATGATACTCCAGCAAACATTGATACTGTAACATGCATAAAGAATGTTACTAAGCAAATACAAAGAACGATACTGTAACATACATAAAGAATGATACTACAGCAAACATTGATACTGCAACATACATAAAGAATGATATAACAAACATACAGAGTGATACTGTAACAAACATAAAGAATGATACTGTAACATACTTGAAGTTTATAGCAGACATAAACAATCATAATTTAACAAATATTTTTAAAATGATCTTTTTGGGAAAAAATATGATACTTGTACAAAACATGCAGAATGATCTTGCCCGTAAGGTAAATAATGAACTTATACCAAAGAGTGATGTTGTATGAAATACACAGAGAATGATGTTGTATGAATCACACAGAGAATGATGCTATATGAAACACACAGAATGATATTTCAACGAACAACAAAAAAGAAAGATGATATTTACATAAAATATCCACGATCTTATCTAAAATATAAGCAACGATTTTTGCATCAAATGATAACCTTGCTGCAGACATTAATTTTATTTTTCACGAATCAGACTAACCATGTGTCAGTACAAACAGAATCATCCTGGGAAATGTCGCATTTTGAAAACATCATTGCCAGTTTGTTAAAATCATCGATCACTTCCACTCTTGCGCACTTTTTTTCCGACACGACGACAGCATAAATGGTCAAAATCAATCAGGCGACATCCAATAACAGTTACCCATCATTCCCAGATCCATGGGCATCCCCAGAGACGATCTAAATATAGCAATCCGGGATGAGGAATAAGTAGATTGATTTGTCTCTGACGTGCTGTTGTAGCTACTGGACCGTTTGGGGGTAACTTGTTGTTAGTAAAACAGACTTTCTATGGGGGCAAATGTGTAGATGGAAAATTGTAATTTTACATATACCGGCAAAGTGAAAACTGTAATTTTACATATACTGGCAAAGTGAAAATTGTAATTTTACATGCATTTCACGTGGAATCATCTGCGGTGACTCCGTACTAAAGATTTTTCTATAGCTGTTTTATGTTTGTGCTATTGTGACGGAGTGTTATTAGATGTTCAATGAACGCTAGAATTTGTGGACGCGGGCTCACATATGCGTCCAGTTTTACGCCTGTGCGTTATCGCATGCTTGTGATGGTACTCTGAAACGGTTTTAAAATGTTGTTTATAACCTTGAATGATGGAATTATCTGATGGTACATCGTTGTAACTATCATCGTTATCTTTCTCAACCGTACCATCGTCATACTGTATCTCCTCAGAGGAGACTGGCGGCAATGAATAGGCAGTTTGTCCAGTCTCTTGTTTTCTTGCCTTCCTGGTGCACATGTGTATGCAAATACGTACCCGTTTCCTGACTTGATCCGTGTATCCTTCTTCTTGCCTCCCCCTCCTCCTCCTCCATTTTTTCCTCCAATATTTACCTCCGTGTGGTCTTCAGTAGGTCACTGACATAGCAAAAATATTGTAAGTACATGGTTCTTATGTTTCTTATATTTATTATATTTATTATATTTATTATGTTTCTTATGTTTCTTAAGGTTCTTATGTTTCTTATATTTCTTATGTTTCTTATATTTCTTATGTCTCTTTTTTCCATTTCAGTAATTACTGTCTTGTTTTTTTTAATCCATTCAGCTATAACTGTCTTGGTTTGTTGTTGTTGTTTTTTTATTTCAGTTATTACTATCTTGGTTTTTTTTTAAAATGTCAGTTATCATTATCTTGTTCGTTTTGTTTTTTTTAAATTTCAATTATTACCATCTTGTCTTTTTTAAAAATTTCAGTTATTACTATCTTGTCTGTTATTTTTTCTTCAGTTTCAGTTATTACATATTACCTTACTCTTTTTTTTTTCAACTTCATTCATTACATGCTGCCTTGACTGTTTTTCTTTCAATTTATTAATTACATACTACCTTGTATTTTTTCAATACCAGTTATCATGTACGACTTTGTATGTTTACTTTTTTTCGTTACGGTTATTACATGGTGTCTTGCCTGTTTCTCCTCCTCCTCTACCCCACCCCCATACCTTGAAATACACCACCAATCTATTGTAAACCCATATATTTTTTATGGTCTAAGTTTTTGTTTTTTTTAGCACCGATTATTAGTACCAGTGTTTCTCGCTGTTTCTTGCTTCTCTTGTCATGAAGTTTTGTACACCGGCTCTAGATAATATAAAAGCCCGTGCTTGAAACGACAAGCTTCATGTCTTGTTAGTATCTGTGTCGATCTTCATGTCTGCTCGTTCCTTAGGTGGTTTCCAGATTAAGAGCCCACAGATCTGACCTTTGCCTAGACCAGCAGTGGTTCTCAAAGTCCCAGGTCTCAGTCCTCCCTTTTCAAATCCAGGCTGCCCCCGAATCCCCTCCTTAAATATTAAATCATCATCAGGAAAGAATTTTCACCGTTATACATTCTTTTCATAAGAAAAAAAAATAATCCTTAATTCCTTCCTTTCAGAAAAAAATTCCTCTCTTTGAAATTCCTTCTCCTAGAGCCAACTGTCATCTCGTCTTAGAATCACTGATCTAGAGCACGTGACGTGATGAAAACTGCGGGTCAGTAACAGCTCGTAAAAGTAGTACTTACGTGTCGGTTCAGCAACAGCTCGTAAACTCGTAATACCCACGTGTAGTTACTGACACATTAAAATAGTGCTGGCATCTGGATTAACTAGTTTTTAAAAAAAAAACAGTTGGAGCGATAAACTATTGATAAGTGTGTCCCACGAGTCGAGAAGTCTTGTGTGGTCTTAACCGTAAACTGTGTTTGCCGTAAGAAGGAGACAGAAAGAAAAAAAATTAAAAAGTAAAATATAATTAGTGACAGACAACGTGAAAACAAGAAGATATGATTCTATTCTTGCTTCTATTAGCTAAGAAATCTAAACCTGGATCCTGTAGGAGTCAACGCCTTGAGAATCTCGAATGGCAGGTGCTGTGTCAGATAAGAAGTGAGCCGTAGTTGAGGTGTCGGAGTAAAAAGTGGCAGCTGGGGCTCTGTGCGTAACTCTGCTCTGCTTGGCTGAGGATGACAGACTGTATGAGAATGTCATGAATTGGCAAGACAGGGTCTTGATCAGCTCTGGTTCGTGGATCCAGGTAACTGTGCAGTTCTTTTAGTGTTAAAAAATATTTGCGCCTTTGTCTTGTCAGTCAGTTATTTGCATGTCCCTTGCGGAACTTTGCCTCTCTAACAGCTCTCCTGTAGGCCTCTCGGTTGTGAGCAAGATGCCCTGCTACTGATGCATTCCATTTAATCAACGATGTCTTGTAGCCATCTTCGACTTGGTCTTCCTCTCTTTCTTTTTCTCATTATGTACCCTTCCAAGACTCTCTTCTCTAGATTATCATGGCGTTTAATGTGTCCAAAATATTTAAGTTTTCTCTCTTTAATCCTCCTTACTAGCCGACCTTCTTCAATATTAAGTTCTTGTAGTATGGGTATATTTATTCTTTTTTGTGTCCATGATATTTGAAGAACTCTTCTGTAGCACTTACATTCAAAGGAATTTATGTGTTTCTCAGCTGTTTTGTTAAGTGTCCAGGCCTCACAGGCAGATGTTGCGATGGGAAAGATGCATGCCTTTAAAAATCTTATTTTTGTAGTTCTGTTTGTTCCTCTCCACAGCTTCTTTAGTTGTTTTACTTTTTGAAGAGCGATATATGTCCTCCTTTTAATTTCCCTCATTGTATCTCCATTATTAGTTAGTAATGATCCAAAATATTCAAAACTCTCCACTTTGTCTCGTAGATCATTTAAAATATGCCTATCTCTTAATACTGATTCTTGCATCTTACTTCCTTCCCGTGCCGGTAAACGTCACACATAGCTTGCATAGTTGTTCGCCAATTTTACCTGTCTTCTGGCGAGTTTTTCGACCCCATCAAGGAATCTTATGCCTACTAATTTGGCCTCTCTTACCAATATCTTCTTTAGAGTTCCACGTGGTCGACCACTGAATGCAGTTAAATAATTCGATTTATATATCACACAGTAAGAGGCTTCATTTTATCTGTTACAAACTTGGCCTCCGATAGTTGCAGGTCTTCCGCACTTATGATAAAACACTATTTTGATTCACTCTGAGGAAACTCGACACCAGCAAAGCAAGGCAGGCACTGACATGGAATCCTCAAGGAAATAGAAAACGAGGAA
This sequence comes from Achatina immaculata, assembly GCA_009760885.1. Classification (NCBI taxonomy): domain Eukaryota; kingdom Metazoa; phylum Mollusca; class Gastropoda; order Stylommatophora; family Achatinidae; genus Lissachatina; species Lissachatina immaculata. Next base: position 13,844,447 of record CM019718.1, on the reverse strand, counting down.
GACCTAGACTTACTTGGAGAAGAGAAATTATGACGGTGCTCAAAGACAAGGGATACACATGGAAGTAAGCAGAGAATAATTCCAAGAACAGGGATGACTGGAGAGCCATTATCCGTGGCCTATGCTCTCGAGGGAGTGAAAGGCGATGATGATGATGATGATGATGATGAAGATGATAGATATATGTATCTATGTACAAGTTCGTTTTTTTTCTAGCATCGCTGGGTTTTGAATAATAATGTAAAAAATAATGAAAAATAATGTATTGTTTAATCAAGTAAACAGAGAAAAGTGGTATTTTTGCTTTTGCAAAAAGTCAGTCTAAGTGTCGGGAGACATGTAAATGTCATTGTCAGACTGAAACTAACCCCGCGGGTCGAATGTTTAACACAGTTAAAGCAGAACTAATATGATCTTATAACACATCACATTCATCAGTTTCTGTTCCTCTCTTTTCACATCAGTTTCTGTTGGCAGCTTATAGTGCAAACAAACTTATAAGTCTGTCTTGAATCAGCCTTGTGATCAGATCCAGGCTTCTACTTCTTCTTCTTCTTCTTCTTCGTCTTCTTCTTCCTCCTCTCTCTCTTTTCCCCACAATTTCCTTTTCTATCATTCGAAGTTTGTTGTTCCTTTCTCTCTCTGACCAAAAAAAAAAAAAAGATATCCCACGTTTAAGTCACACGAGCGACCTTTCCGCCTGGCACAGAGATGAGAGATTTATCGTTCCAGTGAGATCTACCTTCCTTACCCCCTGATTCTCATCTACTTCGTCCGACTTACGAGTAATAGCTCACAGACTGTAATCTCGTACTTTCTTTTCATCATGTAGATATTTTCTTTCAGGTATATCTGGGTCATATGTGTATATACAATATCTTCTTTCTCGCCACTCTCTTTTTTTCCCTGCTAAAAATGGTAGAAAACGCAAATAAATATATGAAAAAATGCTGTTTTTTTATAATAAAGTTTAGGATTGAGCAGTAGTACACTGAAGTCTCCCCTTCACAATCTGGACACTGAAATTTCAGTTTTGGCACTAATAGTAGAGCCGTCCGCCATCTATCGCCACTTGGAGGAAATGTGGTCTTTTCCAGTTGGTCAGACCTTAGCACTGAGTGTGTGCTCTGTTCGGTGGAAAAATTTCAAGATTCGGCTCCTGGATGTTGTGCTCTTATGTTGCGAAAAGTATGTTTGATTAAATTATGCAGTTTAACACTATATCCAGAAACAGCAAAACAAATGGTCTGGCCATGTTACATTGTTACCACCAGACAGTATATCACAGACAACATTCCCACTAAGATTTGTAGGTAACAGAGGAAGAGGCCGCCCACGCAAGAGATGGAGAGAGGGAATTACAGTAGCATTAAATATCCCATTATATGAAGCAAATCGTCGAGCCCTATCAAGATGTCTATTTGTCCCGTCAACAACGGAAGGTATATGAGGAAGGAGACAAGACAAGACAGGACAGGAACTATTGGATTTTCTGCCATGCTGCATTTTGTAAAAATGTAACTTTCCTTACCTACATATAAGTTATTATTATTATTATTATTATTATTATTATTATCATTATTCTTATTATTTATCTAGACTTCACTTCATGAACGAGGGTCATATCGAAGCCGTGAGCAAATTTTTTTAAAAAATCAGAATTTATAGACAGAGAAAATATAAATGTATCACCTTAATTGCATCCTTTGCACTTCATGTAGAGGTCACATGACGTCATCACCATGTGTCACGTGACCACGCGGAGCAGAAACAAAATGGCGAATGCTGAAGTTTCGTTTCGTCAATGTGCTGTTATGGAGCTCCTCGTTAAAGAGGAAATCCCCGCTGCTGAAATTCACCAAAGATTTCAACGTGCTTATGGAGATGTGTGTATGGGTGCTAGCAGTGTTAAGAGGTGGTTGAAACATTTCGAAGATGGAAACACCAGCATCCAAAATATGCCTTGCAGCGGTCGCCCTCGAACTGCCTACACTGAACGCAACGTGGAAAGGGTTGACGACATCATTAAACAAGACAGACGTGTCACAGTATCTGAAATCGCTGTAAATCTTGGAATAGGACATAATGCAGTACAGGAAATGGTTGAAACCCTAGGCTATAGAAAAGTTTATGCTTTCTGGGTCCTACGTTTGTTGACTGAAGATCACAAAACTGTGAGAAAAAGTGTCACTCAAGACCTTCTGGGAAATTCTTCCACACCCTGCCTATAGCCCCGAGTGGCACCCAGTGATTACCATCTTTTCGGTCTTGTGAAAGACCAAATGCGAGGCAATCACTGCGACACAGGAGGGAACGTCCAGAAAGCAGTGCGTCTGTGCCTTCGGTCAGCCGAAGCGGAATTCTACCGGGAGGGTATATTCAAACGTGTGGAAAAAAGTGTGCAGGGAAATGGAGATTATGTTGAAAAGTGAAGAAAAGGACGCAGATTAAGATGATACATTTATATTTTCTCAATCTATAAATTCTGATTTTTAAAAACATTTTGCTCACGACTTTGTGACATTCGTAGAAGCAACAGCGTTTTGAGCTAGGCTCGGGCCTGTGATACATAGCAACCCAGACGGCTGCTGTCCGAGAGAAAAGTATTGTGTGCATGGAGGTGAATGATGTGAATGTTATTGTTCAACGTTTGTATTTGACCAATTTAGAATTCCGATATAGTCTGATCGTATAGCCAGAAAATATAGCCCCTCTCTTCCTCCAAGGTTTCTCTTCTCTTTCACCAGGCTTCTTGTTCTCTTTAACCAGGCTTTTTGTTCTCTTTCACCAACCTTTCTCTTCTCTTTCACCACGATTTCTCTTCTCTTTCACCAGGCTTTCTCTTCTCTTTCACCAGACTTTTTCTTCTCTTTCTCCACGCTTTTTCTTCTCTTTCACCAGGCTTTTTGTTCTCTTTCACCAGGCTTTTTCTTCTCTTTCACCACGCTTTCTCTTCTCTTTCACCTGACTTTTTCTTCTCTTTCACAAGGATTTTTGTTCTTTTTCACCACGCTTTCTCTTCTCTTTCACCAGGATTTTTTATCCCTTTCACCAGGCTTTTTGTTCTCTTTCACCAGGCTCTCTCTTCTCTTTCACCAGGCTTTTTCTTCTCTTTCACCAGGCTCTCTCTTCTCTTTCACCAGGCTTTCGCTTCTCTTTCAACAGGCTTTCTCTTCTCTTTCACCAGGCTCTCTCTTCTCTTTCACCAGGCTTTCTCTTCTCTTTCACCAGGCTCTCTCTTCTCTTTCACCAGGCTTTTTCTTCTCTTTCACCAGGCTCTCTCTTCTCTTTCACCAGGCTCTCTCTTCTCTTTCACCAGGCTTTTTCTTCTCTTTCACCAGGCTCTCTTTCACCACGCTTTCTCTTCTCTTTCACCAGGCTCTCTCTTCTCTTTCACCAGGCTTTTTGGTCTCTTTCACCAGGCTTTTTGTTCTCTTTCATCACGCTTTCTCTTTCACCAGGCTTTTTCTTCTCTTTCACCACGCTTTCTCTTCTCTTTCACCAGGCTTTTTCTTCTCGTTCACCAGGCTTTTTCTTCTCTTTCACCAGGCTTCTCTTCTCTTTCACCAGGCTTTCTCTTCTCTTTCTCCAGGATTTTTCTTCTCTTTCACCAGGCATTTTGTTCTCTTTCACCAGGCTTTTTCTTCTCTTTCACCAGGCTTTCTCTTCTCTTTCTCCAGGCTTTTTCTTCTCTTTCACCAGGCATTTTGTTCTCTTTCACCAGGCTTTTTCTTCTCTTTCACCACGCTTTCTCTTCTCTTTCACCAGGCTTTTTCTCTTTCACTAGGCATTTTGTTCTCTTTCACCAAGGCTTTTTCTTCTCTTTCACCAGGCTTTCGCTTCTCTTTCAACAGGCTTTCTCTTCTCTTTCACCAGGCATTTTGTTCTCTTTCTCCAGGCTTTTTGTTCTCTTTCACCAGTCTTTTTCTTCTCTTTCTCCAGGCTTTTTCTTCTATTTCACCACGCTTTCTCTTCTCTTTCACCAGGATTTTTTATCCCTTTCACCAGGCTTTTTGTTCTCTTTCACCAGGCTCTCTCTTCTCTTTCACCAGGCTTTTTCTTCTCTTTCACCAGGCTCTCTCTTCTCTTTCACCAGGCTTTCTCTTCTCTTTCACTAGGCTTTTTCTTCTCTTTCACCAGGCTCTCTCTTCTCTTTCACCAGGCTTTCTCTTCTCTTTCACCAGGCTCTCTCTTCTCTTTCACCAGGCTTTTTCTTCTCTTTCACCAGGCTCTCTCTTCTCTTTCACCAGGCTCTCTCTTCTCTTTCACCAGGCTTTTTCTTCTCTTTCACCAGGCTCTCTTTCACCACGCTTTCTCTTCTCTTTCACCAGGCTCTCTCTTCTCTTTCACCAGGCTTTTTGGTCTCTTTCACCAGGCTTTTTGTTCTCTTTCATCACGCTTTCTCTTTCACCAGGCTTTTTCTTCTCTTTCACCACGCTTTCTCTTCTCTTTCACCAGGCTTTTTCTTCTCGTTCACCAGGCTTTTTCTTCTCTTTCACCAGGCTTTCTCTTCTCTTTCACCAGGCTTTCTCTTCTCTTTCTCCAGGATTTTTCTTCTCTTTCACCAGGCATTTTGTTCTCTTTCACCAGGCTTTTTCTTCTCTTTCACCAGGCTTTCTCTTCTCTTTCTCCAGGCTTTTTCTTCTCTTTCACCAGGCATTTTGTTCTCTTTCACCAGGCTTTTTCTTCTCTTTCACCACGCTTTCTCTTCTCTTTCACCAGGCTTTTTCTCTTTCACTAGGCATTTTGTTCTCTTTCACCAAGGCTTTTTCTTCTCTTTCACCAGGCTTTCGCTTCTCTTTCAACAGGCTTTCTCTTCTCTTTCACCAGGCATTTTGTTCTCTTTCTCCAGGCTTTTTGTTCTCTTTCACCAGTCATTTTGTTCTCTTTCTCTAGGCTTTTTCTTCTATTTCACCACGCTTTCTCTTCTCTTTCACCAGGCTTTCTCCAGGCTTTTTCTTCTTTTTCTCCACGCTTTCTCTTCTCTTTCCCAGGCTTTTTCTTCTCTTTCACCAGGCTTTTCTTCTTTTTCACCAGGTTTTTTCTTCTCTTTCACCAGGCTTTTTGTTCTAAAGGCTTTTTCTTCTCTTTCAACAGGCATTTTCTTCTCTTTCATCAGGCTTTTTCTTCTCTTTCACCAGGCTTTTTCTTTTCTTTCACCAGTCTTTCTCTTCTCTTTCACCAGGCTTTCTCTTCTCTTTCACCAGGCATTTTCTTCTCTTTCACCAGGCTTTCTCTTCTCTTTCACCAGGCTTTTTCTTCTCTTTCACCACGCTTTCTCTTTTCTTTCACCAGTCTTTTTCTTCTCTTTCACCAGGCTTTTTCTTCTCTTTCACCAGGCTTTCTCTTCTCTTTCACCAGGCTTTCTCTTCTCTTTCACCAGGCTTTTTCTTCTCTTTCACCAGGCTTTTTCTTCTCTTTCACCAGGCTTTCTCTTCTCTTTCTCCAGGCTTTTTCTTCTCTTTCACCAGGCATTTTGTTCTCTTTCACCAGGCTTTTTCTTCTCTTTCACCACGCTTTCTCTTCTCTTTCACCAGGCTTTTTCTCTTTCACTAGGCATTTTGTTCTCTTTCACCAGGCTTTCGCTTCTCTTTCAACAGGCTTTTTCTTCTCTTTCACCAGGCATTTTGTTCTCTTTCACCAGGCTTTTTCTTCTCTTTCACCACGCTTTCTCTTCTCTTTCACCAGGCTTTTTCTCTTTCACTAGGCATTTTGTTCTTTTTCACCAGGCTTTCGCTTCTCTTTCAACAGGCTTTCTCTTCTCTTTCACCAGGCATTTTGTTCTCTTTCACCAGGCTTTCTCCTCTCTTTCTCCAGGCTTTTTCTTCTCTTTCACCAGGCTTTTTCTCTTTCACTAGGCATTTTGTTCTTTTTCACCAGGCTTTCGCTTCTCTTTCAACAGGCTTTCTCTTCTCTTTCACCAGGCATTTTGTTCTCTTTCACCAGGCTTTCTCCTCTCTTTCTCCAGGCTTTTTCTTCTCTTTCACCAGGCATTTTGTTCTCTTTCTCCAGGCTTTTTCTTCTATTTCACCACGCTTTCTCTTCTCTTTCACCAGGCTTTCTCTTCTCTTTCTCCAGGCTTTTTCTTCTTTTTCTCCACGCTTTGTCTTCTCTTTCCCAGGCTTTTTCTTCTCTTTCACCAGGCTTTTCTTCTCTTTCACCAGGTTTTTTCTTCTCTTTCACCAGGATTTTTCTTCTCTTTCACCAGGCTTTTTGTTCTAAAGGCTTTTTCTTCAACAGGCATTTTCTTCTCTTTCATCAGGCTTTTTCTTCTCTTTCACCATGCTTTCTCTTCACTTTCACCAGGCTTTCTCTTCTCTTTCACTAGGCATTTTGTTCTCTTTCTCCAGGCTTTTTCTTCTCTTTCACCAGGCATTTTCTTCCATTCCTCCAGGCTTTTCCTTCTCTTTCACCAAGGTTTTTCTTCTCTTTTACAAGGCTTTTTCTTCTCTTTCACCAGGATTTTCTTCTCTTTTACCATGCTTTTTCTTCTCTTTTACCAGGTGTTTCTTATCTTTTACCAGGCTTTTTCTTCTCTTTCACTAGGCTAGTCTTCTCTATTTTATCAGGCTTTTTCTTCTCTTTCACCAGGTTTTTCTTTTCTTTTACAGGACTTTTTCATCTCTTTTACCAGGCTTTTTCTTCTTTTTCAGGAGTCTATTCTTCGCGATCCGCTCTTGTTCCGCAGATGTACGATCTCGGAGGGTCTTAGAACAGCGCCTTATTTTCCAGACTGGCTGTCTCCACCCAGCTGGAATTAACAATGTCTTCAGCTTTCTGTAACTTCTTTCTTTTTCCACTGGCCTTTTTTATACTCTAATTTCTTTCTCTATGCTACCCCTCCCTACCACCATCCTATTTCCTTCTCTGCAAACATATTGGTCTTGTCCCATTCACCAGTTTTACATTTCCTCCCTGTAGGTGTTAAGTTCTTCATTCATTATCTCTCGCGTCCTCTTTTCTCTCCCCTTCCCCCCCCCCACCACCACCCCGCCCCACCCGACACCTCTAGCGGCTATCATGTTTCTATTGCCTTCCTCTCTCTCCGCTTCTTCGCTATGATTGGCTATATCGGGAATCTTTTGTCTGTAGGCAACGTTGTTTTTTTTTTTTTCTTCCTCCTCCTTCTTCCACACACAATTAAGCTTTGCTGAGAGCAAGACGCTTCAGATAAGTTATATATGTTTGTATTTTGTTTTTGCATGTATCCTCGAATAAGGCTCACGCCGAAATATCGGATGTTGTATGTTTTTCATTTATACATTCTCATACTTTATATTCGTTTTTTTCTCACCTTGCTCACTTCCTCCCTCACTTTGTAAAACTGCACCATACACCTCTATCTACCTTATTCTCTTTCACCAGGCTTTTCTTCTATTTCACCAGGTTTTTTCTTCTCTTTCACCAGTCTTTTCTTCTCTTTTACCAGGCTTTGTCTTCTATTCCTCCAAGGACTTTCTTCTCCTTCACAAGGCTTTTTGTTTTCTTACACCAGGCTTTTTCTTCTCTTTTACCAGGCTTTTTCTTCCATTCCTCCAGGCTTTTCCTTCTCTTTCACCAAGGTTTTTCTTCTCTTTTACAAGGCTTTTTCTTCTCTTTCACCAGGATTTTCTTCTCTTTTACCATGCTTTTTCTTCTTTTACCAGGTGTTTCTTATCTTTTACCAGGCTTTTTCTTCTCTTTCACTAGGCTAGTCTTCTCTATTTTATCAGGCTTTTTCTTCTCTTTCACCAGGTTTTTCTTTTCTTTTACAGGACTTTTTCATCTCTTTTACCAGGCTTTTTCTTCTTTTTCAGGAGTCTATTCTTCGCGATCCGCTCTTGTTCCGCAGATGTACGATCTCGGAGGGTCTTAGAACAGCGCCTTATTTTCCAGACTGGCTGTCTCCACCCAGCTGGAATTAACAATGTCTTCAGCTTTCTGTAACTTCTTTCTTTTTCCACTGGCCTTTTTTATACTCTAATTTCTTTCTCTATGCTACCCCTCCCTACCACCATCCTATTTCCTTCTCTGCAAACATATTGGTCTTGTCCCATTCACCAGTTTTACATTTCCTCCCTGTAGGTGTTTAAGTTCTTCATTCATTATCTCTCGCGTCCTCTTTTCTCTCCCCTTCCCCCCCCCCCACCACCACCCCGCCCCACCCGACACCTCTAGCGGCTATCATGTTTCTATTGCCTTCCTCTCTCTCCGCTTCTTCGCTATGATTGGCTATATCGGGAATCTTTTGTCTGTAGGCAACGTTGTTTTTTTTTTTTTCTTCCTCCTCCTTCTTCCACACACAATTAAGCTTTGCTGAGAGCAAGACGCTTCAGATAAGTTATATATGTTTGTATTTTGTTTTTGCATGTATCCTCGAATAAGGCTCACGCCGAAATATCGGATGTTGTATGTTTTTCATTTATACATTCTCATACTTTATATTCGTTTTTTTCTCACCTTGCTCACTTCCTCCCTCACTTTGTAAAACTGCACCATACACCTCTATCTACCTTATTCTCTTTCACCAGGCTTTTCTTCTATTTCACCAGGTTTTTTCTTCTCTTTCACCAGTCTTTTCTTCTCTTTTACCAGGCTTTGTCTTCTATTCCTCCAAGGACTTTCTTCTCCTTCACAAGGCTTTTTGTTTTCTTACACCAGGCTTTTTCTTCTCTTTTACCAGGCTTTTTCTTCTCTTTTACTAGGCTTTTCTTCACTTTTACCAGGTTTTTTTTTCTCTTACTAAGCCTTTCTTCTCTTTTACCAGGCTTTTTCTTCTCTTTTACCACGCTTTTCTTCTATTCCTCCAAAAATTCTCTTTTAGCAGGCTTTTTTTTCTCTTTCACTAGGCTTTTCTTCTCTTTTACCGGGTTTTTTCATCTCTTTTACCAGGCTTTTCTTCTCTTTTACCGGGATTTTTTGTCTTGTTCACCAGACTTTTCTTTTACCAGGCTTTTCTTCTCTTTCACCAGGCTTTGTCTTCTATTCCTCCAAGGACTTTCTTCTCCTTCACAAGGCTTTTTGTTTTCTTACACCAGGCTTTTTCTTCTCTTTCACCAGTCTTTTCTTCTCTTTTACCAGGCTTTGTCTTCTATTCCTCCAAGGACTTTCTTCTCCTTCACAAGGCTTTTTGTTTTCTTTCACCAGACTTTTCTTCTCTTTCACCAGTCTTTTCTTCTCTTTTACCAGGCTTTGTCTTCTATTCCTCCAAGGACTTTCTTCTCCTTCACAAGGCTTTTTGTTTTCTTACACCAGGCTTTTTCTTCTCTTTTACCAGTCTTTTCTTCTCTTTTACTAGGCTTTTCTTCACTTTTACCAGGCTTTTTTTCTCTTTTACTAAGCTTTTCTTCTATTTTACCAGGCTTTTTGTTCTCTTTTTACCAAGCTTTATTTTATCAGGTTTTTTCTTCTATTTCACTCGGCTTTTCTTCTCTTTTACCAGGCGTTTTCTTCTCTTTTACCTGTCTTTTCTTCTATTTTAACCAACCTGTTTCTGCTATTTTTCGAAGCTTTTTCATATATTTTACTAGGCTTTTTCTTCTCTTGTACCAGGCTTTTTCTTATATTTTACCAGGCTTTTTCTTCTATATTACCAGGCTTTTTCTTCTCTTTTACCAGTCTTTTTCATCTCATTCACCAGGCTTTTTGTTCTCTTTTACCAGGCTTTTTCTTCTCTTTTACCAGGCTTTTTCTTCTCTTTTACCAGGCTTTTTCTTCTCTTTTACCAGGCTTTTTCTTCTATATTACCAGGCTTTTTCTTCTATATTACCAGGCTTTTTCTTATATTTTACCAGGCTTTTTCTTCTCTTTTAATAGGCTTTTTCTTCTCTTTTACCAGGCTTTTTCTTCTATTCCTCCAAGGACTTTCTTCTCCTTCACAAGGCTTTTTGTTTTCTTACACCAGGCTTTTTCTTCTCTTTTACCAGGCTTTTTCTTCTCTTTTACTAGGCTTTTCTTCACTTTTACCAGGTTTTTTTTTCTCTTACTAAGCCTTTCTTCTCTTTTACCAGGCTTTTTCTTCTCTTTTACCACGCTTTTCTTCTATTCCTCCAAAAATTCTCTTTTAGCAGGCTTTTTTTTCTCTTTCACTAGGCTTTTCTTCTCTTTTACCGGGTTTTTTCATCTCTTTTACCAGGCTTTTCTTCTCTTTTACCGGGATTTTTTGTCTTGTTCACCAGACTTTTCTTTTACCAGGCTTTTTCTTCTCTTTCACCAGGCTTTGTCTTCTATTCCTCCAAGGACTTTCTTCTCCTTCACAAGGCTTTTTGTTTTCTTACACCAGGCTTTTTCTTCTCTTTCACCAGTCTTTTCTTCTCTTTTACCAGGCTTTGTCTTCTATTCCTCCAAGGACTTTCTTCTCCTTCACAAGGCTTTTTGTTTTCTTTCACCAGACTTTTCTTCTCTTTCACCAGTCTTTTCTTCTCTTTTACCAGGCTTTGTCTTCTATTCCTCCAAGGACTTTCTTCTCCTTCACAAGGCTTTTTGTTTTCTTACACCAGGCTTTTTCTTCTCTTTTACCAGTCTTTTTCTTCTCTTTTACTAGGCTTTTCTTCACTTTTACCAGGCTTTTTTTCTCTTTTACTAAGCTTTTCTTCTATTTTACCAGGCTTTTTGTTCTCTTTTACCAAGCTTTATTTTATCAGGTTTTTTCTTCTATTTCACTTGGCTTTTCTTCTCTTTTAACAGGCGTTTTCTTCTCTTTTACCTGTCTTTTCTTCTATTTTAACCAACCTGTTTCTGCTATTTTTCGAAGCTTTTTCATATATTTTACTAGGCTTTTTCTTCTCTTGTACCAGGCTTTTTCTTATATTTTACCAGGCTTTTTCTTCTCTTTTACCAGGCCTTTCTTCTCTTTTACCAGGCTTTTTCTTCTCTTTTACCAGGCTTTTTCTTCTCTTTTACCAGGCCTTTCTTCTCTTTTACCAGGCTTTTTTTCTCTTTTATCAAGCTTTTTCTTCTCTTTTACCAGGCTTTTCTTCTCTTTCACCAGGCTTTTTCTTCTCTTTCACCAGTCTTTCTTCTTTTTTACCAGTCTTTTTCTTCTCTTTTACTAGGCTTTTTCTTCTCTTTTACTAGGCTTTTCTTCACTTTTACCAGGCTTTTTTTCTCTTTTACTAAGCTTTTCTTCTATTTTACCAGGCTTTTTGTTCTCTTTTACCAGGCTTTTTGTTACCAGGCTTTTTCTTCTATTTCACTTGGCTTTTCTTCTCTTTTAACAGGCGTTTTCTTCTCTTTTACCTGTCTTTTCTTCTATTTTAACCAACCTGTTTCTGCTATTTTTCGAAGCTTTTTTCATATATTTTACTAGGCTTTTTCTTCTCTTGTACCAGGCTTTTTCTTATATTTTACCAGGCTTTTTCTTCTATATTACCAGGCTTTTTCTTCTCTTTTACCAGTCTTTTTCATCTCATTCACCAGGCTTTTTGTTCTCTTTTACCAGGCTTTTTCTTCTCTTTTACCAGGCTTTTTCTTCTCTTTTACCAGGCTTTTTCTTCTATATTACCAGGCTTTTTCTTATATTTTACCAGGCTTTTTCTTATATTTTACCAAGCTTTTTGTTCTCTTTTACCAGGCTTTTTCTTCTCTTTTACCAGGCTTTTTCTTCTCTTTTACCAGGCCTTTCTTCTCTTTTACCAGGCTTTTTCTTCTCTTTTACCAGGCTTTTTTTCTCTTTTACCAGGCTTTTTTTCTCTTTTATCAAGCTTTTTCTTCTCTTTTACCAGGCTTTTCCTCTCTTTCACCAGGCTTTTTCTTCTCTTTCACCAGTCTTTTCTTCTTTTTTACCAGTCTTTTTCTTCTATTTTACCAGGCTTTTTCTTCTCTTTTACCAGGCCTTTCTTCTCTTTTACCAGGCTTTTTCTTCTCTTTTACCAGGCTTTTTTTCTCTTTTACCAGTCTTTTACCAGTCTTTTTTTCTCTTTTACCAGGCTTTTTCTTCTCTTTTACCAGGCTTTTTCTTCTCTTTTACCAGGCTTTTTCTTCTCTTTTACCAGGCTTTTTCTTCTCTTTTACCAGGCTTTTTCTTCTCTTTTACCAGGCTTTTTCTTCTCTTTTACCAGGCTTTTTCTTCTCTTTTACCAGGCTTTTTCTTCTCTTTTACCAGGCTTTTTCTTCTCTTTTACCAGGCTTTTTCTTCTATATTACCAGGCTTTTTCTTATATTTTACCAGGCTTTTTCTTCTATATTACCAGGCTTTTTCTTCTATATTACCAGGCTTTTCTTCTCTTTTATCAGTCTTTTTCATCTCATTCACCAGGCTTTTTGTTACCAGGCTTTTTCTTCTTTTTTACCAGTCTTTTTCTTCTCTTTTACCAGGCTTTTTCTTCTCTTTTACCAGGCCTTTCTTCTCTTTCACCAGGCTTTTTCTTCTCTTTTACCAGGCTTTTTTTCTCTTTTACCAGTCTTTTACCAGTCTTCTCTTTTACCAGGCTTTTTCTTCTCTTTTACCAGGCCTTTCTTCTCTTTTACCAGGCCTTTTTCTTCTCTTTTACCAGGCTTTTTTTCTCTTTTACCAGTCTTTTACCAGTCTTTTTTTCTCTTTTACCAGTCTTTTACCAGGCTTTTTTTCTCTTTTACCAGTCTTTTACCAGTCTTTTACCAGGCTTTTTCTTCTCTTTTACCAGGCTTTTTCTTCTCTTTTACCAGGCTTTTTCTTCTCTTTTACTAGGCTTTTTCTTCTCTTTTTCCAGGCTTTTCTTCTATTTTACCAGGCTTTTTGTTCTCTATCACTCTGCTTTTTTTCTATTTTACCTGGCTTTTTCGTCTCTTTCACCAGGCTTTTTGTTCTCTTTTACCAGGCTTTTTTTCTATTTTACCAGGCTTTTTCGTCTCTTTCACCAGGCTTTTTGTTCTCTTTTACCAGGCTTTTTGTTCTATTCCTCCAAGGTTTTTCATCTCCTTGACCAAACTTTTTTTTCTCTTTCACCAGACTTTTTCTTCTATTCCTCCAAGGTTTTTCTTCTCCTTCACCAAACTTTTTTTTCTCTTTCACCAGACTTTTTCTTCTATTCCTCCAAGGTTTTCTTCTCTTTCACCATGCTTTTTCTTCTCTTTCACCAATCTTTTTGTTCTCTTTCACCAAGCTTTTTGTTCTCTTTCACCATGCTTTTTCGTCTCTTTCACCATGCTTTTTCTTCTCTTTCACCATGCTTTTTCTTCTCTTTCACCAGGCTTTTTCTTATCTTCCTCCAAGGTTTTTCTTCCTTTTCACCAGGCTTTCTCTTCTCTTTCACCAGGCTTTTTCTTCTCTTTCACCAGACTTTTTCACCAGGCTTTTTGTTCTATATTCTTCCAAGGTTTTTCTTCTCCTTCACCAAACTTTTTTTTCTCTTTCACCTGGCTTTTTCTTCTATTCCTCCAAAGTTTTTCTTCTATTTTTCCAAGGTTTTTCTTCTCCTTCACCAAACTTTTTTTTCTCTTTCACCTGGCTTTTTCTTCTATTCCTCCAAAGTTTTTCTTCTATTTTTCCAAGGTTTTTCTTCTCCATCATCAAACTTTTTTTTCTCTTTCACCAGGCTTTTTCTTCTATTCCTCCAAGGTTTTTCTTCTCCTTCAGCAAACTTTTTCTTCTCTTTCACCATGCTTTTTCTTCTATTCCTCCAAGGTTTTTCTTCTCCTTCACCAAACCTTTTTTTTCTCTTTCACCAGGCTTTTTCTTCTCTTTTACCAGGCTTTTTGTTCTCTTTTACCAGGCTTTTTGTTCTCTTTTACCAGGCTTTTTCTTCTCTTTCACCAGGCTTTTTCTTCTCTTTCACCAGGCTTTTTGTTCTCTTTTACCAGGCTTTTTCTTCTCTTCCTCAAAGGTTTTTCTTCTCTTTCACCAGACTTTTTCTTCTCTTTCACCAGGCTTTTTCTTCTCTTTCACCAGACTTTTTGTTCACCAGGCTTTTTCTTCTCTTTCACCAGACTTTTTGTTCTCTTTCACCAGGCTTTTTCTTCTCTTTCACCAGGCTTTTTCTTCTCTTTCACCAGGCTTTTTCTTCTCTTTCACCAAACTTTTTTTTCTCTTTCACCAGGCTTTTCTTTCTAATTCACCAGGCTTTTTCTTCTCTTTCACCATTCTTTTTCTTCTATTTCACTCAGCTTTTCTTCTCTTTCACCATGCTTTTCTTCTCTTTCACCAGGCTTTTTCTTCTCTTTTACCAAACTTTTTCTTCTCTTTCACTAGACTTTTTCTTCTCTTTCGCCAGACTTTTTCTTCTCTTTCACCACGCTTTTTCTTCTCTTTCACAAACTTTTTTCTTCTCTTTCACCAGACTATTTCTTCTCTTTCACCAGGCTTCTTCTTCTCTTTCACCAGGCTTTTTCTTCCCTTTCACCAGGCTTTGTCTTCTCTTTCATATACCTAGATCATTTAACCATATCATATAACCGAATCATATAGATAGATAATTTAGCCAGATTTGCGTCAGGTGTCAGGTTTTTTCATGGGTGAAAGGGGCGAAGATGCTCCCCGAATTGATAATCATGACCCATAGCTGACATGCTAGCGTCAAGGTTGACGAGCCATAGCTGACATACTATCGTCATGGTTGACGAGCCATAGCTGACATACTATCGTCATGGTTGACGAACCATAGCTGACCAAGACCCTTTCCCACCTCTCACTTGGCACCCCCCAGTAATAGCCGTGGGAATGGGTAACGGATGCAAGGATCGCCATAGTCCCCACGATCGTTGAGTCTGCTGAGGAAACCTTGCCCTCTCTGTTTTTTAGCTGCACTCAGTGACTGATAAAATGTTGCAGTAAGGAAGGTAATCGTGTATATATTGTTTGGGGGAAGGGGGGCAAACAGCGCCCTTGGTTTGAAGGCATCTTTGTATTTCCGGGGTCAAGTCTCCAGAAGTTTGAGAACGGTCACGTGATTTTGGGGTCTCGTGACTGCATGATTTTGGGCTGAGTGAGTGAGTGTTCGTCTGACTGTGGTCCAGTGTGGTCGTGTGTAGCTGTTGTGGTCAACAAGTAGTCTGGTTTGTATTTTTCTGCAGAAATTGTCTTCCAGGTGTTGTTTTTGGGTACTTGGTATGTTTCTTGTTTGTATGTTGGATTGCCATATGGCAGGGCAACCTGCCAGCATATCATCGTTGTTTTCTGTGAGCCATTATTTCTATTTTCATCCAGTCCATTCGTTAAACGTCTTACTAGAAATATTTACGTCAAGTTGTTGAGCTGTTGCAAGGCGTACTGTGCCAGCTAATAGTTGCTGTAGAGCTTGGGTTGTGTCTCAGCGCTGAAGAAAGTGTTTATCTACTTCAGGTTTATTTACTTCGGGTTTAACTTTCGGGTGGAAGATAGGAAGATCTTCACAATAATTTGAGACTAGATTTAACATTATTTTGAGACCAGTTTGCTGTCATGTGGATACCATTTCAGTTAACTGCATCGGTTTTGATGCCCAGTTAGAGGCACATACTGCCTTTAGCCGCCATAATCCGCCCTCAAGCTCTGCCTCAACATCTTCACACCGCATCGGCTACAAACAAACACCAGCTCGCAGTTCTAGGTAGAAATTCTGAGCTTACTATGGAAAGTTGTGTCCCTTTGCTTAAGCTTTTTTTTAGGTAAAAATGTATGGAACAGTTTGTAATTCTCAGTCATTTGTCTTTCTCCACCCCTCCCACCCAACCCCACCCCTTCTTTAGGAATCTTCGTCCATATTTTATCTTTCATAGTTATAGACGTGGATCCAAGGTTGTCTTAGCCACAGAAGTGCATCTCTCTTCACTTAACTTGGACTATAGAGTCGGTTAATGAAGGTAATATTGAGTTAGCAACATGCAGCATTTCGTGAGAGAACGGAGCACTTGAAAGGACTGGAACGATGCCAGGAATGAAGCCCCCATTCTAGAAAGTTACCTGTAAAACCTGAGCACTCCAGAGTTGCAGAAGGGCGTTTAAGTTTGTAAACTACGATGTTTAAAAAAATCTTAAACTTATGTTAATTTTTTAGAAGTGTCCTCCAAAATAAAGCACACGTGATATACCAGAAGTATTTTAATCATGTTTGTACTAGAAACGTTTTCTTAACATTAATTAAATCTTGCTGTTTATTCACTTTGTTGTCTGTGTTGTTGTTCACTGTATATTGCCTTCTCCTCAAAGAAGGACAGTTGATCATACTAGTGCATTAGATTTTTTATTTAGAACAAAATTTCTGGTCGTTAAAAACATTCTTCTTGTTCAAAAGCAGCAGTTGATTCTTTTTAGAAAAGACAGTGCAGCATTAGGCAAAGGTGTATATTTATGACGTGGTACACCATTTCCGTTAACTGTTAGACTTTCTAGGCTCTTCATGATACATTTGTCATGGAAGGGTGATATTTTATAATTTGTGGTTACAGTAATCACATGCCGACAACAATGTTATGAGTTCGATTCTCCATTGGGGCGGGTTTTTTTTTAACCGATTGCCACAGCGGTCCGCCAAGTCACAAGAATTATATATCCGTGATTTGGCCGCGAAGAATTAGAAAAATATTTTGGCCAAACACCATAAGAAATAACATGTTGTTGACAGAAATGCAGATGAAGCCACTGACAACAATTATTGAAGAAAGACGCTGGCGATGGTTGGGACATGTGCTCCGAATGACTAACAACTCACTACCAAAAATAGCACTAAGATGGACACCACAGGGGAACAGAAATAAGGGTAGACCAAAAGAGACATGGAGAAGAACAACAGAAAGGATGTTGAACAATAGAGGGCTCACCTGGGCAAGAGCAAAAAAAAAAGGCAAGGGACAGGCATTTGTGGAAAACCGTTGCAGAAGCCCCCATGTGCCCTGGGCACTTAAGGTTCAGAGAGAGAGAGAGAGAGAGAGAGAGAGAGAGAGAAAGAGAGAGAGATTGATTTGCCTGCGAAAACAAAAGCAACGAAGATATGTGCTGCTCTCCCTACCTCACAATGCTCTGGTCTAGAAATATAAGTGCACTAGCATTTTACACGCAAAGGCCATGCAAATGCCATAATTATATTAAAAAAAAACACATATATAAATATGTATTTCCCGAAATCATTGTCAGCTGTCCAATTTGGCAAATGGCACAGCAATAACTACCACGAGCACGCTAATAATGTCTTTTCAATAATAGATGGCATGTGACAATTGTGGCCAGTTTTGACACTGATTATCATTCAGAGCTTTACTGGAGAAATGGCATGTCGTGTCTGCTGGTCTTCCATTATATAGACAACTTATTCTTAGTTCTGTAGTTCGCTAGTTGCGTACCTTGTCTAAGCTGCCCCTTGTGTACTTTAAATAATATGTTGTATAATATTATAAGTAATATAATTAATATTATTAAGATGTGAAAGTGCAATAAGAACACAAAATGGACAACTGGTCAGTGGAGAAAGAGAAAAAATTGAAAGATGGAGGGAACACTTTAACACCTTACTAAACAGAACACAAGCAGCACAAACAATAGACATACCTCAAGCAAAAATGGAACTAAACATCAATACAGGACCAATAACAATAAATGAAGTAAAGGAGGCGATAAAGAAGATAAAATCAGACAGGGCACCAGGTGAAGATGAAGTGACTGCTGAGATGTTGAAAGCAGAGGAAACAGAAACACCAAAACAACTTTGCCGAATATTACAACAAATTTGGGATCTAGAAAAAGCCCCAGAGGAGTGGAAAACTGGGCTTATAGTAAAACTACCAAAGAAGGGTGACCTCAGAGATTGCGGGAACTGGAGAGGCATTACCATACTGCCACTCACCAGTAAAGTATTTTGCAGAATAATCATCAACAGAATTGTACCAACACTTGAGGAAAAACTTCGGAAAGAGCAGGCAGGATTTAGGAAAGGAAGATAGACCACATATTTGTACTTAGACAAATATTACAACAGGCAAATGAGTGGCATAGCAGCTCACCTGGGCAAGAGCAGAAAAAAAGGCGAAGGACAGGCATTTGTGGAAAACCCTTGCGGAAGCCCCATGTGCCCTGGGCACTTAAGGTTCAGAGAGAGAGAGAGAGAGAGAGAGAGAGAGATAATATTATCTTTTTTTCAACCCTATTTCTTTTTAATGTGTGAATAAAGTACTTAGCTTATACAGTTTTATACTTATGAATGTAGATGGCTCTCATGCTTCAAAGATTAAGCTATTTATTCCAAATTTATGCTGGCGTATGATACTATCAAAGTATAATATGTACATAGCACCAGCAATCTCACACTCTATGAAATCTAGCAGACTGCCATGGTTATGACATGAAAAGAAAAACAGAAGATGGTCTTGCATGGTGAAACATTGATACTTGCATATGCACAAGAAGTGAAAGAGAAAAGACAAAGGGGGCGGGCCAAAGCAAAGAATAAAGAGTGTGAAACAAGACCTAAGAGAACTCGGAGTAAACAACTGGAGAGAATGCCAGCAACAGAGACTATTTCTGCAGCAGTGAGCCTTAAAAGCTTGAAAAGCTGGAGACAGGTGTGTGTGTGCGCGCACGCATGTGTATGTGAGAAAGAAAGAAAGAAAGAGAGAGAGAGAGAGAGAGAGAGAGAGAGGTGAAATACGATACCGTAACATTTACTGATCAGATCAACATCATCATGTGACAGCTATCATTTCTAACCGGAGAGATCGAACTCTTTAATTTCTATCACCTCATTTAATGAGTTACTACCATCCATCTTGTCAGAATGCCCGGTATCTTTTTCTTCAACCTCTCCCCCCCCCCCTTTTCCCCATTTATTTTCGCCCCTGTTATGTTGGTTTTCACCCCCACCCCCTTTTCTCGTTACGCATCCAGCGTACGTTATTTACCAATTCATAGTCTCATTTAAATTTGTAACTGGTTCTTGTTAAACCTTGTGCATTTCACTTGCGTATCTCAGCTAGTAAATCACCTTGTATAGTTTAGCGCGTACGTCGTCTTGTATATCTCAGCTTTAGCGTTCTTCTGAGAAAGTCCAGCTTTGGGTTGCCTCGAGCTACGTGCCCCTGCTCTTGTTCTACAATTTGTGAAGTTTGTGTCTGCGTAACGAAAACAAAGGTCACAGAATGCTCGAGCTTTGCCCAGACAAGGAGCGTGAACTTAAGAATAGGTGTGATTGGTTTATTATGGACACCCTGTTTCGGCACTTTTGTGATTACAAGAACTGATTCTATTCACCCAGTACGCCATGCACTGTTGTCTACTCGCCCGTCTGGGCGTTTTTCACTTCTGCATAATCTTCCTTGCTTTTTTTGTCTCCCTTGCCTTGTTCATTATTTTGGGTCAGGATGACCTCAAGAACATTAACCTTTTCTTATCTTCTATACATTCGATTTATTTAGCGTTTCCTTTAAACATTTAGTTTCATTTAGATGTTATTTTTTCCCTTTGCTTTTCTTGTGCTCTAATGGAAGAGTTAATTTTATGAGAAGAAGCTATATACAGACGTATAACGTGAATAACTTATAATTTTTATATATAATGAAGAAAAATTGGAAGAGGTGGAGAGTTTTGAATATCTTGGATCACTACTAATTTCTTGTCTATTTCGTTAGTTGTTTTCCAGCTTTCACATGCATAATTGAGGGTGGATATTACATTTGAATTGAATCATCTTAACTTGGTTTTTGTGCTTATAACTTTTGAGTGTCATATGTTCTCAAGATTCTTGAAGATCTTCTTCTTCTTCTGCGTTCGAGGTTGTTGGTCACATCAGATCTTGAACCCTGTCGACATGGCAGAGCCCGCAGCCTCTCCAGATCCTGATAGGAGTCCCAAAGCTTTTGCCCCAAGCTTGTGTCTTCTGGCCATGTCTCATGCCTCAGGTCTGCATAGTTTGGGCACTCTTGAAGGATATGATCTGGAGTCTGGACTCCGCTGCCATATGAACAGTCGTCTGTGTGAGACATTTTTAAGTCGATGTAGGTGGCTTAGTAGTCTGTGGTGGCCTGTCCTTAGGCGGAATGGGATTGTTTGCTGATGTTTTTGTAGCTGGTGTATTGGATCTGGTTCGTTGTTACATTTCAGTTGCTTTTTCCATTCAGATCTGCACTGGTTACGGATTATTCTTGAGGGTCAATGCTGCTTTTGCAATTCTAACTTCCTTTCTGGTGTGGCCATCCTGTTCTATGCAGCTGCCAAGGTATGCAGATTGATGTACTTCTTCAACACATGTCCTTTCTACTGATATTTTTCCTGCGTGGTTAATAGGAAGTTTCATTATTTTAAAATAAATAAATTTTAAAATTTTAAAACACTGAATTCATATCACATTTTCTATAATAACAAGACTAGAGAGAGAGGCCGAAGGAAAAAAAATAATTAGCAGGGGAGGGGGCACGAGCAAACATTGTTTGAGAATCCCTGAGTTGGAGACAAGTCTAACAGAACGTTTTATTCAAAGTTTAAAGTTTCCGCCAGTTGTGGTGTGCATTATGTGCGGTCCGTTAATTGTATGTGTTCATAATTTGCGACACGTCATAAACTGTGATGTGGTAGAAGACCATGCCATTCAGGCGAGCTACATTTCTCTTTCTGACTTATCGTTCATCCATTGGTGGCGATTTATTATGAACTTGGGTTCTCTTCTTCGTGATAGGCTATGTGAAAGATCGTAAAATAACTGGGATTTCTCAAGTAATTGTGAGGAAATGGTAATATGAAAAGACATAGAATACTGGATTTTCTCAAGTAATTGTGAGGAAATGGTAATATGAAAAGATAGAATACTGGATTTTCTCAAGTAATTGTGAGGAAATGGTAATATGAAAAGATAGAATACTGGATTTTCTCAAGTAATTGTGAGGAAATGGTAATATGAACAGACATAGAATACTGAATTTTTTCAAGTAATTGCGAGGAAATGGAGAAAGAAGACAACCCGCTTTCTGAGCGTAATCTGGCCTCAAGGGCTGATCGAAAAAATCCATTTGCCGGATTAGCGCGGCAGAAATACTCAGAGATCAGAGCCAAATGTTTGAAGGAAGGCAAGCAATTTGAAGATCCTGAATTTATGGCTGAAGACTCATCTGTCTTCTTCAGTATGAAACCTCCCTTTCCTTTGGCTTGGAGATCTCCTCACGTGAGTCTTTATTCCACTTTTAACCAAAAAAAAAAAAAAATGCTTGTGTGAATGATGTAGTTGCAATAAACAGTGGGGGCTCATTATTTTTGAAGAAAAGGAACTGTGTATAAACGATGAAACAAAATAACTTCATTATTATGTCAATGTAAGTATTATTTCTTTTCTGTAAAAATAAATATACCAACACTGCAACGAGATCCTCTAAAGATTTGAATTTCCATGGAAATTTGTGATAGATTATTCTCGGGGAATCTTGCAGAAAACTGAATCACAGGAAGTTGCATTGAACATACAGAGAGAGAGAGAGAGAGAGAGAGAGAGAGAGAGAGAGAGAGAGAGAGAGAGAGAGAGAGACTGGACCCTTGCCCTATGCGAAACGTCTTTTCCTGGATTAGCTAATCCATCAGACTGAGTCATGTGACGGCTGAACTGCTTTACAGTTGATGAGCAATGAGTGAGTTAAAAAGATCAACGCCTGGGGTAGAACTGGCCATAATCGATAATAACGCGGACTCTCCGACTGAAAGCAGTGAAATTATCGTCGACACCCGCCGCCGTCGCCCTCCAGTCGACCCAGCTCGACCCAGAGAATGGGTACTCGGTGCGATGTGTCGAGGACAAAAATCTCTTCCTACACCGTGAATCACACTGGATTATAGCGCACATACTATGTCAGTATATGAAAGTTACGTAAGACCGATTTTAAGAAGCAATTCGACTACATAAAACATAGACGTGCTCCGAGTTGCAGCAAGTCAGCAACAACAACAACAGGAACAATAACAACATTAACAACAGAAAAAACAACAGCAACAATAACAACAACAACAACAAAAACAACATCATCAACATTAACAACAACAGCAGCAACAACATCAGCAGCAGCAGCAACAACAGCAGCAACAACATCAACAACAGCAGCAGCAACAGCAGCAGCAACAAGAACAACAGCAACAAGAACAACAACAGCAGCAACAACATCAGCAACAGCAGCAGCAACAACAACAGCAGCAACAATATCGGCAACAGCAGCAGCAAAAAGAACAACAGCAACAAGAACAACAACAGCAGCAACAACAACAACAGCAAAAACAAGAACAACAACAGCAACAAATCCTCTAAAAGAGAATATAAATCGCAGTTCAACTCTAATTTACATAAATTGAGGAGCCGTTGCAGCAACATCAAAGGCAGTTTTTAAACTGTCCGATATTCCAGTAGAAAGGGTGGGAAAAAAACCCCCGCTTTAGTTTGAGCATTTTAAAAACATTAACAATACATGAATAGGACTATGTTTCCTTCAGAATTTAGTTTCTGTGGCAACCGAAATGCTTTCCAAGACTGAAGACACTGCAGCAGAAGGTAATCAGATAATTGTCCTGGATGATCTAAAGATAATTGTGCGGGTTTTAAACCAAAAAAAAAAAAAAATGTACGGTGCAACAGACTTTATATCGTTTATTTTTAATAACACAAAAGAGAAGGAACATGATGGTGGCTTCGGGTAGAATAGTTAGACGAAAGCTGGTTTTGTGTGTGTGTGTGTTTTTAATAACGATTTCATTGTTCTTCTGTTTTTGTCTCTATTGTTTATTTCTCGCTCCGTTTACCTTTTATTTTAACTGCAGCACACACCTTCGTTAACTCAACTTCATTAGAACAGAAGGACTTTTGAAACGCAAGAATAATGGGATATTCCATGAGTATTTCACGAGTAAAGCCAAAAATTAGAAACCAAGGATAGATTTTTAAAAAAAGTAAAATCCCCCAGTTTCCATGCCATTAAGGTATAAAGAGGACACGGTGTTAGGCCCGTATTTCCAAGGCCTTCGACACATAAAAGTGTGACGTGGTCAGTATCACACCTGGCCGCATTTACCTTCCCAGATGACCTTCTCACTGCTGGGACTTGAACCCCGTACAACCCGGTTGGCTGATCGAACGTATAATCACTCGGCCAATCAGGCTGCCAAGCGGCCACACGATACTAAATGTAAACGAAATAACGTCTTATGTGCAAAACCCATTAATACTCTAATTAATACATTAGTACATAAAACTCTAGCAAATCTGTGAACAGTCCCGAAACTTGTATTTCCAGTCCCAGTTGCATTTCTTTCTCTTTGCCCGCGGGATGAAGTCTAACCAAACGACGTCGCATTTGCCGAAGGAAAAGTCATTTTCGTCATTCGACATTGGCTGAGGCTACTGGGACCAGTTTGTCTGACCTACATTGCAACTGTGCATGTCCCTCTGAGGAATATTGGACCCCCGAAGAGATCTGACCACACACCCTTCTGATCTGGAGTCAGACGCGCTACCGTTGCGCCACAGGGCCCGCCGATATACTTTACTGAATAGGGTATGAGTACATGCTCAGTGGTCAGTGCTCATTAGCAGAAGACCTCCACAGTGCCCATGCGCAGAAGACATTCGCGGTTGTCCGTGTGCCCGGTGTCAATAGACACTCCTTTCGAGATTTGGGTCCGTTCTTACATGACTGTATCCGCGTCTTTCCTTCATAGACGTTCACGTGGTTACCGGACCTGAACTCAAGATTTGTAGCTCACGTGAGCATGCACCTTATGGTAGTGCGTTTGACAATATGAGGCCGTGGAAGAATGAATGTAACAACATTTATTAAAGAAATGATGGACTATCAAACACAGTGAGTGATGATCAGAATGTTGAAGATTGACCTGGATGCTCTTACTTATATGGAGAAGAGGTTAGCGCAACTGACATTTTATGCATAATTTTACAGACAGCTTTACAAAATACTGGAAAGAGAATTTGGAAAATGTATCGAGAATTGGCCATGGCACCTAAATAATTTTTTTAAATGGATAGGCGAGAGGAAACTAACAATGCATGTGCTCCAAACGACATGAGTAATAAAAATCTGTTGTGCGCATTTACTCGCTGTCTTCAGTGACGTGAATGACCAGGGCTTCCGCAGCGGCTGCCGCTGAAACCTTTCTTAAGACTGCGCCACAGCTGGCGGTGCACATTTCTGTAGCCGCATCATTCCGGACTCTCGTGTAATTAACCGTAAATTTACAGTGTTTTATAGTTTACACCAGATCGACTGTATTCAAACTCTTTTTACATTATTTTTTGCAGTAAGACATGGCACGTGAAACACGTGTGAAAGTTTTAAAATGTTATTGCCTTGTTATGCCTTGTTTTCAGCTCGGAGGTGAACAGCCTGGTTGGAGAAACGCATTTTCTTTATTCAAGAAGGAATATTGGACAGTCGTTTTATCATTATTATTATTGTTATTATTACTACTACTATTACTATTTCTGCCGTGCAGACTTGCTTTGGTGATAATGTTTCTCCATCTTGTGCAGTCCTTGGTGTTTTCGATCAACTCATATGTTTTTTTTTCCTTTCCATGTCTCTTGATCAGTTCACAGAGATATTTCTCCCTTGACGTCCCTCTTCCTTTCTTCCCCTGAATTTTCCAGTTGGTACTAGGTTTTCCAGCTTCTGTCTTCTCGTGACATGTTCAAGAAATTTTGACTGTCTTTTTTTATTATTACTCTAATTATTTTTTTTTGTCCTTGAACTTCTTTGTGGACTTCTTCGTTTGTTTGGTTTTTTTTTCTGTTTATCCAGGGCATCCGTCGCTTGTCTCTCCAAAACCACATTTCTGTTGCTCCCATTTTCTTGTCCACGTTTCACAGGCATATAGCAAGATTGGCTCTTTATAGCACTATAATACTCTCTTCATCACTATTGAGCAACGTATTCCTATTTTATGTTACATAAATACGAGCTTGGAAAAAAGTTTTCTTACAAATACATTTGTTAAAATTATTGAAAATACGGTTCCATGTGAACTGAGCATTTTTTGCTGTCAAAATATGGCGGGTTATTGACTGTTTTATGGTGCTCAGTTTCGTAAGCACTGTTATGTGGATCTGAAACAAGGTTTCTCAACCTGGATTCCATGGGACTCTAGGGTTCTGCGACGGATCCGCAGGAGATCTGCCAGAGATCGTGATTGAAAATTCCCTCCTAGGGCCCTTCGCGGAACACTAGGACTTAGTTACCAGCTTTTGTTTTTGTCCAAGATAGGCTGGTTAAAATGTCACTTTTAATTCTACTGATTTAGAATGGGCAAATTTCAACGAACAAATCAGTAAGTGTGAATTAAAATATGATCAGGGTTTGTTGGGCTAATTTCAGCGAACAAATCAGTAAGTGAGAATTAAAATATGATAAAAGTTTGTAGAGTGTACAAAAAAGAATGATTGCAAGGGACTGCTGCACTGCATAGCTCATTAGAGTTGTTGTGTCGCTATTGTCAATCTCCACGTTGGGCTTTTTTGCGATATTTCTATTTTTTAAATAACAACTTGTAACGCTGTCCATTACACTACTTATGATATTCTTCTGCTGCACCTCATCAAACTGACCAAACGTTATAATTTCCCCTTTCTCTGATTTATATATTATCAACTTTCTTGGTTACTTCAATGCTCTGCTTATATTTTCTTTACTGGTTGTTCCTCTTGTTCTACTATCTGTTCGAAACAAATATCTAGTTTTTGTGAATGAAATGTTTTTTAGCTGGTACTATCAGAATCTGCCGCGTTTGTGAGAGAGAATGGCGTAGATGTCTGAGCGAAGGATGAGGAAGATTTTGTAGAAGAATATTTGTCAGCGGATATACAGAGATTTGTGAAGATACACTGACAGATCCTAGTACTCTTAGTTAAGATATCAGTTGTTTCACAGCGCGCAAAGAAAAAGATTTCAGTGCAAACAAAATGTGTGCTCCCTTAGAAAAATTGTTTAAAAAAAACGGAAAGACGAAAAAAATGTGAAGGATAGTTCCATGTAACTAGTTCACACGTACTCGCCCTACACACACGCGCACGCACGCACGCGCACGCGCACGCGCACGCGCGCACACACACACACCCTCATTGCCCTCTAAACAGGGCTATGGCAGGTAAAAACAGACACCTGGATACCTGGTTGCCATGGCAACATTAGAAATACCGCTGTGCCAGACTCGCTGCTGAAAATCTTTCACACCTCCAAGGACTGCGAAGTGTAAAGGTTTCAGTCATCCATGAGGAAGGCGATGAGAAGAAGGCATGATGTGAGAGAAAGAATATTAAACATGGCAGCTATCTTGTAGGTCGCGACATATTCTTTAACATTCACGGGGCAAGAGTTGGTTTCCTTCAGGAAAAAAAAAGAACTGTGGATTCTTCTTCGTCGTCGTCTTCTTTTTTTTCTCCTCCTCCTCCTCCTCCTCCTCATTCTTATTCTTCTTCTTCTTCTTCTTCTTCTTCTTCTTCTTCTTCTTCTCCTTCTTCTTCTTTCAGTTTCGTATGCTCAGATTTCTAAACAGATAGTCGGGTTGCCTCCATGAATCCTACTGTCAGCGGGAGGTCGTTGTAGGAACCTTAGAATTTCTCCTCTGTGCTTCTCTCTCGAGGCCATACCTGGGCTTTGAGGTCTCTGTATAAGGTGCAGGTCTGTGGTATGTGTTCGAGAGGCTAGGGGCTATTTAGGCATATGCATTGGGCTATTGGCGCAGCCTTTTTCTTGTGGAGATGAGCGTTGGATCTGCAGTGCCCGGGGTCGCAACCTGAAGGTTGTGGTTTGTTGTTGTTGTTGTTGTTGTTGTGTATTTAGTCCTAGCAAGGGGTCATATGGTTATCTGTTGTTTGTTCCCTGCCTCCAGGTGTTTTGGCATTTCCTTTTTACTTGTGTTTTCACTTTCCTTTTTGCGATATTCTGTGCATGAATTGTTCTGTCTTTGTGTCTTTCTTTGCAAGTCTGTCGGCTGTTTCATTTCTTGCAGTGTAAACTGCAGATTTAAAAAAAACCACCCCCACCCCCCCCCCACACACACACACACGCACGCACGCACACACACACACACACTGAATGAAACGTGAACAGATTCAAGAAGACATTACACTTTAAATGATGAATGAAATGACAGGTGAGAATCGAGGTGGTTTTCTTAAAAGACCATCGATATAAGCAGATAGCTTTTTTTAATTATTTTGAATCTTTGGGGACGAAGATACGGTCCGGTTTGGCAATCAGCGACCCGAAGCTGACATGCCAGCATCAGAGTCGGCGAACTATAGCCGACCAAGGCCTTATCCCATCTCTCCGTTGGTGCTCCCAGTAACAGGCCTAGCCTGGCTAATGGAGCAGGGGTCCCCATAGTCGCCATAGTCTTCATGGCAGTGGAGTCTGCCAAAGAAGTAGTGCACACCCCCTGTTTTTTTATACTTCTATTTAAGGACTGAAAAAAATAGCCATCATAACCCGCTCCCAAACCGACATTATGATGTTCCTCGGCATCTTCTCCGCATAGGCTGCAAAGACCAATAGCTCCTCCAGGGAGGACGAAGAAGAAGAAGAAGAAGAAGATAATGATGAAGTCTTCGCAGAGTCCACATAAACATAACGTCAAGGGAAGATAACTGACGTACGGGGCAGATACGATGAATGGCGAACAAGATCTAGCTATTAACTTTGTCTCATCCTCCCACAGTGCACACGGAAGCAGACTTATCTTATTTCGGCCTGGCCAACAAAGAAGGGTCTTGCTTCAAAGCTGGGAGGGGGGAGGGAACGGGGATGCGCCTTTCCTTGGTTTAAGAATGGACATTGAATTATTCTCTGTGGGTGTCTGAGTGGCGAAGTGATTAGTGCACTGGTCTCTCATGGCGAAGGTCGGAGGTTCGAATCCGGCCGGAGGCACCCCAATCACCCAGCTGTAGAAATGGGTACCCTACTTCTTCTGGAGTTGGGGAAGGAAAGGCGACCAGGCGTGATACTGACCAAATCACCCTATAATGTGTTGACAGGTCAAGGAAAATATGGGCACTAACACCATATCCCTATGTGCCACTAAGGCATGGCAGGATTACCTTTATCTTTACCTTTTTTTTTTAACTGTTACTCAACTTTTTCTGCGCGTAATTTCGAAGTTAGGATTCGACCTTCTACCAGCATATTTTTCCCTTCACCCACTTAGTTTCTCGCTGGTTGCGTTAGAAGTTATTTAATCAATGGTTAATACTGAAAACTGAAAATTCTCCCGATATATACTACTGATCCTATCCTACTGGGTTCAAGTCCCCACGCTGTGGATTTTTCCTGGTACCACCGCACTGAAAAGGTCCAGGGGTTCACCAAGCTTCTAAAAATAGGTACCAGAGAAATCTGGGAAAGTAAATGGGGCCAGACTTCATACTGACCACATCAGACTTTCATGTGCCGAAGGTCTTCAAAATATGGACCTAACACCGTATCCGCATTATGCCTTAATGGCATGGAGACAGGGAATTCGCCTTTACCTAATACTGGAAGTTAATGAAAGCGGGTAGCAGAACAATTAATTTTAAAAAAAATTAATATTGCTGAAAAAAAAAACATGATGAAGGATGACACTTCAAGCGCTGATCAACATTTGGCTAAACCGCGCTTCTTTCTGTTGCTGAAATTGACATTTAACAAACTAAATTGGAACTTTGAAGAGTTCTTCTCTCTCCTATTTTGTTACGCAACTTTCCTGCTTTGCACACAACGTTGCGTGAAGCTTTTAAGATGCTGCCAAATCTGCTTTACCTTTTCTGCCTGGTAGGCTTTCATGAACAGTTTATAATTTTTTTGTTGTTTTTTACTCTGGTTCCTATTGGGTTTTTTGTTTCCTTTGTCTTCTTGTCTTCATCGGGCCAAAGTGGCTTTCTTCGCTTGTCAACTTCAGACCGAAATGTTTGCAGTAATGAAGACATGTACTGTTACGAAATAACTTTTGTTTTTTGTCTGTTTTGTAACTTAAAATGAAACTGTCAGCATGGAAAGTACGAGAGGCGTTCAGAAAGTAATGCACGACATCGTTTTTCTCAGGAGCTGTTTATTAAAAAAGCATGAAATTTATACACAAAATAGATGGATATGTCATGTAAACATATGTATTATTTAACATAATCCGCATCAACTTGTATGGCTTTACGCCAGGGCGAAACAAGTGAATGTATTCCTAGCCCTTACCAGATTTTCTCTTGATTATGTAGCCATTTCTTCGTTGCATGATTCACACCTTCGTCATCTTCAAATCTTATCCCTCGGAATGCATCTTTAAGTGGACCAAACAGATGAAAATCAGAGGGTGCCAAATCGGGACTATAGGATGGATGGGGTAGCACAGTCTAACTCAATTTGGTGTTGCCAGATTTGTATGAGGGCACACATTGTTGTGAAGGAGAAGCAGGTCTGCTGGATTCTTGTGCTGCCGAACTCTGCGAAAACGCTGATTGAGTTTTTTCAGTGTCTTAATGTAAGCTTGCGAATTGATTGTATCTCCTTTTTGCATAACATCCACAAGAATCAAGATGTCCGAAAAGACAGTGATCATGACCTTTCCAGCTGAGGGAGTTGTCTTGAATTTCTTTCTTCATGGTGATTGCGGATGATGCCACTCTATTGACTGTCCCTTTGTCTCAGGTTCAAAATGATGTGCCAAGGTTTCGTCACCCGTTACGATCTTAGCCAAAAATGTATCTCCCTCAACATTGAAACGCTTCAACAGTTCAGAAGAAATTGGTTTCCTTTGCAATCGATGTTCATTTGTTAGACTTCAAAGGATCCATCTTGCGCAAACCTTAGAAAATCCGAGAGCTTTTATAACTGCATTTGCATTACCATTACTGACTGACAGCTTTAAGGCCAATTGTTAAGAAGTGATACGCCTATCAGTAAGAATACTGTCCTCGGCGCATTTCAACATTTCTGCCTTGGTGGGTGTGGCAGGACGTCCACAGCGCGGCCAATCATGCAACTCCTTATCTCCACTTATTGATTCTCTAAACCTAGCAACTGACTGTACTTCTGTCGACTGCAAAACTTCCATACACATCACATAGACGCTTGTGAATGTTCGAAACAGTTTCCTTCTCTGCAATGAGAAGTTCTATCATAATTCGCTGTTTATATCGCAAGTTGCTAACGCGCTACATTTTAACAGATAGGGCAGCCATATTCTTTGGCTGGTTTTGGTGCAGTTTGGTTCACACAATCGGCACGTGGCGTGTTTAAAGAGTGCAAAATGTCATGCTTCTATCTTCATTCATTCATTTGCATGTCCCTTGAGGAACTTTGCCTCCCTAACAGCTCTCTTGTAGGCCTCTCGGTTGTGATCAAGATGGCCTGCTGCTGATGCAGCTGATGCATCCATTTGCAGATCATCAACGATGTCTTGCAGCCATCTTCGCCTTGGTCTTCCTCTCTTTCTTTTCCCCATTATCTACCCTTTTAAGATGGTCTTCTCTGGATTATCATGACGTTTAATGTGTCCAAAATATTTAAGTTTTCTCTATTTAATCCTCTTTACTAGCCAGCCTTCTTCGATATTAAGTTCTTGTAGTTTGGATATATTTGTTCTTTTTTTGTCCATGATATTTAAAGAACTCTTCTGTAGCATTTACATTCAAAGGCATTTATGTGTTTCTCAGCTGTTTTGTTAAGTGTCCAGGTCTCATAAGCATATGTTGCGATAGGAAAGATGCATGCCCTTAAAAATCTTAATTTTGTAGTTCTGTTTGTTCCTCTCCACAGCTTCTTTAGTTGTTTTACTTTCTGGTGAACGATAGGTGTCCTCCTTTTAATTTCTCTCATTGTATCTCATTTTTTAGTTAGTAATGATCCAAGATATTCAAAACTCTCCACTCCTTCCAATTTGTCCTCATTGATACATATATCAGCTTCATCAATTTAGTTTTCTTCGCGTTAAGATAGAGGTTTTGCTCTTCGCTGATCTTACGGACTGACATAATTAGTTTTTTTCCATTCCTCTTTGTGTTGTGGGCAGTAATACTGTGTCATCAGCATATCTAATCTCTGATATTTCATGACCTCCAATTGTTATGGCATCATAATATCCTTTGTCTACATCTTCTCTAACATTCCTCATTACATTTTCAGTATACAAGTATTGTATATATTGTCCTACAGGCGACAATATGCACCCCTGACGGACCCCTTGTTATTTGTCAAACCAAGTTGTTGTTTCACCATCAACTTGGTTTGACATAAAACAAGGCTATCTTCATTACTAGCTGAAAAAAAAGATGTGGTGCATTACTTTCTGAATGCCCCTTGTAATTCAGGGCGAAGAAAAAAAAGATAGGGACAAATATTTTTTTAAAAAACACACAGATTCGCTACCATGTGAAAAAACAGTAACAATTATGGGTGTGAAGACAATTTTAAATGCGATTCGTGAAATACGTATAAAACTGTATGCAATGAATAAGATAGATATATACCGTATATAAAGAATATTATATAAGGAAATATAGTAATTAATGAGTCGAACAAATATTTAAAATCATACTAACAGTAAACCTTTTTGGGAACGAAGAAGAAGAAGTAAACCTTTAAAGGAACATTTAATAAGTTTACATGAAAAATAACACCGCAGGGTTCTTTCTATTCAAACTAGTCGGAACAAACTATTACAGGCTGGGAAAGACAACCAGGGTCTGTAAATCCAAACAAAACAACAACAACAAAAAACTTTCGCTTTTGCTGGTTTATTTGAGGGAAAAAAAAGAAAGCGTATCTTTTGACAATTTTGGGGGAAAATCTACATGGAGTATTTTATTGGACCTAACATGGTCTTGGGTGGCTATTCTGATGAGCGCCCTTGTGCGCGTGCGTGCGTGCGTGAGTGTGCGTGTTCTTTTGGCAGGTACAAACGGCTACATCCTGCAAATATGAACTTACCTCCGCCATTGCATGGCATCTCCTACAGTAAGGGACAAAAAGAACTACTTTTTTGTCAGCACAGCTGGAGCAAATCCTAGATTCTTTGGCTGCAGTCACGCAGTCATTTTGTTCAAGGTAAAAAAAAAAAAAGGTAAAATCCCCGTTTCCATGCCAGGCATGCATGAGGTACGGTGTTAGGCCTGTATTCTCACGACCTTCGGCATATTAAAGTGTGACGTGGTCAGTATCACGCCTGGCCACATTTATCTTTCCAGATTTCTCTGGTACCAATTTTCAGAAGCTGGGTGGACCTTGGAGCTTTTTTTTTTTTTTTAAACTATGGTGTGTACCAGAAGAAAAAAATTCCCACTGCTGTCCATCGTGTTAATGAAGCAGATTTTTTAACACGTTTACGGAATTCCTTCATAACTTCCAACACATACATCATCAACCTGTTTCCTCAACAGGTGCTGCCAGTTGTGGGAATATGGGAGGAAACTAAGCTAAGTGAGTCCACAGTTTTTTCCTGTACCAACGCATAAGCGCTCTCAAGGTTATGACCGGTTTCATTTTCTGGCCAGGGATTCTCACACGTATTATTGTTTCTTCTTGTTTTGTCTTCTTCCTCATATACATTTCAGTGTTGAAGGTACAAACGGGCGTCTTAATAAGGCTTCACAGTTTGCTTCATACAGTGGGGGATTTAAAGTTTCTGTAATGTCCTCTTCATTCCATCTATTGCGTGGGAGGCGTCTTCCTCTGTTACCTACACATCTTTTTAGTGGTATACTGTCTGACGGTAACAGTGTAACATGGCCAAACCATTGGACTTGCTGTTTCCAGATACAGTATAGTACTGGTGTTACTCAACCTTTTGCTCTGATGGTGTCATTATTGTTTCTTCTACTTGTAGTCTTGTTCTCTGTTTTCTTGGGTTTTTTTTTCTCTCTGGCCATTTGTCGTTGTCAATTATCTTTTTTGAAAATGAGCTCATAGATCTTGGGCTGTCCACTGCTGATCATCATCTTTGGTGTATATATGGCTTCGTCTCTTACGTTTCAATTGTTGTTTTCAGAAATGTGGTTCTCATTTCAGGCCATTTAGACATGCGGTTTATAAGAAGAATGTTGAAGGTACCATGGACAGCTAAGAAAACCAATGAAGAAGTCTTAAGAGAGGATGAAATTAAAAAGCAAATTATAGCAAAGATCAGAGGCAGACAAGCGAGATTTATAGGACATCTCCTGAGAAGAGGAAAACTGGAACACATTGTGGCAACTGGAAAAACTGAGGGAAGAAGAGACAGAGGAAGACACAGAGAGAGAACTTATTGGATGGGCTGTCAGTGTGGCTAGGAAGAAAGTCACCGGCTGATCTCATCAACGCAAAAGACAGGGAATTTTGGAGAGAAGTGATCGCCTACGCCACGCAGCATGGCACTTAGACATTTAGACAGCCTTTAGAACATCAGTGACTCTTTTTTAAACTACAGCTTGAAGATAATTCTTCTTCTTCTTCGTCTTCTTCCTCCTCCTCCTCCTCCATCTCCCTGACTGGGAGCGCGTTATAGTAACTACTTTTTTCAGTCCGTGAGTGGAGTTTAAAAAAAAAGAAGCAAGGGGTGTGCAATACTTCTACTACTCTACCGCTGCGGTCTATGGTGATTCCTGCCCTGTCACCCATGCTGGGTCTGTTACTGGGAGTACCAACAAAGGGCTGGGACATGTTCTTGGTCAGCTGTGGTTCGCCAACCCCGGTACTAGCATATTAATCGCTGATTTATAAATTGGACAGTGTCTTTACCCCCATAGAAGATCACTGATAAAGATGTGTCTAACTGTAATCATTACATCCATATAGCCCCAGTTATTTGCTTAAGATGTTTTGATCTAATCGCGATGTGAACACTGGTCAAACACATAATTGTGCAATTCTCATGTTTTTATTTTAACGAATGTAGTTACAGATGAATTAGTTGCCGATGGGAAAAATAGAAACTTTTGTGCATGTCCTTATGCACCTGTCGCCACCATGGTGCAGTATGTTGCAGTTCATTGCAGTATAAACTAGCCTAGCCTGCATTCTGCGTGCTCTCGCTCAACTTGTTGAATTATTGAAACTAACTGTGAATTAGATGTAGCATCATATACCGTTGCTAAACACACCAAGGAATATATTAGTAAGCAGTCGTTTGCAAGAAAACTGGCATTGTCGTTTCCTTCCGAGCAGCTGTTTATTGGGGTACAGTTCTTATCTATTATCATTTCGACCCAATCAGCTATTTTTTGGGGTACAGTACTTATTTATTATCATTTTCTTCCAAGCAGCTATCTATCGGGGTAAAGTACTTATTAATTCTCGTTTACTTCCAATATCTAGTGGGGGTACAGTACTTATTTATTATCATTTTCTTCCAAGCAGCTATCTATCGGGGTAAAGTACTTATTAATTCTCGTTTACTTCCAATATCTAGTGGGGGTACAGTACTTATTTATTATCATTTTCTTCCAAGCAGCTATCTATCGGGGTAAAGTACTTATTAATTCTCGTTTACTTCCAATATCTAGTGGGGGTACAGTACTTATTAATTAAGAAAATATCGATGAAATTCGTCCTT
Source organism: Achatina immaculata (assembly GCA_009760885.1). Taxonomy (NCBI): domain Eukaryota; kingdom Metazoa; phylum Mollusca; class Gastropoda; order Stylommatophora; family Achatinidae; genus Lissachatina; species Lissachatina immaculata. The sequence goes on along the minus strand of CM019718.1, from coordinate 13,810,057 downwards.
TTATTTTTCTAATTCTGAAAGATAAGGTAAAGGTAAAGGTAATCCTGTTATGCCTTAGAGGCATATAGGGATATGGTGTTAGTGCCCGTATTTTCCTTGACCTGTCAGCACACTAGAGGGTGATATGGTCAGTATCACGCCTGGCTGCTTTTCAACTCCAGAAGAAGTCGGGAACCCATTTCTACAGCTGGGTGACTGGGGTGCCTCCGCCGGATTCGAACCCCCGATCTTCGCCATGAAAGACCAGTGCACTAACCGCTTCGCCAATTCTGAAAACAACTTATTAATTTCTGCGGACTTCCTTAAAGTTCACTGAAACGTAATACTTTTAAAATTAATTTCTTTAAGCCACCTAACTTGGAGAGAAGTTCTGTTATTATTTTGAAAACAAACAAGTCCTGTCATTCTGAAAATAAACATAAGTAATAAAATGAAAATAAACGTTAAAAAGGCCATTTTTAGCACAGTTAGTTTCAATGTGTTGGGTATGTTCGTGTCACCAAAGAATAAATGGTGCAATTTTTTTGGAATTGTTTGCCACACAACACCAGTGCAGAGACTTCAGTGACAAAGCTGCATCTTATCTCTTTCACTCCCGAATGCCATGCTCTGCTAGAATAAATTTTGATAAAAACTTTTGGTAGAAAGAAACTGCCGGGAAGTTAATTGTAGAATATTGTCTGGGTTAGGAATATGCTACTTTTTATTTTATTTAGACCTTGCCTAAAATTCGCTCTGAGTATTTGTTCACGAAGGTGTGTAAGATCAATCAACACTGCCTGTGTTGTTTTCGAGTGAGAGTTAGCAACAGGTAAATCTAAAAAGAAACGAAAAGAAGAAACAAAACAAAACAAAGATTTTTCAACCATCCAAAATGACTCCAAAAGAAGCAGAAATTACGGGGGTCAAAAGGAAAAAAAAAAAGAAGAGAAGTGAGCGGGTGGGTGGGTGAGGAGTGGTTGTAGGTGGATCAGAAAGTTTGCGTGCAACGTGGAATATTTATCTAAGAAGAAGAAAAAAGTGGAGATATGGAAAGAAAATGTGCTGTTTGGATTATATAGTTCTGCAGGCGTCCTACCTGAGAGAGAGAGAGAGAGAGAGAGAGAGAGAGAAGGTAGCTTTCCTGTGACTACACCTCTAGATATTTTGCAACCAGGAGAAGACGCCCTGACATATAGACAGGACCCCCCCCCCCCCCCAACAGGATGAAGCTAAAATCATTTAAAGAAGTGAATCTTTCCGGTTCCAGCTGCTTGCAGTTTAGGAACTACAGTCACATGGTCTCAGTGAAGATTTCCTGGCTTGTTAGCACTGACGTTCTGATAGCCTGCATCACCTCAGTGGCAGAAGAGCTCTACAGTGCGGGTATAAAAAGCGAGGCAGTAAATAGAGATAGTATTCACTTTCGATATTTTCAACAGAATTTTGTCACCAATCGTAGACTTCTTTTTCTTCTACTTACACGCCGTGTGGACTGATCGTTAACGATACTTCTGTTTTTTTTTTTATCTGCAGTTTAATCGGTGATATGGTTGTGCTGTTTTGCGCTAACATTTGAAAGCACATCAGTTCTTTCGCCATCAGCTATACTGTAATCCAGAAAGCATTCATACTATAGATGCAGCTGCTGTTGTTGTTGAAAGTCTACTGATCTAAGTAGAACCTCCGAGAGGAATTTTATAAGCCGGGGCAAAACTGTCCCCCCCCCCCCCCCCCCACTGGTGATTAACCCTACCGTTCTATTTTCATCCGCTACAGGCTATCATTTAAAACAAGAGAAGCCTTCGGCCTCCGATGCCCAGGTTGGAACCCCCCCCCCCCCCCCTTCCCATGCTTTTACTCCTGTTCGTTCCAATTTTCTGCAGCGGTGATCTACATTTGATGACAACACGTTTTGGGTTGTTGTTTCTTGACCGTACTTTTGTGACTTTCTCGTTTCTTGGCGCTAATAACTACGACAACAAAAATGAAATAAAAATGTCCTGTGCTTTTCTTCTGAACAGATTTTTTTTTTTTTGGCTTGCTTTTCATGTCACCTTTCTTTTGTTAATGGTTCTAAAAAGTGTATATATATATATTCTTCGTTGTTGTTTCACTGCTTCTTCCAGCAAATTGTGCCATAAACATTCCTGTGTTGATTTGTTTTTTTTTTCCTCTGGCAGCACAATCAAAACTGATGGAATGTGCGTTGTATCACAGAAAACAATACTGAACCCCCCCCCCTTTCAAAACTCTGAAGATAAATATGTGAGAGAATAAAAGGAAGAATCCTGAAAAAACAGGATAAAATAAACAGAAGATAATAGATAATAATGACTTCTTTCATCCTATAAGATGAGTCTGATGGAGATGGAAATTGCCAGGCGTCGTTTTGTTAGACATCATCTCAGATGATTGATTCTACCAATATTTTGTAATTTACCACAGAAACAAACAATCTTTGTGTTAAAAAGGTCCAATCTCTTTTCTTCTGCACATTTCCTTATTTCTCCATCAGACGATGCAGCACTTCTTACCTGGCTTCATGTGACATGGTCTTTCGCTAGTTCATCCAAGTTCTTGTAACAGGGAGTTTTTTTTTTAAACTTATTTTCAGTCTCTCATGGCTTCCTTCCCTTTCCAGTGGAAAGTTCACCATAAAATATTTGTAGGGAACAACCATCGTCCATTCTTAAAATATATTCCAGACATTTTAAGATGGTAAGGAAATGACAGATAAGATTTTGATATTTCAACAAGGAAAAGAAAACAAAATCGTTACGTGGGGGTATGGTATAGTTTTATATGAATTACTCTTGTATTTAAAAAAATTCTTTTATAGCTACACTAGTCTTTTAGCATTTCTCCTCATAAAACTGGTATAGATATTGTTTGTACTTGAGAGGTGAACAGTTTCCTGTTCTTTCTTTTTGGAAAATGATTTTGTGCCTCTTTATTTTTTTTGTCATTGAACAAACAATGTTTGTGCAAATAAAGAAAAAGGTTAACACATTTTCAACAAAACAAAGTGTACTTAACATTATTGATGTGGTCTGGGATACATCTTGGTTAAGACATCCTCTCTCTCTCTCTCTCTCTCTCTCTCTCTTTCTCTCTCTCTCTCTCTCTCTTTCTCTCTCTCCCTCTCGCTCTCTCTTCTCTCTCAAAACATTTAAATGCTCAAAACCACACGAGGTTTCCACAAGGGTTTTCCACAAATGCCAGTCTTTCACCTTTTCTTCCACCCTAAACCCAGGTGAGCCATCTGCCTCCTTACTCCTGTACCCCTGAGGTTAATACATCTCACATGCTGTTAAATGTGAGGCTGGCAGCTCAAGTGATATGTAAAAGAAATTCCGTGGCTGTATCAACGTTTCTTGAAAATCACACGAAACATTTTTAACTGTTAGCAAACTTTCCAAATTCTCCTTGCTTGAAGACAAAAAAAAAAGTGAATCATCAAAAACACTTCATTTTGGCACCAAGTGAGAAATTTACACGCTTACACCTATTTTAGATCATGGTGCAGTATGACATTAACTGCGGGGGCTGCTTTCTCATACATTTTTTTTTAACATGGCATCTGAAGCATGGTTAGTTTATAGCAAAACTGATGTGCCAAATGGTATAACATGGGGGAGTGTCTTCATAATTACAGATATGACTAGAGGAAATATGTGTTAGGAAATAGACAAGAAACTCTATTATAGTGAGCAAAACAACTAGATCATCAGAAGCAGTACCACATCACACATTATCCTCTGTCTTCTCAAAAAACAAACAAAACAAACAATAAAATAAAATAAAACACCAAATAAAACAAATAATCCTTTTCTAAGGCCTGAATTTTATTTTATTTTTTTTTTTACATTTAATGTCATTATTTCTGTATTATAATATCATTTTTGTAGTGCTTGACAGCTCTCAGTTTGTTATCAACTACATCCTACTAACTGATGTCATAAATATGGGCAGCGTGAAAGTTAACAGATAAAGCGCAGAAAATCTAATGGGCCTGGCAGGGCCAAATTCTTTCTATCTATCCAGTGCCACGCCAACAGGCACTGGAGGTCATGCTTTTCCAGAAATCTGTATTCCGGGTGTTAATTAAGAGCTGGACTTAATGTTCTTTCTCCATGCCACTTCATCAGTTCACCTGCCATCTTCTCCCTTTGTCTGCCTCTGTCTCTTTTGCTCTGTATCATCCCTGTTCTTATCAAATATTCCAGTCCACCTGCTCTCATGACGTTCCTATGAATTTGGATTGTCTCTTCCTGAGCTTTGTTATTGCTTGTCTCTCTTCTTCTGCCTCTTTCAGGATCTATTTGTTTGATCTCTTCGCTGTCTGTGGTATCTTTAGCATTCTTCTAAGGAAACACACATCCCGCGGCTTCCAGATGGTGCTGTTTCCTTGGTGACTGGCCAGTCTGTCCATGTTTTACACCCATAAAAACAGGACTGGATCAGTATAACAATGGAGTCCACTTTTCCTCACTTTCAGTGTTAGTGACTGATTACGTAAAATATTTTTCATTCTTTGAAATATTATTTTAGCCCATATTATTCTGTTCTTTATCTCAGTACACACCTTCCATTTGAAGTTATTGATATCCCTAGGTATTTGAACTTGTCTACCTGTGTCAATGTTGTGTTGTTGACTGCTATTTTACAATTTGAAATCACTTTCTTCTCAGAGATGAATATGACTTCCATTTTATTCTCATTCAGGCCAGGCCCCCTTTTTTCACTTTCAGTCAGTCATTTGCATGCCCCTTGCGGAACTTTGCCTCCCTAACAGCACTCCTGTAGGTCTCTCGGTTGTGAGCAAGATGCCTTGCATCCATTTGCAGATCATCAATGATGTGTTGCAACCATCTTTGCCTTGGTCTTCCTCGCTTTCTTTTTCCCATTATGTACCCTACTTGATGGTCTTCTCTGGATTATCATAGCATTTAATGTACTCCAAAATTTTAAAGTTTTCTCTCTTTAATTCTTTTTACTAGCCAGCCTTCTTGAATATTAAGTTCTTGTAGTATGGATGTATTTGTTATTTTTGTGTCCATGATATTTGAAGAACTCTTCTGTAGCATTTACATTCAAAGGCATTTATATGTTTCTCAGCTGTTTTGTTAAGTTCCAGGTCTCACAGGCATATGTTGCGATAGGAAAGATGCATGCCCTTTAAAATCTTAATTTTTTAGTTCTGTCTGTTCCTCTCCACAGCTTCTTTAGTTGTTTTACTTTCTGAAGAGCGATAGATGTCCTCCTGTTAATTTCCCTCATTGTATCTCCAAGATATTCAAAACTCTCCACTACTTTGGGAAGTACATGAAGATTTTTCATTTAGTAACAAAGATATCCTGCTGTGGTACTCAAGTCAGTCTTTTTTTTTTATTGTCTCACAGGAAATCTGCGAAAACCCCAAGTGGATCACTGGAGGTGCAAGCAGATTTGATGTCCGACAAGGAGAATTAGGTGAGCTATCTATCAGCCTGTGTATCCATGTGACAGCCTGTTGTATCCATGTGACAGCCAGTCTGTTGACTGTTAAAGATGCCAGTCACATAGAATGATTTCTTGGCATTCTTTTTTTTTTTGTCTGAGAAGCTCTTACTCTAGTTTTAAATATAGAAAGTGCAAACAGAGAGTGAAATTTAAAAAAAAAAAGGAGTGACTTGTAGGCCAATGCTGTAATTGCAATGAACTATTTCTTCACTCCTAAAATTGTAGCACCAAAATTTGGAAGCAAAATGACTTCTATAGGGAAAGGAAAGTTACCAAAGTCCTACTTTTAAAGGCTCTTCTTCTTCTTTTTTCTCATCTTCCTCCTACTTTTTCTTCTTCTTCCTTTTCTTCTTCTTCCTTTTCTTCTTCATTTCCTTCTCCTCATCCTTCTTCTTCTTCTGCTTCTTCTTCCATTCTTCTTCCTTTTCTTCTTCTTCTTCCTTTTCTTCTTCTTCTTCTTCCTTTTCTTCTTCTTCTTCTGCTTATTCTTTTTCCTCCTCCTCCTCCTTCTTCTTCTTTTCATCATCCTCCTCTTTCTAATTCTGCTTCTTCTCCTTCTTTTCGTCCTCCTCTTCCTTCTTCTTCTGCTTCTTCTTCTTTTCCTCCTCCTCCTCCTTCTTCTTCTCCTCCTCCTCCTTCTTCTTCTTTTCTTCTTCTTCTTCTTCTTCTTCTTCTTCTCCTTTTCGTCATCCTTCTTCTTCTGCTTCTTCTTCTTCTTTTCCTCATCCTCCTCCTCCTTCTGCTTATTCTTCTTCTTCTTCTTCTTCCTTTCCTTCTTTTTTCCCTCTTCTTCCTCTTCTTTTCCTCCTCCTCCTCCTGCTTCTTCTTCTTCTGCTTCTTTTCCTCCTCTCTTCCTCCTCATCATTCTTCTTCTTATTATATACTTTCTTCTCCTTCTTCTTCTTCTGCTTCTTCTTCTTCTCCTTCTTCTTTTCATCCTCCTCCTTCTTATTCTTCTGCTTCTTCTTCTTCTCCTTCTTTTCCTCCTCCTCTTCCTCCTCCTCCTCATTCTTCTTCTTCTTCTTCCTTTTCTTCTTCTTCTTCTTAAAATTCTTCTTCTTTTCCTCCTCCTCCTCCTTCTTCTTCTTCTTTTCCTCCTCCTTCTTTTTCCTTTTCTTCTTCTTTTTCTTCTTCTCCTCCTTCTTCTTATTCTCTTTCTTCTTATTCTTCTTCTTCTTACTTTCTTCTTCTTCTGCTTCTTCTTCTTCTCCTTCTTCTTTTCATCCTCCTCCTCCTTCTTCTTCTACTTCTTCTTCTTCTCTTTCTTTTCCTTCTCTTCTTCCTCCTCCTCCTCATTCTTCTTCTTCTTCTTACTTTCTTCTTCTTCTTCTTCTTCTGCTTCTTCTTCTTCTCCTTCTTCTTTTCATCCTCCTCCTCCTCCTTCTTCTTCTTCTTCTCCTTCTTTTTCCTCTCCTCTTCTTCCTGCTCCTTCCTCTTCTTCTTCTTCTTCTCTTCCTCCTCATCCTCCTTCTTCTTCTTCTGCTTCTTCTTCTTTTCCTCCTCCTCTTCTTCCTGCTCCTTCCTCTTCTTCTTCTTCTTTTCCTTCTCCTCTTTCTTCTTCTTCTTCTTATTTTCCTTCTCCTCCTTTTTCTCCTCCTCCTCCTCCTCCTCCTTCTTCTTCTTCTTCTGCTTCTTCTTCTTCTTTAAATGTTATAAGATATTAAACATAAAACTCTGACCCTAGGACAAAGCCTGTAGTTTCCCCCCCCCCCCACCCCAAGCTCCAGCAGCCTCATACTTTCTGCCACAGATCCATTTCTGACCATGTAAATCTGCGTGTTCGAGTTACTTCATGAATTTTATGTTTTACATCTACGAGTAGTGCTTGATAAGTTCTCGGCATAAGGTACCAAATACTTGAAACACACAGTTGATATAGGTGCTTTTGTAGATCATGTTAATATAAATTTAAACACCAAGTTTGAAGAAATTATCTGCAACCAATTTTTTTTAAGGCTACTGAAGTGATAAGGGGTGGCAGAAATTGAGAAAATTGATAAAATTTCTCATCGAGCAGTCATTTGCTACCTCTGCATCAAGGGCTTATCATTGAAGGAGATCCATGAGGATATGGTAGAGACTCTAGGGGAGAGTGCCCCTTCTTACAGCACAGCTCACTTCAAACATGGAAGGGAGAGTCTGGAAGATGATCCCCATCCAGAAAGACCAAGAATGGTAACCACCGATGAAACCACCGGTAGAATCCATGACTTGATAATGGAGGATCGACAACTAACTGAATGGTACATTGCTACTGAGTTGGGCATCTCCCAGAAACGCGTTCATGCCATTATTCACAATGATCTTCAAATGATAAAGGTCTCTGCTCGATGGGTCCCAAAACTTCTTGAAGCTGATCACAAATGACAGTGTCTTAACATGTCAAGAGACAATCTTGGCCATTTTTCTGCTGATCCTGAAAAGTTTCTTCAGCAATTTGTGACTATGAATGTGACTTGAATTCATCATTTTCAACCAGAAACCAAAGAACAGTCAAAGCAGTGGACACATCATGGATCCCCACCTCCAAAGAAAGCAAGAGTGGTCCTCCTCCTTCTTATTCTTCTGCTTCTTCTTCTTCTCCTTCTTTTCCTCCTCCTCTTCCTCCTCCTCCTCATTCTTCTTCTTCTTCTTCCTTTTCTTCTTCTTCTTCTTAAAATTCTTCTTCTTTTTTCCTCCTCCTCCTCCTTCTTCTTCTTCTTTTCCTCCTCCTTCTTTTTCCTTTTCTTCTTCTTTTTCTTCTTCTCCTCCTTCTTCTTATTCTCTTTCTTCTTATTCTTCTTCTTCTTACTTTCTTCTTCTTCTGCTTCTTCTTCTTCTCCTTCTTCTTTTCATCCTCCTCCTCCTTCTTCTTCTACTTCTTCTTCTTCTCTTTCTTTTCCTTCTCTTCTTCCTCCTCCTCCTCATTCTCTTCTTCTTATTCTTCTTCTTACTTTCTTCTTCTTCTGCTTCTTCTTCTTCTCCTTCTTCTTTTCATCCTCCTCCTCTTCTTCTTCTACTTCTTCTTCTTCTTTTTTCCTTCTCTTCTTCTTCTCCTCCTTCTTCTTCTTCTTCTTCTTACTTTCTTCTTCTTCTTCTTCTTCTGCTTCTTCTTCTTCTCCTTCTTCTTTTCATCCTCCTCCTCCTCCTTCTTCTTCTTCTTCTCCTTCTTTTCCTCCTCCTCTTCCTCCTCCTCCTCATTCTTCTTCTTCTTCTCTTCCTCCTCATCCTCCTTCTTCTTCTTCTGCTTCTTCTTCTTTTCCTCCTCCTCTTCTTCCTGCTCCTTCCTCTTCTTCTTCTTCTTTTCCTTCTCCTCTTTCTTCTTCTTCTTCTTATTTTCCTTCTCCTCCTTTTTCTCCTCCTCCTCCTCCTCCTCCTTCTTCTTCTTCTTCTGCTTCTTCTTCTTCTTTAAATGTTATAAGATATTAAACATAAAACTCTGACCCTAGGACAAAGCCTGTAGTTTCCCCCCCCCCCCCACCCCAAGCTCCAGCAGCCTCATACTTTCTGCCACAGATCCATTTCTGACCATGTAAATCTGCGTGTTCGAGTTACTTCATGAATTTTATGTTTTACATCTACGAGTAGTGCTTGATAAGTTCTCGGCATAAGGTACCAAATACTTGAAACACACAGTTGATATAGGTGCTTTTGTAGATCATGTTAATATAAATTTAAACACCAAGTTTGAAGAAATTATCTGCAACCAATTTTTTTTAAGGCTACTGAAGTGATAAGGGGTGGCAGAAATTGAGAAAATGATAAAATTTCTCATCGAGCAGTCATTTGCTACCTCTGCATCAAGGGCTTATCATTGAAGGAGATCCATGAGGATATGGTAGAGACTCTAGGGGAGAGTGCCCCTTCTTACAGCACAGCTCACTTCAAACATGGAAGGGAGAGTCTGGAAGATGATCCCCATCCAGAAAGACCAAGAATGGTAACCACCGATGAAACCACCGGTAGAATCCATGACTTGATAATGGAGGATCGACAACTAACTGAATGGTACATTGCTACTGAGTTGGGCATCTCCCAGAAACGCGTTCATGCCATTATTCACAATGATCTTCAAATGATAAAGGTCTCTGCTCGATGGGTCCCAAAACTTCTTGAAGCTGATCACAAATGACAGTGTCTTAACATGTCAAGAGACAATCTTGGCCATTTTTCTGCTGATCCTGAAAAGTTTCTTCAGCAATTTGTGACTATGAATGTGACTTGAATTCATCATTTTCAACCAGAAACCAAAGAACAGTCAAAGCAGTGGACACATCATGGATCCCCACCTCCAAAGAAAGCAAGAGTGGTTCTGTCGTGATGGCTTCCATCTTTTGGGATTCAGAAAGTGTGCTATTAGTAGACTATCTTCAAAAGGGCAGACTAGTCACCAGGGCCTATTACACTAATCTTGTGAAGCAAATGTGGGTCAAATTGAAGGAAAAGCGTCGAGGGAAATTGACGAGAGCGTTGTCTTGTCTTTCAGCAAGACAATGCTCCAGTTCACAAGTCGGCAGTGGCAATGGCTGCCATTCATGAATGCAGCTTCCAGCTTCTTGAACATCCTCCTTATTCCCCAGATTTGGCCCCTTCGGACTATTACCTGTTTGCCAGACTCAAAAAGGAGCTCATTGGTCACAAATTTGCTTCAGATGATGACATCATTCATGCTGTAGATCACTTTCTACTGGCACAAGATGCTGACTTTTACAAAGAAGGGATCCGTATGCTCCATGATCGCTGGACTAAGCGCATAAACTTTCAAGGGGACTATGTTGAGAAATAACCCAAAAAAGTTGCCCACAAATAATCCATTGTACCTTATGCCGAGAACTTATCAATCACCTCTTGTATTTCTCCAATTCTGTGTAAGCATTTGTGTAATATGTGTTTAATATTTAATATTTGTTTAATATGTATTTGGTTGTGGTCTTGTCTATTTCTTTGTATGATAGCATACACAGAGATTCATTATGGAGAATTTTAAGTCTATATGGAATACCATCTAAAATTGTCAGCATCATTAAGGACTTATACAATGGATATGTTTGTGCAGTCAAGACAGAAGAAGGGATGAGTGAATGGTTCCAGATTGAAACAGGTGTGAAACAAGGATGTATACTGTCTCCTTTACTTTTTGGGATTACAATAGACTTCATAATGAAAAAATGCTGCACAGGTAACACAGGTATTGACTGGTACATGGGACCCAACTACATCTTGATTTTGCTGATGACATAACTCTTATCAGTAATAATATGAATTCCGTGTAAGAAAAAACAGATACCCTGTCTTCACTGGCTAGCAAAATAGAACTTGAAATTAACAAGAACAAAACAAAAATAATGAAAATTTCCCTTAATCAAAATGGAAAAATACACATAGAAGGGACAGATATTGAAGAAGTCAATCAATTTACATACCTTGGCAGCTACATAGACCAGGATAGTGACACTAGAAAGGAAGTTAGGATCAGAATTGCAAAAGCAGCATCAATCTTCAAGAATCTTGAGAACATATGGAATTCAAAAGTTATAAGCACAAAAACCAAGTTAAGACTATTCAATTCAAATGCAATATCCACCCTCATTTATGCATGTGAAACCTGGAAAACAACTAAAGAAATAGAAAAGAAATTAGACTCTTTTGAAAACAAATGCATAAGGAAAATACTTGGCATCAAGTGGAACGAATTCAAGAACAATGCAGAGATAAGACAGATGACTGAACAACAACCAGTCTCATGGGTGATCAGGAAAAGGAGATGGACATATGTTGGTCACTTGATGAGAAGAAATGATCAGAGAATCCCAAAACAAGCTATCAAGTGGAACACAACAGGCCAAAGAAAAAGAGGCAGACCGCGTGAAACTCTGAAGAGGACATTGTTAAGAGAGGCCAGATTGACAAGCATGGAGTCCTTTGTTGAGGTTGAAAGACTCGCCGAAGACAGGAAAATTAGAGAACTGTTTTGCGAGCCCTATGTGACGTTTAACGGTACGAGAAGGATATAAGATAAGATATAAGATTTGTTTAATATGAATATTTTCTGTTATTAAGAGACATAGAAGTCTACAGTAATCTTTCATTCATTCATTCATTTGCATGTCCTTTGTGGAACTTTGCCTTCATAACAGCACTTCTGTAGGCCTCTTTGTTGTGAGCAAGATGGCCTGCTACTGGTGCATCCATTTGCAAATCATCAACGATGTCTTAAGCATTCTTCACCTTGGTCTTCCTCTCTTTCTTTTTCCCATTATGTACCCTTTCAAGACTCTCTTCTCTAGATTATCATGACGTTTAATGTGTCCAAAGTATTTAAGTTTTCTCTCTTTAATCCTCCTTACTAGCCAGCCTTCTTCAATATTAAGTTCTTGTAATATGGATATATTTGTTATGTCCATGATATTTGAAGAACTCTTCTGTAGCATTTACATTCAAAGGCATTTATGTGTTTCTTAGCTGTTTTGTTAAGTGTCCAGGTCTCACAGGCATATGTTGCAATAGGAAAGATGCATGCCCTTTAAAATCTTATTTTTGTAGTTCTGTTTGTTCCTCTCCACAGATTCTTTAGGTGTTTTACTTTCTGAAGACCGATAGATGTTCTCCTTTTAATTTCCCTCATCGTATCTCTATTATTAGTTAGCTGTGATCCAAGATATTCAAAACTCTCCACTTCTTCCAGTTTTTCCTCATTGATACATATATCAACTGCCTTGTTTGTTTTGTCAGTTGTCATCAGTTTAGCTTTCTTTGCATTAAGATAGAGGTTTTGCTCTTCACTATTCTTATGGACTGAAATAATTAGCTTTTCCATTCCTTTTTGTGTTGTGGACAGTAATACTGTGTCATCAGCATATCTAATCTCTGGTATTTCATAACCTCCAATTGTTATGGCATCGTAATATTCTTTGTCTACATCTTCTCTAACATTCCTCATTATATTTTCAGTATACAAGTTAAATAAGTAAGGCAACAATACGCACCCCTGATGGACCCCATATTTTATGTCAAACCAAGTTGTTGTTTCACCATTTATTCTTACTGCTGCTTGTTGGTCTAGATACAGCAGTGATGTTAATTGTATCAAATGTGTTGGAAATCCCATTTTTTCCATTAATTCCCAAAGTTTCTGGTGTTGTACACAATCAAATGCCTTTGAATAGAATATAAAGGCTAAATATAGATTCACATTAAACTCTCTGCATTTCTCTATAATTAATCATATTAACCTCTTGTAATCTGTATTTAAATGAAATAAAGTGGTATGCACATGTCTCTTTTCTTTTACTCAGTAACAAATAATAATAATAATAATGTAGCTATCATACTTTAAGAGTAATGTTCTAAGTGTACTACTCTATGGAAGTGAATGCTGGAAAATCACCAAAACAATAGAAAACAAGTTTAATTCTTTCTAGACTAAATGTTTACGAAGAATTAGAAAAATATTTTTGTCAGACACCATAAGAAATAACATCTTATTGGCAGAAATGCAGATGAAGCCACTGACAACAATTATTGAAGAAAGACGCTGGCGATGGTTGGGACATGTGTTCCGAATGACTGACAATTCACTACCAAAAATAGCACTAAGATGGACACCACAGGGGAACAGAAGTAAGGGTAGACCAAAAGTGACATGGAGAAGAACAACAGAAAGGATGTTGAACAACAGAGGGCTCACCTGGGCAAGAGCAGAAAAAAAGGCGAAGGACAGCCATTTGTGGAAAACCCTTACGGAAGCCCCATGTGCCCTGGGCACTTAAGGTTCAGAGAGAGAGAGAGAGAGAGAGAGAGAGAGCTATCATACAATGATTTTACTTCAGTGTTTATTAAGACTATAATGTCACCTCTAAAAGAGCAAGTGAATTATAACTTTTCTATGATGTATAAATGGGATAACATTGTTGACTTTCCTCAGGTGACTGTTGGTTGCTTGCAGCTGTTGCCTCCCTCACCTGCAGTGAGAAACTTTTCAACAATGTGGTGGATTGCAACCAGTCATTCACTGACAACTACTGTGGTGTTTTCAAGTTAGTAATTTTCTTCTCTGTTATTACTTGAAACTACCCTGTGAGACAACTTTTAAACTGTAGATTTTTTTTTGTCAGGCATTAGTCTTGTCTGTTTTCCTTAACCTTTGTATAACAGAAGAAAATACAGCTTTCCAGTGTTTATTAATCTCTGATCAAATGAACTGCAAGTATATATATATTTTTTTTAATACCATCATTTTAAACAAATTATTTCATTCTTTATTAGATGATTCCAAATTGAGATGTAATGTCTGTTGTCATTGTCTAGAATCTTTAGCAATCTTATCCTGCTATAAGATATTGTTTCTAGTGGTCTGAAGTCATTTTGAACATAGTGGAATATCATTGCTATTAAACTCAATGTAAATGGTTGCAGGAAGAATTTAAAATTTGAAAGAAGCAAAGGTAATGCATATTTTCAACTTTGTTTTTTTTTCCAGCAAAAAAAAACTGGTCAACTTTTGAGGTCATCTTCTTATGTACATAGGGGGTGCAGACACCCAATAAGGTAATCAGTGACCCATAGATGATATGACAGCATCAGGGTTAGCGACCCATAGCTGACCAAGACCCTGTCCCACCACCCCATGGTACCCCCAGCAACAGGCAAAGCCTGGCTAACAGGACAGGAATCGCCATAGTCCCCATGGTGGTGGAGTCTGCTAAAGAAGCATTGCACACCCCCTGCTTTTTAGCTGCACTCTGGGACTGAAAATAGCCCCCCCATAACCCGCTCCCACACCAGTGCGATGCTGTGCCTCAACATCTCTACAACATCAGCTGCAAAGAACAACAGCTCGCAGTTAAAGGGAGTTCATACAGGTACAAGTTATGTACATAACAAGTGAAACTCTCATCATTATCAGTTGTCCAGGTAGTTTTTTTTTAAGAAATACACTTGAAGTGGAGCTCATGCTTCAGCCTAACATCCATTAATTTAATGTTTCTTCTTTAGATGTCATATCAGGATCTTCCTAGCGCTTAGAGTAATTAGATCATTTGCTGCTATGCACACAATGTAGCAGGTGTGCTTTTTTGCTTATATCTATTCTAAATTACTTCCTTCACTTTGCAAAGGAGGACAGTAAAATCAAAATAAAAGACAAAAACAGACAAGTTTGACTGAGCATGACTTCAGGCTGATTTTTTTTTTATGTGACAACAGATTAAAAGAGCTGTTTATTTTAGAAAAAAATTATAGGTAAATTCTGAACTGGTTGCATCTGGCCAGGTTTAATTTCTGGCATCAAGGAGAGTGGCAGGAAATTGTTGTTGATGACAGACTGCCTACCTACTGCAATCAGCTTGTGTTCATGCACTCCACAGAGAAGAATGAATTCTGGAGTGCTCTTTTGGAAAAGGCCTATGCCAAGTAAGATTTTTTTTTTTTCATTTACAACTCTCATGAAACAACAATATCAAGATTTAAGTGGAATATTTCATAATGACATCCTGAATGTCACTTAGGAACTGTGACATTGTGCACATCCCAAAAATATATGGAGAATAAAGTAAGAGAGACAGATAAAATTGATGAAGAGGACATAACAAAAACTGGATTTTAAAAAGATAAGGAGATAAGCAGTCTTGGATAGATATGACTAAAGAAGAATAAGGGAAACAGAACTCCGATCAGTAATGAGGATGATACTCTGCTTTCACTGCTGTTTGAAGAATGCCAGTTCCAAAGCCAATGAATGTGACTGTATAAACATTAATCACACAAGCTCTGAAGTGTCATATAATTATATTTGTGCTATCTAGTACTTTTTCATATATGCACTGAGATATATGCATATTTTTATACAAGAGGTCACTTATGCTGTGAAAAGTCCTATTCCCATCAATTTTGCCATTAGTCTTTGTTTCAAATGCTCTTAGTCATCATTTGTTGATATTAGAACATAATTAATCTTAACAGGCTGATGGGTTCATATGAATCCCTGAAAGGTGGAAGTGCCTGCGAGGCCATGGAGGATTTCACGGGAGGTGTCACAGAAAGTTTTGAGCTGAACAATGCACCACCGAACATGCTGAATATCATGATCAAAGCTTTCCAGCGTGGCTCCCTGATGGGCTGTTCAATTGATGTATGTATCACATGCAGTCTATATATGTATCACATAATCCATGTATGTATTATTAACAGACCATGTTTAAACACTAACAAATGGGCATTTAGAACATTACTTATCATCACCATCAGGTGCCGTACTGACTGGTGTTGGCTGTTATGCTTCTCCTGAGTACACAATTCATGCAGGCCATTAGCACAGTTGGTGATTTCCTCTCACACCATCTCATCAGACTTTCTGGTATCATTTTTCTTGGTCTTCCTCAGCTCTTTTTTCCATCTGTTTTTCTTGTTGTTATAATATTTTCAATGCCCCCTCTCCTCATTGCATGTCCTATGAAAGTACATTGTCTCTCTCTTATTTTTTTTACAAGATTTTTTTGTCTCTCCAGCTCTTCTCATACACTCTTCATTAGTTATTTTTGCTGTCCAGGGGATTCGCAACATTCTTCTAATAAACCACATTTCTGCTGAACATTACTAGAACATTACTAAAGAGGTCAAAAGGCCAAAGACAGAAATGGCTGGGCCACATACTTTGAATGAAAAAACAAGACACCCTTATACCACTTTGACTTGAACACTGCAAGGAAAAATAAAGAAGGGTAAGCCATTAGGAACATCGAGCTGCATAATACAGGAAGAACTAAAGGAAATGGTAAAAGACATGCTTTAAGCTATCCCACCTTGGTTAAAACAGGATTGGCTGGGGAACCTTTGTTTAATGTCTTATGCTTCATTAGGAGAGCAGGGGACTGATGATGATGATGTATCAATACTATTTTCACTTTTAAAAGGAACAAAGTATTTACAGTTAAAATTATATTAGCCATGGAAATGTTTAAACAGTAACAAATGTCTTACAGCAGAATAAATTAGGGTCACCAAAAATGAAAAGTATTAAAAAAAAAAAATGTGCATACACACACACATATACACACACACGCGCGCGCGCACATACATATAAAAGAGAGGCTGACCACGTGAAACTCTAAAGAGGACATTGTTAAGAGAGGCCAAAGTAGTAGGCAAAATATCCATTGATGAGGTTGAAAAGCTCGCCGAAAACAGGAAAACCTGACAAACTGCCATGCAAGCCCTATGTGATGTTTAATGGCATGGGAAGGATGTAAGATGTAATATATATATATATTTTTATTTATAACACACTACAAACGATGATAGACCAGGTACAAAAAAATGATATTTTATTAATAATGAGTGATTTAATGCAAAGATTGGTACAGAAAGAGCAGAAGGATATGTTTTGGGAAAATTTAGTATAGGACATAGAAATGAAGTAAATGACAATCTAATGGCATTTTGCATAGAAAATGAATGAGCTAATGATCACTAACACACTTTTTAGACAACATCCAAGAAGACTCTACACATGGACATCATCTGGTTGGAAAATCAAGAATAAAATAGATTACATTTTAGTGCAAAGAAGGTGGAGATCAAGTATAATGTCAGCAAAAACCTCACCAGGTGCTGATTGTGACACGGACCATGAGTTATTCATAGCAGACATGAACATAAAGATAAAAAAGACTTTTAGGGGATCAAGACCACTACGCTTTGATCTTACAAAAATACCAGAACAATATGGTATAGAAGTGAAGAACCATTTCAAAATCCTGATGGCTGTACAAGAGGAGATGACATCAGAAGAATTACCTATGCAAGCCAGAGATATCTTAATAACAATAGCTAAAGACATGGCTCCAGTAAAGAAAACACAAAGGAATAGATGGATTACACCAGGCACACTATAACTGATAAAACAACTTAGAGAATTGAAGACAAAAGGGAAAGTGACAAACAACAACAAAGAGGAATATAAATCTTTAACAAAAGAAGTGAAAAGAAACATAAGAAAAGACAAAAAAACAATACATACAAGATTGTTGTGAAAGAATAGAAGGACATCAAAAATGTTGAAGATGGTGAAATGTTTAAAGGAATGAAGACACTGATGAAAAATGTCACACCTAAGCTAAATGTAATTTGTGACAAGATGGGGAATACCTTGACAGAGACAGGAAATTCTAGAAAGATGGAAAGAATATTGCAGAGGAATGTATGAAACAACTGACTGTGAAAGCAGAAATCAACATTGTGAATTATTATTGGAGGAGAAAGAACCCGAACTGACAACTGAAGAAGTTTTATGAGCAATAAAGAATCTGAAAAATGATAAATCACCAGGATGTGATGAGATAACAGCTGAACATATTAAAGCAGGAGGAAAGGAATGTGCAACAATATATCATGCACTATGTTAAAAGATATGGCATTCAGGCATTTGACCAAAAGAATGGAAAAGAACTGTATTCAGACCACTGCCAAAAAAAGGTAACTTGAAAATATGCACAAACTACAGAACTGTTGTCTTGTTTAGTCATGCCATGCAAGTAAAATTCTATTAAAAATCATAATGGGTAGACTTCGTATGAAAAAAAAAGAACTCAATATGGTCCAATTTGGTTTTAGTCAAGGAAGAGGATCAAGGATCATATATTCAATATAAGATTAATAATAGAGAAATGCAGAGAGCTTAATGTGAATCTATATTTTATCTTTTAGAGACTATTCAAAGGCATTTGATTGTGTACAACATCAGAAACTTTGGGAATTAATGGAAAAAAATGGGATTTCCAACACATTTGATACATTTAATATCACTGCTTAATCTAGACCAACAGGCAGCGGTAAGATTAAATGGTGAAACAACAACTTGGTTTGACATAAAACAAGGGCCCATCAGGGGTGCATATTGTCGCCTTACTTATTTAACTTGTATACTGAAAATATAATGAGGAATGTTATAGAAGATGTAGACAAAGAATATTATGATGCCATAACAATTGGAGGTTATGAAATACCAGAGATTAGATATGCTGATGACACAGTATTACTGTCCACAACACAAAAAGGAATGGAAAAGCTAATTATTTCAGTCTGTAAGAATAGCGAAGAGCAAAACCTCTATCTTAATGCAAAGAAAACTAAATTGATGACAATTTACAAAACAAATAAGGCAGCTGAAATATGTATCAATGAAAACAAATTGGAAGAAGTGGAGAGTTATGAATATCTTGGATCATTACTAACTAATAATGGAGATACAATGAGGGAAATTAAAAGGAGAACATCTATCGCTCTTCAAAGAGTAAAACAACTAAAGAATCTGTGGAGAGGAACACACAGAATTACAAAAATAAAATTTTTAAGGGCATGCATCTTTCCCATTGCAACGTATGCCTGTGAGACCTGGACACTTAACAAAACAGCTGAGAAACACATAAATGCCTTTGAATATAAATGCTACAGAAGAGTTCTTCAAATATAATGGACACAAAATAGAACAAATATATCTGTACTACATGAACTTAATATTAAAGAAGGCTGGCTAGTAAAGAGGATCAAACAAAGAAAACTTAGATATTTTTAACACATTAAACGTCAAGAGAATTTAGAGAAGACCGTCTTGGAAAGGTACATAATGAGAAAAAGAAAGAGAGGAAGACCAAGGCGAAGATGGCAGCAAGACATCGTTGATAATCTGCAAATGGATGCATCAACAGGAAGGCATCTTGCTTACAACTGAGAGGCCTACAAGAAAGCTGTTAGGGAGGCAAAATTCCACATAGGACATGCAAATGACTGACTGATAAACCCACTACAAACATAAAACAGTAGTAAAGTTTTTAACACTTTCATTGATATTGCCATCATTATCATACCTACTGCCATCTTCACAAACACATCAAGTAGTTCATTTTCAGCTCTTGCCACTCAGTCACTAAAATAATTTCAGGCTGTGCCAGGACAGATAGAGGCTGAGCTAGCAAATGGTTTGGTCTGTGGACATGCGTACAGCGTTACCAGCGTGCAGTTGGTAAGGCGGTGTTTGTTGTTAATTTATCATCATTGCCAGCGTTATCACTATCATCATCTGCTTTGCAGCCCAGACTGATTACTAACCTTAGAATCTTTTAATGTAACTGTTCTTGGTTCTTCATTCTTGTCATTTAATTGATGCATCTCAATGGCTGTGCTGCAGGGGGGACTACTGTTATTGTGGCTAGTGAACAAAAAGTGACCAATTCCTATCCACCTCTTCAGACACCATAAGCAACAAATATTATGCCATACTCTTTTTTAACTTGACTATTATTAGGGCAGGATTCAGCTTTGTCTCCATGGTGATGGAGTCTGCTGTGGACAAAAAAAGAAATTTTAAAAAAATTATATAGGGTATGTTAGAACTTTTTAGTACTTTATATTTTTAGTGTTTTTTTTTATGCTTCTTGCACTATCATGCACTGCAGTTTTAATTCAGTGAGGACAATGGCAGAATATAGACAGATAACAATCATTGTTTGTTACTCAAATGTTAATTAATAGAATACATTTTTGAATTATTTTGTAGTAAAATACATATCCTCCCTTGAAACTGACACATTAAACAGAACAAAAAAATTCAGTTCTGTCATTGCTACATGTTTTTGTCTTACAGGCTGACATAAAGACTCCCAGAATGCAGGGTCAGATTCCTATGGTGAGAGTTCGAAACCCATGGGGAAATGGTAAAGAATGGAAAGGGGCCTGGAGTGATGGGTAAGAAGATGTTGAAAGTGCATCTGGGCAGTTCATTACTTCTTGGCTTCTTCATTACTTTTCTTTTCTTCTTTTTTCTTTCTTTCAGCATGTGATTTTGAATGTTTTTAAACATGTGGTATTATCTGTTACTGTTGAACTGGTGAGAGAACCAAGAACCTGAATAAATACGAACAAGCAGTCTAATTACATACCTGAGTATGTGCATTTTAAAAATTTCCCTTGAATATTTAAAATATTTTGGACTACTAGAGACTGAATTGTCAACAGAGGTGCACTGTGGAATAGCCTAAGATGGCATGGTCTTCCCCATAAGATAGTGAATTTAATCAATGATCTCTATGAGGGTTTTCAGTGCAAAGTGATCTGTGGAGAACATACCTCCAGCAGCTTTAGGGTACAAACAGGAGTGAAGCAGGGATGTGTACTATCACCAACATTATTTATCTTGGCAGAAGACTGCACTCCCAAAACAAGCTATCAAGTGGAACACAACAGGCCGAAGAAAGAGAAGCAGACCGCGTGAAACTCTGAAGAGGACATTATTAAGAAAATTGGCCAACTACTTTGCGAGCCCTATGTGACGTTTAATGGCACGAGAAGAATATAAGAAGGATATAAGAAGAATGGTTAATGAAGGAGGCAACATCAGACAAACGCAGAGGATTACAATGGACCCTTGGCACAGTGCTGGAGGACCTTGACTTTGTGGACGACATCTATCTACTATCATGCAGCCACAAAGATATGCAAGATAAAATAAACAAGCTAACTCAGAATGCAAACAACATAGGACTAAAGATCAACGTAGGAAAGACAAAGTTAATGAAGCAAAATGTAAACAACAGAAATATACTCAGAGTAGATAGCAAGTTAGTGGAGGAGGTCAATGAATTTGTATATCTTGGCAGTAGAGTAGTAGAAAATGGAGACAGCACAGAGGACATCAACAGCGGACTCTAGTAAAGCAAACCAGGCTTTTGCAATGCTGCAGACTATATGGAAATCTAGAAAACTAAGCATGAATATGAAAATCAGGATATTTAATGTTCTAAGTGTACTACTCTATGGAAGTAAATGCTGGAAAATCACCAAAACCATAGAAAACAAGTTGAATTCTTTCCAGACTAACTGTTTATGAAGAATTAGAAAAATATTTTGGCCAAACACCATAAGAAATAACATCTTGTTGGCAGAAATGTAGATGAAGCCACTGACAGCAATTATTGAGGAAAGATGCTGGCGATGATTGGGATATGTGCTCCAAATGACTGACAACTCACTACCAAAAATAGCACTAAAAAGGACACCACAGGGGAACAGAAGTAAAGGTAGACCAAAAGAGACATGGAGAACAACAACAGAGAGGATGCTGAGCAATTGTGGGCTGACCCTGGGCAAGAGCGGGAAAAAAAGGCAAAGGACAGGCATTTGTGGAAAACCCTTGCGAAAGTCCTATGTCCCCTGGGCACTTAAGGTTCAGAGAGAGAGGGACTGAACAGTTAAGTGATTTACAGCTGTGTGGTTAATGAAATTTTGTGAGTTGTGTCTATGCTTGTGAAAATTATGTACGTACAAGAGATGAGGGAAACAAGACCAAAGGGTAGACCAAGACAAAGATGAAAAGACAACATAAAAGAGGATATAAAAGAAAATGGTATCACCAACTGGAGAGAGAAGATTAGGAACAGAGAGAAATGGAGGTGAACTTTATCTGCAGCAATGAGCTTTAATGGCTCTGAAAGCTGAAGAAGAAGAAGTCTATGCTTGTTGCCTTGTCAACTGAATAATGTGCTAAATGTCTGGTCTACACTTTCACATGCTGTTTTCACCATCAAGTTTTATACATTTTCCTTGGCATCAGAAATAATTTGCCATCTCTTATTCATGATCACGGTAATGAACTTTATTAAGTTCCTGTATTTGGTCAACATTTTTCAGATCGAGAGAATGGAGTTTGCTGTCAGATTCTGAGAAGAAAGAGCTTGGGCTGAACTTTGATGATGATGGTGAATTTTGGTGAGATTTCGTATCTTGGAAAGCTGGAACTTGAAAGAGTTCAATAATTCCTGTGTAGTAGGTTTTCTGCGCAGTAGGAAATAGAATTCTCTTAAACTCACTTCTAAAATAAAGTATCACCCATTATATTTTCACTGCTAAATGCTATTAGAACATATAATTTTGCCAAAAATGTGTGAGTTCATAGTCATTTACTATGAATAATATTGTAATGTTAGAACTATCTGAAATTAAAGTATAAAATACAATTAGCCAACATTTCCATAGGGGTGAACAGCAATAACAGTAAATATTAATCACTTTATTATAGCATTTATAGTGCCACTGCTATTACATATTATTTGTTAATACTTCCATTTGATTTTTATCAGTAAACTCAAGTAACATTACAGTACATTTGATAATAGCAACATGTGGCATTGTTTCATTACTTATGGTAGACAGATAACATTACTGTATTTGACACCATTCATTCATTTGCATGTCTCTTGCGGAACTTTGCGTCCTAAACAACACTCCTGTAGGCCTCTCAGTTGTGATCAAGATGGCCTGCTGATGATGCATCCATTTGCAGATCATCAATGATGTCTTGCGGCCATTATCACCTCGGTCTTCCTCTCTTTCTTTTTCCCATTATGTACCCTTCCAAGACGGTCTTCTCTAGATTATCATGTCGTTTGTGTCCAAAATATTTAAGTTTTCTTTGTTTAATCCTCTTTACTAGCCAGCCTTCTTCAATAGTTCTTGTAGTATGGATATATTTGTTCTTTTTTCTGTCCATGATATTTGAAGAACTCTTCTGTAGCATTTACATTCAAAGGCATTTATGTGTTTCTCAGCTGTTTTGTTAAGTGTCAAGGTCTCACAGGCATACGTTGCAATGGGAAAGATGCATGCCCTTAAAAATTTTATTTTTGTAGTTCTGTGTGTTCCTCTCCACAGATTCTTTAGTTGTTTTACTTTCTGAAGTGCGATAGATTTCCTCCTTTTAATTTCCCTCATGGTATCTCCATTACTAGTTAGTAATGATCCAAGATATTCAAAGCTCTCCACTTCTTCCAGTTTTTCCTCATTGATACATACTTCAGCTGCCGTGTTTGTTTTGTCAGTTGTCATCAATTTAGGTTTCTTTGCATTAAGATAGAGGTTTTGCTCTTCACTGTTCTTATGGACTGACATAATTAGTTTTTCCATTCCTTTTTGTGTTGTGGATAGTAATACTGTGTCATCAGCATATCTAATCTCTGGTATTTCATAACCTCCAATTGTTATGGCATCGTAATATTCATATTTGACACCAGAGGGCATAATAAACTTTGTTGTGAATATTCTGTGTTGCTGCTAATATGCATGATTAATATTAAAACCCTTGAAAATACCAATGCAGCAATTAATACATCATGGCTGACAGCATTATAAGAGCAACCATTTATTTCTGTTTTTTTTTTCATTCAGGATGTCTTTCCAAGATTTCATATCAAACTTTCAAAAACTAGAGATCTGCAACTTGGGTCCTGACTCACTTGACGAAGATGATTTACAGAAAAAGAAATGGGAGTGCTATAAAGAGCATGGATCTTGGGTCAGAAGGGTCAATGCTGGAGGATGCAGAAATTATCTGGGTTAGATATTATGTACCAAAATTTTTTTTGCAATGTTACACCTTTCTGAAAGTATCTCCAGCATGCACTGTTGCTTTTATAGCGCTTTTTCAAATATAAGTACCATTTTAGACATGTAAGTTTTCTTGCTGTCAATTGTAGTCATAGTTTTTCTATAACTGAAGGCTATTTTTCCTGTTTGCCTGAAATTTATGAAGATCACAATTAGTCACTGAATGTGCACATGCATATGAATGTAATGTTTCATGAGCAGAAAATAAAATAAATAAATAAGTGTTTGAATAACAGAAATTGTCAAAATAAATAACTGAAAACATAATAACCGGAGATGCATTCAAGTCCTGCATGGCAAGTCTCAAGTGGCTACTTTCAAGTCTCTGGTCTTTATGAGCATCATCAAGCTGAGTCTCAAGTCAAACCTCAAGTCTATTAGTCAAAACAGAGTGAATGGTGATTCTGTTTACAAGATAGCAGTGATTTTTTGTAGCAGGTGTTGTAAATTATGAAAGTGAAGAAAGTAAACACTTTATTCTTTACTTTATCAAGAATCTCAGCAGTAATGTACTCATTTTAAACAAATTTACACAGTAATAAAATGTATTTGGAATAAATATTAATCTTGGGTTTGCCATCAGCATCAATGAGACATGATTTTAGATTCTGAGTTTCATTTTTGGCACTTTTTTTTTTTTTTTTGTAGAAATTTTTATGCCAGTTCTAAAATACTTAATAAACCAAACATGAATAGAATTGTTGATATTTTTTTTTGCTGTATTTTTGTGCTTTTTCTTTAAACTTAAATTTGCTAGCCAAACTGAACTGTTACATATTTCTGCTGTCATATTGGCTAATTATTACAGTGATATTTTCTAAACTGATTATTTTATTTAAAATGTATGTTCCAACAGACACTTTCTGGACAAATCCTCAGTTCCGCATGACCTTGACTGACCCAGATGACGATGATGATGATGACCTCTGCACTGCTTTAGTAGCCATTCTTCAGAAAGACAGACGCAAGAAGCGTAAAGAAGGTTTAGATCTGTTAACTATAGGTTATGTCATCTACAAGGTGAGACACTACTAAAATTTACAGCCCATATTAGTGTTACATCTCTCTCTCATTGGACACATGGGGCTTCCGCAATGGTTTTCCACAAATGCCTGTCCTTTGCCTTTTTTTCTGCTCTTGCCCAGGTGAGCCCCTCCTCTATTGCTCAACATCCTCTCTGTTGTTCTTCTCCAAGTGTTACATATATTAACAGATTAAATTCATGGATTACATAAAGACAGAAAGTTAGGTAGATGCAGTTTATTTTAGGCATACAGTTACTTAGGAATAAATATTTTTTAAAGACAGTAATGTCATTTATGTGCTTTAAAATTTCCTATGCCTAAAATAATTTCTTAACCTTTGCTTAGCTTTGATCCATCTCAAAAATCCCACCTACAGCTAAAAACTTTCCTGGCTTAAAGCTGCATTGATATGTAAATATACACAGATTCAGCTTTAACTCTTCAAGTATTCTTTTTATATACACCCTCACAGTGGCATATTTTTTATTACAGGAAGTACTAATGATTGTGCTAGCAAAAAAATAAGTCAACATCAAAGGAACTAGACATTTTGACTGATATTTCGCTGATGATAATTCTTATCTTATATCCTTCCCGTGCCGTTAAACATCACATAGGGCTCGCAAAGTAGTTCGCCAATTTTTCCTGTCTTCGGCGAGTCTTTCAACCTCATCAAAAGATTTTATGCCTGTTAACTTGGCCTCTCTTAATAATGTCCTCTTCAGAGTTTCACGCGGTCTGCCTCTTTTTCTTCGGCCTGTTGTGTTCCAACTGATAGCTTGTTTTGGGATTCTCTGATCATTTCTTCTCATCAAGTGACCAACATATGTCCATCTCCTTTTCCTGATCACCCATGAGACTGGTTGTTGTTCAGTTATCTGTTTTATCTCTGCATTGTTCTTGAATTCATTCCACTTGATGCCGAGTATTTTCCTTAGGCATTTGTTTTCAAAAGAGTCTAATTTCTTTTCTATTTCTTTAGTTGTTTTCCAGCTTTCGCATGCATAAATGAGGGTGGATATTACATTTGAATTGAATAGTCTTAACTTGGTTTTTGTGCTTATAACTTTTGAATTCCATATATTCTCAAGATTCTTGAAGATTGATGCTGCTTTTGCAATTCTGATCTTAACTTCCTTTCTAGTGTCACCATCCTGGTCTATGTAGCTGCCAAGGTATGCAAATTGATTGACTTCTTCAATATCTGTCCCTTCTATGTGTATTTTTCCATTTTGATTGATGGGAATTTTCATTATTTTTGTTTTGTCCTTGTTAATTTCAAGTCCTATTTTGCTAGCCAGTGAAGACAGGCTATCTGTTTCTTCTTGCATGGAATTCACATTATTACTGATAAGAGTTATGTCAACAGCAAAATCAAGATCTTCTAGTTGGGTCCCATGTACCCAGTCAATACCTGTGTTACCTGCGCAGCATTTTGTCATTATGAAGTCTATTGTAATCCCAAAAAGTAAAGGAGACAGTATACATCCTTGTTTCACGCCTGTTTCAATCTGGAACCATTCACTCATCCCTTCTTCTGTCTTGACTGCACAACCATATCCATTGTATAAGTCCTTAATGATGTTGACAATTTTAGATGGTATTCCATATAGACATAAAATTCTCCATAATGAATTCTCTGTGTATGCTATCAAATGCCTTTTTAAAATCTATGAAGTTCAGTATTAATGGTTTCTGCTTTTCAATATGCTCTTCAAGTATTATTCTGAGAGTAAAGATCTGGTCGAGACAGCTTCTCCCTTTTCGAAATCCTGCTTGTTCTTCTCTCATTGCAGTATCCACTATATCTTTGAGTCTATTCAAAATGACCTTGCAAAATACTTTTGACACAACTGATATTAAGGTTACTCCTCTCCAGTTGTTACAGTCACTAAGGTTGCCCTTTTTTGGTATTTTAACAATGATTCCTTTCTTCCAATTAGAAGGGACCTTTTCTTCTTTCCAAATCTTGTTAAACATTCTCTGTAGTTGTCTCATGTTGTCACTATTGATAGCTTTTAGCATCTCGGCTGTTATTTCATCTTCACCTGCAGCTTTGTTGTTAGCCATTAAATTCACTGCTGTTTCAATTTCATGCAATTTAATTTCATCTAGGTTGACATTTAGTTGTTGGGCTGGTAAGTCAGTTTCAAGGTTTAACAATTCTTTTGGGTGTGGTCGATTGAGTATTTCTTGGAAGTGTTCAGCCCATCTTTGCTTTTGGTCTTTATTTGATGTTAATAGTGTTCCAGTTTTGCTAAGGATTGGTCTTTCTTTAGATGTAGTAGTACCTGTTAGCCTCTTTTGTATGTTATATAAAGTTTTACTGTCTCCTGTTTTTGCTGCTTTTTCTGCCTCTTTCGCCATATTGTCTATGTATTCTCTTTTATCCCTTCTAGCTGAACTTTTTACTTTCTTGTCTATGTCTTTGTATTTTGCTTTTGCCAAATCTCTTTCATGCTTTTGCATTTAACATGTCTAATTTGACTGCTCGTCTTTCATGTATATACTTCCATGTTTTATCTGATATCCATGCTTTTCTATTTGGTTTTTCCAATCCAGCGCTTACTTTTGCTGCTGTGATTATAGCTGTGATGATAATTACTCATGACAAAAAAGTAGTAGTTTAAATTTACAAATTTACAGTTTTGCTGTTCTTAACAGCGTTTTATTAGAAAATTGCCTTGCACTCTGTTACCTTGTGTATATTAATTTATATACTGCTTTTGGTAAAATGTACATTACTTCAAATTCATATACAGATTGATGACCCAGACTGTCCCCCTTTGGATCTGAACTTTTTCAAATATAATGCATCTGTTGCTAAATCTCCTACCTTCATCAACATAAGAGAAATATGTGGAAGGCACAAACTGCCCCCTGGAACATATGCCGTTGTTCCATCCACTTTTGAACCTCATTATGAAGGAGAATTCCTAATGAGAATTTTCACAGAGAAACCCAATTACTCAAGGTGAGCTTTCTAATATGTATTGTGGCTGATATACATTTTTTTTCCATCAGTACACAAGTACGTTCCAGATCTCATAATATTTTTGACGTTCCAAAGTAGTCCGTCCATTTTTATCCATCCAGTTTTGAGGCTTTTCTATCTGTTCTGTAACACTAATCTTTTTTACAGAGATGGGGTCATTGGCCCTATGCTGCAACCCCCAACTTGGAGGACTAGGGTGCAGATTTCATCTGACCCCTACCATGCAGACCTTCCCAGCTTGGTTGGACCTGCCAAAAGTAAAACTCTCGCTAGTATGGTTCTAAGGGTAGTCAGGGTATGCAAGCTGTAATGCCAAGACAAGGCACCCACTCTATGTTCAGTTGGAACTGGTGCAGAACTGATTAAGAAAGGAGGTATAAATCTACATGAACAGATATGTGCACTAATACAACAAATGTGGAGAGAAGAAAAACTCCCTAGTGAATGGAGAGAATCATTACTGATCCTAGTATTCAAAAAAAGGCGATAAGAGCAAGTGTGAAAACCACAGAGGAATATCTTTACTACAAACAAGCTACAAAATACTATCTATTATACTTTTAAATAGATTAAAACCATACAGTGAGAACATACTGGGAGCCTATCAAGTAGGTTTGAGGAAGAATA
The DNA here is from genome assembly GCA_009760885.1 of Achatina immaculata. NCBI lineage: Eukaryota > Metazoa > Mollusca > Gastropoda > Stylommatophora > Achatinidae > Lissachatina > Lissachatina immaculata. The sequence continues at coordinate 13,781,515 of CM019718.1, read as the reverse complement.
GATCAACTGTAGACCAAATATGTTATCTATGTCAAAGAGCAGAAAAGTACTGGGAATATGGAAAAGGAGTACATACTATCTTCATTGAATTCAAGAAAGCTTATGACAGCATACTGTAGATAGGAGCAACTTTTGTAAAATTATGAAAAAATTTGGGATATCTAATAAATTAATCAGTTTGACCAGAAAATGCATGAAGGATGACAAAATATAGTAATATATCAAGGAAGCAAGTCAGAGCCTTCTATATAAGAACTGGTTTAAAACAAGGTGATACATTATCTCCATTACTATTCAACCTAGTACTAGAAAAGGTAATCAGAAAAGTGAAAGAACAATACAGAAGAACAAGCTAAAATACCAGGATATGCTGATGACATCGACCTAGTGGGAGAAACTATGCAAGAAGTCATCAATACCTGCATACGCCTGAGAGATATGGCACTAAAAGAGACCATTAACCAAGATAAGACAGAGTATCTCCATTATGTCTTAACAGCATAGAAATGGAATTTTTATTTTTACTTTGTCCATTAAATTAGTTTTCAGATATTCTTAATTATTATTTTAAATAACAGATATTCTTAATTATTATTTTAAATAATCTATCGCTCTTCATAAAGTAAAACAACTAAAGAATCTGTGGAGAAGAACAGACAGAACTACAAAAAATAAGATTTTAAAGAGCATGCAACTTTCCCATCACAACTATGCCTGTGAGACCTGGACACTTAATAAAACAGCTGAGAAACACATAAATGCCTTTGAATTTAAATGCTACAGAAGAATTCTTCAAATATAATGGACACAGAATAGAGCAAATATATCCATACTACAAGAACTTAATATTGAAAAAGGCTGGATAGTAAAGAGGATTAAACAAAGAAAACTTAAATATTTTGGACACATTAAACGTCATGATAATTTAGAGAAGACCGTCTTGAAAGGGTACATAATGGGAAAAAGAAAAAGAGGAAGACCAAGGCAAAGATGGCTGCAAGACATCGTTGATGATCTGCAAATGGATGCATCAGCAGCAGGCCATCTTGCTTACAACTAAGAGGCCTAAAGAAGTGCTGTTATAGAGGCAAAGCTCCACAAGGGATATGCAAATGAATGAATGAATTTATGAATGTATGAATGAATTATTTTAAATGCCCACATTTTCCTTCTTGTTTAAATTTGTTTGATGGTCTAACAGATTTATCAATATATTATTACCTTCTTATTATCCTCATAGGGAGATTGATGAACAGACAAGTCTTGATGAAGACACTGTAAGTTTTTCATCTATAGGCTCTAAGAACTGTCAGATGAATAAACTTTTGATAACAGCAGTTTTCCACTCTCAGTGTTTAGTGTCCTTTAGCACAAGCTTTATTTTAGTACTCACATTATTTATATTTTGTTTTCTTCTTAATGAAAATGTATTGTTCATGTGCCAATTTCTGTTAATAAATGGTTACATCATGGAAGAAAGCAAATTTATAAAACATTATGGCTTTATAATTTGTTACTTAAATGTTCTAATGAAATTAAAATATTTCAGCACACATTTAATTTGATCATGAACATTGTAATCTACATTTCGTGAGAGATGAAATTGGTTAATGCTCCAGTTTCTCAGATTTTTTTTTTTCCTGGAAAAACGAAGCAGCATTTCATCATCCTGACAGATATCAGCGCAGTTTTTTTTAACTCTTTCACTTGAAAACAACACTAGTGTAGTGCTAGATTATCTTGCACACCCTTATGTGAATCAATGCTTAGAGCAATCTTTAGACAGATCTAAGTAAAATGAAAAGTAGCACATTTCTAATGTGGCTCATATTTTTAAATTATAGGGTAACTTCCATCCAGCTTCTTTCTAACAAAATTTCTCATCAAAATGTATTTGGCAGAGCATGGATATGAATTCAGAGGTGAAGGAGTTAGATGGTTTAAAGATGTATGAACTGTCACTGTGTGGTAATGGAATCTTGATATTCCTAAAGACTATATAGTTGACTGTTTGGTATTGTTATGTTTAATGTAATAAATTTTTAAAAATAATATATGAGATAAGGGAAGATTTTGATACACTTAATTTATTTTATTCTATTTTCTTTTAAGATTATCTGCTTTTGTTCATATTAAAAACAAGTTTATGTGCACCACTGTAAAAAGAAAAAAAAAAGTGATTCTGTCACTCACTTGGTTATCAATTTTTTTTGTTTAATAACAAATTTTATATAAAGCTACAGTTTTAAATTAACTTTATGATGAAGATCTTGTATTAGATCAGTTCACGACAAGCTTCTTTAGCATAGGATATACTTTTATTTTGAACTGAATAGTTTATGGTTTATGGTCTGGATTATCATCACTGCACTCCAGACATGTCCAAAGGTGCTCAGATCCTCCCCTCAACATATCCATCAGTGTCCTGTGGCTGATAGTGCCCATCTTGTGTTGGTTGACAAGTCCTCTTGTGCATCCAGTATGTTTCTCATTTCTGGCTGTGCCATTCTGTACTCCCAGATCTCTCAGAATGTAGATTCTCTGCTCTCGAAGTCCTCCACTCTGCCTATCTCTCTGAGTGCATTAACAATATCAGCTCGACCCAGTGGTTGTCCATCTGCAATGATGGCAGAGCCAGCCAACCAATCAGTTCTCTCATTTCCCATTTTCGGCACATGAATGTGTGATGTGGCCAGTACCACGCCTTGGTGCATTACCTTTCCAGATTTCTCTGGTACCCACTTTTAGAGACTGGGTCAACCCCGAGGCCTTTTTAGTGTGTACCAGAAAAAAATCCTACTGCTGTGACTGAACCCGGTACCACTGGATTAGCATACCAAGCGCCTAACCACTCAGTTCACGAGGCCGCAAAAAGTACATTTTAAGGTCAAGTAAAATTAAGCAAAAAATAATTTCCTTTCCATTAAAAAGCACACTTTGTTATAAGATGGTGAATGGAAACCCACTGTTTTCAACCACATTGCCTATTTAGATTAATTAATTCAGAAGCAACTTTCTAATGATTTTTCTCAAACTTGAAGAGCCTCTGTTACAGTTTAAATTATATTGTTTTATGAAAGTGTGTTTTATGAAAGTATGTTTTATGAATGTATTTTATATTGTTTTATGAAAGTATGTTTTATGAATGTATTTTTATATTGTTTTATGAAAATATGTTTTATGAATGCATTTTTACTATTTGTTTTTCTTACAAAAAAGAAAATATTTTTCCTTTAAAATTACCTCCTCTTCCTCCCCTCCCCCCCCCCCCCCCCCAACCCTGTCTTTGTTACTTTTCAATTGCCCCCTTATTATTTGTCTCAGTCATTGCTTACTACACTTTTGCATTCTTGTAGCATGTTAATTTTGTGTTTTTAGATAAATTGATTCATGAAATATTATTCCTTTTTCTGTGCTATATTTTATTACTAAAGAATAGGTCACATTTCTTCATAATTGTTGTGCATATCTGCAATGTTTTAGTTCAAGATCCCACAGCCTCTTCCTAGGAGACCACTAGTAAGTTTTTATTTTGCTTTTCATTTTCCCTCCTTTCCTCCCGTAATTATCTCCGTTCTGGTTGAAGAAGCCATTTCTTTATTTTTGCCTCGTTTTGCTATGTTGCATGTAAATATTTTTCAAGTATAATTTGCATGATTTAAATACTTTTAAAAATTCCTTGTGTTCTGAAGCTCATTTTTCTTTTCACCCTTATACAGCACATTCTTGCATCGTTTCAACCACTTTCATAAATAATCATATCTGTTGTTAAACACCTTATATTAAGCTTGGAATGATACTTTTAAATTTTGCACCTGTTTGGCATTTAGCTGAGTTATTCTTATTTGGTAATCATGATACACTTTGTAAAAATCACAACCATCATCAAGGAGTGCTCTGTTAAATTAAACAAGATGTGCCTATTGTTAACCATGCTGTTTTCTTAGTTTTGTGAAGTTCAAAGCTTTTCAGCTTCTACCATCATTTGATAATTTATTTAAAAAAGATAGCAGATTTTTAAGTGGGTAAAGTTGTTTACAATTCTTGTAATGTAAACAGAATAAAGATATAGTATGTATTGTTCCCTATGTGCCTCTAAGGCATGACAGGATTACCTTTACCTTTTTTATTTATTGTTCAGTGATGAATATTTTATAGTGAGAGAGCATGGCTGAATATGTTTTATATTGCAAATATTTTATTTGAGGTCTTCTTTTCCAGATCCATCCTTGTTTCAGGATGAATGCCTGTTTGCCATTTGGAAAATTTTGTTCTAATAATTTTTCATTACCATGTTTTTTTTTTTGGTTTTTTTTTTCATTGACTTCTTGAGTTACTTAAAGTAGTTAACATTTTCAGTTTCACTGCTAACATAACCTCACAGGTAGGAGATATTAAACCATTCTGTGCCAGCTAACATCTCAGAAAAGTAATGCTGTGGGGGGGGGGGGGAATTGTATGTTTGCTCTGTGTGATTTTTTTTTATGATTCATTTCTTTCTTTAATCCAGAATATCATGTTATAGATGAGGCTCTCATCATAGAAGTAACCTTGACCCCACCACTTTTTTAAACTTTTGATGCTGGAGGGTGGGGGGGGGGTCCTTCTGGGTCATGAATCCCAGAGGTCTGAGAGTTATTGGTTTGCAACTGTCACAAGACTGAAGATACAATTAAAAAATTCACGTTCCCAGTTACCAATGTTCCTCGCTGTTTGTTTGGTGGATCTGATATTCTACTACATACTGTAACCAAGCCCGAATGTCATTGCCTACACTGGTTTAGAGCATCACTGTTCTACTTATCCCACTTGTGTATTCATTATTTTCCATTAAACATGAATTATTTAGATGACTTGTTTATAAAGCCACATGGGTTAAACTCGCTGTTTAGCTACACGTAACATTCTCTTCAATCATTATACTACCTCTCTACAGTAAGTCCACCCCTTCTTACTTTTCAAACTTCCTCACAGCATCACTCTGCAACCCCTCTTCCCCAATCATCTGTTTCAACTTCTCCTAGCTAGGTCAGTATTGTATCACTCTCTCTCCCCTCCTCGGTTCCCCATCCACCACCCCCAGTTACAACCCACCGACCACATGTCACAGGTCTCTATTTAAACATTCTCCACGTTCTACTAAATCCATTCCTGACACACACCGCCGGACAAGTCACACCTTACAATTTACAGCTAAGTACTTTAAAAAAAAAATTTTTTTAAAAATAGTATTCATGTGAATCTATACTTTATCTCCTCTCTCTATTTCTTCGTCCTGTATATTTTTGTATTCTCACGCCAAAACGTCACAACTTTGTAATCATTAAGTAATAAAGCTGCTCCTACTTTTTCCTATTTTATACATTCTGTTTATAAAATATGATGTGATGGTTTGATAAGACAGAAATAGTAAAGACAGCATTTATTGTTCTGTAATTTAGTTCTGCTGCAAAAGTATTACAGCGTCGCCAGCCAGCATCTGGCATAAAGAAGTTGTGCAGCAGAACTGCATACGTTGGCTAAATTAATGGAAGGAGAATCAAATAGAAAAGATGCATGCCACAATTAACCACAGAGGCTTGACATTGTTAGGAAGGCAATTTTTATCATTTTGTTGTACTAACTGTCCTAAATAATGACTTTACCCCCCCCCCCCCATGATTTAACTTTGTCATTATTTTGTTATGGTTATTTTATTATTGCTAATAATCATAATTACATAACTTGTTCTGATTTATAAATGTTTTTGTTACAAAAATGTGTCTGTATTTGCTTCAAAGCAGCTATCATGATATTTTATTAACAAGTTTTTCTTAGCACAGAGTTTGAACTTTATAATGGGAGGTATATTAATTTACATATGTTTGGGTGCTTTGAGTGGCAAAGTGGTTAGTGCAGTAGTCTGTCATGACAAAGGTCTGTGGTTTGAATTTGGCTGGAGGTCCGTCCCAGTCACCCAGATGTAGAAATTGGGATCCAACTTTTCTGGAGCTGGAGGAGAAAAAATGGCCAGACATGATGCTAACTACTTCACCTTCTGTTGTGCCAGACATGATGCTAACTACTTCACCTTCTGTTGTGCCAGACATGATGCTAACTACTTCACCTTCTGTTGTGCCAGACATGATGCTAACTACTTCACCTTCTGTTGTGCCAGACATGATGCTAACTACTTCACCATCTGTTGTGCCAGACATGATGCTAACTACTTCACCTTCTGTTGTGCCAACAGATCTAGGAAAATATGAGTAGTAACATCATATTCCTAGGTGTTTTCCAATGCATAACAAGATTACCTTTAGCTTAAATGTGGGTATGTCTGTGTGTGCATTCCTGTGTGTATGTGTATATATTATAAAATATATAATTTTAAAATTACAGAGCAGTTCTGGAGTTTAAAAATTACTTAGGGAAAACAATTTTCAGCGGGCTCCTTTAAAGTGTGGATCAGCATGCTTTCTTTATGAATTAATTTAACACACTGAGGAATCATAATATAAGAATTATTGGCTGATGAAGTACAATGAGTGATAAGAGTCCGTTTTTAACTTTCACTAAAATGGTGCTCAAAATGGACATGTCTGATTTGTAAAAAAAATTTAGTTAAATGTGCATTTTTGATAATGTTAAAATAATTTTATTGAAATATAAACTTTGAAGTTAATATATGTTAGCTACTTCTGTTCATTTTCAATTGCTTTTGAAGTTTTGTTGGACCTGTATAGATCATCACAGAAATTCTGATGGAAAAATAATTAAAAAGTGGCAGTATTGCTTATGTATTTTTTCTTAGTGATTCATGAATTGCAGCATCATTCATTTCATGATATATGAATTTTAAATATCTGTTTTGTGAAGCCATTCATATTGTAGATTCCCTAGAGATTGTATCTTCATTCTCATATACTGAATACTGCAATATTACACATCCCTTTTCTATCGTTTATCAAACATTTCTTAGACCTAACAGTTCTCGCAATCCACTCTTTTGAGTTTTCTTGCCAAAAAATAATGTTTTATAAATTTCATATAGCTATCCAAAAAGCACAAGGAGGTAAAACAAATTCACTTGGAGTATGAAGAAAATTAGTAAATTAAAATTTCATAACTTTGACTGCACAATGTGTTTCCAATTTGTGAAAGTGATATAAAGGGTTAATGTCATATTTTTGAGGCAGTTTTAAAATATTTTTATATGACTCCATTTGTCACCTGCGAAATGCTATTCATTTTGTGTTTAAATTACAACAAACACCAAAATAAATTGTTTGATTTACTCTTTCTGGCACCGGGCACTGGAGATGACTTTTCAGCTCGTCAAGCAGCGGCTGCCTATAGTGCACCATCTCAGGTAGAGACTGATTTTACAAGCTAGGAGTAATTTTGGCAAAATCTGGATGATTTGAGTGATAAATCTTATATTGATATAATAAACAGAGCATGTGGTTTGGAGGGTTTTGGATTAAACAGAGTGACTGATGTATTTGTGATCTGTTGTGAATTGACTTAAATTCTGTAAAGAAAAAAATTTTAGTAGTTAAAACAAACCTTTTTTGCATGAAAGTGCTTTTCAAACTGCAACAAAATGCTGTTAGAGTGAGCTGTGTGTTTTTCTGAGAAAGGGAGATATGGGGGAAAATAATAAGAGATTTTAACTGATCATGAGCCTACTAGTTATATTTAACATGTAGCACACTACTAAATTTTGAAGACTACAAAAGAATAGAAGTTAGAGAGAACTGAACTGCATATATATATAAAGAATAATTTACCAATCTATTTTCCCTGTTGACATTTGCTCTTTATGGTCTTAATTCTGATTAGTAAGTTTGGATTTGTTTCAGTTAGAAACAGTTTTACTAGTTTTTGCTAACAAGTCCATTTACACATTGTCTACAGTTTTCTCCTAGTGTCCTTAGTATCCCAGAATGAGTCTATCAAAAAAGGCTGTGTTGAACTTTGTAGTTGTCTTTTTTTTTGTTTAGATATTTACAGTATATTCCTTTTTTCTGTGATAATACCCTTGTAACTTACTGGTTACAGGATTATTTTCTATATCTTTGATGAATATAACAAAAATGGATATGTTGATCACTTCAGGTCTTAATTTTTTAAGTTGTGTCACATTCTTATTTTTTTTCCATATTTTTTTTTGCATCTTTCTTGCTCAGTTTATGTTTTGTTCTGTGTCTTGAATATGTTTAATAACTTTTCCAGAGAGTGTTTTCCAGTGCTTATGAGCTTTTATTATATGTAATGAATTTGCCTTGTAGTGAATTAGCTTTGAATTTTCCTGTCAGTTTTAAGTGAGAGTCATTTTTTAGTGGTACTGGATACTGGATATGATCTAGCTTGGTTACTGGTCCCCAGGAGCTGCTTCATTACACTCGGGACATGTCACTAAGTGTCCTGCATTTGACACTAGGATGTCCTTTAGTGTTTTTACTGATATAATTTCAATACTATGTTGGTTGTAAATTGTGCTTGTTCTAGCACATATCTGGGATTTGCTTCCACTAGTTCTGATTACGTGTAAGGCACTGAGGCGTGTGAGGTATGAACTTTTGAGGAAGATGTTTTGGGGTGATTCTTCAATTTTCTGCCTGAAGGATTGATATATGTCTTGTTTGTCCATTTTGATGTTTCCTAGTGGGTTAGCTTTTTTTGCTGCAAGTTGATCAGCTTTTTTGTTGCCATCAACTCCAGAATGCCCCAGACTTACCATGAGCTTAATTTCAGGAGAAACATGCGCTGTTCCTTTCACACTTATTCATCTTTCATATTCATATGCTGAATAATGCTAAATTTAGAGCCAAGACAAAGTTTACAGTTTTCTCTAGGTTAAGTTCTGGTGGTAGTCTGAATGGCCAGGTATAGATGCATTAAACCGTGAGTGCAGGACAGTTCTGGACTACATTATCTAGATTCCACTCCTGTATAGAGATTCATTAAATGTAACAGGAATCACTATTGAACTAAGTAATTAATGTGCAGTCATCAGTTCTGTAGCAAAACACTTCATGTAGTTTTTTTTTAATGACCTGAGAAAGTTATGCTGCATTCTTTGTATCATAAATGTTGTGTCTTGGGTTTAAATATAAGATTTCTAGAAATGTCGAGGTTTGAAACAGATGTTTTGCCACATTTATAAATTATAATGGGAAAAGCTAACAAGATTGACACTGAATAAGAAGACTCTCAAACACATCCATGAAATACATACAATAAAAAAGAAAACTGCATTTATAGGGTGTGTATAAATTAGACTGGGTATCTGAGTGGCGAAGTGGTTAGTGCACTGGTCTCTCTTGGCGAAGGTCGGGGGTTTGAATCCGGCCTGAGGCACCTCAGTCACCCAGCTGTAGAAATGGGTGCTCAACTTCTTCTGGAGTTGGGGAAGGAAAGGCGGCCAGGCGTGATACTGACCATATCACCCTCTAGTGTGCTGACAGGTCAAGGAAAATATGGGCACTAACACCATATCCCTTTGTGCCTCTAAAGCATGACAGGGTTACCTTTAATAGATTAGACTGAACAAATTCCTGTATTCCTGTGTTATTTCTTGTAGGACTTCACCTTATTTAGTTGTGCATTACTGAATAGTTCTTACCCATGCCCGTGTTTTATTCTTGTAGGCCAGAAAAGCCCCAACAAAAAGAAGAGTAAGTTGTACTAGAGACTAAAATTTGTGCGTTGAGTTGGTGTTTAGTAAAACTTTCTAACAAGTTAACGTGTTCACCATGGTCAAGCTTCTACTGCTAGACTAATTTCCTTTTTGGTGCTGGTGTGTGTTAGGAAAAGATCTGAACTTAAGATTTGAATGTAGCTATAGTTACAGTGTGCTAAAGATAAGGAAGAATGTTATGGTGGAAAAGAAAGTGAGAAAAAAACTGCAATTTTAGCACAGTTTGATGACTCAACAAAAGTGTTATTCATGGTACACATATAATACAAAAAAAAAAACAAACAAAGAAAAGATGCAAGTCAGTCCCATGTTCAATTAGAAGAGCTCTTCTCTCACATCCCACTATGTCCACATGACCCATACACTCATTTCCCTAAAACACAATGCAGATTTTCCATTGAATCTCTTCTGTATATTTTCCCTTCATGATAATTAAAACAAAGTCCATAGCAATATAAAACCTTAAACTTTAAAAGCAGGGAAGAAGATGGAAAATTGAAAGCAGTTTTTAAATAACCAGGAATGTAAGAAAAGCTGAGAAAATTGGAAAATATCAGTTTTAAGATTATTTTTTTGTTTAGAACAAGCAAAAAAAAATCATATAATGAATAAATACTTGGAAGTGTAAATGGACTGCACTCACATTGATAATACTAATCTGAACTATGGCTTTACCAGCCATGGCACAATAGAATATACTGGAAACAGGCCCCATGAAATGGAAGTTGAATCAGTACATTGATAAACATCATCATCAGGTGCCATGCCGCCTGGCATTGGCTATTATGCTTCTCCAGACTACATGATCCTTCATGCAGGCCAAAAGCTCAGTTGGTGATCTCCTATCACACCATCCCGTCAGACTGTCCAGTATCATTTCTCTTGGTCTTCCTCTTTATCTTCTTCCTTCTATTTTTCCTGTTATTATAATATTTTCAATGCCCCCTCTTCTCATTGCATGTCCTATGAAAGTACATTGTCTCTCTCTTATTTTTTTTGACAAGATTTTTTTGTCTCTCCAGCTCTTCTCATACATTCTTCATTAGTTATTTTTGCTGTCCAGGGGATTCGCAACATTCTTCTAATAAACCACATTTCTGCTGCTTCCAATGATTTTTGTGCAGACCTGCCTATTGTCCATGATTCACTTCCATATAACATTGATGAACAGCAGCTTACAAACTTCCAGAGGTCCTAAAAAGAAATGAAGAAGTTAAAAAAAAAAAAGAAAAAAGAAAAAAAAAGCAACCCATGTAGATTGGTGACTGTTATAGACTTTATAAATAAAAGAACTTCTTCATGAAGGTGAAAGAAACAGTGATGGGGTGAGTCACATAATGGTGATTGTGCACAGATAACAGCAGCAGTAAGACATTACAGCACCAAAGCTTCAGGATTCTTGGTGTGTAAAAAATAGTGAAACGATTTGTTTGTCCTTAATAACTTTAACATGTCTTTGTACTGACAGACTTAAAGCATGAAGTTATAGCTAGTTTTTCAGTTTTTAGCAAATTTTGATAGTTTGTTCAAGGATATTTTCTGTGTTTTGTTCCTGCAGACTGAAATACTAAATCCAAAATGGTGGTTTTTTTTAAATAAATGTTGAAAATTATTAAATTATATACTTGTTGCAATTCAGTCTGAAATTAAATAGGAAGATGCAAGATAATGACTGATGAATCCCATTGTGATGTCATCTTACTTGGTTGAATAAGATTGTATCTGTCAGCATTTTGTCAAAGGGTCACATTTTGTCATTGACATCAACACTGGACAGTCAGCTTCAGCCTTGATAACACCAACTGTTGTTTGATTCCTGCGTTTGTAAGCTTTTTTAAAAACATACATAATTAATCATTTCATTAACTGTTGTTCATCATAAACCTCAACTGTTAAAGATTTCACAGTAGCTGAACATACTAAATGTAACAAATCATAATTGTAATGTCATTTAATGTGATGTCATTTCCACACAAAGAGATACATAAAACAACATGGATATCCCAGATGATAGAACCAGAAACCAGATAGATCATTTTTGTATTAGAAAGCAATTCAGAACACCTCTGATAGATGTTAGAGCTTATGGAAGTGCAGAAGTCAATAGTGATCACAACATGTGTATATGGAAAATAAGACTAAAACTGAAAAGCCAACACAAGAAATCAATACCCAGAAAGATAAAAAGCCACATCCTACAGGAAGAAAATATACTAACAGTAACTTCAATCTGGAACTTACCAATCATTTCTCAGCACTCACTGAGGTAGAGGAGATAGATATAGATGAATTATGAAATTCTTACAGCACAGCCATAATCGCAGCAACAAAAGCTAGTACTGGACTGCAAAAAAACAAATAGAAAAGCATGGATATCAGACAATACATGGAAATACATACATGAAAGACAAGCAGCCAAATTAGCCATGTTGAATGTAAAGACAGATCTTGGAAAAGATTTGGCAAAAGCATCACATAAAAAACTAGACAATAAAGTAAAAATTTCAGCTGGAAGAGATAAAAGAATACATAAGACAATATGGCAAAAGAAGCAGAGAAATCATCAAAAACAGGAGACAGCAAAACTCTATATAAGAGGCTAATAGGTACTATTACATCCAAAGAAAGACCAATCTTTAGCAAAACTGGCACCTATTGACATCAAGTAAAGACTAAAAGCATTGATGGGCTGAACACTTCCAAGAAATACTTAATTGACCACACTCAAAAGAGTTGATAAACCTTGAAACTGACTTACCAAACCCACAGCTAAATGTCAACCAAGATGAAATTATGTTGAACAAAACTGAAACAGCAGTGAATCTAATGGCTAACAACAAAGCTGCAGGTGAAGATGAAATAACAGCCGAAATGTTAAAAGCTATTAACAGTGACAACATGAGTCAACTAGAGAGAATATTTAATAACGTTTAGAAAGAAGAAAAAATCGCTTCTAAATGGAAAAAAGCAATCATTGTTAAAATACCAAAGAAAGGCAACCTCAGTGACTGCAATAATTGGAGAGGAGTAACCTTACTATAAGTTGTGTCAAAGTATTTTGCAAAGAATTAAAGATATAGTGGATACTTCAATGAGAGAAGAACAAGCAGGATTTTGAAAATGGAGAAGCTGTCTCGACCAGATCTTTACTCTAAGAATAATACTTGAAGAACATGCTGTAAAGCAAAAACCATTAATACTGAATTTCATAGACTTTAGCTCCTTTTATTGAAGATGTCATCCATTGACTTCAATTCTTTGGTTATTTCATAGCTGACGTTGTCTCACAATTTCTGTCTGAACTGAAATGAAAACATAGTATATCAAGAATTATAATTTGTGGGTGTGTGGCATCACAATATTATTTTCTGTGAAGGTTCTCATCCTGTAGCAAAAATAATGATGTGTTTTTTTTTCTCCTTATTTCTCATGCATAGCCTACACTCAGTAACCTAATCTGCAGTAATAAGTAGTCTCCTAACATATTTTTCTTGACTTTCTGTCAAGAAAACTATTATTAGAATGGAGCACTCTTAATTTTTACTGCTTGTGGCTCAAAACACAGCTGTGGAATTGTTTTATCATTTTCTTATTTAACATAAGGCATAATTGCCTTGTTTTTAATTTTACAAATTTTTTTTTGCATTTCTGCAAATGTCTGTGTGCTATTTTTTTGTTGCCTGCTCCTGTCTCATTCTCACTGTATGTTAAAATCATCATAGGTGCCATTATACTGGTATTTTCTCATTAATGTTTTGAACATCTTCATAATCTCTTCCTGGCTTAATAACTACATATCTTACCTGCTTAATTTCACCACTGTTCATTTTACTTTCCTATTGTTTTTGTTTATTTAGTCACTGTAAATTTCAAGATTAGGATGAGCTGATAGATTACTGGGCCAACATTAAGAATTTAAGTCAGTTTTCTTAATCTAGATCCACATAAGTGGTGATTACTCATAAATTTGTTGTTAGTTTATACCCATTTGACATATATGTTATGTTTTCATAATTTCACTTGAAAAAATAACTATGAAGGTAAAATATAATAGTTTAACCCTTTAAATCCACCATTTTTGATTCTTTGTTTCCTTCTTTGCATATGTTACTAGTAGCAATTTTGGACATAAATTTAACATTGTCTTTGTGTCAGACTATATGAGAGAATATGTCTTTTCTTGTCAAAATAAGCCATTCTTAGCTTCCTAAGTCTAACAGTTATATCTAAGCCTCATTGTCTGGCAACTTATATTTGACAGAATCTCCAAATATTTTATTATTAAGAATTTTCAAACAAAAATGGTTTGCTGATGTGCATTTTCCCCAGTTTTAAATTTATTTGCTTGTTATTTTAAAAATATTATGTATATTTAGCAGTTTCCATTTAGATGATTAAAATAATATTTTAATTTATAATATAGATTGCAGAAATTGTAATTTCAAAATAGTTGAAACAATGAACTTTTTTTTGTTTAATCTCTGAAGGACAGTATTGTTGCCTCCTTCATTTCAAGCATTATAACATTGACATTTCTTTCATGATAATTTTGTTCATTTATGTACAAAACTAAAAATGATAAGTAAGTTATAAAATGCAGGATTTTTTGTTATTAAAATCAGATAACCTAATGCAAAACCTCTTAGTTAATGAGAGCAAATCCTCTATCTTAAGTGAAGAAAACTAAATTGATGATAACTGACAAAACACACAAAGCAGCTGAAATATGTATCAATGAGGAAAAATTGGAAGAAGTGGAGAGTTTTGAATATCTTGGATCACTACTAACTAATAATGGAGATGCAATAAGGGAAATTAAAAGGAGGACATCTAATGCTCTTCAGAAAGTAAAACAACGAAAGAACTACAAAAATAAGATTTTTAAGGGCATATATCTTTCCCATCACAACATATGCCTGTGAGACCTGGACACTTAACAAAACAGCTGAGAAACACATAAATGCCTTTGAATGTAAATGCTATAGAAGAGTTCTTTAAATATCATGGTCACAAAAAAGAACAAATATATCCATACTACAAGAACTTAATATTGAAGAAGGCTGGTTAGTAAAAAGGATAAAACAAAGAAAATTTAAATATTTTGGACACATTAAACGTCATGATAATCTAGAGAAGACCATCTTGGAATGGTACATAATGGGAAAAAGAAAGAGAGGAAGACCAAGGTAAAGATGGCTTCAAGACATCGTTGATGATCTGCAAATGGATGCATCAGCAGCAGGCCATCTTGCTCACAGCTGAGAGGCCTACAGGAGTGCTGTTAGGGAGGCAAAGTTCCGCAATGGACATGCAAATAAATGAAATGAATGAACCTTAATGCAGCAAAAAGTGACCATGAGTAGATTTTTCCACAAGGCCCATGGAAGTTTGTGATAAGTCATGGATAGAAATTGTGAGAAAAATAAGGTATACTGCAGAACTCTTTGTTTTGTCAAATACACTTCTACAATTTTAAATGTATTTTAGTTTGCATTTATGTGTATATTATGACTTTTAGAGTACTAATTGCCATTGCCTATTGCATAACTTTCTGTGATGTTGACAAATGTAATAAATTATATTATGTACAAAGTAAGTAATTTAATAGACATACCTTATTGTTTTAGTTTTGTTAAACAAATGTCTTTTTTTTCATTGCATATCAGTTACTAGATTACTTTGTATCAGTCATATCTGCAAAGAGTACCTGCATAAATAAATCATGCACAGTACCGAGACATACTAAGATGTTTTGTTAATTCTTAATCACACATTCTTGAAGATCATTGGCTAGTGCAGTGACTTCATCTTATATATGGTTTGTTAACATTTGATGGGAGCTATTAGCAAACATGCTCTTGGATGGATGCTGTGGCATGTGGTGGAGCATATATGGGGGCTGTTATGAATGCAATGACACCGGAGTCTGATTTTGAACCTTTGTTGTTAACAAATTATATATTAGTGAAATAGTTTTGTGTATCATCTTTTTTATGAATTATTTATTGTATTCATAAAAAAAGATGGCAAAAATATTTTGAGTGAAGCAATTTGAAATAAACTAACCATACATATAGTATGTTCCCCGGCAATACAAATGGGAGTCACATAATATATATCACATATTTAAGGTATATTAAATATATATGTTGCATGTATTAAATATACATAATATATATAATATATACTATACATCTGATATTTCTGTAACCAACGTAACAGTACATGTATGTGTTGTTTATCATCATCATCATCATCAGTTCTCTGTACTCCCAAAGATTCCCCAACCAGTCCTGTCTTGAGCAAACTGGGATACCTCAAATCATGTCTTACTTACTTCCTTTAGTTCTTCCTGTATTGTGCATCTCCATGTTCCTAATATCCTTCACCTCTTTCTTTGTCCTTGAGGTTAGTTTGTTTTAAATTACTATTTCCTTTATAAACTTATACAACTACTATATAAAGTTACTATTCTCTTCTTCCAAACAGTAACAAAAGCAGTATCACTGAAGTATGCGCACATTTAAATATTTTAAATGTAAATTTGATTCTTTGTAAAGTAATGCGGTAATTTATTGAAGCAGATATGTCCAGCTATTTTTTAAAAAATAAATTATGATAGATTTCAAATCTGTCTTAGTACTAAACATACTTTTGTAGCTAACATTGTCTCATAATTTCTCTTTGAAGTGAAACAAAAATGTAGTACATGAACAGTTATATTTAGTGGACGTATGGCATCACAGCTGTTTTCTGCACAAAAAAAAAAATTCATTTTCTTTTCCTCAATTGATTTTAGTTAATTCTGAAATGTTTGCATGTAGAATTACTTATTACTGGTATCACAAATAGCCAGTTCTTAGCATTATTCATTACTATTGCATATGCACTGCAAATTAATCAAGATAATTGAAACTCTAAAAAAATTTTTTTTTAACATAAACTATTTATCCTCCTGTTTTTCATTTCATCCAGGTACGGACTGAACCCACAGAACAGGAAAAGACTCAGGCTGAACTCTTGAAGCAGAAGTTCAAACAGATTGCTGGCGAGGATTTGGAGATTGATGCTTATGAACTGCAAGGAATTCTTAATGCTGTGTTTACAAAGGGTGAGGAAAGCCGTAATTTTCGTTTCAAAGTTCCAAAATTTCAGACATATTTCAGAAAGCTGGTTTAATGCTGCATGTAAGAATGTGTGCCTTTCTTGTGTGCTTCTTATTCTTTAACATATTCTTATGTCTTTCTCTGACTGCAAGCTTATCATGAAATCCACTGCAAAATACATACCATTTACTTATGTATGTGTGTGTTGAATTTAAAATGTGGAACTCATATCCACATACACAAATATCAGATCTGTCATGATAATTAGCACTAATGCTATAAGTCTTTGCGTAACACTATTGTGACATGCACAGAAAAATTTAACAAATTATTTGTTGTGTGAGAAGCAATACAAAGCCACATTTATATCAACTTTTATCAATGATAATTTTCACTAATTTGTTTTTTTAATTCTTTTTTCTTTATTTAAGGGAGCTTCCACATCTCAAAATTTATAACATTTTAATATTTCACATTACAAAAGTTATCAGCCTCATACCAGGTTTACTTTTTGATAACTTTATTGTTCAAGTTCAGGTTTTAACAGTTTTAACTACCTCAAAGAAATATGGTTACAGAAAATGGTTGTGCATACTATGACCAAAAGAAAGCATTATGACAGTATTCACTGAGAAGGAATCCATCGCAGAGAAAGGGAAGGGAAAGGATGTTTGGAGAATACTGAGAGGAGAAATGAATATTACTAAAATTAGGGTGCGCTCATGGAGATAAACTAAGAATTATAGAGCAGGGGAATACTTTGAAGTATTCTCAGACTCAATAATAAAAAAAAAACCAATCAAAAACTACTATTCCATATGATATGCCACAGAGGTTAATATGAGTATAACTTATATGCTATTATCACTATAGTAGGCCGCAAGATTTATTTCACAGATATGTATTATGATCTTAGAGTGAAACTGACTTACATTAAGTTGCATAGTGATATCCAGTATTTATTGTTGGAACTATATTCTTTGATATTTTCATTGTTCTGATTTCTTATTTCTTTGATATTTTCATTGTTCTGAAACTTCTTTTGAGGACCTCTTTGTTTTTCTTTCTGTCCAAGGCATTTGCTGCATCTTTCTTCAAAACCACATCTCTCTTGCTTCCAGTTTCTTTGTCATCTTTTAGTTGACTGGCCAAGTTTTTGCAAATGGCAAATTCTGCAAAGTGCTTTTTGCTTTCTGTTATTAGAACAGTGTCATCCACATATCACAGGCTATTGATATTATGGCCTCTTCGGTTTCATGACATATACACATCATAATAAGAAATGAACAGATGTCAGTGAGAACAAAACTATCCAAAGCATATGAAAAACAATGATAGATTAGACTGAAATATATTTTTAACTTAAGGATATCTATAAAGCTTTTCTTGTAGATTGCATGTTTTGCCCAGTTTGTTTCACATATTTGTTTCATAATTTGATATTTAAAATCTGTTCTGTATTATGTGCTGCCTTACATTACAGAGGATACACTTGGTAAGCAGTCACTTTTAAGACATTTTAACTGACCAATAGTGCTTAGAATTTTGTTTTTTCCAGGAACCTAACTTTTTTTTTCTGTGGCTCATAATTTAAATTCAAACTTTGTTATTTGTACAGTTCATTTCAAAGGCAATAGGTTTTGTTTTTTTCATTTCATAAACAGATGTTTTCAGATGTATGTGCACCAAGACTTTAGTGCTTGTATCATTAATTAAATGAATATTATACATATAATGAAACCAGCTGTGGAAAACTGAATGAATCACATTATGTCTTGAATACAGAAATATCTATGAGACAGTATTACTTGAACAATTGACATTCAGTATATTACATTATAACACACAACAATCAACAGCTTTATAATATGAACAAGCATTAAACTATCAGTTACTCATATATGAATGAAGTGCAGCACTGTTAAATATAGATGATCATTATTTTCATAATGTGAGATGGCATTCATCCTTTATGTCTTGCTCTGATAGCTTACACTGTTTGCGTTCAAGTCCAGATAGATATTCCTGGCGATTTGGCAATTCGTGCTCGCACTTTGTTTATTACAGTCGCACATGTTCCATGGTGCCTGGCTCACGCAGAACCACATTGAAACTGCACATGTCCCATGGACCCCTGACTCTCATATGCACCATTAGGATACATATATGTTCTAGCTTTAATTTTCTTAGTATTTGCCCAAGGAGCTATGACCGCCATTTTCTGTGATAAGTTTTATGTGACCATTGGTTTCCCTTAGGACATCATAATTTGTTCTTTTGGCTGATCACAGTATTTTAATTATCAACCTCTACTACTTCCAATAGTTTCTCTATTTTTTTGTTTGTAGTCCATGACTTGCTTCCATAGTATAAGAGTGGTTTGACATAGCATTGTAAAACTTGTTTTCTGATTTACATGGATAAATATTTGGCTGACTAGCCAATCAGTTTTTTTTTTATCATAGTTCTCCCATTCTTTTTCTTCTAGTATTATTTTTTATAGGTCATACATGGAAATCAAACCTTCCTTTCCTGTTAATTGTCATTTATATGTTATTGTATGAATAAGATGAATGAAAATTGGAATGTTACAAGTGTGTGCCTTGGTAATGATACATCTTTACCTATCTTTTTATATATTATATAACAGTACATAATGGTACTAGTTCTGGTTGTAATTTTTTGCAGTGTCAGATTCATTCTGTAGGGGTTTAATGTGTGAACACTACAGGCAAAATGAGTAAAAATGATGCCACAGAGAAAATCTATACTTTTTATCTTGCACGTCTTTGCACAGAGATGTTATGTTCATTCCATTCACTCTTATTATTGGATCTAGCAGAAGAGGGATTACACTGCCAGTATATCAACCGTTCCCTTTTAGTGGAGACCTTCTAATGTCCCCTGGTAGACCTACACCTCTCATGGACCCATCATTCCTAATCCCCATTCCTTGACTGGTATTGCTTATACTAATCAATCCAATTGTTATTACTAAGAACTATAAATAACTATAAACTGAATGTAAACTAACCATTTGCTTGAGACCCAATTTTAGAAGGACTGTATAATTAGGTATATAACATTCACACACAAGTATACATACAACAAACTCAACAGTTTCTTTATATCAAAATGCTAAACAAAGCTAGTACACATATATACATGCACACACAAAGAAAAAATATATCATCTTACATCCTTCCCATGCCATTAAACATCATATAGGGCTCACATGGTAGTTCACCAAGTTTTCCTGTTTTCGACAAGTTTTTCAACCTCATCAAAGGATTTTATGCCTTCTAGTTTGGCCTAAAACAAGCTATCAAATGGAACACAACAGGTCAAAGAAAAAGAGGCTGACCACATGAAACACTAAAGAGGATGTCATTAAGAGAATCCAAATTAATAAGCATAAAATCCCTTGATGAGGTTGAAAAGCTCACCGAAAACAGGAAACTTAACAAATTACCATGCGAGCCCTATATGACACTGTGACATTTAACGGCATGAGAAGGGTGTAAGATGTAAGAATTTGGCCTCTCTTAACTATGTCCTCTTTAGAGTTTCACCTCTTTTTAAGAAATTTATGATTATATAAAAATAAAAATAAAAAATGGCCAGTAGCAATGTTAATCAATCTTGACTACTGAGGATTCAAATTGTTATATTGTAAAGTACACAATAAAACTAATTTTCAACAGTATATGATAATGTTATGTAAAGAAAATATTGTAGTTCTAAATTAACTTTTTTCCTTACACATTTTCAGTGTTTGAATACAACATAAATTTTTTAAAAAGGCAAACTTCATCGAGAGATACTATAAATGAATAGTTATAAATTCATGTTACAATGTCTGCATGTAGGCTGGATCAAGCTGTAATATTGTAGTATACAAGACAAGAAAATGTCTACTGTAATACTGTAGGATATAAGACAAGAAAATGTCTACTATAATATTGTAGGATACAAGACAAGAAAATGTCTACTGTATTACTGTGGAATAGAAGACATGATGTCTGCTGTAATACTGCTGATACAAAAAGATGTCTATGGGTCAATTAACATTCTTTAAATAGCAGGTCACAGTAGCATGTACAGTTGTCAGAGTATGGATACCGAAACCAATAGGAAGTGTTTACTCACACTGGAGTGTGGATAGACACTTCCTATTTGTATTACATTATGAGATTAATTCCAACAGTTTGACTGAAGTCATGACTTGAAGCATTAAGTAGACAGTTAAAATAAACACTTTTCAACAGACTGCTATTATATAGTTAGTTATGTATTATTAATTTCTTTGTACTCATGAAGCAGATATGGCTGCATGAAAGCATGCAGTATTTTGAATATATAAGAGAAATTTCAGGAAGTATCCTTTCCACTTTTTCTGCTGAAAAAAAAAAAAAAAGATAAAGAGTGAAAAGTAAAGAAAGAGAAGATGTTTACAGTTTGAAAAACTTCAAAAGAATTCCAACCAAATAAAATAAAAAAATAAAAAAGCATTGTACTAGAAAATTGGCATCGATAGCTTTGGAGTTACTTCAGTGTTAAAGAGAAGGTTTTCTATTTTATATGGCTCATCCACTGCTCATTTTATTAAAGATATTACAATTGCTGTAAGTAAAGATCCTAATATCTCTGATCCCTTTTATGCAGACATTTACAGGGTTAGTCTCTGCTATTTAAATTTGACTTCTTTAAAATATGTTATAATCAGTAATTGGATTCATCAGGACTTATTCAATGTGAAGTGTGAAATGAAGTAGGTGAAAAAGTCTTGAGAAAACTGTCTACATGTAACTGCCTTTTCAAGTCCATCACCTTCTTAATTTCACACCTTGTTATTGAATGCTTAATTTAATAAATTTTTCATTCAAAATATTATTGTTGATGATATCTCTATACGTAAAATTTATAGTATAATGAATAACAGCTTCTTGTAACTTAGTAGAAAAATTCAAACTTTGCATAGGTTAGTTCTCTCATTAATTGGAACACAGAAAATAGAGCAGTTACAGTTTGCATAGATCATAGTCATAACCATATTTACTTAATTTATTTTGGATATGTGTAGCTTTTTTGATGATATATTTACAATTTACTCATTAATTTTCATTTGATAACTTTAGTCTGTAGTTTAACTGGTCAGTGACAGTTCTAAACCTTGGGTAAATTAACCCATTTTGTATATTTACCAGCATTCATGACCTTCATTTAAGAAATATAGCCTTTTTTTTTTTCATCTAATGAGCAAAAAGAAAAATAAAATAATCCACTTTTGTACAGTTAACTTCAAGGGAATCAGGTTTTCTAAACATGTTCATTCCTTTCTTTGAGTATCATTTGAATTATACTACAGTAATGTTTATTGTCATGATTTACTTGTTTCACTTTCATTTCACATCAATATTTATGGGTTGATGCCATCATCAAGTCGGTTCACAGTTGATCTAGTTCTGAAACTCCCAAAACCGTGAACCTCTTGTTCTTCCAATGTTGAAGTACGGCATTGTGTTGGATTGGCAGTGACTTTGTTTGAAAACCCAGAATTTGGGTTTATAGCTGGGCATAACCATTGCTGTGGCCTCATTGGCCAGTCTGAAGGACAGAAACTTATCAGGAGAATCATGATAAGGTGATATAGCTCTGGTTCCTAGGACCTGTTAACTGTAACCACACTGTAGCACACTCATCTTTTATTACATGTATGTATATGAACCAGTAGTCAACATAAACAACTGTAAACTCACAACACTACAGCTGTCCCTGCACCATCGACAGTGCAAGGAATACACTAAAACAGAAACTGATAAATTTAAAATACATTTTTTTTTATCTTACAACCGAGGGGGTGAATACAGCATGAAAAAGTGTTCAGGCACCCACAATTAACTGCTGGTGTCAAGGTGGTGGACTATAGTTGACCTAGATCCTATCCCACCTCATTGTTGATGCCTCCAGTGACATGCTCAGCCTTGTTAATAGGACAGGGATTGTTTTAATTCCTGTGGCAGTGGAGTCTGCTATAGAAGCACCTCCTCATTCCTTGCATTTAATCTGGGTCTACAAAAATAGGTACCACAACCCACTCCCAGTCCAACACAATGCTTATACTTCAGTATCTTCACTGCACTTATTACAAAGAATGTCTTGATTCCCACTCCAAGAAGATAATAAAGAACAAGATCTTAAAACTGAATATAATTTTCTCATCTTATTGTGTTTCATCAATGATGTATTATTAGCAACTCTCATTCAAAATGTGATGATGTGAGCACCAAAGGATAGTTAAAAGTTTGTATAAACAAAAGGAACCTTTACAGATCAATTTGTCAGACAACTGTCATTATGGCAGCAAAGTTACTATATAGGGAGTAGAAGGCAAATCCAAAGAGATTTCATAATTTTAAGCAAATATTTTTTTTTTTTTCTGATAGTTAGGTAACTCCTGTAGCTGATGTGTGAATATATTTTTTTAGTTTATATAAATGTGTACAGTAGCATTTTCATCAATGATATAATATAAATACACAGTTTCTTCCCATGCCTCATGTTACTAAAGTAACACTTCCAGTTTCTGACTCTAGTGCCTTGTGACACTATAGTGATACATGTTTCATTTCTACAAAAACGGTGTAACGTAGGTGCCTTAAGACAGATGACACTTTTTATGGTACCAGCACAGTAGATGCAACACTTGTCCATTTGTTGTCGAGGCTAGCCAGATCTCCTTCCCTAAGTCCACGTTATCAGTTCAGTAGGGTTTCACCTGCACTTCAGGCAATGTTATTTATGCTGTTATATGCAAACGTTGTGGTATGATGTACATAGGGGAGACCGGTTTACGCTTAGGAGATCGTTTTTGCCAACATTGATATTTCTAAGAGGGCCTGGACACCTGTGGCTAAACATTTTTACCCTAGCAACCACAGGGGAAAACAGGACATTTCTGTTAGTGTGATCCGCTCTTGTTCTGCCAATGTAGGATCTCGGAGGGTCCTAGAATAGGGCTTTATTTTCCAGGCTGGCTGTCTCCACCCAACTGGAATTAACAATGTCTTCAACTTTCTGTAATTTCTTTAGTTCCCCCCCCCTCCTTTTTTTTTTTTACTCTCTTTCTCCTAGATACCCCTCCCTACCGCCACCCTCTTTTCTTCTCTGGCAGCATATTGATGTTTAAAGGGTCTTGTCCTATTCACTAGTTTCACATTTTCTCCCTGCAGATGTTTATGTTCTTCATTCATTATCTCTCTGCTTTCCCTTTCCCCCTCCCCCCGACACCTCCTCTAGTGGCTATCATGTTTCTATTGCCATTCCCCCCTTCAACCACCTGTTTTTCTCCTCTCTCTCCACCTCTTCTTTATGGTTGGCTCTATAGGCTTATTCTTTATGTGGCCAGCGTGGTCTCTATGCATCTTCTAGTGGACATGCATTTCTGTTTCCTACTTCTGGAGGAGGCCATATTAATATAAGTTATTCGTTATTTGTTTTTTGTCTTGTTTGTGCATGTAATCCTCGAAAAAGGCTCACGCCGAAATATTGTATGTTTTATGTTTTTCATTTATACATTCTCATACTTTCTATTCATTTTTTCTCACTTTATTCATTCCCTCTGGCACTTTGTAAAACTACACCATGCACCAAAATCTACCTTTATTAATTGAAAGTTGCTAAACAGTAAACTTGTTTTCTCTCTCTCTCTCTCTGAACATTAAGTGCCCAGGGCACATGGGGCTTCTGCAAGGGTTTTCCACAAATGCCTGTCCTTTGCCTTTTTTTTCCCACTCATGCCCAAGTGAGCCATCTGTTGCTCAGCATCCTCTCTGTTGTTGTTCTCCATGTCTCTTTTGGTCTACCTTTACTTCTGTTCCCATGTGGTGTCAATCTTAGTGGTGTTCTTGGTAGTGAGTTGTCAGTCATTTGGAGCACATGTCCCAACCATCGCCAGCGTCTTTCCTCAATAATTGCTGTCAGTGGCTCAGCACATTGTTAGGACTAGGTTTATTTTCCCACTGTGATCCTTATTCACTTGACCTGTCTGTCTCCAAGGGCCACTGAGAGATTGAATAGGGTCTTGACCAGCTATGGTTTCCTAACCCTGACACAAGCAGTCAGCCATGGGTTACTGACAGCTATCTCATTCAGCTTGAGTTCTTCATCTTCACACCAATCATTCCCAAAATATATACATCAAGAATTAAATTGTTGGAGCTGTCCATTAATTTGTTTAATTAAGATCTAACAAATAACCAACAACTTATATTAGTTAATCAAAGTAATTAGGCATGCTGGAAGAGTTACATCATGCTTGACAGGAATAACTTTTTGCATAAGAAAAATGAAAGCTTTCATCAAGCATAAATCTTCTTGGTATATAAAGCTTGTTTAATTAATAAACCTGCTTCTGCCTTCATTTATTTTGTTGTCAAGTTGTATCTGACATATTTTCTTGTTGTTTTATCTAACTTGACATAATAAACTACCTCCTCAAATATTCTCATAATTTTTCTGTTCTCTGTATGTTTCCATGCTTCACATTTTATAGACATCGTATGTAGTTATTGTCATTTTTTTTACAGAGGTAAGCTATTTTGTAATAATATATTTTACCACACTAGTAATAACAAACTATCATGTGAATGTATTTTTAGTTTTAGAAAGTATTTTAATACTGATGATAAAGATCTATGAAACCATATTTTTACTATTTTTTCAGAGTTTGTGTTCCCTGGGTTTGGACTAGAGTGTGCAAGGAGCATGGTGGCCATGCATGATGTATCCTTTTGAAAATCACAGTTTGCAGATTTATGATCAGTCAGTCATTTGCATGTCCTTTGCAGAATTTTGCCTCAATAACAGCTCTCCTGTAGGCCTCTTGGTTGTGAGCAAAATGCTCTGCTGCTGATGCGTTCATATGCAGATTATCAATGATGTCTTGCAGCCATCTTCGCCTTGGTCTTCCTCTTTCTTTTTCCCATTATGTACCTTTCCAAGACGGTCATCTCTAGATTATCATGACGTTTAATGTGTCCAAAATATTTAAGTTTTCTGTTTAATCCTCTTTACTTCAATATTAAGTTCATGTAATATAGATATATTTGTTCTTTTCTATGTCCATGATGTTTGAAGAACTCTTCTGTAGCATTTAAACTCAAAGGCATTTATGTATTTCTCAACTGTTTTGTTAAGTGTCCAGGTCTCACAGGCATATGTTGCGATGTTTTGTTATCCACATGCTGGACCAAAGGACTTAGTTGATTTATAGTGCTCTTTCAAGAGCAGAAGCAAAGAAAGTGTATGTTTGACTAATAAATGTAAATTTGGTGGCAAAGTAAATATAAATGAAGAAATGAAATCAAACAACAAACAAAATCAAACACTGAGATGACAAATTAAATTTCTAACAAGTGAAAGATAATTTATAAGGCAAAATTTGTTTGTGGAATAAATTTTTTAAAAAGTAACAAATCAAGAAGGAAAACATTTTTAAACAGTTGAAAGAAAACTAAAAACTGAAACAATGCTTTTGAGATACCAAAGAGGGCTAAAATTTTTTAATGGAAAAAATGAAATGAGACATAACATTAGGCATTTGTTTTGCAACATTCGTTCTAGGTTTAAATTTTATATCCATCAATTGCAATTAAATTTTTAATAGAAAATTCCTCTTAAGAAGCAAGATAAAAACCACATGCAGAAGAATAAGTTATTATGTTACATTTAAATCATCACAAAGTAACAACATTTTTAAAATGATCTGAAATAAAATCGCCATTCTTAGTTACTTAGTCAACAGTGGTGGTTATTTAGCGTTTAATGTCTACTCAAGTTAAATTTCCTGAAGCATATTACAGGGTGATTTGTCAGGCAAACTTGGCTATGATGAGTTCAAAGAGTTATGGGATGATCTGCGACGATGGAAGGTATCATGGCTGAAAACTTAAAAGCAATATACAATGTGTTCATTTGTAGGTTTCATATGTCTAACACAGAAGAAGGAATGAGTGAATGTTTCCAGATTGAAACATGCGTGAAACAAGGATGTATATTATCTCCCTTGCTTTTAGGAATTGCCATAGACTTCATAATGAAAACATGCTGCACAGCTAAAATGGGCATTGATTGGGTACATGAGACCCAACTGGAAGATCTTGATTTTGCAGATGACCTAACTCTTATCAGTGACAATGTGAATTTGATGCAAGAAAAAACAGATTCTCTGTCTTCAATGGCTAGTAAAATAGGACTTGAAATTAACAAGGATAAAACAAAAATAATGAAACTTCTCATTAATCACAAAGAAAAAACATACATAGAAGGAACAACTGTTGAAGAAGTCAACCAATTTGCATATCTCGGCAGCTACATAGACCAGGATGGTGACACCAGAAAGGAAGCTAAAATACATATTGCAAAAGCAGCATTGACCTTCAAGAATCTTGAGAACATATCATCATCATCAGGTGCCGTGCCGACTGGCGTTGGCTATTATGCTTCTCCAGAGTACCCGATCCTTCATGCAGGCCATCAGTTCAGTTGGTGATCTCCTATCACACCATCCCGTCAGACTGTCCAGTATCATTTCTCTTGGTCTTCCTCTTGATCTTCTTCCTTCTATTTTTCCTGTTGTTATAATATTTTCAATGCCCCCTCTTCTCATTGCATGTCCTATGAAAGTACATTGTCTCTCTCTTATCTTTCTGACAAGGTTTTTTTGTCTCTCCAGCTCTTCTCATACATTCTTCATTAGTTATTTTTGCTGTCCAGGGGATTCGCAACATTCTTCTAATAAACCACATTTCTGCTGCTTCCAATGATTTTTGTGCAGACTTGCCTATTGTCCATGATTCACTTCCATATAACAAGATAGGTTCAATATAGCATTTTAGGACTCGTTTTCTAACATTCATTGATAAAGATGTGTTAGCTAATATGTTTCTCATTCTCTGAAATGCAGTATTTGCTTGGCTTATTCTGTTCTGCATTTCTCATCTGAAGTTATTACTGCTCCAATGTATTTAAATTTCTGCACCTGCTTTAGAATAGTTCCATTTAATTTTATATTGCATTTTGGTGGATTCTGTTTCTTAGATATAACCATAGTCTCTGCTTTTTTGATGTTCAAAGTAAGGCCTTTCTGTTCACTTTCTTTGGCGACTTTATCCAAGAGATTTTGCATGTCTTGTTGGTTCTCAGATATCAGTACTGTGTCGTCAGCATACCGAAGGTTGTTAATATTGTATCCTCCAATTTTTATGCCTGATTCTGTGATGATTGTTCTTAGAATATTCTCGCTGTACAGAGAAAAAAAGTCTGGAGATAGTACACATCCTTGTCGCACCCCTTGTTTTATAGGTTGGTATTTTCCTATTCTATTTTCAACTCAAACTGCTGCTTCTTGCTGCCAGTATAGATGTTTTACAATCCTCAAGTCTTTGCCGTCTATATTGATGTCTTCAAGCATTTTAATAATTTCACTATGTTTCACCTTATCAAATGCCTTGGTGTAATCAATGAAGCATAAGTAGAGGTCTTTCTGTACTTCTAAAGCTCTTTCTGTTAGTGTTCGTAAAGCATAAATGGCATTGTGTGTTCCCTTTCCTTCAACAAATCCAAACTGTTCATCTGCTATTTCCATTTTTATCTTTTTCCTTGTTCTTCTCATAATGATTCTCAGAAGTAGCTTCGTTATGTGACATGAGAGGCTGATGGTCCGGTGGTCGTCGTCACATTCCTTTGCACCTGGTTTCTTTGGTAGTGCTATAAATGTGGATTTAATCAGGTCACTGGGAATATAACCACTGTTGTAAATATCATTCAGTAACTTGGTTATTATTTTTATTCCTGTCTCCTCTACTGCCTCTATTTCTTCTATTGTTATATTATCAGGCCCAGTCGCTTTTCCTTTCTTCGTGTGTTTGATGGCATCTATGATTTCATCTTCAAGTATTGGCGGTCCATCACAGTTTTCAGTATCTGGTGTTAATTCTGGTCTTTCTCCTCCATACAGCTCACCGATATACTCTATCCACCTGTCCACAATGTCTTCTTTTCCCATTAACATTTTACCTTCTTTCGATTTCAGGCATCCTGTGGTATATTTTGTTTTCCTGCCTGTGAGTTCATTAATTCGTTTATGCATGTTTTTGCTGTCTTTATTATGAGCGTCCTCTATCTGTCTGCACTGTTCATTTAACCACACTTCTTTTGCTTCTCTGCATTTGCGTCTTATTTCTTTATTTATCTTGCTATATTTTTCCTCGTTATTTTTACTCCTCCTCCTCTTGTCCATCAGTCCTAAGATGTCGTCTGTCATCCATTTATTTTTAGGGGCTTCTTTTTTCGGTGGTATTATCTCTTTAACAGTTTGGTGGATAGAATCTCTTAACATTTCCCATTGTTCATCTATACTATTTATCTTTGCTATTGCATTGTATCTATTTGTTATAATAACTTTGTATTGTTCTCGCAGTTCTTGGTCATTTTTAAGAAGTTCTGTATTCAGTTTGATGTTTCTCACTTTTCTTCCTGCTTTCTTTAGCTTTATTCTAACTTTTCCACAGAGTGGATCATGGTCACTATTGCAGTCAGCTCCTGGCATGGTTTTTTGTTGTCAGTAATGCATTCCAGAATCGTTTGTTGATTAA
Source organism: Achatina immaculata (assembly GCA_009760885.1). NCBI lineage: Eukaryota > Metazoa > Mollusca > Gastropoda > Stylommatophora > Achatinidae > Lissachatina > Lissachatina immaculata. Next base: position 13,752,068 of record CM019718.1, on the reverse strand, counting down.
TATGTAGTCTATCTGGTTAAATATCTTTTTGTCTGGGCTGCACCACGTTGCCAGTCTTCGAGGATGTTGTTTAAACCAGGTGTTTCCTACAACCATGCTATGTATTCTTGCCCATTCAATTAATTTATAACCTCTGTCATTCCTCTCCCCCAGTCCATAGTCACCAACGATGTCCGAAGTTCTTCCTTTACCAACTTTGGCATTAAAATCTCCCATGACTATGGTAACTTCATGTGACTTTGTGTGTTTTAGTGCCGTCTCTATGTCATTATAAAATATCTGTACATCTTCCTCAGAACTTTCAGATGTTGGAGCATACACTTGTATAATATTTATGTTTATTGGTTGTCCTTTCAATTGGGCTAGCAGGACTCTGTCCGAGATGTTCAAATATCCTACAATTGTCCTTGCCGTTTTTTCATCAAATATAATTCCTACTCCTCGTTCATGTTTCTCACTTCCTGAATATATTATTGTATAGTTATCTGAGTTTATCTTCCCTGCACCTGTCCATCTAACTTCACTCATTCCTAATATGTTGATCTTCATCCTTTCCATTTCCATCTTTACATTTTCTAATTTTCCAGCCTGGAATAAAGTTCTAACATTCCATGGTGCTATTTTGAACTTGTTAGTTTTGCCACCAGTAGCTTGATGACGATCTGGCCTCACCTGTGGCTCATGAGCTGCCGTACCGGACAAGGCTGTTCCAGAGGAACATCCATTAACGTCGTTCATGATAAATCTATGACTCTGAATAAGCATAATTTTTCTTGGGAGCTATAACAGTGGTTTCCCGTTGCCTTCTGTCGGTTTGTGTACGGACTCTCCGCTAGCCTTTGGACTCCCTGTCCTACCCGCAAGGCAGCGGGAGCAAGAGGTTTTAAGGCGCCTCTGACCCGCCTGGTATTCCCTTCACTGAGCACCTGAGGCACTTTATAGGAGTAGTAGAGCCACCTACTACCCCACCTCGCTCTCTGAGTCTACCGCCAGTTGGTCCGCGCCTGCTTATTTGGACAACTCCTTATTCACAGGGATCCTCCATATCTGGAGGACTTTCACCATCCGCCACCTGTGACGCTGGGTTGGGGATGGTCGCCCCAGCTTTACCCAGTGAGAACATATGGCATTCACAAATTATAAGCACAAAAATCAAGTTAAGATTATTCAATTCAAACGTAATATCCACCCTCATTTATGCATGTGAGAGCTGGAAAACAACTGAAGAAATAGGCAAGAAATTAAACTCTTTCAAAAACAAATGCCTAAGGAAAATACTTGGTATAAAGTGGAACAAATTCAAGAACAATGCAGAGATAAGATAGATGAGCAAACAACAACCAGTCTCATGGGTGATCAGAAAAAGAAGATGGACATATGTTGGTCATGTGATGAGAAGAAACAATAAAAGAATCCCTAAACAAGCTGTCAAGTGGAACACAACAGGCCAAAGAAAAAGAGGCAGACTGCATGAAACTCTGAAGAGGACATTGTTAAGAGAGGCCAAATTAAAAGGCATAAAATACCTTGATGAGGTTGAAAGACTCGCTGAAGACAGGAAAAATTGGTGAACTACTTTGCGAGCCCTATGTGACGTTTAATGGCACAGGAAGGATATAAGATATATATATATATATGTATATATATGTATATATATATATATATATATGTATATATATATATCTATAAACATTACTAGAAATAAATTCATTTTAAAAAAGAAAATGACAGCATGACTGAAAACTGAAAGAAATTTCTTAAGGTACATTTAATGTGAAAAAGTAATTGTATCTTCAGTACAAAGTTGAATCATTAACTACAGATATGATAATGCAAAAAATAAAAATAATGGATGTTGAAAGAACACATAGAACAGGGGTTGGGACACTTTTTAAAAAAAATGTGAAACAGTTTCTACAAAATACATCATGACAGCACACTAGGCCTCAATCAGTAATAATAATTTTAAAAAAAAAAACAAAAAAAACTGAATGATGTAATCTGTAATGTTGCACACTGTCATTGTGTATCTTGTCCACTATTCACTATGGCACTGAGACCTAAAATATTTATCTTCACAGGCCATATTCAAAGAGTTTGACAGGGATAAGAGTGGAAACTTATCTTCTTATGAACTTAGAAATGCTCTCAACCATGTTGGTAAGTCTTCTTCTCATTTTTCATTTATAATCATTTTCTTCAATGTTATAAGAATGCATTATTTGACTACTTCAAGATCAGGTCAGATTTGCCTGTTACATTATGACAGGGAACTGTTCTATATATGATTGTTGACTACTCTGTAGGTAGTCTCAGAGAGTCAAAGGCATAAGAGTAACTTTGACAGAAAATGTGTTTGGAGAAACCCATGGTAATTAATAGTGAGCTGTATGATCCAGGCCAGTTTGTGTTAGTTTCCGTTAAACGCAAGATCCCACTAAAGTAATATTTTTAAAAAAAAAGAAAAAAAAGACAAATTTATTCAGACATTTAGGTTCAAACTGTTGGTATGGAAATGGGAAATCTATCATTTTAAACAAAATGCTTCACAGCTGCAAATTGCTTGGTGAAATCATTTTCATTTTTTTTTCTTGTCCTCAGGTTTCCAAATTAGCAATCGAACTTTCAGATCTCTGGTGATGCGTTTCAGCAACAAGAGTGGTCAGATTGACTTCGGCGACTTCATCTTGTGTGCAGTGAAACTTAAGACCATGCTGAGTATGTGTCGTACAATGAAAATCATGAGCTCAGTGCATCTTTTAAATTTAAAAATTTAAAACAATGACTTTCGGGTAACAAAAGAAGCAAAGGTAAAGTCATGGCCAGAATACAGTGAAGTATTAAACAACAATCACAAAGAAGTTATGAAAATTTTTTATAAAAAGATCAGTGCAATGAGAAAGTAAGCAGAGCACTTTGACCCAACAGAGACTGTGAACAATGTTAATGTGAACCAGAGAGGGTAGTACAGTGATGGAGACAATACTTCGACAAGTTACTCACTATACCATCCGAGGCAAGTCAAACCCATGAAAACAATACAGCTGGCCCCATAGAACTGGAACCAGGTATACTACAAGTCTTTTCAGAGAAGCCACCAGAAAGACCTCAATGAATAAAGCTCCAGGATGTGATGGAATACCCAATGAGTTAATCAAATGTGCATAAGAGGTTGGAACAGCCTGGCCACATAGACTCTATAACTTGGTATGGGAAAAATGAGAAACACCACAGGACTAGAGAAACGCTGTAATTATTCCAATATAGAAGAAAAAAATGCAGTAAAAGGGACTGCAACCAATATAGAGGCATCTCACTACTAAGCCATACTGGAAAAATGTTCTGTAAGATCCTAGAGAACAGATTGTGACCAGTGATTGAACCAGTTAAATGAAACTCAGATGCAGTTTAGAAAGAATAGAAGCTGTACAGATGCCATCTTTTTCCTAAGACAGCTAACAAAAAATTAGTTAAACACAACCAGATACTGCACATAGCTTACATAGATCAAGAAAAAGCATTTGATAGAGTAGATAAACTGTGGGAAATCATACAGCATTATGGAGTTAGTATCTGATCAGCCTATGCAAAAACCTCTACGAAAACAGTCAGGGTACAGTTAGAACAAATGCAGGACACTCTGAACCATTCATCATGAAATCTAGAGTGAGGCAAGGCTGTGTACTATCTCCCTTACTATTTATAACATACACTGACAACATCTACAAAGAAGCTAACATACAAAGTAAAAACTCCACCACAAAGCTGCCCAACAGCTCAACCCCAGAAACAATGCTGATCACCTTCCAGAAGACATACCTGATAGAAGGACCATAAATGAACTCCTTTTTACTGACGATCAAGCATTTATAGCCACATCAGAAAAAGACCTACAGCAGATCATGGATAATTTAGCAAGGGCATGTAAAAGCCACATCATGAAGATCAGTGCTGAAAAAAGGAAGTCATGACCATAGCGAGAGAAGAAATCCAAACAAAGATCTTCCTAGACAACTTGAAACAAGTGAAACATTTCAAATACTTAGGTGGCATAATATCATCCTCAGAGACAACTGATGCTGAGATTGAGAACAGATGCAATAAAGTAAATCAGATCATCAGACAAACGACTCCTTTACTGAAAAACAAATACATCATGACTGAAACAAAAAGGGGGCTGTACAGCATAATTTAAGAAAAGACCATATAGGCAAAGGTAACACCAGTGTTACACTATATTCAGAAACAGCACGTCAAATGGTTTGGCCACGTTACATGGTTACCACCAGACAGCATGTCATTGAAAACATTTACTCTAAGATTTGTAGGTAACAGAGGAAGAGGTCGCAAGAGATGGGGAGAGGAAACTGCAGAAGCATTAAATATCCAGTTATATGAAGCAAATTGTCAAGCCCTATCAAGATGTCTATTTGTCTCCTCAACACCGAAAGGTATATGAGGAAGGAGGCAAGACTTTCATTCATTACCAGTATTGTTTTCTCCATGACAGACATTTACAACATTCACTTAAAGAAATGATGACTGCGGTAGAACTGGTTCTAGCAATAAAAGTAGACAGAGGTGTATGGTTCAGTTTTACAAAAAGATAAAGTGAGGAAGTACATTAAACAGCTTGTCCTGGTCATTCATTCATTTGCATGTCCCTTGTGGAACTTTGCTCCCTAACAGCACTCCTGGTATCTTTAATTAATTTTCCATTATTTTTCATGTTTTTATCTGTTGTGTTGCTTTTGTGTGTGATCCTTGAAAAAAAACTTTTGCCTGAATATTGGATTGAGGTATGTTCTTCATTTATACATACTCATCTTACTTTCTGTCACTCTCATTCTTGCCAACATTCACTTGCCAAAATTGTCATACAACACAGTTTACAATGTTCACTTGCCTAAATTATCTTTGCAACAGACATTCACAGTTCTAACTATCAAATAAGGCCAGTGACATATTTTGCCATCCAGTTTTCATTTCTGGCAATCCCAATTAAAACTGAGCCAACTGTTTGTCAAAGCTGTCAAGGAGTGTCCTTCAACCCTCCCATTCTCCCTCCTCCCCCACACCACTGCCACCACTACCAGCAAACGTAACTAAATACTTTCTGTTTATCATATTATTGCAGTACCCATCAGCCCACCCCCCTTAGAGTGTCAGGAGTTTAAAAGGCCGAAACACTTGTCTGAGGGGGGGTACTTCCTCTGATGATCTGAAGGAGTTGTGTTGTTGTTCCGCTCTCTACGGTAGAGAGTTTCCTGCACATGTTCATCTTTAAAGCCTCATATTATATATATATATACTATACGTTTTTTTTTGTTTGTTTTGATTTTTTTTTTTTCTGAAGTATTTATTGGCTGCAGTTTGCAACCAGACTTCATCTTTGTGATGGATTCCATGTTTGTTTGTTTGTTTTTCTTTTTGTCTGTAGCAAGTCATTAACAAACTTCATAGCAGTGTTGTAGCTAATATTTATAAATAAAGTGAAAACATCAGATTTCTTTTGAAAAAGAAATCTTTCAATTTGTAAGCTATCGCTACTTTTCATCATGAACTTACTTTTTTATCTGATATGTGGTAATATCGCTAGGTTTTTATTTACTTTTTTAAATACTGACTCAGTTTATATCTTTTCTCACTGTGGAGTAAAATAAAATTTCTTGCATGGCAAATCGCAGCAATGTTTTTAGTGTGACCTTAACTCATGCCACTTTTGAATTCATGTTTGTGAATGTCAAGCTTGTTATCATTTTTAAATATTTTAAAATTATTCTTTTATTTCATCTGCAGCATCATTTAGAGGACATGATCCTCAGAACAGTGGCTTTGCTCCTTATGATATTGATAGTGTAAGTATTTTTTTTTTCATATTTTAAAGGCTAATGAACAGTTCTCACTGTTTGCTTTATAAGATTTCATTCGCTTCAAATTACAGTAAACATAATGTGAATCTGTTCGTTGGTATCAGCATTTCTTCTATTGCCCTTTATTTTTCTCCACTAAGTATTATTACAGTAAAATCCTGTTATAATGGACCCTGTATGTAACAAAGCCTTGGTAATAACAGACCAGCTCTGTGGGTCCCGGATATATTATTCTGGATGTAGCAGACTTTGGATATAATGAACTGATATCTATAGTCTGCTATAATGAGATTTTTCTGTGCCTTCTTTCATTGTCTCCATAATTTGTATATATTTATATACAATGTCACTGCACTGAAGCCATGGAAAGGTATCAAAATGCCAGTGAGACACAGAGAGAAAGAGAGGAGAGAGAGAGAGAGATCTACCCGAACATGTCTCAAATTTTCTTCATGGAAAGGGCCAACATTCAGAAAATTTATTCTTCAATTTCACACATTTTGCAGTTATTTCTTTACATTTTCTCATTAGTGATCAACATTTGTCTCCATACATTCCATTAGTTTTATGATACTGTCATCATAGATTTGGTTGTTGATGGCAGAACCACAGCTTCACCCGATCTGAATCACTTTAATGTCTGATGAGGTGCTCTTTGAACTCTTAAAAAAAACTGATGAAAGTCAGATAGTGCCAGGTCTAAACTATATCATTCATTCATTCATTTGCATGTCCCTTGCGGAACTTTGCCTCCCAAACAGCTCTCCTGTAGGCCTCTCGGTTGTTAGCAAGATGGCCTGCTGGCTGCATCCATTTGCAGATCGTCAACGATGTCTTACAGCCATCTTTGTTTTGGTCTTTCTCTCTTTCTTTTTCCCATTATGTATCCTTCCAATACGGTCTTCTCTAAATTATCATGACATTTAATGTGTACAAAATATTTAAGTTTTCTCTCTTTAATCCTCTTTACTAGCCAGCCTTCTTCAATATTAAGCTCTTGTAGTATAGATATATTTGTTCTTTTTTGTGTCCATGATATTTGGACAACTCTTCTGTAGCATTTATATTCTCAGCTGTTTTGTTAAGTGTCCAAGTCTCACAGGCATATGTTGTGATGGGAAAGATGCATGCCCTTAAAAATCTTATTTTTGTGGTTCTGTCTGCTTCTCTCCACAGATTCTTTATTTGTTTTACTTTCTGAAGAGTGATAGATGTCCTCCTTTTAATTTCCCTCATTATACTGCCATTATTAGTTAGTAATGATCCAAGATATTCAAAACTCTCCACTTCTTCCAGTTTTTCCTCAATGATACATATTTCACCTGCCTTGTTTGTTCTGTCAGTTGTCATCAATTTAGTTTTCTTTGCATTAAGATAAAGGTTCTGCTCTTCGCTGTTCTTACGGACTGACATAATTAGTTTTTCCATTCCTTTTTGTGTTGTGGACAGTAATACTGTGTCATCAGCATATCTAATCTCTGGTATTTCATAACCTCCAATTGTTATGGCATCGTAATATTCTTTGTCTACATCTTCTCTAACATTCCTCATTATATTTTCAGTATACAAGTTAAATAAGTAGGGTGACAATATGCACCCCTGACGGACCCCATGTTTTATGTCAAACCAAGTTGTTTCACCATTTATTCTTACTGCTGCTTGTTGGTCTAGATACAGCAGTGATGTTTATTGTATCAAATGTGTTGGAAATCCCATTTTTTCCATTATTTCCAACAGTTTCTGGTGTTGCACACAATCAAATGCCTTTGAGTAGTCTATAAAGGATAAATATAGATTCACATTAAACTCTCTGCATTTCTCTATTATTAATCTTAGATTGAATATATGATCTCTTGATCCTCTTCCTTGCCTGAAACCAGCTTGGACCATATTTACTTCTTCTTCTATTTTCTTTCGAAGTCTACCCATTATGATTTTTAACAGAATTTTACTGGCATGACTAATCATGGCAACAGCTCTGTAGGTTATATATAAATTGATTTTTTAAAAATCTAAATACTTTCTTGTTAATTCACAGTTTATCCAGACTACAATGTATTCATAAGTTGGAGCAACTTCTCAGAGCTCTGCTTGCAAACAGGAAGGAGCAGGTGTTAAAAGAAAGGGCAGGATATTGACTGAGAACAAACGGTTTTGATTGGTGTGAAAATTTTATGTATTGTGACAATCAATTTTGGTCAGACATTTCTGTACTTGTTCTAACTTTACATAATAAAAAAAAAATGTGTGTGCTGTTTAACAGGAATGAAATATCTATAGCAAAGTAAAATACAGACTTCATTTATTAGCACATTATTACTTGCAATAAACTGTTGTTCGTTTCATGAGCAAATTAAAAACTATGTCTCAGAAATACTCACCTACCTTACAGTGATTTGTTTCATAAAGAAAATTCAGCTATTTAAAAATAAGATTTGAAATAGTAAATTTTTACTTTAGGGAAGGATTTTGATATCATAAGAAAGTTCATTTTAAAATGTCCAAAATGACAAATCAATAAAATTTCAATAATCTAGCTTGTGTGAAAATCACTTTTAAACTGGGTTCTTTAGCATTTGTAAAAAAAATTGATCGATGAATGCACTGCAAACTGAATTGCATATTATTTATACATCTATTACTAATCACATTATGTGTTTGTGATTAAGAATATATCTTACTTTCAATTGCATTTAGGATCATCTTCATTTTACATTTTAAGTCTTATCATCTGATGACTGGAAGTCAGGTTTAGAAAACAACAAACAATTCTAGACAGCATTTTTTACTTTGATGTACTTATTCTGCAATTTTCAAAGTATAGCATTACTGATACTAGGCTCATTTTGTGAAACAGTGCAACAAATGTTCACTGTTTTTACAGCTGACAATGCCATTCTGTGGCTGTTGCAGTATTGAGCAGAACATTTTTTTTTAAAATCTGCTACATGCAATACTTTCTTGTAGTATATGTGTGTTATAGGCTGGCATAACTTACTTTATATGATTTATTTGTTAAAGTTGTGCAAAGTTTAAACCTTCCTCTGTGATTTTACCATCTTAGCACAATACTTGTACATGGACTCTCTATATAAGACTATGCACTGACATATTTACTTTAATACATTAACTATTATGTATACACTTACTAACAATCAGCTACAGGGATTTGTAAACATTTATTAGTGTTCTGATTATTCTGTTTACATGTTATACATAGTGATGGTCCCACCTTTCATTGTCCCTCCAATTCACAGAAACTTGTGCAGTTATGAGCTTTTGTGATACAATGGTTGTGTATACAAACCTGCAGACTAATCAGTTTTTGTTTTTAATGAAGTTGTTCAAGTGAAGCATAAGATTTTTTGCCTGATTTTTAATGTTCTGTAATCCATAAGTTCTCTCAATTCTTCATCACTATTTTTATGTCTGCTGTCTTTTGTCTGGAAGTACTATGTGGCTCTCCTCAGTTCCCTGGATGAAGATGTAGAGAATTCTTGAAGGGTAAAGAGGATCTAGAAAAATAAATGCCCTATGACGCCATTTCTTTTATCATCTCCGACATCAGTCTTCCTGGAACTGCAACCTGGTGATCTTTGCAGCCCATGCAATGAGGATGTTGATGTTGGCCTGGAAGCTGATTATGATGGTTATCTTTTCAGTCTTTTAGTGGTGCTAAAAACTGGGGGTTATGCAATACTTCTTTAGCAGACTACACTGCTATGGTGGTTTCTGCCTCACAGCCAGGCTAGGCCTATTGCTGAGGTTCCAGTAGAGAGGTGTGACAGCATCTTGGTCAGCTATGGTTCACCAACCCTGACACTAGTATCTATGGGTCATTGATTGCCAGATCAGACAGCATCTCTACCCCCTCCTTTATTGTATAATTGCATCTACCATCTCCTGCACATTCTTTTTTTTTGAGGGGTGGGTGGGTCAAAGGAACCGTGTCACTATCAGTTCAGCAATTCTTACTAGCATGCATCTTATTGTGGCATCAGCTCTTTTGAGGCTTCCTTTCACACTGCACAGTGAATGTGACTGTCATTTTATTAGCGTCCATAAGATTCTTTATCCCTTGCAAGGACATTATTCTTTGCTTTCACTGATTCCATGCTTTTGTTCAGGTTCTGAATTCACAGACATAAAATGGATTGCAGCAATAAATTTGAACAAACAAAACACAATACCTAACTATTAACTTCTTGGTCTGCCCATCCTTACATTTGCACAAACCTGTTTGTAGCCAGAGTATGCTCACATTTTTCAGACTAGCAAGTTCCATGTAACTAGCAATGTATTTTTATGATTATGGATTTACGTATTTGTTTTTCTTTCATTTGGGGTTTCATAAAGTCATGCAAATGGTATGCATATGCACATTAACTTTGTGCTCTGTCAGAGTCCAGTTCATATGAATTTGGGTACAGGAAGAATGATGAAAGTTATCTGGAGACAAGAGTCTTCAAGGAAACATCCTGATAAAAGAAATGTGTATACTTCAGTGAAGCTTGCCAGTGTGAAGTAAAATATCACATTTTCATTTCTTCTTTTGTCATTTTCTTACAGGTTATATTAACTAGTATTGTTATACAAATTTGGTAAGATGTATATCTGTAGTGCAGTACATAAATGGGAATGTCCATGATGCAGATGTTGTTAAAAGTGCTCCCTCTAAACTGTGTGTGAGTGGTCACTCACATTTTTTTGTTTTGGCACTGCTCATATATTTTTCATGTAGCTCAGTAAAGACATCGAATATTACTCTATATAAATCTCAAGCTATTAAAATTATTGTTGATTTTTTTTAATTTCAGGAAATTTCACTTATATAATATTTTTGCAAATGCTGAATCACTCTTTTCTTGTGCAACAGATCTGTATCAATGGAAACAAGATTCCAAGTACCTAAATGTTACATCAAGTCAATTTTGTTTTATGGGTGTGAAGCAAGGTCTATGAATAAGAGAGTACAGCGAGAAATGGAGGCCATGGAGATGTGGTTTATAAGAAGGATGTTGAAGGTACCATGAACAGCCAAGAAAACCAATAAAGAAGTCTTGAGAGAGGATGGAGTTAAAAAGCAAATTATAGCAAAGATCAGAGGCAGACAACCGAGATTTATAGGACATTTCCTGAGAAAATGAAAATTGGAACACACTGTGGCAACTGGAAAAATTGAAGGAAGAAGAGAGAGAGAGAGAAGTTACTGGATGGGCTGTCAGTGTGGCTAGGAAGAATGTCACCAGCGGATCTCATAATCAAGTCTAAAGACAGGGAATTATGGAGAGAAATGATCGCCTACGCCACGCAGGATGGCACTTGAATTGAATCGCTCTTTAGAGGGAACACTGGTTGTCCTGTTTGCCGCTGCATATTTCTCACTGTAGATATAGTTTGTTCTGTTTGGGTTAGTGGACTTAACGTTCTTTTCAGGTTATAACTGAAGGTCTTGAAACACAAAGGTTTAAGTCAGGGAGTAGGTTATATTCGGTTCCTAGGAAGATCCTAAAACGAAGAATTTCCAACAGGTTCCATTGTCATGAAGAAGACAAGTGATCCCTACCATTGTCCAAGCTGAAGTAGCACAAATATCTCTTGCTTCTAAGTGCACAGGGAGACAGGAGCACAAATACCTCTTCCTTCTAGGTGCACAGGGAGAAAGGAAGGGTTCTTCAAATTTTTGTCTCATAGCATTTTGCATGCTGTTGGGTGTAAGTGTTGGTGCATTCACATTTCAAGATCTCCACAGCATTTTAAGTAGAGATGCCAGCACATGTCCTTGCTGCCTATATTTTCCCAGGACATCCCAGGTACCCATTTTTTTAAAGGCTGGATTGACCCCAGTGTTTTGGTCCAAAAAGAAATGCCACCTGAGTGTGAAATCAAACCAGGGACCTTTGCCAGCGCTAATTCTCTCACCCTTGAGCATAATCAGATCTATTCCCTTTTTGCTATCTACTCGTGATGCATTTCATTGCTTTATTTATAAGACTGACATCTGTCACGCATGTGTTTGCATTATGCGAGGCAGAGAAACATTTTTTAACTGCCGAGTTTAACATTTCTTATTCTGCATTTAGCAAATAGGTTTAAAAGTTATGTGATTTGTTTTAGCGGCAGAAGAAATTAAAAAGTATGTTCTGTGAAATATTTTACTAGGGTACTTTTGAGATCTTGTCAATCTGTGGCAAACTAATGTTATCCAATCTATTTGAATCTATCCCTATTTGTGTCTTCCTTTTCTTTCTTATGTGTCCATATAATGTATATTTTGAATCTGTGACTAGATGTGGTGATTTCACATTGGACAAACAAAACAAAAAAAAAATTTTAAGTTTGAAAGTTTTTTCACCTGTGATTTTGCTGTTTTTTCTCCATACAGCAATCTATCTTATTTCCTCATTCTTGCAAAATACACATATCTCTTCTAATTAGACCAACAAAATTTGAAGAGATATTTAAAATATACTCAAGTCTGGGTTCACTACATGCTATAAAACCAATTTTATACTACAGGTATTAAACTTCTGCTTGACATTTCTATTTGCAGTTATTACTGATATTATTTGCTATTTCTACAACAATAAAAGTCTCTGAACCATCATAATCAGGAATGATTTTATTTATTTATTTAAAAAAAAATTATTCTAAGGTTGTGCCTCAGCTATGAAAAATCTGAATGTTAATAAATTTATTGTATCAGAAGTATTAAAAAAAAAGTGTGTCAGGAGTCATCACTATAAATAAGCATACTCTCTCAGAACACTATATATTTTGACATTTTAAAACAGCAATATCACATTAGTTGTGAAAGGACAGTTTCAGGCAAAACAACCTCTACAACAACAGCTACCTGTGATGTTCACACACATAACTGTTGTTTTTAGTTACAACAATGAAAGAAAAGAAACAGTACTTGTACAATGAAAGAAAAGAAACAGTACTTGTACAAAGAAATCAAGATATCTTAATTACAGCTGAAGTGAAAGAGGCATTGAAGGTTGGTCTGAGCATAATATTTTAAAGTTCTGGATTCTATATTATTGAAGAAGTAGTGTACTCTGATGAATACCATTCATTATAATGTTGATGACGAAGTGTTCTCTGTTTAATTTACAGAAGTCTTTATTGTTCTTTTATATGATCATTAAGTTGACTTTCTTTCACTTCTATTTTAGGCTGTGACCATGACATTTGATATTCCTTCTCACTTTTAAGTTATTAATACACATTCCTAATTCTTCCTTTTCTTTGCTTCAACAGTTCAGAACGGCACTCCATGTGATACTACATGGTTCATCATAAGACTGAAATCTTAACACACATCTTACATCCTTCCCGTGCCATTAAACGTTGCATAGGGCTTGCATGGTAGTTCACCAAGTTTTCCTGTTTTTTTATGAGCTTTTCAACCTCATCAAGAGATTTTATGCCTACTAATTTGGCCTCTCTTAACAATGTCCTCTCTAGAATTTCACATGGTTGTCCTCATTTTCTTCAGCCTGTTGTGTTTCACTTGATAGCTTGTTTTGGGATTCTCTGACTGTTTCTTCTCATCATGTGCCAGACTTATGTCCATCTTCTTTTTCTGATCACACACGAGACAGGTTGTTTCTTGCTCATCTACCTTATCTCTGGGCTGTTCTTGAATTCATTCCACTTTATACCAAGTATTTTCCTTAGGCATTTGTTTAAAAAAAAGTCCAATTTGTTGTCTATTTCTTTAGTTGTTTTCCAGCTTTCGCATGCACAACACATAACACACACAGTCACTATAAAATTCAGATGGTTCATTCTTGAATCAAATTATAGTTCACCTTTAATGTTCAGAAACGAAATTCACAAGTATCATATTAAAGCATCTCCGAAACTATTTTACACAAAGTTTAAAAAAATATCAAATCTGCATTTCTCATGTGGTACTAATAATCATCTTTCTAACTTAAAACACATCTTCTGTCTGACCTAAACTACTTCTGGTTCCAAACTGCTTTTCTATCTCCTGAATATCTACTGTCTCTACTTGTCCATATGTTCTATCTGTCATTACTCTCATATCTATCCTTTTCTCTGTGTCCTTCTGTTCTTTTTTCTGTCTTCTTTGTCTTCTGTCTTCCCCTTTTTTTTCTTCTTTCTCTGTATCATCCCTTCAAAACTACATGCCTTGCCTATATATAACAGGACACGCCTCTAGATCTTTCTAAGGGTCAGCTGGCTGACTATATACTGATTGGACTTTGGGATGATCAAATGATGGTCAAAGGCTTCCTGTAAAGAAAGGATATGATCATCAGCAAAGTAAGGAAGCGGGTTGGGTCCTGAAGGCAGTCCAACAGGGACAGCAAGGCCAATGGACAACATGGGAGAAACACACAATAATTAATGTATAAATATACAACTATACATATCCTGTATGTTTTTGTATGATTAAGGCTCATGCCGAAACGTCACAACTTTGTAATTGTTAAGTAATAAAGTTGCTCCTACTTTTTTTTCCTAGTTTATACAACATGGGAGGAAGTCCTGCAGAGATCACTAACATGGAATGACATCTGGAAAATGGTACCCCTGAGACTTAGCTTCATCATCAGGGCTACTTATGGCCTTCTGCCTACAGGCTCCAACCTACAAATGGGGTGCATCAGAAGACACAAACTGCCCTCTCTGCAATGAAAGGCAAACACTGGAGAATGTGCTGTCAGAATGCAGAGTATCATTAGCACAAGGACACTATACCTGTGGCACAAAAAAGTGCTGCAGGAACTAGTAGCCATTGTAGACAGTGCAAAAGATAAAGCAAACAAGAGCACAAGAGCTGAGCTCCCACCTAAGTACTTCATAGGCACTGGTACAATATCAAATATTGAAATCAGGGATAATCCCTAACCATCACTGCCAGATGGTGGAAATAAAAGGGATGGCAATTGCAGTAAAACCGGTTTGAATAATAAAGGTAGATAGAGGTAACACAATGTTATTTATGCTATTTTGTGAAAACGTTGTGATATGAAGCACATAGGAGAGACCGGTTTACGCTTAGGAGATCATTTTCACCAACATCTTAATGATATTTCTAAGAGAGCCTGGACACCTGTGGCTAAACATTTTTGCCTTAGCAATCACAGGAGAAAACAGGACATTTCTATTAGTGCGATCCGCTGTTGTTCTGCTGATGTATGATCTCGAAGGGTCCTAGAACATCGCCTTATTTTCTAGGCTGGCTGTCTCCACCCAACTAGAATTAACAATGTCTTCAGCTTTCTGTAACTTCTTTAGTTTTCCACCCCCCCTTTTTTTTTTACTCTAGTTTCTTTCTCCTAGCTACTCCTCCCTATCACCACCTTCTTTTCTTCTCTGGCAACATATTGGTGTTTATAGGGTCTTGTCCTATTCATCAGTTTCACATTTTCTCCATGCAGATGTTTATGTTCTTCATTCATTATCTCTCCGCTCCCCCTTCCCCCACCCCACCCCCGACACCTTATCCTCTAGCGGCTCATGTTTCTATTGCCCTTCCCTCCACCTTCAACCATCTGTTTTCCTCCTCTCTCTCCACCTTTTCTTTACATTTGGCTCCTTCGGCTTATCCTTTGTGTGGCCCTGTGTGGTCTCTATGCATTTTCCAACAGACACACATTTCTCTGTTTCCTACTTCTGGAGGAGGCCATATTAAGATAAGTTCTTGTTTAGTTATATGTCTTTTGTCTCGTTTGTGTATGTAATCCTTGGAAAAGGCTCACACCGAGATATCGGATGCTGTATGTTTTTCATTTATACATTCTCATACTTTCTATTCGTTTTTTTCTCACTTTACTCACTCCCTCTGCCACTTTGTAAAACTACACTATACACCTCTATCTACCTTTAGATGATCGAAAAGACTGGGATGTGAAAGCGGACCTATCAGGAAGAAGAGAATACCCGACTGCTATCAAGTACACAGGAATGCGATCAGATATTGTAGTGTACTCCACAGAAAAACAGGAACTAGTAAAGATCAACCTTAATCCATATGAAACATGAATAGAGGAGCAGCATTTATTCAAATGTGAGAAGTACAATGATCTGGTCAAGCAACTAAAGCTGGGGGCAGGACTCAAGGCAAAACTGACAGCTGTAGAAGTGGGAGTGAGAGGATTCATAGCAACATCAGCATATAATCTATGTAAGCAACTGGGCATAAAGGGAAAAGGCATTGAAAAGCCTTTCAGAAACAGCAGAAAAGACTTCATGCTGGCTGTGGAGCATGTGAAATAAGCACTGAGACCTTAAATAATTTCGTTTATCACAACCAATACCGGCCCTCCATAGATAAATCACTAAGATGCAATTTCAAAGTACTTCTTTCAACTGGAAGATCACGGGTTAAATTCCGTTATGAAAAAAAAGCAACAACTCACAAGACCTCTGGGAGTCATGACCCAGAGGGTGTTTCGTTCCCCCCCCCCCCCCCGTCAGGAATTTAATAGGGGCGAAACACTTGTCTGGGGGGGGGGGTGGGAGTACTTCCTCTGATGATCTCTACAGTAGTTTCCTGCATATATATGTGTGTGTGTGTAATATATATATATATAAAACATACACGTTACTACACACACATGCACACAATATTTTTTTGAACATGAGCTTAACATTTTGCACACAGACCGCAAACCCTTAGCAGGAACATTGCTCCCTCAGTACAGTATATCCAACCTTGTGACGCCGTTAAATTTAATATTTCACAGATTTCTGTGAGCTATACTCAAACATCAAACTGTAATATCTCAGTTTTAACACTGGTACTAATGTGTGCAAATATTTGAAATTATTATAACTTTTTCGTGGAATATTTGAATTTTGTATTTATTTGATCGACGAATCTTATATCTTATATCCTTCTGTTAAACGTCACACAGGGCTCGAAAGTAGTTTGCCAATTTTTCCTGTCTTCGACGAGTCTTTCAACCTCATCAACGGATTTTATGCCTGCTAATTTGGTCTCTCTTAACAATGTCCTCTTCAGAGTCTCACGCGGTCTGCCTCTTTTTCTTTGGCCTGTTGTGTTCCACTTGATAGCTTGTTTTGGGATTCTCTGATCATTTCTTCTCATCAAGTGACCAACATATGTCCATCTCCTTTTCCTGATCACCCATGAGACTGGTTGTTGTTCAGTCATCTGTCTTATTTCTGCATTGTTCCTGAATTCTTTCCACTTGATGCCAAGTATTTTCCTTAGGCATTTGTTTTCCATATGTTCTCAAGATTCTAGAAGGTTAATGCTGCTTTTGCAATTCTGATTCTAACTTCCTTTCTGGTGTCATCATCCTGGTCTATGTAGCTGCCAAGGTATGCAAATTGATTGATTTCTTCAATACCTGTCCCTTCTATGTGAAATTTTCCATTTTGATTAATGGGAATTTTCATTATTTTTGTTTTGTCCTTATTAATTTCAAGTCTTATTTTGCTAGCCAGTGAAGACAGGGTATATGTTTTTTTTTCTTGCATGGAATTCACATTGTTACTGATAAGAGTTATGTCATCAGCAAAATCAAGATCTTCAAGTTGGATCAACGACTACAAATACGAATATCTGGCACAGACTTCTGAGTGAATGTATGTTTGTAGCTACCTCTTACATTTATTTCTGTAGTTGTCTGATAAATGATCATTATTCCAAATGCTTTAGAGTTTTGTAAGTCTTTAACAACAAAAATCGATACCTCAGATTGATCACATTTTCGATTAGCTTCCGATCGCCATTTTGTATCAATGAGAGAACACTTTCGATGTCGCAAAACACATTAGTGGATGCTTTCTTATTTGAGGAGGAATCTTTATTTTATTTTTGCATCATCATCATATTAGCTCTAAAAGTATTTGGTATTATACACATAGTTGTTTAAAAGCTTTATTTTTAAAATGAAATATTGTCATCGTCGTAATGGAAATGAGGGGTAATCACTCTCGCTTCAAGACTTACAGCAACGTCAACACTGTATGACTGATGCTGGGAGGAGAACGAAGAAGTCATATGTATCGTGTTTCCTAGCTCATATGGCAACTGAACATAATGTGGTCGTTCTTTAGCCGTGATCCTGCAAAAGATTTTCAATACGAAATTGGAGAAGTTGTCCCTGGCCTCGAGGACAAGTCAATATGGACGTTACATCGTGGGAAGAAAAAGGTTATCGATGTAGTAACGCCTTCACTTACACACGCTTAGAATGGAACCACAAGTTGAACTGTAGTTCCCAGTGTTAAGTCACTGTTCACATCACTTACTTATCTAGCAGACGCAGCATTTTTACTATTATTTTAGTTAAAATTTTTTTTTTTTATTCGTACCAGGTTCAAGTCCGAGTAGTGGAATTTTTTTTCAGGTACACATCAAAAAGTCCCCAAGGATCCACCCGGCCTCTAAAAATGGGTTCAAGAGAAATCTGAGACGGTATATGCCGCCAGGTGTGATCCTAGCTGCATCACAGTTTCATATGCTGAAGGTCGTGGAAATACAGGCCTAATACCATATATATGCCCTGGCAGGGAAACAGAAATGTTAACTATTACTTTTATAAAGATAACTGATCCTTTCTTATGTTTTGCAGTTGGCTTCAAACCTGCTTTATAAAATCAGTCTTATATAAGCCTGTTTACAATATTTAAAAGAATTTTATATTTTATTGGCATGTTTACCAAATTTGTGCCCAAACTAACTGAAATCTCGAAGCAATTAACAAGCTTAATCTTTAAAAATATGTGTTCATTATTTTTTTAGAAGATGAACATCTTCTGTGGAATGGGGACATAACACTAATATGCTTGTTTAACCTCTTCTACCTAGAAATGTAATTGACAGCTATTATCACATCTTATATGAGAGGGCAATTTTTAAAAAAAATAATGAACACATATTTTTGAAGATTATGCTTGTTCATTGCTTTGAGATTTCAGTTAGATTTTAAGAATCTCTCTCTCTCAACCCATGGCTCACCAGCCATCAAGTTCTAAAAGGACATAGTTCTAAAAGTAACTTTGTAGATCTTGTTAGAAATTATTTTAATGAATGTTGTGTGTATATATATATATATATATATATATGTTAGAAGAACTGTACTGATAATGTATTTTTATGTATATGCCTACATGTGTGCATGTGCTATTTTGATAGGTTAATTACTTGTTCTCTTATACTGTGAATTCATTCATTTGCATGTCCCTTGCAGAACTTTGCCTCCCTAACAGCACTCCTGTAGGCCTCTCGGTTGTGAGCAAGATGGCCTGCTGCTGATGCATCCATTTGCAGATCCTCAACGATGTCTTGCAGCCATCTTCGCCTTGGTCTTGCTCTCTTGCTTTTTCCCATCATGTACACTTCCAAGATGGTCTTCTCTAGATTATCATGACGTTTAATGTGTCCAAAATATTTAAGTTTTCTCTGTTTAATCCTCTTTACTAGCCAGCCTTCTTCAGTATTAAGTTCTTGTAGTATAGATATATTTGTTCTTTTTTGTGTCCATGATATTTGAATAACTCTTCTGTAGCATTTACATTCAAAGGCATTTATGTGTTTCTCAGCTGTTTTGTTAAGTGTCCAGGTCTCACAGGCATATGTTGCGATAGGAAAGATGCATGCCCTTAAAAATCTTATTTTTGTAGTTCTGTCTGCTCCTCTCCACAGATTCTTTATTTGTTTTACTTTCTGAAGAGGGATAGATGTCCTCCTTTTAATTTCCCTCATTGTATCTCCATTACTAGTTAGTAGTGATCCAAGATGTTCAAAACTCTCCACTTCTTCCAGTTTTTCCTCATTGATACATATTTCAGCTGCCTTGTTCGTTTTGTCAGTTGTCATCAATTTAGTTTTCTTTTCATTAAGTAGAGGTTTTGCTCTTCGCTGTTCTTACAGACTGACATAATTAGTTTTTCCATTCCTTTTTGTGTTGTGGACAGTAATACTGTGTCATCAGCATATCTAATCTCTGGTATTTCATAACCTCCAATTGTTATGACATCGTAATATTCTTTGTCTACATCTTCTCTAACATTCCTCATTATATTTTCAGTATACAAAATAAATAAGTAAGGCGACAATATGCACCTCTGACGGATCCCTTGTTTTATGTCAAACCAAGTTGTTGTTTCATCATTTATTCTTACTGCTGCTTGTTGGTCTAGATACAACAGTGATGTTAATTGTATCAAATGTGTTGGAAATCTCATTTTTTTCCATTATTTCCAACAGTTTCTGGTGTTGTACACAATCAAATGCCTTTGAGTAGTCTATAAAGGATAAATATAGATTCACATTAAACTCTCTGCATTTCTCTATTATTAATCTTAGATTGAATATATGATCTCTTGATCCTCTTCCTTGCCTGAAACCAGCTTGGACCATATTTACTTCTTCTTCTATTTTCTTTTGAAGTCTACCCATTATGATTTTTAACAGAATTTTACTGTCATGACTAATCAGGGCAACAGTTCTGTAGTTTGTGCATAATTTCAGGTTACCCTTTTTTGGCAGTGGTATGAATACAGTTCTTTTCCATTCTTTTGGCCAAACACCAGAATGCCATTTCTTTTTACATAGTGCATGATAGATTGTTGCACATTCCTTTCCTCCTGCTTTAATAAGTTTAGCTATTATCTCATCACATCCTGGTGATTTACCATTTTTCAGATTCTTTATTGCCCATAAAACTTCTTCTATTGTCGGTTCGGGTTCTTTCTCCTCCAATAATAATTCACACTGTAGATTTCTGCTTTCACAGTCAGTTGTTTCATACATTCCTCTGCAATATTCCTTCTATCTTTCTAGAATTTCCTCTATCTCTGTCAAGGTATTCCCCATCTCATCACAAATTACATTTAGCTTAGGTGTGACATTTCTCATCAGTGTCTTCATTTCTTTAAACATTTCACTATCTCTTCCACACTTTTGATGTTCTTCTATTCTTTCACAACAATCTTGTATGTATTGTGTTTTATCTTTTCTTATGTTTCTTCATACTTCTTTTGTTAAAGATTTATATTGCTCTTCATTGTTGTTTGTCACTTTCCATTGTGTCTTCATATCTCTACTTTGCTTTATCAGTTCTATTGTGCCTGCTGTAATCCATCCATTCTTTTGTATTTTCTTTACTGGAACCATGTCTTTAGCTGTTATTAAGATATCTCTGGCCTGCGTAGCCAATTCATCTGGTGTCATCTCCTCCTGTACAGCCATCAGGATTTCAAAATGGTTCTTCACTTCTATACCGTATTGTTCTGGTATTTTTGTAAGATCAAAGCGGAGTGGTCTTGATCCCGTAACTGTCTTTTGTATCTTTATCTTCATGTCTGCTATGAATAACTCATGGTCCATGTCACAGTCAGCACCTATACTGTGAATACAGTAGTTTAATTTTGTACTCTTTTAATATGTTTTTTTTTCCTCATGTAATTTCTATACTTGTATTAAATTTTATACTTGTATTAAATTCGAGTGAGAGGGAAGAATAAAAGATGGAGTGATGAAGGGCAGAATGTAAGACAGGCCTGTGTGCCCAATTCTTTAGCCTTTAAAAATAAAGATTATTCTCTCTTTCTCTGTCTCTCTATACACTAAGTGCCCAGGGCACATGTGGCTTCTGCAAGGGTTTTCCACAAATGCCTGTCATTTGCCTTTTTTTTTTTCCCACTCATGCCCAAGTGACCCCTCTATTGCTCAACATCTTTGTTGTTCTTCTCCACGTCTCCTTTGGTCTACCCTTACTTCTGTTCCCTTGTGGTGTCCATCTTAATGCTATTTTTGGTAGTGAGTCGTCAGTCATCCAGAGCACATGTCCCAGCCATCGCCAGCGTCTTTCATATATATGTTATATATGTGAAGAATATTTGGGGATGTGGGGAGAAGAAAGAAAAAAGAAGCATAAAATGAGACACTCTAATAATGAAATAATACAGGGGAAATAATGTACTGAACGGGGTTTGAGACAAAATCATTATTGTTTCTTATGGAATTTGCTGGCCAAATTTTGCATTGGTTATTCCTGTTTTTTTTTAATTCCAGTCTTCAGGAGACTCTGTTTCTATATTTGCCTTTGATGTCAAAGGTGCTAGTGACACACAGCTTCAGATTGCGAAAAGTTCACTAAAGCGGATTAAAACGTTACGGCACCCAAATATTTTGACTTTTTTGGATGGCATTGAGGTAATGCATTCACTATAAATATATAGGATCTATAGATCTTATGGACATTCATTCCTTTGCATGCAGAAAAAATTATTATATTTGCTCAGACTTCTATTTTTCAATAAGTGGTTTTGTGTGAGATATGGAGTTTGGCAATGGTGTAATATGTCTCTTACTGGTGGTAGTAGACTGGGTTTTTAGCACAATAGAATACTTCAACAAGGACATTTTACTGTGCTCACAAGAGGACTTACTCTTTGCACTGCACTCTTGCACAACAATTGCATGCTGAAGAGAGCATCCAATAGAAGTCAAGTAATATGAATTAAATGTTTAAATAAAAAATGATTCTGGAAGTTAACATCTCTCTCTCTCTGAACTTTAAGTGCACAGGGCACATGGGGCTTCCGCAAGGGTTTTCCACAAATGCCTGTCCTTTGCCTTTTTTTCCTGCTGTTGCCCAGGTGAGCCCTCTGTTGCTCAACATCCTTTCTATTGTTCTTCTCCATGTTTCTTTTGGTCTACCCTTACTTCTGTTCCCCTGTGGTGTCCATCTTAGTGGTATTTTTGGTAGTGAGTTGTCAGTCATTTGGAGCACATGTCCCAACCATCGCCAACGTCTTTCCTCAATAATTGCTATCATTGGCTTCATCTGTATTTCTGCCAACAAGATGTTATTTCTTCTGGTGTTTGGGCAAAATATTTTTCTGATTCTTCGTAAACATTTAGTCTGGAAAGAATTCAGCTTGTTTTTTATGGTTTTGGTGCATATTTATATAGCTTTGTTTTATTTATGCAGTTATGCTGTTGTTGCGATTTATGAATTTATAAACCAGATTACATTTTTATGGTACTATATGGTATTTATTTTGAATTCTGTGAGTGTGTTTCAGCTAAAGATTAAATCCGATATTAAGCTCTAGTTAAGCTTAAACTATATCTTCGATAGACTGACAAGGTGATTTACTTTGCATCTGAGCCTGTGGTGCCTTTAGAGACTTACCTCCGAGAAAATGATAGCGAGGGGCACAACGAAGTTGCTATATCCTGGGGACTGCATCAGATTGTGGTAAGCAATGGATTTTATATTTATGATGTTTTTAATATGTTAAAAATGTGTTGAAAAATTCAGAGGGTCCTGTTTATATCATTACTAGGTTTAGTTAGTTTTTTATTTAATCATACTTAGGGAAAAGCTGAACATTTTTTTTTCTTTTGTTATTTTGATTATTATTATTATTATTATAGTCTAGGACAAAATTAATTTAAATCCAGTGAATTTCTTTATAAAATGTTGCGACAGTTTTTGCTCAAAACATCTTTGAGGGATTTCAGGCCCGAGTAGAGACATGCGCAGCTGCAGTAGACCTAGAAGATGCGTACAACAGAGTACCATTCAGATACCTAATGCACATGCTTCCTAGACTGAAGGTACACCCTCTCCTCATTAGATGGATAGCTGCAGCCTTGATCTAGAGAAAGAGGGTTTTCTGGTGTGGCAGTTGGTCTTCAGAGCTGATAACAATATGTCCAGGTTTGCCGCAAGGGTTTCTGTTATCGCCAGCCTGATTCAGTGTGTGTACAGTGACAGTCATTGAACAACAGCTTGTTGGGAGGGGAAGGACTCCGCCATTTGCTGATGATGTTCTAGTGTATCAACAGGGAAAAACAGACAGGACACTGCCAGTGCATTGCAGAGTGAATTTGATCAAACTTTCTCCTGGTGTGAAGTTTCTAATGCCCTCGTCAACTCCACAAAAGCATCAGCATCATGGTTCTCAGGGAGCAACCATATTGTTAACTCTGATATGCCAGTTGTGAGACTGGGTGGTGAGGATGTGACCAGAACTAATAAGAACATGCTTGGGAGTGAAGTTTGATCACAATCTGTTTCAAGGAACATGTTAACCATGTTATAACAAAAGCTTGGAAAGGTCTATAGGCAATGAAGGTCATGGCAGCTGCCAGCATTGAGCAGAGGTTGCTAATACTTCTGTATCAGGGGCTGGTTCTTGCACCCATCAAGCACAGCCTAGCCATCCTCACTGTCAGCCCTGCTCATATAGAAAAACTCAAAAAGGTGCAAAATGAAGCCATGTGAATTATCTTGGGGCGTACGAGAGACACTTCCTGTGTATTGATGAGATACTTTCTTGATTTCCCCACCATGAATCATGGGATCAAGATCTAGGGGGGGGGGCATGTCCTTACCTCAAGATAAGTGCAAATAAAAAGCACCCATTGCACCAAGAGCTCCTCAGAGAAAAGGCTGACAGGCTAAAGAGGGGCAAATCATGGATGGGTCGTGCAGAAGATGTCATCAAGCAGGTCTGTGAACCCAGGAACATCAACTCTGGCAAGGAATGGGTACCTGTGCCTCCAGTGTTCAGGGGCATCTTCTCTTGCATTGTCAGGCTTGACAAGAGAAGCAGGGAGCAGAATCCACTTGCTGTGAATGCTGAGGTCAATGGCCTCATCAGTGAAAACTACAGTGAGGCAGATGTTGTGATTTACACATGATGTATGACATCAGAGGAGTGCATGGGCATTCACAGCACTGTCAGTGGGCAGAATAACCCAGGAAGCCAGCAGTGCCTTTTGCTGTGATCACAAGCAATGGAGGTGATGGTGGTAATGAAACAATTCATTTGGCTGGAGTCACAAGACTACACCCATGCCTGTATACCAAGTGATTCGTTGTATATGATCTGGAAGATAAGAGGCAGGTTCTGTATGCAGGCAGTGGCTTGAGTCACCGCAGAAATCAATGATTCACAGAATCATCTTCATCTATGTTCCTGGGCATGTGGGGCATCCAGGGAAATGGACATCACAGATGGACAACCGCTGGATCAAGCTGATATTGTTAACACACAGAAGAGTGGAGGACTTCAATGGCATTGAATCTACATCACTGCTTAGAATGAAAGAGCTGGGAATACAGATTGGCACAGCAAGGAATGGGAGGCATGCTGGACGTGAGAAACGACTTGTCAACCAACACAGGAGAGGCACTATCAGCCACAGAATGCTGATGGAGATGTGGGGGGGGGGGGGGAATCTGAGCCCCTGTGGACATGTCAAGAGTGCAGTGATAATGACCCAGACCATAAACCATAAAATGTATCACAAGAACTATGTCTGATGGGAGTGTGTTATGGTGATATATATTTTTGCAGACCTGGAGTGAAGCCAAAGAACAGGGAAGATTGCAGTACTTCCTTAGTAGAGTATAGTGATCCCTGTCACGTCAGCCAGGTTGAGCCTGCTACCAGAGGCATCAGCAGAGAGGTGGGACAGGGTCATGGTCAGATATGGTTCTCTAACTCTGACACCAGCAGTCAGCGCTATGGGTCGCCTGAACTCTGTTTTACACTGCATCTTCATCCCCAGGGAATACTATATGCACAGCTGTCAGTGCACTGAGAGATCAGTAGTAGTTCCAATAAAACAGATATGTGTCCATATGATTGCAGCTGAGTTCACAGCGAATGAACACACATAAAAAGACAAGAATATTTCCCTACCACATCAAGTTTCTCACATTTTTAAAATCATTAATCTTATTTTTAATAAAGAGTTGCTTCAGATCATTTACTTCAGAAAAATTCTGTTGCTTTTAGAAGGGGCTTTCATTTTTGGTGAATGACTGCAACCTGATTCACAACAACGTGTGCATGGCCTCAGTGTTTGTTGATCCTGCTGGGGAATGGAAGCTGGGAGGTGTGGACTACATGTACCCAGCCCAGGGGCCCAACAGTGAGCCTCCAGTCAAGCTTCTGCCTTTGTTAGAGAGATATAACTCACCAGAGAAGACAGAGGGCAAGAAGATCAAAGCTGAAAAGTGGTGAGAAAAAAAAATTTCTTTTTTTTTTTTTTTTAATAAAGCAGCCTGGTTGGCTGAGTGGTTAGGCGCCGAGTCTGTTAACTAATTCCCTGCTGGAGGCAAAACACAGACGTTCATGCTCTGCGGGATTAAAAGTGTGGGTCTTGACATGTATCGGGGGGTACAGTTGGAAAAGTGAATGTAACAAAGTATTTCCACGTTAAAAGTATACTTATCATGCATCAGAATAACTGTAAATGTATGAAAATTCCATAAATGCAGAGTTTTTTGTTTTTTTTTTTGGAAAAAAGAAATTGTGTGAAAATTGGAGAACATTTTTAGCACCAACTACAAACCAAAAAAAAAAAAAGATGATTCTGTCCTACTTACCATTGGTGATGTCTAGATCTACTCATCTTGTTATGATATATTACATGCTTACAAAAATAATGCCTGAAATAACCTTCTAGCTTCTTCTCCAGCCCATCTAATAGGTCTAGATCTACTTGGGGTACATTCAAGAACAGTTGTCTGGTCACAGGGCATGTCTGTATGCCTACCTAAGTCACCAAAAATTGAAAATTCTCTATCAGAACTTTGAATTTAACACTCGTTGCTAACCATGCTTCGAAGAGGACAAAGAAGGATCACTGGATATGTGCAGATAAAACGTTTACAATAAAAATTGACACCGTTTTTTTTATGAAACAAAGCGTGCGTTGGTTTTCAGCTGACTGCAGGGACCTGGTA
The DNA here is from genome assembly GCA_009760885.1 of Achatina immaculata. NCBI lineage: Eukaryota > Metazoa > Mollusca > Gastropoda > Stylommatophora > Achatinidae > Lissachatina > Lissachatina immaculata. Next base: position 13,725,460 of record CM019718.1, on the reverse strand, counting down.
TACCGGAAGGATCACGTATACGACCTTCAGCAGGGAATGAGTTAATCTGACGGCACCAGGTTCAAGTCCCAGCAATGGGGATTTTTTACTGGTGCCACCACACCAAAAAAAAGTTCTGGGGTCCACCCAGCCTCTAAAAATGGGTACATGAGAAATCTGGGAAGGTAAATGCGGCCAGGCGTGATACTGACCACATCATACTTTGATGTGCCAGTGGTTTGGAAATACAGGCCTAACACTGTATCACCACTATGCCTAACTGGCATGAAAAAGGGGATTTTACCTTACCTTTTGTTTTTTTTTATGAATTTTAAATATTTATTCATCATTTTTCCATAATCTTTTTTGTCTTCCTCATTCTTTTTATAATTAACAAAGATTTGCATATTTTAAATCTTGAGTCAGTTTGAGATCAGATTGATCTTATTGTGGCCATTCTTTTAATTTGTCAGTTTCTTCATTTCCAATTGCCAAACCATTGTAAGCATTATTTTTCCAAGTTTGTTTACCATACTTATGTGGGCATGCTTTCATAGTCACACTTAATTTTACTGTTTCAAATACAGCCATACACTTTATTTCAAATGTTTGTCAAGATATTCCATGGTTTTATCTGTTAAGCCTCCTCTTTGTCAGATGTCAGCATCTTGTATTGCACCTGTATTCACTGTTACGTTGTTGCAAGAGTGTGTTGTATTGTGTGACATGCCCCGATTGTAATGAAGCTGCTCCCCATTACTAGCAGCAGAGCTAGGCTAGCTTATTTGAAAGTTTATTGTATTATGTTTTCAGTAATTTTTTTTAAACTTTTACCTTTATGAATACTGTAATTATGTTTTTCTTAGCCTAAAGTTACAAAGATTTTTAATCAGATTTATCAGTGCGTTAAAAAAATCGTTTTAGGTCAGCAGATATGTGGGGGCTTGGCTGCTTGATATGGGAGGTATTCAACGGAACTCTGCCTCACACATCATCCCTGAAATCTCTAGGAAAGGTCTGTATATAAGTACTCTTACTTTATTACCAGATATGATATAAGAAATATCTTTCTGCACATTTAAAAAAAAAAAGCAGATTTGTTATAATTAATACTTCAATTGTTTATTTATTTATTTTTTTAAAGAGTACAGACCACTTATGACATGTTTGTGTCAGCTCTTTTTATTGTGTGTAATGAGGTATTCAGTTTTTTTATTGTGTGTAATGAGGTATTCAGTTTTTTTTGTGTGTGTAATGAGGTATTCAGTTTTTTTATTGTGTGTAATGAGGTATTCAGTTTTTTTATTGTGTGTAATGAAGTATTCAGTTTTTTTAAAATTGTGTTTAATGGGATATTCAGTTTTTTTATTGTGTGTGATGGGATATTCAGTTTTTTTATTGTGTGTAATGGGATATTCAGTTTTTTTATTGTATGTAATGGGATATTCAGTTTTTTTATTGTGTGTAGTGGGATATTCAGTTTTTTTATTGTGTATAATGGGATATTGAGTTTTTTCATTGTGTGTAATGGGATATTGAGTTTTTTCATTGTGTGTAATGGGATATCCAGTTTTTTTATTGTGTGTAGTGGGATATTCAGTTTTTTTATTGTGTGTAATGGGATATCCAGTTTTTTTATTGTATGTAATGGGATATTGAGTTTTTTCATTGTGTGTAATGGGATATTCAGATTTTTTATTGTGTGTAATGGGATATTCAGTTTTATTATTGTGTATAATGGGATATCCAGTTTTTTTATTGTGTGTAATTCAGTCTTTTATTGTGCTTAACTAGATATTCATTTGTATGAAAATAATAATTTAGTATCCTTGTCAGTAAGAGGAGAGATGCTGTCTGTTGTGCTTTCTTTCTTTTCTCATGTTGTTCTAGAATGATAGAGGGGATATATTCAGACCTAGTCTGGAACAGCTGTTTCATTTCATTCCAGTTTTCCCCCCGCCATACCATTTCCATTTTGTACACATCTCCAGTTCTGTCTGCATTTTCTCTTCTCCCTGAAGTGGATTTTGGGAGTTTCCATGATTAGACATCATGGGAAATGTATTTTTGTCTTCATCTTTAAAATGGTTTAGCCATTTGAATTTTAACCATGCTCTGTATATTAACAAAGCTATTCATGATCAACATTACAAATATGGTCATAGTTTGAAATTTAGTGTTAAAGTTAGGTGAACATTGTGTTCATATGTGTGAGTTTTCCAAATAACTTTGGTGAAAATAAAGGCTAAAGTTATTTTTTTTTTATACAAGCAAGAACAGAAATTATTTGTAGTAAAAGTTCTTTCACTGTCATTAAAATTCAGTCCTAAATGTTAAGTTTTTATTGCTGGAACTGTATCTTTATGGCATCAGCAGGAAAGTTTCTCATGTTTTCTGCTGGGAGAAGATATTGGACATGACGCTACTGTTTCATTTTGTGTTTTCAGATACCGCAGAGTCTCGTGGCCGGTTACTGTGAGCTTGTGGGCGCTAATCCTCGCTCTCGTCCAAACCCAGCCAAGTTTATTGAAAACTGTAGTCAAAAGGGAGGCTTCATGCGAAATACGTTTGTTGACTCTATGATGTTCCTAGAGGAAATTCAGGTTTGTTAGGTGCTTCTCAGTCATTTATAGGAAAATTTAAAAAAAAAAAAAAAATAAATTGTGTTTTGAAGTTTCCTTTCTTGTTTTTGTTTTTATTCTCTTTTTTTTTTAACCTATAGTTGTGCTATGGAACATGAAATTGATATTTTAGTTTCATCTTGAAGAACATCATGGACTTGGCAATACTGACAGAGCTAATGATATTTGTCATTACTTTGTTCTGTATATCTCATAGCGCTTCCTTTTTTAAGTTTCGTTTTTACTGTTGTATATCAGTACTGTTGGTTAATCACAGTAAACATGTATAAATCTTGTCATTCACTGCTTTTTACACATTCTTTATTACTAGCATTACTACATCATGAGCCTGCATTTGATCATATTGCTTTTTTGTAACATTAAATTGTAACATCTCATCATTTTTTTTTCTCTTTTCTTATTTCAGATAGTGTCTGGGTTTAGGTTTTCTCTGATATATTTGGTAATGGGCAGATAGTTAAAGTAACTCTACTTGCAGTATTTTGGTTTTTTATCGGTGTGGTTGATGATTAAAAAAAAATTATTTGAAGTGTCTAAGCTATGGTGATGTTGTAGTTAAGTATAGATTTTGGACTGTGAACAGTCAGGATGCGCATTTTTGTTAAAATTTACAGACCTGTGTGACAGCAGCTGTCACTTGCTGTAGCAAAGATGGCAATGATAGTAAAGTTGTTAAGGCCAGTGAACTGGCTCTCAGTTGGTGCTGCCAGTTACCGGCTTTTTCTGGCCAATAGGATAGGGGTCACTATGGTTTCCTTAGTGGTTTAGAGTCTGTCAAGAAACACTGATAATATCCTGCTTTTTAGCTTTATTCTGGGTCTGCAAGGTAGCTGCCAGAAACTCCCCATTTGACACAACGCTTCTGCCTTTTCAGCATCTTCACCACGTCGGCTGCAAAGATAATTCTGCTTTCAGTTTCAGGAAGATAGAACAATAATCTTTCTGTCGATGCATGTAAATGTTAATAGCAAAACACATGAATCTGAAACAATTGACCACCGAGAAGACAGATTGATTGATTGATTGATCTTTATTTCAAAAGGGTTAAGAATTGGGCATGCAGGCCCATCTGACATTCTGCCCTTTATCATATATCTTTCACTCTATTCCAGACATTCTACAAATATGCTGTTCATGTAACAGACATAATTGACATTGAAGCTGAGAGACATAAAATAAAATATAACATTTATGTTTCACTCTTAAACATTCACTCAATACAGAAGTAACTACATACATATATAAATGACTATCTGCTAAACAAAAATAGATATTGGGAGAGTTTGTAGTTGTAGGAAAGAGTATAATTTATATTTTTTATACAGGATGGGAGGGTATTCCAAAGATGAGCAGCAGAGTAACTAAAGCTTTTCTTGTAAAGATCAAGTCTAGGTTTTGGAAGACATATGTTGTTCAAGAGTTGACTGGACTTTGGTCTAAATTTAACTCTTCCCGTGCCACAGTAAGAAATGCGGACGTTCAGTTGGGTGCCAGAATAAAAGCGCGGGTCTTGGTCTGTAAGTGGGTATAGTTATAAAATGGAATGGAAAACAGTATTTGCATGTACTTCCGTGTACTTATTATGTTTCAAAATATAACTAAATGTATGAAAAGTTCATAAATGCAGAGTTTTTTAGGAAAAAAGAAGTAATGTGATGTTTTTAGACAATGATTGTGCCCAGCTCACCAATGGCTAGGTCTAGATCTACTTGTCGATCTCGTATTGTGATTCTATGTTGCATTCTCACTAAATTAATGTCTGAAATAACCTTCTAACTACTTCTCCCGTTGTCTAATATGTCTAGTTCTACTTGGGATACATTCAAGAGCAGTGGGGTGGCCACAGGCCATGTCCATACCCCTATCTACATCATCAAAAATTGAAAAATTTCGGTCTTTCTCTTCCTTTTTCTCGCTCGGCATCGCTCGTAACTAGGCACTCTTTCGCCATTTTGAAAAGTGTCACCGGAATCGCGGACGAAATATGTACAATCTAAATGTTACACTGGTTGTTTTATTGAAACAAACCAATGATCAGTATAGTTACCATTGGTAAGCATCGGGAAACCGGAAATGTCATAATACTGACTAAAGGCACGGAAAGAGTTACACAGGTTCCATAGATAAGGCAAGGCATGCCGTGAAAAAATTTGATGTACCAACCTCGCTTTGTTGAAGAGGAACCTGTTCTTAAGAGGCAGTATTTTGATATGTTTGTGCTGGTTAGTTGTTTATGCATGATCTTTGTCACTAATAAGCTTTACTGCTCGCTTTTGGAGTGGGCAAAGCCTCTTTGTATTTGACACTGAGCAGCTATCCCAGACTGTTGAGCAATAGTCTAAATGTATTTGTATATGTGATATGTAGTATGTCTTCCTTGTGTCTTGATCAATGAAGTGCTTAATTCTGACTAACTGGTATACTTTTTGTGCAGTGAGTTTTTTAGACCTTGCACATGAGAGTTCCAGGTCAGATGTTGGTCAGTAATAAGACCTAGTGTTTTGTGCTTGCTAATGTTTTCTATCTGTGATGTTTCCGTGCAGAGCCAAAGTGTTGTTTTTGTTGCGTTTTGTAGTTTCTGTCTTGTGTTATGGGCATTGATTTTGTTTTATCGGTGTTTATAATCATCCCATTGTTTTTGCTCCATCTAATTAAATTGTATAACTCGACCTGGAGAGTTGATTCTAGATTAATACAATCGTAGTCACTGGTGTAGACTGCGCAGTCATCACCAAAAAGGTCACAAGAAGAGTGTTTAAGATAAAGTGGAAGATCATTGATATGGAAGAGGCAGATATTCAAAAGCATACCAGAATAAGTGACACAGATTTTGATATAAAACTAAAGATTTGGTCAGATTCGCAATTCATTTAAGAAGAAAAAAAAGGCAGAAAACCAAGGTCAGCAGCAGACTTGATTTCACAGGCAGAAAACAAGGCAGGACACAAACATGATGATGAATCTCTAAAGTGGAAGAAAAGTGAGATGGAAGAGAGAAAGAGAGCCACAGTATCAGGCTGTATGGAGAGTTTTTATCTCAGCTTAATTAACCTTGTTTGGGAGTGAAATCTGATGATTCACATTATATATCACTGTTTTATATGTCATTACTTTGGCAGATTATTATGTGTATACTAATTTTTCTCCATTCAGATCAAAGATCAAGCAGAAAAGAACAAATTTTTTGCCAGCTTGACTCCATCATTAGACACCTTTCCTTCTGCTTTCTGCCGAAATAAGATCCTTCCTCAGTTACTCAATGCATTTGAGTACGGGAATGCAGGTTCCTCAATTCTTGCACCCATGTTCAAAGTGAGCATTATTCAGCCAGTTTTGTGTTTTAGTTGAGCCTCGTTCAGACAGATTGTTCGTCTGTGTAAACATATATTGGAGCATTATTTATTTTTAAAATAGTCTGTTCATCTGCATAAACATATATTGAGCATTATTTATTTTTAAAAATAGTCAGTACTGGAGTTAAGAATAGAAAAAAAAAATTGTATGTCTGTTCTTTCAAATGAATTCCCAGGTTAGCTTTTAAAGTTGTCCTGCATTCATTGATTGTTATGTGAAATCCATATGAATTTTTTTTTTCCTCTTTTTTGTTGAAACTTGTATATTGATTGTTGCATTTCCTTTGTTACATTTTTAGATTGGGAAACTTTTAGATGCAGATGAGTATCAACGAAAAATAGTCCCCTGTGTTGTGAAACTGTTTTCTTCTCCAGACAGAGCAACAAGAGTGAAGTTGCTTCAGCAGGTCAGAAATTGTCTGTAAAAATTAACCCTTTTCTAGCCTTCGTTTTAACATCTTTTTGATTTCGTAAAATTAGTGAGAAAAAAAAAAAGAGTGGTGTTGTCTCATTAATTAAAAAAATGAAAAAGGGTGACATAACATTTTCTACAGCAAGAAGCAAGAACATTTCATGTAACTTCTAGGCTTCCAGTTTCCAGTCTTGTTGGTCGTAGGGTCTTGACCAGCTTGGATTCACCAATATAGATGCAAGTGTTGATTATCTGTCCTAAAAGTAGATATAAAGAGTATAATGTCTCTCACACACACAGACACACATGCATCCATGCACACATACACACAGATAGTATATCTGGCTGATTTCATTTATGTCTTTATATAATGTTTTAATGTTAAGTCATTGTTGAATGAATAGATAAAGAGATGCAGTGAAAAAGCTCATTATTTTAATGCCATCTTTCGTGTGCTATCTGTACATGATAACATTGCATCTGTACAGTAGCTTTGTACTAAATAAACGTTAAATACATGTGGGAGAATAAATTGTTTGAAAAGTCGATAGATAAATTAGTAAAGCTTGAAAGCTCAGTTCTTTCCTCTTTGAAAATGAAATCTATTTATAATTTCATCCCTAAAGGGACACTAATGCCACTGCAAATGTTTGTCATGTTTACAGATAGAGTTTTTTGTAGAACACCTGCAGAGCGATACAGTGAATGAAAAGATATTCCCTCATATTAACACTGGCTTTATGGACACAAATCCTGTGGTTAGAGAAAGTACCATAAAGGTAACTGTGTTTAATAGGACCTTTTTGTTTAATATATTGTTTCATTCACAGAGGCAGGGAACTCTTTCAGTACATAGGTCATAACAGTTGCATGCATTCATTTAGATTAGGGTTTCTCAGCTTTTTTCCCTGCTTTTGACCTTCATTTTTTTGCATTAAAATTTTCTGTGTGGCTCTCTCTCCTTCCTCCCTTCCTTTCTTTCTTCCCCTTCTTTGTCCTTATTTACCCTTATCTGGGGCACAGGCCATCAGCAAGGGCTGTCCATATTTTTTTTCTATCCTGAGCTTTTTCTTATATCCAGCTCCAAATGTGGTTGATCGGTTTTTTTTAAATCTCTGCTTTAAGACCCCATCACCAGGTATTTCTAGGTCTTCCTTGTTTCCTCTTTCCCTGGGGATTCCAGGCGAGAGTTTGTCTGGTTATGTTTGTTGTGGGCTTTCAAAATGTGGGGCCTATCCAGGTACAGTGTATTTTCATTATCGTTTCTTTCACTGTGGTTTGCGCTCAAACTGAGCTCTTATTGACAGTTTTCATAGCTGAAGATTTTTACAGAATTGGATAGCTGGCCCTACATCCAGCCATCCTTTCTCATCTGGGCTTGGGACCAGCCATGGTAGAGCTCCACCTCTTCTATCTCAATACAGTGAAAAAAAAACATTTGCATATTCTCATTATTAACTTTTGACATTTCAAATTGGTTCCAAGGGAGTCATATGGTTCCATGTGAGAAAAACTTATTTAGATTATCAGGTTTCTGGTCAAGAAAATGCTTAAGGCCTGTGTGCTACAAGTGGAGAGACACCTGATTCACCATTTCTGTCCTGAAAAAATGAGTCCTAGGGGGTTTCTTAGATTATTGGTATTCATACCTCTTTGTATTCCCCAGTGTTGTAGTTTTGAATCACTTTCTTGATGTGACTTAGCTTTGTGCACTCCTGGCCACAAAAGGGCTACATAGATAGAATTCATGCAAATAACCATTTTGATATATAAATTGACCAGTGACAACTGCCAGTATTAAATGGTGTATTTTTTTTTTTTATTCACAGTTGAGTGGTTTTTTTGTTGTTGAGCCGTTTGAAATTATTCATCAGATGTCTTTGTTCGTTAACATTTATATCTCAGTGTCTTTTAGAGTTTGTGTGTACTTAGTTTTCATGCTTGATGTTAGTGTTTATGTATATTTTAATATAATTTTATATGTTATATATAATTAATTTTGATTCTTTTTTGTTAATGTAGGCAATGCTTCACTTAGCCCCAAAACTTAACTACAAGAACTTAAATGAGGAACTTATGAAGCAGTTTGCAAGACTTCAGTCTAAAGATGATCAGGTGAGTTGCAGGTGATATTTGAAACTTTTCTACAATTTTGGAATAAGTTGTTATGTAAAGGTAAAGATAAAATTCCCGGTTTCTCACCATTAGGGCATACTGGGGATATAGTGTATTTCATTGACCTTCGGCACACAAAGTGTGATGTGGTCAGTATCACACATGGCCATATTTACCTTCCCAGATTTCTCTGGTACCAATTTTTAGAGGTTGGATGAACCCCCCTGGGCCTTTTTTTTGGTGTGTACCAGAAAAAAATCCTGGTACTATCAGGATTAGTTGTACAGCTGGTATTTAGTGGTACTTCAACCCACAGCAACTTTCATTCCTATCATACTGGTGCTATGGAATGTGTGCACAAATTTGAGATGCTTCTTGTCATGAGGAGATGAGATCACTTGTCAGAAGTTCAGTAGTAGTAGTCCTTTAACATTTTTATATTAGAAAGGAACAAGGAGAGCATCAGTGTAATAGAGAGGATAGAGGAAAGAAATGACAAAAGAATGCTGGGTAAGATGGTAATGGGTCTGATGGTATATGAGGGACAGGGTCTTACAATATGTTGAAAGAACTGGATGTTGGTTGCTTTCCTAACTTTTTTTTTTTTTTTCAATTACTTCCTAGGGAGGAATCAGGACAAACACTACAGTGTGTCTAGGAAAGATTGCTGGCTACATCAATCCTGGGGTAAATCATACATGTGTGTTTAAGTGTTGCATATTGTGTAACTCTTAACTATGATCAGGCGGTGTGAGAGGCAGATGGCTTTCCTTGTTTCATTGTGAAGCTGGTATTAGAGACTGGTTGTGCAAATTCTAAAATTTCATATTCTATTCCTATCCAACTTTTCCTATTGCATTTTAAAAATATTTACTTCCATTCTACATGGGAAGAAGTACCCTTAATTGATTATGGCATGGATGAAAATGAAAATTTGAACTGAAAAAAACAAAAATTGTTAATTTCTGTGACTTACTGCATGGTGACTTTGTGAAAAACGTTAACACACTTTACAGTGTGAATCAGCTGAGAAAAGTATTCAGATTATTTGAATAGCTTTGTGAATATTTGAATTTTTTATTGATAAAGATGGTGAACTGTATCATGAAGTGAATGAAATGTTACATGTGGCTTATGGTTCATATGCTCCATGTCAGATTCAGAAAGTAACAGCAGTAATGATGTTGACTGTGAAGGGGCACTGCTTTTGACTGAAGCTGGACCTAGTACTTATGTTGATACTATGTTAGGCTTGTATTTCCAGACCTTCAACACAGGAAAGTATATATATATATATAAATATATTGTATATATGTATGTGTTGTCAGTTATATAGCTGATATATCACCTTGCTTACAGATTCGGCAAAAAATCTTGTGTTCTGCTTTCATGCGGGCATTGAAAGATCCATTCCCTCCTGCTAGACAGGCAGGAATCATGGGCATGGCTGCCACTCAGAGCTTCTATAGTTTGTCGGAAGTGGCACTGAGATTGCTTCCAGCTCTCTGTGCTGTACTAAGAGACCCCGAGAAGGGAGTGAGAGACCAGGTAAGATTATAGCCGTGTTTTTGTTATTGTTCATGAATACATTTGGTCTGAGTGCATAAGAAGCAAAGTAGGTATACTGTAGACTCTCATAGTGAATTTGTTGATGGTTTGAGTCTGGCTGGAGAAGCAGCAGTTACCAAACTATAGAAATGGATACCTGTGGTTCTTCTTGAAGGAGAGAAAGTAAAGGTTACTGGAATACTGATCACATCACCTTCATATGTTACTAACACCATATCATCTAGTTGCCTTTGGTGGTATAATTGGGGATTACCTTTACCGACTTTACTTCTGGTTTGGTCTTGATATATTTTTTGGTATATGTATTTTAAAGTAGCATTACTGTATGTGGATCTGTCTTTACTAAAACTTTAGATTTGGCCAAGAGCCAGTTTATATAAATTAATACAAATATGTGTTTAAATAATGCTATAGTTTGGTGTGGAAATGGCAGTATTATCTAGTGTGACACATCAAACATGATTAAGACTATTTTCTATTCACGTATCAGTCAGTCAGTCATTTGCATGTCCCTTGCGGAACTTTGCCTCTCTAACAGCTCTCCTGTAGGCCTCTCGGTTATAAGAAAGATGCCCTGCTGCTGACACATCCATTTGCAGATTATCAATGGTGTCTTGCAGCCATCTTCGCCTTTCTTTTTCCCATTATGTACCTTTCCAAGACTGTCTTCTCTAAATTCTCATGATGTTTAACATGTCCAAAATATTTAAGTTTCCTCTGTTTAATCTTCTTTACTAGCCAACCTTCTTCAGTCTTAAGTTCTTGTAGTATGGATATATTATTTGTTCTTTTTTGTGTCCATGATATTTGAAGAACTCTTCTGTAGCATTTACATTGAAAGGCATTTATGTGTTTCTCAGCTGTTTTGTCAAGTGTGCAGGTATCACAGGCATATGTTGCGATGGGAAAGATGCATGTCCTTAAAAATCTTATTTTTGTAGTTGTACCTGTTCCTTTCCACATATTCTTTAATTGTTTTATTTTTTGAAGAGCGATAAATATCCTCCTTATAATTTCTCTCATTATATCTCCATTATTGGTTAGTAATGATCCAAGATATTAAAAAATCTTCACCTCTTCCAATTTTTCCTCAGTGATATATATTTCAGCTGCCTTATTTGTTTTGTCAGTTGTCATCAATTTAGTTTTCTATGCATTAAGATAAAGGTTTTTGCTCTTCACTACTATTCACATGTAGCTCTGGTTGATATACTGTTGTGCTACCAAAACATTGGGGTTATGGGCCTGTGAATTCTCTGTGGTAGTGAAGCTTGCTAAGAAGCTTTGTTTTTAAGTCAGTTCCTGGAGAATGTAAACTTGAAGCCGTTTCTCCAGGAATTTCACAGTGGAATCAGCTGCCGAGACCTTAAATCTGAAGCTGTTGGATGAACCTCTAATGGCAAGACTGTGAAACTTGCGGAAGCTAGAGGGAAAACATCTGAATATTTTATCATTGAGATGTCTTTTTAGCACTCATTTAAATAACTTTGCCTTTTTTGTTTTTAATAGATTCATTTTTTTCTGAAGCATTTGTCTAAACATTCAAATAAATTGCTTGTGTAACTTGTGCTCAACAGGCATTTAAGACAGTCAAAGGATTTCTTTCAAAGCTGGAGAAGGTTTCGGAAAATCCTGAATTGGAGGAAGAATACGGTAAGAGTTGACATAGTATGTTGTGTGTTGGAAAACAGACTGTAGCACAGCAACATGACTTTCCCACAAACTTTGACATATTTACAAGTTGACATTTTTAAGTTAACTCCTGTTTTTATGCTCTGCATATTATTGTCTAATGTGGTGAAGTCCCACGCAATATGCATTGTTATGTTTTGTTAAAATTATGTTAATAGATCTTTAGATATTCACTCCTTTAAACATTGTACTCACTGTCTACATATATGGATAAATTCCTTAAAAGTTTTAAAATTATCTATTTCATGCAATCTTTTATTTTTAAAATTTTATAAAAAATTTTAAAATTATCTACTTCATATTCATGAAGTCTTTATTTTTAAAAAAAATTATGTGTACGTGCTGTTATATAGGTGCTGAAATTTCGAGATTGTCTAATGCATAAACATGCATCTTTATATTATGTAATCTCATATAGCACATGTTGGTGTACTAAACTTTAATCTCTGTAAGTAGTCATAAGATATGTTATTATATTATATTACTTTATGTAACAACATGATATGTAGGTATGATCTTCAAAGTTTGTTAATTATCTGTAAGATTTACTTTTTCAAAGTTATTACAGTTTTATGTTCCTGGTGCCATGACCAGAATATTCTTGGCAGCAGACACTGTGAAGATTTGGATCATAAGCATCATATGAAATTGAGAATGAATTATGGTGATCAGTTTGAAGACCCAGATGGACCCCAAAAAAATAACCTTCTCTTTAATCTCCACCAACATAAGGACTGCCGCAAGCTTTGCCTCATCTGTCAGGCCAAGCATGTTACCGGGAGCAGCAGTAGAAAGATAGGATAAGGTCTTGGCCATCTCTGGTTCACTGGCCCTGATATCTGTGCTCAGTCACTCAAACACAGAGTGTCTTAGATATGTTAAGTTCATGCTAGAGCCCAACAGTGACGTAATTAACTCTTTCCCTGCCAGAGGTAAAAACGCGGACATTCCATTCTGTGCCAGAGAAAAAGCATGTGTCTTGATATGTATAGGGGATAATTTTTTAACTAATTATTTCCATGTTAAAAGTATATGTATCATGCCTCCAAATAGCTATAAATGTAAGATTTCATAAATGAAGAGTTTTTTTAAGGAAAAAAAAAGTAGTGTGATGATTTTAGCTGAAAATTGTATATTATTGTCCATCGGATAGGTCTAGGACTGGTATCAATCGACCGGCGATGTGTAGATCAACTTTGTCGTTTTATCTGACCTCATCGTATGATTATGTTGCATGTTTACTTTAAAATAATACCTGAAATAATCTTCTAACTACTTCTCCAGTCCATCTAATAATCTAAATCTACATGGGGTACATTCACAAACAGTGGTCTAGTCACAGGGGGACATGTTTGCCTCCGAAGTCACACAAAAATTGATTTTGTCTCTATCGAAACGCTGTATTTTGACCCCCGTTGTTATGATGCTTTAAAAATGGTGACAAAGGTCACTAGACATGCGTACTAAACTGTTTACAATCAAAAGTTACACCAGGTTTAGAATGAAATGAAGCTAGGGTCCTGATTGGGACCCCCGGCATGGGAAGAGTTAATGAGAAAGGAATGGCTTTATATTGGTTGCCATGACACATTGGAGAATTGGCTTTTCAAATAGAAGAATTCTGCCACCAAGTTGAGATGATCCAGAATGCAGTGTCTATTTTGCTGTCAGCACATGACCAAAAAAAAAAAAAAATTAAAATATTTGTGTAAAAATCAGTGCCATGTTCACTGCTATGAGTACACATAAAGAAGTATTCACTGAATAATGCAGATAAACTCCATACAACTTTAAATGCTTCTTGGATATGTATTATAAGGATCTGTTGTTTTGCTATATATATATATTATTGTGAATGTACCATCAGTCCATCTGAGAGTAATGTCCACACATAGTGGTGCTCTGCAGCAGATCTTTGAGAGGTAGCTGAAGGTATCTAGATTCTGTTCTAATAAGACATTTCAAAGTTTCTAGCAGTGTAATCCCTGCTGTCAGTGCTGTATCACCAAGACTAGATGTGCCCATAGAGCAAGCTTGGGGGTGAGAATGACTGAATCAGCATTGATGGGGGCTTCTTGGATTGAAGGTGGTGGATTCATCCCCAGCCTGTCGCTCCCATTAATTAAGATTCTCACTGTCACTGCAGAGTTCATGCAATAAGCTGAGCTCCCCCTTCACAAGGGAAGATCAGAGCACTTATGGACTTGTCTGGAGTGTAGTGATGATAATCCTATAACATTTAAAGCAAGCTTGTAGATAAGCATCATAGAAGTTTTCCATCTGGGCCACTTTATGTCATTGTTTTTATGTAATTGGAAATGGCTGTTGTAAGAGAAGAATGAGGACTGGTGAAGACTGGCAGTTCAATGGTGACATAGCTCAAAGAGAAGTCCTGAAACTTGTTTTTCCAGATATTTTCAACTCAGTATTCCATGCATACATTTTTCCATGTTCTTGTGGTGTACAAGGCTGTGTGCATTTAAATAACACTTTGTAATGCTCTAAAGATGGACATGTCGGTCATGTGATGAGAAAAAACAGCCAGAGAATCCCAAAACAAGCTATCAAGTAGAACACAACAGGCCAAAGAAAAAGAGGTCGACCACATGAAACTCTAAAGAGGACATTGTTAAGAGAGGCCAGCTTCGTGGGCATAACATCCCTTGATGGCGTTGAAGAGCTCGGCGAAAACAGGAATACTTGGCAAACTCCTGTGCGAGCCCTATGTGATGTTTAACGGCATGGGAAGGATGTAAGAAGAAGAATGCTCTAGCATGGACTGATCTCTATGTTTTTATTATATAAAATGAATGTGGTTAGCTGATGTTTTCTGCATGTTGTTGAATATTTAAAGAATTTCACTTCCAACTTTTATAGAAAAGGGTGTTATGTCAGGCACCGCTGGTCCAGCTTCGGTCTCAGGATGGACAGGTTGGGCTGTCACTGGAGTGTCCTCCCTTACTTCCAAGTTCTACAACAAAGCTGCTACCAAAAATCTAGGAAAACCTCAAGGTTTGTTTAAACATTTGTTCTTCAGAATTATTTGTTTATCTTCCTCCTTTCGCATTTAGGTCACATTCTTTTCTCAGTGGCAACACATACATACAGGTATGAAAATCAGCATAAGAAAGTAACAACATTACTGTTATTCACAGTAGTGACTTGTCAGGGAATGTTATAGTTTGAATACCCTAGCCATATTCTTGTGTAATGTCTTTGTTAACAAGACAGCCCATTTTGAACATGCAGCGTGTGAAATGGTATTATTCAAATTCTAAGTGGTGATTTATGGAGACTGAAAGACAGGCTGCAGTAGATGTGGAAAAGTATTTGTTGAACTGTCACTAGTCACACACCTGTTACTTCAGTTTACAACTCAATAATCAGGCGGAGATTATTTCTATTTTTTTTATTTCATTTCATGTTAAACCACCCCCATTACTGATTTTAATCAGTGGTGTGTTTTTTTTCCCATTTATTTAATTAATTTGCTGTGATAGCCATGCTTACATTCAACAGTTTTCAAACATTTGAACTAGTAGACCCCCAATAATGAGATTAATAACTGTGAAACATTTTCTCATGGTCCCACAACAGCAGAATATTGGTTCTACTCAGTTAACAATGTTGGCTGCCTGGATCTTGCAGTTATGTCAAAACTGATCAGTGAACTGTTATAGTATTGTTTAAAGTGGTGTAACCTTTAATCAGGAAATAAGAGCTGCTTTGATCTGTTCATGATAATGATCTTCTGCCGACTACCCATTTCTCAGGATGCTTGAGATTCACGATTTGGTTATAACACAGTCTTAATGTTTAGAATGTTAATCAGCCTACTCAAACTCCGAGCAGCCTGGAGAAGATGGCGGACTTTGTCAGGGAATGGGCCTGCTAATATAGCATGCCCAGCTAGCACTAGAATGCAGAAGAAGAAGATGAAGAAGAAGGGTGTTGATCATTTGTGCAGGCTGAAATAAACCTGTATTGTATTTGTCAGATTTATCCTTTTAGCTTGTGGAAATTTAATGGCATGAAATGTAGAATCTTCCTCTAGGCATGTAATAGATGCTGTTAGTAGCTGCTGGCATGGTAAAGAGCTTGTAATGAAGACATACTGATGGAGTGGTGCATTGGTGGTTTACTGTACTTCCTAGAACAGATAAAGAGCAGGCTTCTCATTTGCTCCATTAGCACAAAGAAGCATATCAGTCTTTTTCTTATTGGCCACACAAATAGGATAGCAGCCTGTTTCTAGAACATTGCTTGAGAGTAGGATCTTGAGCTGCTGTGGTTGGCTAGGCCAGATGGCACAATGTCAGCTTCCATAAGTTTGTTTAAGAGTCTTGTGTAAGAAAGAAGCTATCTTACCATGGTCTCCATCAGCAGCACCTACCCAGTCAGAGGACAGGCAGGCTTCAGGAGAGGTTTCAGGTGCTGTGCAGCCTCTGGCAGCAACAACTCCATCAGCAGCAACTCCATCAGGAGCATCAAAGTTGCTACAGAATGTGACAAATGCTGGTCAGAGTAAGGAGGAACTGGAAGAAGTTGAGGCAACAGGTGACGGCTGGGAAGAAGATGACTGGGGTGATCTTGATGTAAGTATTTAATTTTTATCAGTTTCTCTTTCACATTATTGATATCAGTATTTCATCTCATAACTGTGAATCCATGTCATGTTCAGAAGAGCAGAAAGTCTGCCTCTCATTCATTCATTCATTCATTTGCATGTCCCTTGATGAACCTTGCCTCCCTAACAGCACTCCTGTAGGCCTCTCGGTTGTGAGCAAGATGGCCTGTTGCTGATGCATCCATTTGCAGACCATCAATGATGTCTTGCAGCCATCTTCGCCTTGGTCTTCCTCTCTTTCTTTTTCCCATTATGTACCCTTCCAAGACAGTCTTCTCTAGATTATCATGTTTAATGTGTCCAAAACATTAACGTTTTCTTTGTTTAATCCTCTTTACTAGCCAGCCTTCTTCAATATTAAATTCTTATAAGTTTATATTAATTAAGTTTATATTAATATTAAGTCTGCCTACTGTTTTGTTTTCCATGTATTGTGGAGTTTTTCTGTGTATGTTTACATTGCATATGGTTCTTTTTTTCAGCAAAGAAATGGTTAATGAATTCCATATCCTAATGAATCTATTGAAAATATTAATATTATACATTATAATGAATTTTGGGCTCCAAAAAATTTGTAGACGCTAACAGTTTTTTTACTTCATTATCTATTCTTTGTCTTTGACCTTTGGTGGCTGTTTGGCACACTGTGAGCACTTTAATTTATATTTTTGTCATCTCTGTCATGGGACTTTTATCAGAAGAGTCATATAATTTATGATTAAGACCGTTTTCAGTCAGCAATCATTAGATTTACATTTATCTCATAAGGCAGAAGGTAAGGAAGGATCATCATCTATTGCACTTTGGACACATCTGTAACTGCTCCAATCTTCTCCGTCAGCATGCAGTAACTGATTACATCAATTCTTTGTTGATTGACCATCCTCCTGGAGTTCTTGATGAATTGTTCATTTTTTGCCTCTCTAAGCCAGAAAGACCAGAAGAAAGCTAATAAAATATAGACAGTGAAAGATGGGGAAGACTTGGGGTGAGCTGAAGCCACCAAAAGGAGGTTTTCCTTGTGTTAAATAGACCTAATGAAGAGCAGCCAAGACTGAGATCATGCAGCAGGTCTTAAGAATGATGCTTTAGACTAGTAAGAGAGGAAGAGAATTTGTTGCTGCCCTACAAGATGCTACATTTAGTGGAAAATGATTACTTACTTGATAATTATTCAGGACATAGGTGGATGAAAGGACATAGACTTAAGGAGCAAAACTGCATCTGCTCCTCATAAATCACTTATTACTGGAACAGACTATTTATATCCATGTCATGCTTGCCTCAGTACCTCGTTTTGATCTGTTGTCATTTACTTTTTTCTCTCTGATTTACAGGATACGGGTACACTTGGAGCATCAGGCAAGACTGAAGATTATGAAAAGGAAGAAGCTGGTGGCTGGGATGATGATGCTGACTGGGGAAGTCTAGAAGACACAGATCACACAAAGGTAATGAGTAAAGGTGTATGAATTTGGTACATGCTAAAGTGAGACTGTATCCAGCATCAGTTAATATCTTGCATCTTACATCCTTCCCATGCCGTTAAATGTCACATGTGGTAAGGCCATGGTAGTTCACCAAGTTTTCCGGTTTTTTGGTAAGTTTCTCAACCTCATCAAAGGATTTTATGCCTCCTAATTTGGCCTCTCTTGTCATTGTCCTCTTTAGAGTTTCACATGGTCGACCTCTTTTTCTTTGGCCTGTTGTGTTCCACTTGATAGCTTGTTTTGGTGTTCTCTGATTGTTTCTTCTCATCACATGGCCTACATATGTCCATCTCCTTTTTCTGATCATCCATGAGACAGGTTGTTGTTCACTAATCTGCCTTATCTCTGTTTTGTTCTTGAATTTGTTCCACATTATACTGAGTATTTTCCTTATACATTTGTTTTCAAAAGAGTATAATTTCTTGTCTATTTCTGTTTTCCATCTTTCGCATGCATAAATGAGGGTGGATATTACAT
This sequence comes from Achatina immaculata, assembly GCA_009760885.1. Taxonomy (NCBI): domain Eukaryota; kingdom Metazoa; phylum Mollusca; class Gastropoda; order Stylommatophora; family Achatinidae; genus Lissachatina; species Lissachatina immaculata. The sequence goes on along the minus strand of CM019718.1, from coordinate 13,707,104 downwards.
TTGAATTGAATAATCTTAACTTGGTTTTTGTGCTTGTTACTTTTGAGTGCCATATGTTCTCAAGATTCTTGAAGGTCAGTTCATTTCTAATTCTAACTTCCTTTCTAGTGTCACCATCCTGGTCTTTGTAGCTGCTGAGGTATGCAAATTGGTGTACTTCTTCTACAGCTGATCCTTCTACATATATTTTTCCTTCTTGATTAATGGGAAGTTTCATTATTTTTGTTTTTTCCTAGTTAATTTCAAGTCCTATTTTGCTAGCCAGTAAAGACTGGTATCTGTGTTTTTTTTCCATTGAATTCATATTGTCACTGATAAGAGTTATGTTATCTGCAAAATCAATATGCTCTAGTTGGGTCCCATGTGCCCAATCAGCGCCCATTTTACCTGTGCAGCATTTTTTCATTATGAAATCTATGGCAATTCCAAAAAGCAAGGGAGATAGTATACATCCTTGTTTCATGCCTGTTTCAGTCTGGAACCATTCACTCATTCCTTCTTCTGTGGTGACTGCATAAACATATCCATTGTAGAGATCCTTAATGATGTTGACAATTTTAGATAGTGTTCCATTCTCCACAGTGAATATCTGTGTATGCTATCAAATGCTTTTTTTTAAAGTCTATGAAGTTCAGTATTAATGGTTTTTGCTTTTCAGTAAGTTCTTCAAGTATTATTCTTGAAGTAAAAATCTGACTGAGACATCTTCCTTTTCAAAATTCTGCTTGTTCTTCTCTCATTGCAGTATCCACTATATCTTTAATTCTATTTAGAATGACTTTGAAAAATACTTTTGACACAACCGATAGTAAGATTACCGCTCTCCAGTTTTTGCAATCGCTAAGGTTGCCTCTTTTTAGTATTCTAACAATGATTCTTTTTTTCCATTTAGAATGGACCTTTTCTTCTTTCCAAATTTTATTAAACATTCTCTGTAGTTAGTTCATGTTGTCACTGTTAATAACTTTTAACATTTCATCTGTTATTTCATCTTCATCTGCAGCTTTGTTGTTAGCCATTAGACTCACTGCTGTTTTAGTTTCGTTCAATGTAATTTCATCTAGGTTGACATTTAGCTGTGGGATTGGTAAGTTGGTTTCTTCTTTAGGTGTGGTCAATTAAATATTTCTTGGAAGTATTTGGCCCATCTTTGTTTTTGGTTTTTACTTGATGTTAATAAGGTGCCAGTTTTGCTAAAGATTGGGCTTTCTTTAGATGTAATAGTACCTGTTAGCCTCTTTTGTATGTCATATAGAATTTTGTTGCTTTCTCTGCTTCTTTCACCATATTGTCTGTGTATTCTTTTTTTTATCCCTTCTAGCAGAACTTTTTTTACTTTATTGTCAAGTTCTTTGTATGTTGCTTTTGCCAAATCTTTTCTAAGATCTGTCTTTACATTCAACCTGGCTAAGTTAGCGGCTTGTCTTTCATTGCAGTATTTCTATATGTTTTTTTTATTATATCCAGCTTAAATTAATATTGCAATTTTTTGTACAACTATTAACATACTAGTTGTAATTCATCACAAAATGACAGAAGAAGAGATTAAAATATAGTTTTATCTTAAAACTATGCAAACTTTATCCATCTGAAGTAGAAAAATAAGTGATACAAAATACTGAAGACTCAGCCTTCCACTTTTGGCTTGGGAGAATTAATGAAAGCTTCAGATTTGAATGTAACTGATTTCAGGTCTCAATACAGCAAGTTCCAAAATTAAAAGAGCCATTGAACACACCAAATTTATATTTGCACAATAACAGTTAACAATACAACTCTAGATAAGTACAAATAGTTCTGTTCTTGTTACATATACATTCATAAGTGTGCAGGGTTGTTTTACTTCTTTTTTTTTTTTTGCATCACTGATAGTTTTCCGCTTTCTTTAATATAATTAGTATTGTGAGATTCACTCTAGGATAGTTTGAGTTTTTGGAGATTTATTCATTTTGCTTTTTTTACTATATATATATATATATATATGAGGGGTGATTGATAAGTTCTCGACATAAGGTACAAATAATTGAAACACACAGTTAATATTGGGTGCATATGTAGATCAGGTTAATATAAGATTAAACACCAAGTTTCAAGAAATAACTGCAGCCAATTTTTTTTTACAGTTTACTGAAGTGGTAAGGTAAAGGTAAAAGGTAAAGGTAATCCTGTTGTGCCTTAGAGGCACATAGGGACATGGTGCCCATATTTTCCTTGACCTGTCAGCACACTAGAAGGTGATATGGTCAGTATCACGCCTGGCTGCCTTTCCTTCCCCAACTCCAGAAGAAGTCGGGTACCCATTTCTACAGCTGGGTGACTGGGGTGCCTCCAGCTGGATTCGAACCCCCGACCTTCGCCATGAGAGACCGGTGCACTAACCACTTCCAGAAATTGAGAAAATGGATAAAATTTCTCATTGAGCAGTCATTCACTACCTCTGCATCAAGGGCTTATCATTGAAGGAGATCCATGAGGATATGGTGGAGACTCTAGGGGAAAGTGCCCCTTCTTACAGCACAGTGAAGAAATGGACAGCTCAGTTCAAACATGGAAGGGAGAGTCTGGAAGATGATCCCCATCCAAAGATGTTCCCCATCCAGGAAGACCAAGAACGGTAACCACCGATGAAACCACTGGCAGAATCCATGACATAATAATGGAGAATTGACAACTAACTGAGTGGTACATTGCTTCTGAGTTGGGCATTTCCCAGGAACGTGTTCATGCCATTATTCACAATGATCTTCTTGGAGCTGATCACAAACAACAGTGTCTCAACATGTCACAAGACAATCTTGGCCATTTTTCTGCAGATCCTGAAAAGTTTCTTCAGCAATTTGTGACTATGGATGAGACTTGGGTTCACCATTTTCAACCAGAAACCAAAGAACAGTCAAAGCAGTGGAAACATCATGGATCTCCACCTCCAAAGAAAGCAAGGGATGGTTCTGTCAGCAGGCAAAGTGATGGCTTCCATCTTTTGGAATTCAGAAGGTGTGCTTTTGGTAGACTATCTTCAAAAGGGCAGAATGGTCACCTGGGCTTATAACGCTAATCTTGTGAAGCAACTGCAGGTCAGATTGAAGGAAAAGCATCGAGGGAAATTGACGAGAGGAGTCATCTTTCATCAAGACATTGCTCCAGTTCACAAGTCGGTGGTGGCAATGGCTGCCATTCATGAATGCGGCTTCCAGCTTCTTGAACACCCTCCTTATTCCCCAGATTTGGCCCCTTCGGACTATTACCTGTTTACCAAACTCAAAAAAGGAGCTCAGTGGTTACAGATTTGCTTCAGATGATGATGTCATTCATGCTGTAGATCACTTTCTACTGGCACAATATGCTGACTTTTACAAAAAAGAGATCTGTATGCTCCAGGATCGCTGGACTAAGTGCATAAACTTGCAAGGGGACTATGTTGAGAAATAACCCAAAAAAGTTGTCCACAAATAATCTTTTGTACCTTATGCCGAGAACTTATCAATCACCCCTCATATACATATATGATTTCCATGTGAAGAAACTGTTCAGTTTGGCAATCAGGAAATACATCTGAAAAATATAACCTATTTTCTCATCATCAAAAAAAAAATCTAATTATCTAAAATACATGCACATATGTAAATACATGTATTTATACATGTATGACATACGAATAATCCACACAGGTTTCCAGGTCTTCACAAGAGAAAGATCAGAGAACAAACCTTAAACTGAAGCCTGAAGAATTTGTTTCAACAAAAAATAAAGGCTTACGTTCAGCAGATTCTTATGACTGGGGAGCGGGTACTGGAGGAGAGGACTTCTTTTCAACGCTAGGGGTAAAGCTTCTTATTTGATTATTCTCAGACATTGACTTGCATCTTACATCCTTCCAGTGCCTTTAAATGTCACATAGGGCTTGCATGGTAGTTCACCAGGTGACCTCTCTTAACAATGTCCTCTTGGAGTTTCATTTGGTCGACCTCGGAGTTGGTACCCCTGATGCTCGGTTGATTTTGTTGTGAGTTTCCATAACAGTTAATTTTTTCCCCATGTAGAGTTCAGGATATAGTTAGTTAGCCTTATGCCCAACTCCCATTTCATGATATGTGACGAATCAAAAGAATCATATGAAAGTAAGCCGGTGAGAGAAATAAAAAGCTCCCGCCGTCTTTCACGTCACCCGGAAGTTCAGCCTTGTATGGTTGACTTGTATACTTCTGAAGTAATTGGTGGTCAGCTGGAGTTGCTGTTCACACGTCTTTGAGGGCTTTATCTTTGTGACTCTTTATTGCAGTAATTACTGACATTGAACCAATCAGAAACACCACATTTTCTTTAACTCTTTCCTCTGATAGAAGGAGGGGTACATGCAAATATGAGTGAATCTGTTGTATTGTGTGTAATACTGAGTTCAGTCTGTGAGGTGAATACAGGGAGTATGGAGTGAAGTTTTGTTCTTGTGGGTCAAACTTTGGCCCTTTGGCCCAGTGTTGTACAAGTTTTTTTTTTAAAATAAATGTTTATTGTTCTGTTATATATCATGTATTTGTTACATTGCAGAAGAAAAAAAGATGATTCTCTTGTTACCAGAGACTGGACAATCAGATTCATTAATATATGGTTTCATAATGGCATTCACAGGGTGAAGATGACAATTAAAACAGACGTTAGTTTTTGAAGATGTGTATAAAATATAACTGTTTACTGTTGGCTACAGAGATCTAAGTGCTTGAGTTGTACAAGTTAGCAAGTCATGGCCAGTCAGGACCAGTGTTCCCTCTAAGCTGTGTCCCTCGCAAAAAAAAAAAATCATGCTGTGCAAGAAAGTTTATTCGCTGCACAAAGAAAAATAAAACTGTTTCCTTATGTTACTCTGTGTTGTAATAGTGCTGAAGAAAATATGATAAGTACATGAGTTCATTTTCTTGATTTCTTTTTTTTATGAGAACTTTAAAATGTACCTTATTATTTGACATTATGATGAAAATATGCCACAAAAAAGTGGGGGTTTTTTTTTTACAGCTTATTTGCACACAGATTGAAAATATTGCACATGAACTGCAAGACTTTAGAGAGAACATTTGTCAGGACTCCCACATCTTGATGAATGCTTCCACTGATGTTGACATGTTCCACAAGAGGAAAACACTGTTACCTGTCTCACTAGTCTACAGCATGACAAATAAGAAAAATGTTCTTCTTGATAGTGAAGCTGACCAAAAATCATGTGGGAATTAATGAAGCTTAAGACATGGGTTGTTTGTTTGCACAGGGAGATAACACACCAACAAAAAAATGTCATTTTCTTGTTTGTTTACTTGCTGAATAAATTTTACACAATATATTTTTTTTTTTTTAGAGTTCTAGCAAGCAAACACCCAAGTCAGGCACTCCAGTGAGGGAAACTCCACCTCGTGATTTTCAGGCTAAATCCATCACCGCCACCAAGCAAAGTACAACCTCATCCTCTACTAAAACCGTTAGCAAAAAGAGTGAAGATGATGGTTGGAGTGAAGCAGGTGGTGGAGGATGGGATGATGATGATGGTGGTGGTGGCGGCTGGGGTGATGATAAATGGAGTGATGCGGGTAAGTTAAATGTATAATTTCATATGACTTTTTCCAAGGCTGTGACTTCTGGAAATTTATTTAATGATCTGCTTAAAGTACGCTGCCCAGTGCATGCAGATCTATCTTTTAAGCTGCAACCAGAACAGAAACACTATATTTCCCATTCATTTTCATCATCTTGCTAGAGGCATCTGTATATGTGAGACTTACTGCAGTAGATATCTAACCTGTATCATTAACTAAACTGTACACTGACAAACTGCTTTCTTGCACATCTTGTTATGTTAACCTTCCATCTATATCAATGTCATCCTATTGCTCTTTTGCATCGAGCTTTTAACAGAAGGGGCATGTCCAAAATACTGCAGCTATCCTGAGCAGAATCAAGATTAAAATGTTTAATGTTCCTGTTACGTTTTTGGTTGTTCCAGAATTGTTTTCTCTTCTGCTTATAAAATAAAGCACATTTTTCTGCATTTATGGGAGCTCTGGTTTTTTTTCCCCCACCCCCAATTTTCTTGTCTTATATTTTTCTTTGCCTCCGAACTTTATGTGGGCTCATACAACAGGTTAGTTCAGTAAACATTGTATTTTTCTTGCAGGCTTAAAAAAATTGTGTTGACCTAAGTTATATGTTACCTGCTTTAAATGAATTTAGTTTATCCATTTTCTAATTGTGGTAGCCAGGTTAGCTGAGCGGTTAGGCAGTTGGTTTATTAATTCATTGGTACCAGGTTCAGATCACAGCAGGGGGGGAATTTCTTTTTCTGTTGCACATTTAAAAGGCCCCAGTGTCCGCTCAGCCTCTAAAAATGGCTACCAGGGAAATGTGGGAAGGTAAATGCAGCCAGGCATGATACTGACCACATCACACTTTTATGTGCCACTAGTCTTAGAACACCATATCCCCAATATGTCTTAACGGCATGGAAATAGTGATTTTACCTTTTACCTATTTCTTATCCGTGGCACAGTTTTGGCCATCAAATACTCTGCTGCAATATGGAGAGGGAAAAAAATAATTCATTTAGATTAGCTGTCAGTTCATGTCATAAAGTATCATTTATTAATTTCATATAACAGGCATGATGCAGCAAAGGTGAAACTAAAAACATTTGAATAGCATAAGATTTGTAAATGAAGCTGTCAACAAACAAACAAAAAAATTGGATTCTAAAGCCACCTGTAGTAGTATTCTTTACTTTTAAGAGAAGATAAGAATAGGGATGCCTCCTCCATTTTGAATACAGCTTATGTCTTATCTGCAGCCTCTTTTACCCTTTGACTTGATCATTCTCTTTCAGGTTTTGGTAGTGCCGAGTCCCAGGCAGATAAAATGAAAAGAGAGAGAGAAGAAAAGAAGAGACAAAGGCAGAAAGAAATGCAGGAGAAGAGAGAAGCAAGGAAAACATCTGGTGCAATGAAGTTGGGTGTTAAGAAAGTAACAGACTTCCCTGATCTTACATGACACTCTTGGCATTGGTTGGTTCAGGCCTTGATAACATATAAATAATAGTATTACAGTTGTTCTGTGATGGCATGGATAAAGATATAGTGCAGCTTCATAGGGGAATCTGTTATTTGTAAAAGGTTTTGGTTTTTTTTTTTGTCTGTGAGAGCATGAAAAGACTTGGGTTTTTTGGGTTCTTTTATTATTATTACCTGAAGAACCAGGTGTGTTTGGTATTTTGAATATAAAACTGAAGCGCTGTGAGGTTTTTAGAGAAGTCCCAGGTTTGTAAAAATGTTAAAACTGTTATTAATTTTGAAATTCAGCATCATCATCATCATCTCATGCTGTCTCTCCATGGAAGGTTGGCTACAATGAATCTCCAGTCTCCGCGGCTTCTCACCTTTGTAGTGCATTCAGCCATGCTGGTTCTTGTCCATCTCTTAATGTTTTCCACCCACCTATGTTGTCGTCATCCTCGTTTTCTTCCCTTCAGTCTTCCCCTCAAGTCTGTCTTCAGTACAGTTATATGCCTCTTGACATGCCCAAAGTATCTTAGTTGTCTTGTTCTTATGATTTTCAATATTTCTCTTTTCATTTTCAGCTGTTTCAGCACTTCTCTGTCTGTGGGATATGCATATGTGAAAATATTCACAGCCACAGTCTTTTCACAGTCACAGCCTTCAGCTTTGCATGAATTCAATTTCTTTTACTGTGCATATCACAAAGCATCTACACAGAAGAAGAACTAATTTCTATTTGTCTAAATTAGCACAGACCAAGCATGACACATTTCTCTATCAGCTTTTCTCCCTTTTGTTAATCATTTAAGGCCTGATATAAAAGAAATAGAAAAAAAAAAGTGAAAACCTATAAAAGTCAGTTTCTAATTAATTAGTTGATCTACGCTCATTCTCACACACACTTTTTTTTTTGTGGGTTCATTCACCTGTGTTTTATATCATGTTGCTTTGCACCGTAGTCTCCCATATTTTCATTCTTATAAAAATTTGGCATTACCATCCATAGTCTCAGATATTTATGTGCATTAATGTTGTTTGACACTGGTTGCATCGATTTGTACAAGGTCCGACAATTAAATAATGAGACTGATTTTATTATGGCCAAGACAGAAAAGCCATCTATGAAGCAAAGCATGGAATCCAAAGAGGCAGTCTTCATCTGTGATCTGGCAACTTTTCATCGCTGCCCAATAAGCAAATGACAAACAAGCCACCATTTTGTTGACCTAGTTAGAGGTGCATTGTCACATAATCAGCATGGAGCAGAAACCTAACATTAAGTTCTGTTTAACTCTTCCCATGCCTGATGACTAAAAATGGTCACTTTTGGTTTCTGTCTAAAGTGCAGTGTGACTATATTTTGCTACATGCTTTGTTTCATTAAAAACCTGGTGTAATGTTTAGATTGTAAACATTTAGTGTGCATTCCCCTTAACCCTGTTCATCATGGCTGAAGAGTGCCTAGTAACAAGGGAGAAAATCAAAGTGATCATAGTGAATTTTCAATTTTTGGATATGTAGATAGGGATAAGGACATACCCTGTGACCGGACCACTGTTCTTGAATGTATTCCAAGTAGATCTAGACATATTAGATGACTGGAGAAGTAGTTAGAAGGTTATTTTAGACATTATTTTAAGGAGAAAGGCACATACAATCACAAGATGAGATCGATAGGTAGTTCTAGGCATCTCAGATGGTACATACTGTACCCTAGACCTAGCCGATGGTAAGTAGGACACAATTATTGTCTAAAAACATCACACTGGTTCTTTTTTCCTAAAAAAAACTGCATTTATGAAATCTTCATACATTTTTAGTTATTCTGAAACATAATAAGTACACATAACATGGAAATACTGTATCTCATTCACTTTTCCAACTATACCCCCAATACATATCAAGACTCACGCTTTTACTCAAGCACCAAATGGAACATCCACGTTTCTTCCTGTGGCATGGGAAGAGTTAAAACTCAGAAAAAGTGCCATTGAGACAGTTGAATTGATGTGACAAATTTATGGGGATAATTGTTTATCTCATACACATATATTCAGGTGATGTTCACGATTCAAAAGTGGTGTGGAAACGATTACAAATGCAACTAGACATGGATGTCCAATTTGTTCCTAATGAGGAACTCATTGCAAAAGTCAGAGAACGGATACAAGAAGGTCATTGTTTGACTGTGAGGATGATGGCAGATGAATTTGGTGTTAACCGAGAGACCATTTGTAAAATTTTAGTGGAAGATTTGGGCAAGAAAAAAGTTGCTTGTCGGTTTGTACCACATGTGTTGTCTTTGACCAAAAACATCAGCGTGTTGAGTACACAAACAATACAATAGAGTACATCATCAAAATGTGTCGCAGAAATAAACATTTCTTAAATTTGATTGTTGCAGAGGATGAAAAATGGATTTCCCACTATGATCCCACAACTAAACCGCAAAGTGCTTAGTGGAAGTCATCATCATCACCAAAAGGCAAAAAACTTCGTATTCAAAAGTCGAAAGTGAAGACAATGTCATTGCGCTTCGACGACAGCAAAGGAGTTATTCACAGAGAATTTATTCCAGAGAGACAGGCTGTCACTGCCAAAGTTTATTTAAGTATTTTGAAATGCCTATCAAAAAGGATTCTCCAAGTCTGACTCGAGTATTCAACACCTGGCAGTTTTTTCCTTCTTCATGATAATGCACTGGCTCACCAGGCGGTAGTTGAACAGGAATTTTTGGCCCAAAAACAAATGTGTGTTCTCAACCATCCACCCTATTCCCCAGATTTGTCTCCCTGCGATTATTTTCTATTCCCAAAATTAAAGTTACCATTGAAAGGACGCTTCTTTGACGATACTGATGACATCCAAAGGGCCGTAACATCAGGTTTAAGGGCGATACCAACAGAACTGCAGAGGTCATTCCATTGTTAGATCGTGCCACTCGCTGTATCAATGCACAAGAAGCTTACTTTGAATAAAATACAGGTTATATCTTCAGCTGTTATTTTATTTTTTTAATGGAATTAGTCTCATTACTTAATTGTCCGACTGTGTATTAAGAACATGTTTGTGAATTCTTTGATGGCAGATTAATTGTTAACGTCTCAGCATCCTAATGCTTTTAAATTAATATATGGAGGAATCTGATCCACCTCTTATGTGTCTTTTGTTTCATAAACATGTGTTCTCATATCTAAGAACCATGTGGCAAGGACAGGCTTGGTAGACTGGTACAAGTATCTGAGATCAGTTGTAATGAAACTAGACTGTCTTGGAATTGTTACTCTCAATTTTTGGTGAGCTTGGCTTTTCAATGTCTTGTTCCATTTAATGCAGATGGTGTTATTTCGTGGAGAGGAGCAGACAGAACTACAAAAATAAGATTTTTAAGGGCATGCATTTTTCCCATCGCAACATATGCCTGTGAGACCTGGACACTTAACAAAACAGTCGAGAAACACATAAATGCCTTTGAATGTAAATGCTACAGAAGAGTTCTTCAAATATCATGGACACAAAAAAGAACAAATATATCCATACTACAAGAACTTAATACTGAAGAAGGCTGGCTAGTAAAGAGGATTAAAGAGAGAAAACTTAAATATTATGGACACATTAAACATCATGATAATCTAGAGAAGACCGTCTTGGAAGGGTATATAATGGGAAAAAGAGGAAGACCAAAGCAAAGATGGCTGCAAGACATCGTTGATGATCTGAAAATGGATGCATCAGCAGCAGGCCATCTTGCTTACAATCGAGAGGCCTACAGGAGTGCTGTTAGGGAGGCAAAGTTCTGCAAGGGACATGCAAATGAGTGAATGAATGGTGTTATTTCTGAAACTTATGTTGATAAATGAACAGTCAGCATTGCCTCCACTGGAAACCAGGCCTCTGTCTAAGAACCATGTGGCAAGGACAGCTCCAGTATCTGGAATGGCTTGCTTTATGTATAGTCCATCTACTTTCTCTTTTCATTTCTTTACTTGTCATTACATAATACATTTTTAATTCTATTTTTGCATGTAAGCAACAGTCTGTTGATAAGCATCCCAACTTCTTCTTTCCCCCCTCTTCCCCCTTTGTTTTAATAATGAAACCTTATTGCGCCTTAGAGCTTTTTTTTTTTTAATCTTTAATATTAACTGACATTTTATAGCCATATAAGCCATATTTGATAGAAAATGCAAAACATCAGTGGCATCAAAACGTTTTACTTTTCTCCTAATAGCAGACATAAATGAATCACGTTTACAGAACAAAAAAAAAAACAAAAAAAAGCTGAAAGAAGCATATATAGATTCTGCTGCCACTGGAATGAAGAATGCCACAGGCATTTGTAAAACAACAAAATTTTTATCTTTAAATAATTCAAATTGTAATCTTTCCTTTTTTTCTGTTTAATTTGATGAGATCAGACAGTTTCTATACTTTAAATACATACTCAGATACCCTGTTATTCTCCATACCGATACAACCACTACGGACTAGCATATGCCGAAGATTTAGCAGCAGTACATCATTGTGAAATGGGACTAGAGTAACCAAAGAAGAATGAATGTTTCATTGTCATTAATGTTTTGTGTGCACGTTTTATCCTATTTCAATGAGCAAAAGGAGAAAATCCCGTCGATTGGCTTACCATATCATTTGTGGTGTGACATAAATTAAATTTATACATATAAAAAAGCCAAGTCCATTTCACTTGTCTGTTTATTATGTTTAATTCATTGTTTATTCTTATTCAGTATTCAAATGTTAAAAATTCACTTGGTTATTCATTCAGCTCAGCACCATCTTCTAATTTAACAGGTAACTATGATGATGTATCAGAGATACATTTCTACTAAGAACTTGAGGAAGCACAGCTTGATTCGTTGAAGACTCCAGTTAACTCCCAAAGAGTGCATTTTATTATAGTTATGAGGGTCATACCAAAAGTCATTAGCAAAAATTTTTCTTTAATCAGAATTTATAGATAGAGAAAATATAAATGTATCACCTTAATCTGCATCCCTTTCTTCACTTTTCATCATGATCTTCATTTCTCTGCGCACATTTTCCCATCGCTTTGCAAGTTTGAAAATACCCTGAGAGATAGAATTCCATTTCCGCTGACCAACGGCAAGGACGCACTGCTTTCTGGACGTTCTCTCCTGTGGGACCCAGCGGGCACAAACTTTTCTATAGCCTAAGGTTTCAATCATTTCCTGTACTGCATTGTGCCCTAATCCAAGATCTACAGCAATTTCAGATATTGTGACATGTTTATCTTTTTTTTTTTTTTAATGATGTTGTCAACCCTTTCCACGTTGTGTTCAGTGGAGACAGTTCGAGGGCGACCGGTGCGAGGCATATCTTAGATGCTCGTGTTTCCATCTTTGACACCCATACACACATCTCCATAAGCAAGCTGAAGTCTTTGGTGAATTTCAGCAAAGAGGATATCCTCTTTAATGAGAAACTCAATAACAGCACATTGACGAAACGAAACTTCAGCACTTGCCATTTTGTTTATGCTCCGCGTGGTCACATGACACATAATGGTGTTGGCATGTGACCTCTACATGAAGTGCAAAGGGTGCAGATTAAGGTAATACATTTATAATTTCTTTATCTATAAATTCTGATTTGTAAAAAATTTTTGCTCATGACTTTCAGTATGACCCTTGTACGTACTTCACAGTAGCCTGCATGCAGTTTTTCTTCATTTGCTCTGACAATAACTCCTCTCACATGACTTGCATATAACCTTTGTTCTTTCACAGACCACAACAACTGTGATGACACATCACACATGGACACTCCTTTCTGAAGGTATAGAAGTGGTTATCAGAAAGATCATCCAAAGATATGCAATAGTGAACACGAAAAATTATACCTTTGAAAAATGTTTAAACAATCATACTGTGGCAAAACTACACTGAAATATGCTTGTTTGGCCAACACTGGGTTATCTCGTGAAGATGCTCCCAGAAATTCAGTACTTGTCACATTATGACCCATTAGTAAGTCTGTTAGAATTAGAAAAATATTTTGGCCAAACACCATAAGAAATAACATCTTATTAGCAGAAATGCAGATGAAACCACTGACAACAATTATTGAGGAAAGACGCTGGCGATGGTTGGGACATGTGCTCTGAATGACTGACAACTCACTACCAAAAATAGCACTAAGATGGACACCACAGGGGAACAGAAGTAAGGGTAGACCAAAAGAGACATGGAGAAGAACAACAGAAATGATGTTGAGCAATAGAGGGCTCACCTGGGCAAGAGTAGAAAAAAAAAGGCGAAGGACAGGCATTTGTGGAAAACCCTTGCGGAAGCCCCATGTGCCCTGGGCACTTAAGGTTCAGAGAGAGAGAGAGTAAGTCTGTTCTAAAAAAAAAAAAGGAAACAAAAGAAAACCACAAGAAAGAGAATCAGAATTTTTTTTGGACACAATAAAGCAGAAGTCAGTGAACCTGATAATCACTGGAAAATTCATTGGTAAAAAGAATAAAGATGATAAAAGAAAGATATCTGAACTTGCTTATGAGGTAGCACGGGAAAGGGGACCATTTGGATGCATCAGGGAATGCACAAAATGGAAAAGCATGATAGCCAACATTTAGCGGCATGGCATATAATCAATCGATCATTCTTAAATTTTAGATGGATCATTTTAAAATGCATTTTTTAAATAATTTTTAAACTGCAGCAATAAACAATCTAGAAAACACAAAAAATAGTTCGAACATAAATCAAAGCATCTTTTTTCCCCTATATTTTTTTAAAAGTTAACTTACCACACGTTTAAGTAATTTCTGCAGCCTTCTCTATTCTCCTGCAAACGTTACTTTTCATTTTTCTCGGAACCCTAGAGATGATGCAGTATAAATAGAACCTGTGGTATATTACCAAAACAAACAAAAAAACTGCTACAACATTTTGATTTCCTCTCTCATCTGTCCACATCTCAGCACCAGTTCCTTCAGATTACATTGCAGGTCAATTCTCTTCATTCTCAGTGCTTTCACAGTATCTACGGATATCAGTTTTCAAACAATTAGATAAAATATCTGCCGTTATCAATTTTCCAACAATCAAATATAATATCTAGTTATCAATTTTCCAATTATAAATTATAATACTTGCAGTTATTCATTTTCCAACAATATATAACATCCACAGTTATCAGTTTACTAACAATCAAATACATACCTACAGTGATCAATTTTCAATGAATAGTCAGCACATACCCTCCTCTTCTTCTTCTTCTTCGTTCGCATTGTCTGTCTATACCTGCAGTCCTGTCTCTTGGATAAATTTCACTGTTTTTTGTAATTCATGTATGGAACCGTAGAGCTTATCTTCTTTAGTGGTTTCACTGGGCCAGTAATTATTTCTCAGTGTTTCACAGCTGGTGCAGTTCTGGAGGATATGTTCCACAGTTTGGGGCACCTGGGCACATGTACATAGATTAGTAGTACCAACCTTAAACTTTGTATACAAATGACTTCGGAGACGGAAGATGGTGACTTGTTCCTTTCTGTTTAGCATGTGATAGTCATCATGTGGTGGTGTTTGTGGCTTCATGTAGGTTTATATCATGCTTTTCTTCTGATTATAGGTGATTGGTATGTCTGGTTGCTCCATTTCACTGCCCTCTTTGGCCAGATGGTCAGCTTTCTCATTGCCTGGTATCCCACAGTGGGAGGGAATCCATTGCACAGTGACTCCATGTTGTAAGCCAATTTTTGACAAGGCATCCTTAAGGTCTGGTAGTTTGTTGCACTGAAGAGCTTCCAGTACTGATCTTGCATCTGTGAGAATTACTACAGGACATGTATCAATTCTGGAGTCTGATAGTTTTTAAACTGCAGCGATAATTGCCCTAACTTCTGCATCAAAGTTGTTGCAGTATTTTCCAGTGGGTATGGAAATCTTGTCAGTGGTGTTGTTTGGATATTCAATATGTGCTTCTGGCCCTACATTCTTTATGGCACTGTGTGCAGATCCCTCTGTATACACACGTATCCAGGTGTCACATGGATATTTGTCATCTAGCACACTAAGTGTGGCTGTTGATCTTACAAGGCTGCTTTGCATCTCACCATTCTGCACACCTTTCACTTCAGTCTGAATAGTTATTTGTGTATAATCTGCTTCTTTCCATGGTGCAGATGATAATGGAGCGACTACAGTTGGAAGGTCAGGTATCAACTTACGCATATGCTTGGCCTGGTGAATGAAGCTGCTTCTTTTAAGCTGACTTAATGCCAAGTTATTGAATCTCTCCTTCAGGGGATGGCTTACAGAGCTAAGGAATTTCTCTCCCATGGTCATGACCTTTGTGTCTCTACGTTCCTTTAGCGCTTGAACACCAACTATTTTTTGCATTTCTACTATTGGTGTGGACCTCATGGCACCTGTGATAATCCGTAGTGACTGATTTTGAACCTTGTCTAGATTATGCAGCGTAGTGTTTGATGCTGTGCACCAAGATGTTGAACCATAGTCTAAATGTGGTAGAATACTTTGCTGATATACATTCTTAAGGATTCTTTCACTAGCTCCCCATGTGGTTCCACTTAATTTTCTTAATATGGCTAGTTTTCTTCTGGCTTTTGCTTCTGCACTGTTGATGTGTTGCTTCCAAGTCAGTTTTGAGTCAAGAGTCACTCCTAAGTAAGTGGGTTGGTTGTCCATCCTTAAGGATATTTCATTTACAAGGATCTTACCTGCTTTCTGTTTAGATGAGAGAGTGAACAGAGTGGTACTTGATTTCTCTGTGTTGATACTTACACACCATTTGTTTGTCCATGATGTCAAGATGTCTGCTGCTCTTTGGAGTCTCTGTGTAGCAAATGTCGCATATTCATCTGTACACCACATGACCAGATCATCTGCATACAGTGCCGCTTTGATTCCATAGGGAAGTTCCTTGACCAGGTCATTAATGAATACAAGGAATAGTGTAGGCGAAAGGACTCCTCCTTGTGGTACACCGTGTCGCAGAAGTACTTTCTGGCTTTTGTGTCCATCCATTACTACTCTAGCTCTTCTACTGTGTAAATAGGACTTTATCCAGTTGTATAGTCTTCCATTCACATTGCAGTTTCTTAGTTTCCACAGCAGACCTTTTTTCCATACTTTATCAA
The DNA here is from genome assembly GCA_009760885.1 of Achatina immaculata. Classification (NCBI taxonomy): domain Eukaryota; kingdom Metazoa; phylum Mollusca; class Gastropoda; order Stylommatophora; family Achatinidae; genus Lissachatina; species Lissachatina immaculata. Next base: position 13,690,928 of record CM019718.1, on the reverse strand, counting down.
AGGCTTTCTTTAGGTCTATCCACACTGCTAGTACAAGGTTTTTCTCTTGGAATGCATCCTCAATCTCTTGAGAGAGATAGGTCACTTGATCTTCCGTACTGTAGTACTGCCTAAATCCTGCTTGTTGTGGAATGAGAAGGTTTTCACTTTCAAGGTACCATTTTAGCCTCAGGTCAATGATGCGTTCCATCATTTTGCAGAGGCAGCTAGTGAGACTGATTGGCCTGTAGCTGAGGGCAGTATCACTGTTTTTCCCTGGCTTTAGCAGTGGTACTATGCTTGCTTTCTTCCAGATTTGAGGTAACTTACCTGTTTTCCCATTGCTGCCATTCCCAGGTTCTTGATCATTTCATTGGATACTCCATCTGGTCCTGGTGATTTCCTTGGTTTCAGTTTACTGACTGCTAGGTCTAACTCGCTGCATGTGATTGGTGCATCCATGTCCTCCACTTTTCTGACTTGTTCCTCTTCTTTCTGTGGGTCAATGCGCACTGCACGCTCTTTCTCTGGATGGATATCAATGTTGCAGTCCTGTGCAAACATGCGAGCAAAGTGATCTGCTACCTGCTTACCTGTAAGAGTTTTCCCATCCTCTATTAGTGTAATCTTTGTACTTCTTCCAGTACTCTCATCATTTAACTGTTTGATTAGTTTCCACAGTTTCCCTCCATCCTTTTCAAAGTTTAGGGACTCTGTTTTCTCTCTCCAACTTTCCTGTCTGGCTTGAGGCTTGGCTCTCTGAAATTTGGCCTTAGAATGTTGGTAATTATTGTGGTGTTCTTGGCATGGTCTATTTTCTGTTTACTTTCGAGCTGCTTCCACGTCATCATGGAGTTTTCCCAGCTCACTAGACCTGTATGGTTTATAGTCCCTGCGAGCTCCTCTGGGAATGGTTTCACAAGCAGCCTGAAGGATACAAGCATTGAATTCCTTCACTATGCTGTTAATATCTTTACCTTCTATTGACAGCTGTCCCACCAAGATGCCTGTACGATGTCTGTACATTGTCCAGTTTGCTTTTTTATAGTTCCATCTGGGGAGAGGGCCCCTGGTGTTAAGGAGTTCATTTTCTATTATCAGGAAGACTAGTCGATGGTCGCTACCTCCAAGTTGTTTTCCAACTTCATGTGTAATGTTCCACTTCAGATCTGGAGAGTGGAATGCCAGATCTGGTGTTGAGGTTGTACGCCAAGCCCTTGAGTAAAATGTTGGGGGATCCATTGGCTGGTTGATCAGGAGAAGTCCATTATCATCCTGCCAGCTCTCAACTTCCTCTCCTCTCTTGTCTATGTGGTCATAGCCCCAGCTCTGGGAATGGCTGTTAAAATCGCCACAGACCATCAGTCTCTCTTTGTGTGGGATTGTTTCTAAAGCAAGTGGGCGGTCATTAGGACAGTAATAGTTAAGGAGGTGGAAATCTGTATTACTACTTTTTAGATGGATCATCTGATATCCGGCTCCTTCCATGAACACTCCCATCTGACATGCGCTAATGTTATTCTTAACAAGTGTGAGTACTCCTCCTTTTCTTCTGTCCTGTCGGTCTGATCTAAAACACTGGTAGCCTCTGATTTTAAAGGCGGCATCTTTGGTTAGGTGTGTCTCCTGTATGCAGCATATACTTACCTGCTCTGCAAAAAGTATGTTCTCTAGTTCCACCTTTTTGCTATAGCCATCTCTAACACTGCTGACACCCTCAGCATTCCACTGCATTATTTTAAGTTCTTGCTTTTTGGGTGTTTTCTTCTGTTGTATTTTTTGGCCAGTAGCTCTACTCTTATGTCTCCTGACTCCACAAGACGAACTGAGAGGACCTCCAGTAGCATTGGGTGGACCCTTTCGAGGCAGGGGGCCCGGCACTGCACCTGCCTGGTTAGTCTTCACAGGGCGAGCACCATGTTTGAATACTGCAGATAGAGACATTTCATTAGCGATAATGCGTGTTACCCTCATTTTTGCAATGCGCCTTTTGGCTGGGTAACTCCGACTTCAGCACCTTTCCTTGCTAGGGCAGACTGTGGTCTCGCTCGGACTGCCATGAAGACAGTGTGGTTGGCCTGGCCAAAACTTTGTTTTCCAGCCTCTGGTGGCTGTATGTAAGTCCCTTCTCCATGTCAGATGGTTTGGAGACAGTTCCACAAAGACATTCCGACTTTGAGATGAGGAATCTGATGAGTGCTTCAACGATATCCATTCCCCGCCACCTATAGTCTGCTGGCTCTGTTTTGTTTACATCATTCTGATAGCCATTGTTGTAAAGACCTAAAGACCTATAGGTTTGTCACGTCCTGGATTCATTGGTTTCACACCAGACTTCCCTCATCCCCGCCAGAGATCTCCATGTCCCCATCTGTCCACCAACCTGACATTACATTTTACAAAAATAACAATTACAATTAGTGTTGATTGCTACAAGTTTCTGGGCTACAGAAGTAGGTCAGAATTTTTAAGCAAACAGATCTATGTTCCCTGTCTCACAAACACTATGTTAAGATAAGTGTGCTCTTAACACAGTTGTTCCCAGGGAGAGCACATACCCTAAGAAACCTAAATAGAACACAACTTCCAACCTTCCAACTGGACACCGTAGCCTACAATCCAATTTATACAAACTGAAGGCTGCACAAACCCCACTGCATCTGCCAGAGCAGTCTCCAGACCTCACAGCACATCCTTCAAACCTCCACCCTCTACAGAGATCTAAGACTCCACACCCAGCCAAAGGAAAAGAGCAAAGAATGGAAAACTGTGAGGCACATAAGAAGAGTTCCTGATGATGAGATTCATGGAGGCAACTTGTCTCTTTGTCTAAGAGAGAGAGAGGTATGCAGACAGGCATGTACAAAAATACATTAAAGTGCATATATATCCAAGTGTAATATATGCAACTTATATTTTTTTCTTCCTTTCATCCACTGTGATGCAAATTTATGTTATAGTTTTTTTTATTTTTTGTTTAAACAAGTCTTGGGGAAAAGTTACCTTCTAAAAGTTCAGGATGAGAGGTCAACTCTTGACAAATTTTCGTGGCTTGTTCTTCTGCTGAAGGAACTACTCTTTTGCCCTCAGCATCAAAGCACCACTGTCTTTCTAATCTCAGCTTTGCAATTTCCTGAAATGAAAAACCAAATTTCCAAAGTTCATTTGATGAACTAGCAAAAAAAGATCATCAATAAATAGGTATGATACTCCAACAAACATTTATGTGGTTCTTTCTGTTCTGTGTTAAAAGCTCTAGGTTATGGTAAATCCTGAGCCATACTTGGAGGACGAAGCTGTCAACTTTCTCCAGGTTTCAACAGTGGGACCAAAGTTTCTGCATTTGTTCCAATCCCTCTGGATAGATCTTAACACAGCCTAGAATCTCATGTTCTGTAATTCAAGTCTCACAAAAATTTATAACTAAACACTATGTGAGAGATTTAAATATAAAAGTTCGTAGAAACAAGCCTTACTATGATTGCAAGACTACGAATGCTGCTATACTGCTTCTTCCATTCTTTTAATTTACTCTCCAGTTTCACAACAGTGACTATGTATATTTATCTGCATACTTGTGGACATACATACGCTACCTCCTTGTGCACTGATGAAATTTTTTGCACTGGTGCACCTGCAAAATTTTTCTCATATCATAAACTGAAATGAAGAGACAGAAACAATATCATCATCATTGCCTTTCACTCCCTTGACAGCATAGGCCACGGATAAATGCTCTCCAGTCATCCTTGTTCTTGGAATTATTCTCTGCTTCCTTCCATGTGTACCCCTTGTCTTTGAGCACTGTCATAATTTCTCTTCTCTAAGTAAGTCTAGGTCTTCCTCGTTTTCTATTTCCTTGAGGATTCCATGTCAGTGCCTGTCTTGCTATGTTGGTGTTGGGTTTCCTCAGGGTGTGGTCAATCCACCTCCACTTCCTAAACATGATTTGTAGGTTCATATGCTTTTGTCCTGCCCTTTCCCAGACCTCCTTGTTCCTGATCTTGTCCTGCCGTTTAATGTTTAAAATCCTCCTCATGCAGTAGTTCATGAATGATTGTATCCTCTGTTGTACTGTCTTGGTCATATACAGTGGTACCTTGGGTCACGAACTTAATTTGTTCTTTGACTCCATTTGCAAACTGAAATGTTCACGAACCGAAACAATTTTTCCCATTGAAATGAATGCAAATACAATTAATTTGTTCGCCCACCCCAGAAACATGTTTTTTTTATTTTTTTATGGATTTATGTGTGGAAAAAATATATAATATAAAATATACAGTATAAATTTACCTTTGTGGTTGATAGTTGCTGGCACGGTTAGATGGTAGAGGAGGAGAACTACTCCTTTGAAGGAGAGTCCCATTCCATAACTGTGTAGGTATTTCTGTGTAGGGCAACTGTGTAGGTATTTCTGGTGTTTTTTCTCTTGTTTGTATCCTGGGAAGTGGTTCGATTGCTGGCTTGGTGGCTGGTGTTTTCACAAGATAACGATCAAGAGACATTTGTCTTTTTCTTTGTTGGATAATTTTCTAAAAATGGGACATCACATTGTCATTTAAAATGTCCACTGCTCTGCTGGTCACAGTTCTGTTAGGGTGGTGCTTCTCAACGAAAACCTGCACTTCACTCCACTTGCTACAAACTTCTTTGATCTCAGAAAAAAAAAATTGTATTAAGAACAACGCAATGACAATCAATGTTCACAGTGCGCAAACCTCAGTACAACTGATGCTTGTTCGCGAGCCGAAAACATGGCGCCAAAGCCAAGTTTGTGCGTTCGTGCGGAGAGGCATTGTTCGCGGGTCGAGCAAGAATTTGTTCAGAAATGGTGTTCATGGGCTGATTTGTTCGTGACTAAAGGCATTCGTGACCCGAGGTACCACTGTATATACAAATATATAAATTTATCCAAATATCTGTGCCCAATATATTAGGTGCAGAGTAGACAGGTGTGGGCAACATCTATTCCGCAAGAGAAGCTATAATGGAGATGTACGCCAACTCCAGCTAACCACAGATTATTTTATGCAAGCCGACATTTGAGAATGACTGATGAAGAAGATCCACATACATAAATTAAACTCACTGATGATCACTCATACCAACTGTTTACATTTAAGAAGGTCAGCAAGTCAACAATGTCCACTTTCTGGCCGCTGCGTCTAGCTTGTAACAACATCTCCAGATGCTGGAATACTGGACGTTTCAGACCAAATATCATTTTTTTCTGATTGTGAACAACTACTTCAAAGAACATTTTCACATTTTTGTAGCACTGGTTCTTTTTCTTTTTCTTCCTTGTTTCTGTGCCAGTTGATGAATGCATGGCAATACAAGAGATGCTGATATGTATGTGTCACCACTTAAAGCTTCTGTTGCCAACTGAAATGGTTTAATAAAAAGGGATCAAATGTTCAGTCTGTTGCAACTCCCCACTTGTTGCTTCCAAATCATTTTTTTTGGTCAGTGTTTGCAGAAAACATTGCCAGCTTTTGTTCTAAAAGCATTCCAATACACAAATTCCATCTACTTATGACACCTTGCATACGCTGATGTTTTGGCAATTCCAATGTGACTTGTAATTTTCCAAAGGTCTGGCTGCTTGGAGGCCCTCTTTAAAGTGACTGACCACTTTGTCACATTTTTAAAGCAGCTCATTCATTGCCTGAAGACCTTTCAACACGATTACACGAAGAGCATGGGTGATGCAGGCACGTTTTGAAGGACATGTTTTGAAACATTACAGGCATTGTTCGTTAATGATGACAGTAATCTTCTTGTCATCTGAGTCCCATTATGATAAAATTTCTCGGAGCTTTTGCCAGCGATGTTCATTCCAGGGTGTGATTCAACGAACTCATTGGAGGCGGCGAGCAAACTGATTAATAAATCTATTCATGAGTAACAAAATAAGCAGTAAGAGACAAAAACAACTGCTGTGACCTTATGTCCACATATTTATTGTGAGGGCCCATTTAACATCTGGTGCACAGCTAGTCAAATAAAAAAAAAAATGGGTACCAAAATCACATCTGACGCACCACACCCAACTCTGATACATGCTGTATTACACAAGACATGTACTTTTGTGAGAGACTGTGATAGCATTTCTGTACGTGCATAAACTAACGTGCATAAACTAATGTGCATAAACTAACGTGCATAAAGTGATGTGCATAAACTAATGTGCATAAACTTACATTGTATGAATTATTAATTAAGTAAATGAAATGGCAGAGAATTTTTTTTATTAATAAGCTCAATATCTGTTTTTCTACTATTTCTTCAGTTATCAAACTAAAATATCATTCAATAATTGTGCAAAGGTCAGTCAAATTAAATCCAGCTTCATATTCATAAAACTGTAAATCAGTTCATATGTAATTATACAATAATAAAACCAAAAAGCAAATTTACAAGCCTTGAAATGTGGATATACAGAAAAATAGGCTGTATCCCATGAACAGAAAATAAAACAAACAAAGAATTGCTAGAAGTGAAAAAAGAAATATTACATAAAAACAAGACAACTAAGATACTTTTGGCATGTCCAGAGGCATAATACTATACTGAAGACCCTTCTTGAGGGCAAGATCAAAGGGAAGAGAATGAGAAGATGACAGAGATGGGTGGACAACATCAAGAGATGGATAGGAATCAGTCTGGTCAAGTGCACTAAGGAGACAAATAACAGCATACTGGAGACTCACTGCAGTCAACCTTCTGTGAGGAGATGGCACATGATGATGATGAAACAAATTTATGGATGATATAATATGTAAGATTATTATCATGGAAATTATTTCTTTCACTAAGTATTTTAAAAACAAATTATTACAGGAATATAAAAATGAAAGCTCAGTTTCACACAAGTAATCATATTGCAAATCAGAATAACATGCATCATTCATTCATTCATTTGCATGTCCCTTGCAGAACTTTGCCTCCTTAACAGCTCTCCTGTAGGCATCCATTTTCAGATCATCAATGATGTCTTGCAGCGATCTTCGCCCTGGTCTTCCTCTCTTTCTTTTTCCCATTGTACACCCTTCCCTTACGGTCTTCTCTAGATTATCATGACATTTAATGTGTCCAAAATATTTAAGTTTTCTTTGTTTAATCCTCTTTACTAGTCAGCCTTCTTCAATATTAAGTTCTTGTAGTATGGATATATTTGTTCTTTTTTGTGTCCACGATATTTGGAGAACTCTTCTGTAGCATTTACATTCAAAGGCATTTATGTGTTTCTCGACTGTTTTGTTAAGTGTCCAGGTCTCACAGGCATATGTTGTGATGGGAAAAATGCATGCCCTTAAAAATCTTATTTTTGTAGTTCTGTCTCCACAGATTCTTTAGTTGTTTTACTTATAACATGCATCAGATATTCCATATTAACATGGTCCTGTCAAATATCTTCATGGTACAAATTTTTTATAGAGTGAATTCATTACCTTGTTAACCCCTTCTTTCTTATTATCAATGGCACAGCACAACATAAGCAACAGCTCTGATTAGAGATGCCAAGAACCACATAGAATGGACAAGCGTAATCATCAATATTTCAATCTTTCCAGACAGATGAGAATGAATAAGGAGGACATTGTGATGGCCATTTTGGACAGGCTGCATGAGGATGAAAAGAGAGAGAGAAAAAAAGGGGGGGGGGATAGACAACTCACATATAAAGCAACTGATGACGTTAGGAAAGAGGATGGGTGCTGGCACAAAATCTGAACAAAGTGGAAGGAAACATATAAATGAACAACCAACATTTGACAGGAGCCATTAGTAGGCAAATGCTTCTGTGGATGCTGAGGTATGTGGCAGAGCACACATGGGAGTGTCCTGAGTGCAAGGACGCCAGATTCTGAAATCAAAACCTGTCAAAAATGTACCTAATAAATTCAATTAAAAAACTGCAGCCTTCACGTTGGCAAAATATACAAATTGAGAAGAACACAAATAACAATGTTGGGATTTTGTTCCATGCGTATAAACACATTATCTAATTTACCTGTTCAAGTTTAAGAATTTCATTTTCTGTGGACTGTAACTGTGCTTGCCTCAGTCTGCGTTCATGTGACAAAGCAACCATAGCTGCAAGATCCTCTAAACTTTCAAGTTCCATTATTTCTGCTGAGCCGGCCGCCATTACGGAGTTGTCTGTTGACTATACTAAAAGAATTTTATATCTGAGAATGAAATCCCAGATTGTATGTCTACAGAGAGTATCTGAGATTTCTGGACGCTGACACGATGAATAATAATATTACAATTGTTTCGTTAATGAAACGAATATTTGCCAGTCATTAGCATATAACCAGATGACTTGCACATAAACTAATAAAAACAAATGATATGTTTAAAAACAAAAGAAGACAGTTTAACTCAAAATGGGCTGTCTGATGGCCTACTACAATACATAAACTTTTTCTTTGATAGTTCAGCAATTGTATTATTTCGTTACCATCGATCGGTTTTAATTTCTCTCTTTCGCGTAAGAGGTCCTCCTTCAGAGAACACGCAATCTATCTCTATTCACAAAGAGTTGCTCATTTCCTCATTGCGCATGACTGAAATTTTGCAGCGTAACATCCTGCAGTTACAATCATGGTGAGAAGTGTTTATGGTCTTGTAATTGTGAACAGCATTATATCAGACTGCGTAAATGTAGATTAGAGTGTAAATTAGAGTACGAATTAAATTAAATTTAATGATCAATGTTTTTTGTATGTCTTAAAGTCTACAGATAAGAGAAAATGTAACCGCCCCCGCTGCGTTACCTGCCCTGTAGTTTGGGAAACGAAAACAATCACCTTTCCCAAAACTATCCTCACTCTTCATGAGGGATTCACATGCGAGTCCCGAAATGTGATATATGTCATCGTGTGCAAAAGATGCAGGATGACATATATCGGTGAGACTGGCCTCAGATTAGGGGACCGCATGCAAAAACATCTATACGACATCACCCAGCATGCTTCGAAACCAGTCCCAAATCATTTCAATGGCCCCAACCACAGAGGCAAATCTGATTTTCTGGTAACAGCCATTAAACAATGTCACGCAGATGACACAAGCCGCCTGGCACTTGAGAACCGGTGCATTCAAAATTATGGGACGCTGGAACCACATGGGTTAAACTCGCTGTTTAGTTACACGTAACATCATCTTCTTCAATCATTATAGTACCTCTCCACTAAATCCACCCCTTTTTACTTTTCAAACTTCCTCACAGCATCACTCTGCAGCCCCGCTATTTTCTCAGCAACCCCTCTTCTCTGCAACATCTCTTCCCCAATCACCTGTTTCAAATTCTCCTAGCTAGGCCAGTAGTGCGTCACTCTCTCTCCCCTCCCCGGTTCCCCATCCACCACTCCCAGTTACAACCCACCGACCACATGTCACAGGTCTCTATTTAAACAATTTCCACGTCCTACAAGATCCATTCCTGACACACACCGCCAGACAAGCCACACCTTATTTACAGCTAAGTACCTTTTTTTTTTTTTTTACAGTATTCATGTAAATCTATACTTTATCTCCTCTCCCTATTTCTTCGTCCTGTATGTTTTTGTATGATTAAGGCTCACGCCGAAACGTCACAACTGTGTAATCGTTAAGTAATAAAGCTGCTCCTACTTTTTTCCAATTTTATACATTCTAGTATCACAGCTTTACTGCAGTGTTTAGTGTATAGTTGTATACTTATACACCAATTATTGTGTTACAGATAAGAGATGTCCAATAGTGACAGGCTTTCCTGATTCCGTGGGAACAAACCATTGATTACAATTTGTGAAGAGTAAAGATATTTTACTAGATCTGAATCAATTTTTTAAAAATTCCTTTGTGATACCTAATGACAGTATAAAGAAAACAAAGTAAATTATAGTGTTTATTGAGTGGTTAGGCACTCGGTTTACTAATCCAGTGGTACTGGGTTCAGTCCCAGCAGCGGAATTTTTCTGGTTCACCCAGCCTCTAAAAATGAGTACCAGAGAAATCTGGGCCAGGAGTAATACTGACCACATCACACTTTCACGCAAAATACAAACCTAACACTGTATTCCCCAGTATGCCTAAATGGCATGGAAACAGGAATTTAAAAAAAACATATATACAACTACCAGTCATTATTATTACAATAATTAGAATCTGTGCCTTAGTACGTAAATTGTAAATTTTCACAGGGTCAGCGCCAGTCAGGTGGAACAGGCGGTGGGGGCAATGATAAAAGTGATGACAAGGTAAGTTATGTGATGCAGAAAAGTTAGTTGACAGATCATCATCACTGCTCATCAAACACATCGTTAAGTGCTTAGATCTCCCAGTGTGCATTGGCTGATGACACCAGTTCAGTATTGGTTGACTAGTCTTCTTTGGCTCCCTGAATAGTGTTATTGCTTGGCTGCACCCCCATTTGACTTGCAGTTCCTGCAGACTGGTTAAGGTTAAAGAGTCACATTTATCACCTGAATCCTGTTCTTGTCCATCCTCTGTAAGAGCGTTCAGAATATCATTGCTCGACCACTTCCCTCAAACGCCACACCAGCAAGCCTATCCGCTCGTTCATTTCCTCTGACACCTGCATGCCCTGGCACAAAAATGAAACAAAGTTTTGTCAGCCTAGACCTCCTCAGAAACTCCAACCACTTCTTATGAGCCCAGTCCCTGTTGATTTTTCCGAGCGTGCTCATTGAGTAAGAAAGAAAACATGCATGGGCAGAGATCTGTGTCTCCAGCCACTCTAGTGTCCTGGTTACCGCATATTAGTATTTGATGATTGTAATATGTTACTGTCACAAAAATGGCCATTTGAGGGCTCAACAGAAAAATAATGGTATGAGCTTGTGCTGTACATTCTTGTCCTCATCATGGTACTGTTGGATGGCTCTTTCTTGTTTATGGTTCTCAGTTATATCTTTTAACAGCAAAGATAAATGTTGCTGATGTCACAGATGGTATATTTTTTTAAGACTGACTGTTACAGTGAGAATGTGTTCTTTGCAGCCGATGCGTTGAAAGTGTTGAGGCATAGCATCATGTTGGATTGGGAGTGGGTTATGGTGGCTGTCTTTTCAGTTCCTGGATGGAGCTAAAAAGCCAGGGGCATGCAGTACTTCTTTAGCAGACAGACTCCACTGCTATGAGAACTATGACAGTTTCTCCCCTGCTAGCCAGGTTAGGCCTGTTACTGTGGAGAGGTAGGACAAGGTCTTAGTCAGCTATGGTTCACCAACCCTGACACCAGCATGCCAACTGTGTGTTGCAGACTGAACAGCGTCTTTGCCCTATGAGACTTGCTTCATGAAACTGAATGAGATAATGGTTAATGATCCTTAGCTGGCATGCTAGCGTCGGGGTTGGCAAACCACAGCTGACCAAAACACCGTCTTATCATCCAGTAATGCCCACTGGAAATAAACAGTAGTCGAGTATGAATCACAATGGAAGTGTGAACCTGATCTTAAAAATATGTCATGCCGAAGTTCTCTGTATTGGGCCTTGCAAGGCACATAATGGTGACACAGCACAACCAGTGCCTATTTCAGAACCAAGATTCAGAAAATGTACCTTTTATTGAGAAACCAGAGAGTAAAAAAAAAATTGAAGTTTTGTTCCAGGTTTAGTTTACTGACCTCACAACCATGATGACAACAGTATGTTTTGTTCAGATACCATATGTTTTTTTGCGTTAGCATTCATTTTATGACATGCAGTTTTATGCAGCGCATATTTTTACTGCACAGCCATCAGATGTTTCATAAAAAGGAACTCTGCCCATATCACCAGAATCAAGCAAAGCTTTTCATGAAATTTAACTGTCTTAGATGAAAGTTGTAAATGTTAAAGATGAAATTCAATCAAAACAGTTAACTGGGACATAAAGTCAAGAAGATGCATGTGATACAAGATAATACATTCTGAACATAAAACATAGTAAGAGATTCATTCACCAGTGTTGGTTTTGTACTGGCTAGTAACAGACCATAAAGCGCTGCATTAATGAAACTCTGTGCTTTGGATACTGATCAATAGATCAATTACCAAACAGGGCTTTTTGTTTCTTCATTTTTTTCCAAGTCTGCATCTTCCCTTTCTATGGGTCCTATTTGTGTATCATGCTGTCCATTACCTTTTCTTAACCTGGTTGTTTTAAGTTGGTATCTTTGTCCTTTTGTTTGGTCTCAGATGTTCAGCTTGAGATTGTTCAAGCAGTACTGTCAGGATCATTTCAGAATACTTTTTTTTTTATCCGTTTTAATATTGCACGTATGGGAAGTCAAATGACTTATTTCATTAAGCATAAGCAATTTCCATACTTGTTAATGAAAGTGATAGAACTGAATTTGATACATTTGTAACTTCACAAACTGAAGAATTGACACTTTGGTAGTCGGAGTGTTATTTTATATCGTATGTTTGATCGCCATTAACAAGTAATTAATTTTTGAAACAGGAGAAAAAGAGAAAATATGAGCCCCCTGTTCCAACCCGAGTAGGGAAGAGGAAGAAGAAATCCAAGGGACCAGACGCTGCCACAAAGTTACCGCAGGGTGAGTTAATCTTGTACTGGCATTATTCATTTAAATAATGTCATTATTTCATGAGATTTATGTTCTACATGTGTGCAAATGGGCAAGAATGAAGGTGACCATTCTAAATGGATGCTGGTTTATAAGGCCAGCAACTGCAGGTTTCTGAGACTATCCTGTCTAAGGCTGTCTTGCAGTGATCTGAAGTAGTAGACTGCTGCATAGCTTCAACCAACAGGGGAGGGAATTCCCAACTGTGGCTAAGGCCTGCAGTGAAATGTATTTCTTGGATGCTGCATTAGGGAATGAAGTAAGCCACTGTGACCTGGTACACCTCCCTCAGTGTTTGTACTTAGAAAGCTTTCACCAGAAAATTCAACTTCAGAGAATGAGAGTTTACAGTTATGGGGAGATCATTCAAGCAACTAGTGTTTATACGTTCTGAAGCAGCCCTGGTTGAGGAGAAGTAGCTCCTGAGGTCAGGCTTTTTCATTATGTTATAAGAATTGATTGACGATATTATTGAATATTTGTACACAAGTAAGAAACTTTGAAAATGTATTATTTAAAATTAAAGGTAAGGAAATATAAGCAAGATGGTGTCGCAGACGGTTGAGATGAGACAGTTTAACATATAAATCTGTATTTGTGAAGGAAGAAATATAATTCATAGTTTTTTCTTCTCTTTCTCTTCCCCCCCCCCCCACCACACACACACACACAGTGAAAATGGTAGAAATTGCTTTCATTGATCATAAGTATGTTTAACACAGAAGTAAAAAAAACAAAAAATTTGTAGAGGTCACTTCCAGACAGCACAGTAAAATGTAATTTTATCATCTAAATAGATAATATAAAGATTTGTTATCAGACAGTTCTCTATAATATTGACACTACTTTAAATAAATTATATGTGACATTTTGTTACTTTGTTTTAACTGTTGGTTCATTAATAAAGGCTCTGTTTTGTGTCATTTATTTATTGTGTTTATATGGTAGCCTGATTGGCTGAGTGGTTAGGTGCTCAGTCTACTATTCTGGTAGTACCAGGTTCAAGACCTAGCACTTTGGGGGGTGGGGGGAACAAAGGTCCTGGCGGTCCACCCAGCATAAAAAAATGAGTACCAGAAAAATCTGGGGAAGTTAAATGTGGCCAGGTGTAATACTGCCCACAAGACATTTTCATGTGCCAAAAGTCTTGGAAATATGTGCCAGACACTGTATCCCCAATATGCCTTAATGGCATGGAAACTTGATTTTAACTTTACTGTTGCGTTCATATATATTTTGTTTGACAGTGACCCCATACACAAGATGTCGGCTAAAAATGCTGAAGCTGGAAAGAATTAAGGACTACCTGCTCATGGAAGAGGAGTTCATCAAGAACCAGGAGAGACTGAAGCCTCAGGAGGAGAAACATGAAGTATGTCATCCTTTATACTTCTGTTTTAGAATAGTTGTTAGCTTTTATATGGCAAAATTGTGTAACTAGCCCATTAATTATGTGTTTTTCAGTTATTTTGTACCTGTAAACATATGTTCATAGTGGTGAAGTTGGCACTGGTATAATCAAATGTTTCAGACATCGTCTAGTATGAGACAGTAAAAAAAGACAGTGTTGCACAATTTCCACTTCTTCTCTAGTGCATGCAGCTGAGAGATTCATGTGAGAATAAGAGTGATTATTCACAAATGTTACTATTCTCAGAGACACGAGTAAAAAGTGTTGACAGTTTGTCTTTTGTTGACAAAGATCAACTGGAACCTGGCTGTTCTGTGCTGCTAAACCACAAGGTACATCTTTTTAAAGTCTTGTTTATCAGATTACATGAAGTTGCTGTCTGATGTGGCAGTCAACCTATTGTTGACATGCCTGCACTAGGGTTGGCAAATCATAGTCAACCAAGACCCTGTTCAAACTCTTGGTTGGCAGCCCCCACAGGCCCAGCCTTGGTAATGAGGCAGGGATCACTATGGCAACAGAGTCTGCTGAAGAAATATTGTTTATCCCTTAATTTTCAGTGCTTCTCAGGGACTGAAAGAAATAGTTGCCATAACCCATTCCCAATTTGACACTGTGCAGTGCTTCGCCACCTTCACCGCACCAGCTACGGAGAACATTGTGCTTGCGGATAAGATGGCAGCGTTAACAAATATTTGTGCATGATGTGTTTAATTGTTGCATAACTTTGTTTCCTTTGCAAGATGAAAGTCTTTAAATATTTCACTGTAGCAGACATGCATGTATCCTTTATAGATAAAGGATACCAACAGTGGAGAATAGAGAGCTAGAAAGAGCACTGAACTGAACAGCTTATTTAAATCCCAACGAATTATAAATGTCTTGAAACTGAACAGACTTTGCTGGCTGGGGCATGTTGAAAGAATGGAAGAGAACAGACAAATGAAAATGATGTTATGCACAAGAGAAGAGGGAAACAAGACCACTGGGTAACCAAGACAGATATGGAAAGACAACATAAAAGAAATTGTCGTCACCAACTGGAGAGGGAAGATTATGAATAGAGAGGAATGGAAGCGACCTTTATCTGCAGCAATGAACTTTAATGGCTGGGAAAGCTGAAGAAGAAGAGAAGACATGCATGTAAGTCTGCTTATGACAGAGCATGAGAACATGTTGATAGCAACTATTAACTGTACATCAGTTAGGATTAGTCCAGAGCAATGCATGAGATTACTGTGGACTTTAGGAGTTCAAAAAATTGGTAGAAGGTGTTAAATGATGAAAAAAAATACTACAGATAAGAGCCTTCATCAAGGTGCATGTTTTCAGGTATTACAAAGGAAAATAATGGGAGCAAACAGAAAATGTACGTACCTTCTGATATTAAGATACAAAGTGTCAATGTAGTAAATATTTATATATTAAAGCATTTGTTTTAACCACTTTAATGTCTGATCAGTCAATTGTTGTCCACATTTACAAGTGGTCATGGGTACTGAATGAAGAGATTGTTACAGCATTAAGAATCACTTAAATGTAATAATACTAAATTTAACCTCATACGCATGCAAAGAGATTGTTAAAAATGCTAAGAATAACTGAAATGTTCAGTTACTATGGTAATACCATAGTTTAAAACTAGTAATTAAAAATATGCCACAGCACAATATATTTTTACAAATGAAAATTAGTTGTATGGCAGAATATTTTCTCTTGAATAGTCAGTTAGATAAAAGTATCACATTTATGCTTTTTAGTCATCACATCAGCCACTAAGACAATGTAAAATCACATGTCTTTGCTATTTTCAGGATCAAATAGTTCATTTGAGTGAAAGATGAAATATTGTTTCGGTTATTTTAGAGCTTAGATCAGTGGTTCTCGACTTTTTTTCCCTTTGGCCATGGACTGACAACACACACCCCCCCTCAACAGCAACAACAACAACACCACCACCACACACACACACACTCTCTCGCTCTCTCTCTTTCTCTCTCTATGGCTTTAGAACTGCTGTGTATCCCTTAAAGTAATAGATAAAACCCAGATGATGCTAAGATTTTTCTGATTGAGCTAATCCATTAACTGTCTGGTCCATGGGCCCCTAAAAACCCTTCCATGGACTTCTATTTGGGTAGGGGGGAGAAGGGGTGTTCAAGGACCTTAGGTTGAGAACCACTGGCATAGATGTAAACTGGCATCAGAAACCCAGACATCTCTAATGGCTTGTGTTTACAGGTTCATGCAGTTGTTGGTGTGTTGGGAGATGACACTGATCCCATGGTTACTGTCATGAAACTGGAGAAGGCTCCACAAGAAACTTACGCCGACATTGGTGGGCTGGACAATCAGATCCAGGAAATAAAGGTCAGCCTATTATGTTTGTGGCTGAGGGAGGAGAGTAGGAAAGCATATCAGATGTGGTTGAAGTAATAATGTTGATATAATTTGATGTAATCTACAGTTGTTTCTTTATGTTGAAGTACTAAGCAATTTGCTCATCTCTTTCTGGGGAGTGAGCTGATATGTGAAGGTTGAGTCTGATATGTGTTCTGCTTGCTGTAGATTCTTTGTGTCTTCCATTATTTGAGTGTGATTTCAATCTGATACTTTGCTGGTTGCTCATTATTAGATAAATTCATTATTGTTAGGCTGAATAACTTTCCTTCTCTTGTGATAATGGAGGCTGAATAACTTTCCTTCTCTTGTGATAATGGAGGCTGAATAACTTTCCTTCTCTTGTGATAATGGAGGCTGAATAACTTTCCTTCTCTTGTGATAATGGACATGGTTTACGGATACTTATTAGTAATTTGTGAACTTGGCTTGAAAATTTTCATTATGTAGTCATTGTGTTATTTTCTCATATGCAGGAATCTGTAGAACTGCCACTTACTCATCCAGAATACTACGAGGAGATGGGAATCAAGCCACCCAAGGGAGTCATTCTATATGGCCCTCCGGGAACAGGTAATGAAGTGGCTTTCTTAAAAACTGTTGGTAATTATTTGCGTCCTTACAACATTACGATTAGGATAGCATTTTATATATATTATAAATTTTAAAAAAATTTTTATTTTTAAATTTTACACATGCTTATGTAAACATTTACATGTCTCTTCCAAATTTACTCACTGTTTCTCCAATTGATATTTGGTGTTACAGGTAAAACTCTTCTGGCAAAAGCTGTGGCCAACCAAACATCTGCAACTTTCTTGAGAGTTGTGGGGTCTGAGCTTATTCAGAAATATCTTGTGAGTGATGTTTTCTGTGCTTGTCTGCATTATAATTTTGAGGAGACAGGTGTGGATATGACCAAGATTAATGACATCATTGGTGAAAACTACTAGTGTGGGGGATGGGATTATGTGTGTATGTGTGAAAATGGCTGTGGCACATATTAAGAATACAACAGAAAAGCAACTTTATTCTGCATTAATTGAAAAACCTAAGTTAGAGAGGGAAATGAATGCCCAGAGAAACTATAGAAGAGTAAAGATAAGGGAAGGAAAGAGACAGCTCTGCATGATAGAAGTTTTGTCTGTGACTTGATTAAGAAGATGGGAATGTACTACATAATATTTGCTCTCCTTTTATTTTGCTTTTAACTCTTTCCGTGCGTATGGTCGAATATTCAACACTTCCGGTGGTCCCAAGCTACCGTATGGTCGAAAATTCGACAATCATTGTTCCATTAAAACAAGCGGTGTAACATTTATATTGTACGGATTTTGTCTGCGATTCCGGTGACACTTTCAAAATGGAGAATGCGTGCCTAGTTACGAGCGATGCCGAGCGAGAACAAGAACGCGAAGCATGGAAATCTTTCAATTTTTGACGATGTAGATAGGGGTATGGACATAGCCTATGGCCACCCCGCTGCTCTTGAATGTTTTCTAAGTATATTTAGACGACTGGAGAAGTAGTTAGGAGGTTATTTCAGACATTCAGTAAGTGAAAATGCCATACGGAGTCACAATACGAGATCGATAAGTAGATCTACACATCTTAGATGGTAAATAGGGGTAAGAAGCGCGAATCTAGACCTAGCTGATGGTGAACTGGCCACAATCAGTGTCTAAAAACATCACATTACTTCTTTTTTCCTAAAAAAACTCTGCATTTCTGAAATTTTCATTCATTTAGCTACACTTTGACACATATTACGTATACGGAAGTAAATGGAAATACTGTTTTCCATTCCATTTTACAACTAGACCCCCTTACAGACAAAGACCCATGTTTTACTCCCGCACCCAACGACACGTCCGTGTTTTTCCTCCCGCACGGGAAGAGTTAATACCACATGTGACCCTCCTGCAGCATCAATGCTTGGCATTGACATTTCATGCTGTCGCAGAGTGCCTGATATATGTGCTGCTGTCTGGGTTGCGGTTTGGAAATGGTTGTGCAGATGTATAAGTAGCATTTGATGATTTTGAAGTCATGTTGTTATACGAGGTTGACCAGGCCAGAGACAGTCACTCTTGGTACCTGTTGCATGAAGTTGCTAGTTCAGCCTCACTATAGTCGAAGGGTCACAGTAAAAGTGTCTGGCAACATCTTTGGTCGTCATTCCATTGCTGAGCATACCAACAGCTTGCCAGTGCTCCTGTGACAGCAAGCAGGGCATGACATAAACATTAACAAACTTCCTTTCAGCTGAAACAGATGATGGCCTTTTACATGCTTAAACTTGCCCAATGTCTGTGCCAAGTTTCAAAGTTGTGTGATTAATAAGGTCATAAATTAATACAATTTTGATTTGGAAGTGCCGCACACCAAATTTAAACATATTATCACAGAGAAATGCTGTTACGTTAACTGCCACATTTGCATGCATTCAGAGCTAGAAAATCATTCACATATATAAACATTTCACACTTCACAATAGTTCGATCAGGCAGTGCATTTTTAATGGTGGCTAGTACAGCTAATTTTTATTTTTATTTGTTATCATGGATGTCTTGTCTCATGGCTGGGTGTTCTTGTCTTATGACTGACATTTCATGTGTGTTAGTTCATTCAGATCTTCACTTCCTGTCTTGTCAGGGAGATGGTCCAAAACTGGTCCGTGAGCTGTTCAGAGTTGCAGAAGAGCATGCACCTTCCATAGTCTTCATTGATGAGATAGATGCTGTGGGAACAAAGAGGTACAGCACTTTGTTGGCATTCTGTTCTGTTAACATGTTTTTCTGAAAGTTCAGTTTCTCCACATTTGTAATGGGTTTGATATTTAAAAGAAAAACAAAAATAGTCAATGCTTGAGGATGCGTCACATAAAATGGACAGCCAAAAAGACAAATGAAATATTACAGCAGGCAAAGGAATATCTCAGACTAGTTCCACACATAAGAAAAAGTTTCTCAGACATAGCAGATTGAAAAATTGGTTATGATTAGGAGGATAAATGAGGAAAGATAGAGGGGACAGAGAAGACAGAAATACCTGGATAGTCTGACTGCATGGAAAGACAGCAATTGACTTAAGACATGGAGGATCAAGCGAGATGGAGAGAGGTGACTCCCTGTGTTTATTGGCATGGCACTGTCTGATCTGAGTAAATGCTTTTGTAGTCATCTGGTTTTATTGTCCTGAGCCTTTCCTGTCCATCTGTGTGAAATCAAGACAAAATGTAGAATCTAGTTTATTTACAGCATTTTTGGCCAGATTTTGTTTCATTTATGTTATGTTTCCTCACTCTGATCATTGTGAGTTCTTTTAATATCGCTAACCTGAATGAGTGAATTTTTCCTTTGTAAAAAATAAAATCTCTGTCAAAATTTGCCTGTAAATTTGACACATAACTGAAGTACAAAGAAATGACTTGTGTGATAATTCATTGATTTAAAAAAAATGTGGAAGTTTTCAGAGAAAAAATATGAGGGGCATAAAAGAAGCTCCAAGAGCAGTTCTTATTCGTGTTGAATTTACGTGTGAATCATCAGGTATGAGTCCAACTCCGGTGGTGAGAGAGAGATTCAGAGAACCATGCTGGAACTCCTTAACCAACTGGATGGGTTTGATTCCAGAGGAGATGTCAAGGTGAAGTGTCTTAATATTGTTTTATCTATAAAAGCTGTGAAGTTAGGGGATTTATACATTGTTCTATCAGTTAAGATAAAGTGTTACTGCGAAGCATTTGCTTGTTGTTTTATCACTAAAAGATGCGAAACAGATTTAAACATTGCTTTACGCATATCAGTGGGTATAAGGATGACTTTTTTTGTTAATGTTAAGTACAGTAGTAGAAAATGGAGACGGCACAGAGGACATCAACAGCAGACTTAATAGAGCAAACCAGGCTTTTGCAATGCTGCAGACTATGTGGAAATCTAAACATCTGAGCATAAAGATGAAAATCAGGATATTTAAGAGTAATATATATTCTAAATGTACGACTCTATGGAAGTGAATGCTGGAAAATCACCAAAACCATAGAAATTAAGCTGAATTCTTTCCAGGCTAAATGTTTACAAAGAATTAGAAAAATATTTTGGAGAAATGCAGATGAAGCCACTGACAGCAATTATTGAGGAAAGGTGATGGTTGGGGCATGTGCTCCAAGCTCCGAATGACTGACGACTCACTACCAAAAATAGCACTAACATGGACACCACAGGGGAACAGAAATAAGGGTAGACCAAAAGAGACATGGAGAAGAACAACAGAGAGGATGTTGAGCGATAGAGGGCTCACCTGGGCAAGAGCAGAAAAAAGGCAAAGGACAGGCCTTTTAGACACATTAATTTTAATTTTAATGACATGTTAAATGTCATGATAATCTAGAGAAGACCGTCTTGGAAGGGTACATAATGGGAAGAAGAAAAAGAGGAAGACCAAGGTGAAGATGACTGCAAGACATCGTTGATGATCTGCAAATGGATGCATCAGTAGCAGGCCATCTTGCTCACAACCGAGAGGCCTACAGGAGTGCTGTTTGGGAGACAAAGTTCCACAAGGCACATGCAAATGAATGAATGTGCCCTAGGCACTTTAGGTTCAGAGAGAGAGAGAATGTTAAGTACATAATCTTCTTCAGTCTCCCTGGCACTTTGAGCTGGTATTCTTTGCAGCCAGTGTAGTGCAGATGTTAAGATACAGCACTGTGTTGACTTGGGAGTGAAGCTAAAAATCTGATGCCAGGGTGGGGGATGTTGTGCAGTGCTTCCTTTGGCAGACTCCACCACCGTGGGGATTATAGCAGTCCCTGCCCCATGAGCCAGGTGAGGTCTGTTACTGGGGGCATCAATGGAAAAGTGGGACAGGGTCATGGTCGACTGTGTTTCATCAACCCTGATGCAGGCATATGAGCTAAAGGCCACTAACTGTCAAACTGGGTAGCATCTTCACCCATAATCAAGAAATGACTGGAGCGTGTTATCAAATATGTAATGATACCGGATCTCCATGTGTTTTAAATTTTATTTTTTAACTCTCTTTGTTCAGGTTGTCATGGCCACAAACAGAATTGAAACACTAGATCCAGCGTTAATCAGGCCTGGTCGTATTGACAGGAAGATAGAGTTTCCTCTCCCAGATGAGAAGACAAAACGTCGAATCTTCACAATCCACACAAGTCGCATGACACTTGCTGATGATGTAAACATTGAGGACTACGTCATGTCCAAAGATGATCTGTCTGGTGCTGATATCAAGGTATTTGACATGCTTCTGTGTTGTTGTAGCAAAACATTTGAGAATGTGAACACTTGTGAAAGCTCACAAATGTTAATATGGGAGAATCTCCATTTTTTTTTTTTTAAACCTGTGATGTGGTAACAGAAGTTAACAAGTAACATTTTTGTGAGATGTGAATTGGCTAAAAATAACAAAACTCAGGTGCAATCAAATGGCCAGAAATTATGAGGCAGCTGTGGAAGTAAAGGTAATCTATGGATGAGTAATGGAAAGTTGTGTCTTACTATCAGCAAATCCTAGAAAAGTGGCAGAGGGTAGACCTTCTCCTTCTTCTTCTTCTTCGTTCACTTCTACCACCAAAAACCGCACTGTGAACCTACTGAATTCACGCCTGTGGTCCTCGTTAGGTCCCGTGGTCCAAAATAGACCACACGAGATCCACGAAAGGACCACAAGGGTTCAGAGTATCACAGTGCTTTAGCCTGTATTCTTGGTGGGTCTCGGAAGCGGGATTGCGTGACACTGTGGTTTTCATTGCACCAGTTTAGTCTAGGGTTCGACTTTCTCACCGGAAGACCTCGACGTGTTTAGGATATCAGTGCATCCCCGCTGGGTGAGAGGCGGTAGCCCACCCAGGCCAGAGTTGGACTTTCTCACCGGAAAACCTCGACATGTTTTGAGATACCCGTGTATCACCGCCGGGCGAGAGGTGGTTGCCCATCCAGTCTAGGGTTGGACTTTCTCACCGGAAAACCTCAGCGTGATTAGGATACGCAAACATCCCCACCGGGTGAGAGGTGGTTGCCTATCTAGACTTCCCTAGTCCAGTGTCTCCGACTTCAGCATTTTGCAGTCGTGGCCACTACCCTTCCTAGTTGTGACCAGGATGGAGCTTTTGTCCAGGAGGACGAATCCTCGCCACTAGTGACTTCTACCCCTGGGTTGAGCCGGTTTAGGCATTATCCCAGTATGGGCGTGTTTGGGACGGGACCGACCTCTAGGGCAGAGGTACTGTGACATGCATAGCCTTCAAGATTCACCCCTGGTATGAGCCGGTTTAGGCAAAATTCACCAGTATGGGTGTTTATCAGGCGTTACCGACCTCTAGAGCGGAGGTGGCATGACATGTCTAGCCATCAAGTTCCACCCCTGGTGTGTGCCGGTTTAGGCATATTTCATCAGTGCAGGTGTATTTCGGACGTGGGCGGCCTCTAGAGCAGAGGTGCTGTGGTATAGCTCTCGTAGCGATACTACTGGACATACCGGTTAAACTTCACTTTCCACCACCTTTTCCCATCGGCTCCGCACAGCAACCTTTATTTCTTTTCCGCATTTACTTCCTTAACCAGGAGGAGCTTAACTCCACGCGTGGCATTTGAAGAGTCTCGCCAGCAGTGTCTTAGCCTCTGGGACAAGCCGGTTCATGCATTCCACCCGACATGACTGCACTCAGGACGTGGCCGACCTCCAGACCAGAGGTGCCGTGATTTGACTGTTTGCTTCGCTTTATCCTTTCTACCACCCTTTCCATAGTGATGCTGCGCGGCAACCTCATTTGCAAATTTCTTCATTGGCCGGGAGGAGCACCGCTCCACGCACGGCAGCTGAAGATCTCGCCAACAGCGGAGACCTTCTCCTTGAATATAGAGCTAGATCCACATACATGGAGGTCAGAGTATGAGAAATAGCATAAAGTTGGAAAAACTGAGTAGCTCAAACTGTGTGGTTTATTCCATCATTAATATAGGTAAAAAAAAAAAAGATCAAGAGAAAAACCAGTAATGCGCTGAGACAAAGAATGGGCTGTAGAAACCCTAAAGATTCCCCTCCCCTCCTCCTGTAAAGTTAAACAGCTTAAGCAGTTATAGCACAAGCAACCACATGTTTTCATGCTGCAGATAAAACTGCAAAATACAAGGGTCATACTGAAAGTTGTGAGCAAAAATTTTTTTAAATCAGAATTTATAGAGAAAATATAAATGTATCACCTTAAAATGCATCCTGTGCACTTAATGTAGAGGTCACATGATGTCACCATCATGTGTCATGTGACCAAATGGAGCATAAACAAAATGCCGGGTGCTGAAGTTTCGTTTCGTCATTGTACTGTTATTGAGTTCCTCGTTAAAGAGAAAATCCCCGCTACTGAAATTCACCAAAGGCTTCAGCTTGCTTATGAAGATGTGTGTATGGGTGCTAGCAGTGTTGGGAGGTAGGTGAAACATTTCAAAGATGAAAACACAGGCATCCAAGATAAGTCTCACAGCGGTCGCCCTCAGACTGCCTCCACTGAACGCAACGTGGAAAGGGTTGACGACATCATTAAAGAAGACAGACATGTCACAATATCTGAAATTGCTGTAAATCTTGGAATAGGACACAGTGCAGCACAGGAAATGATTGAAACCCTAGGCTATAGAAAAGTTTGTGCTCGCTGGGTCCCACAGGAGAGAATGTCCAGAAAGCAGTGTGTCTGTGCTGTCAGTCAGCTGGAACAGAATTCTACCAGGAGGGTATTTTCAAACTTGCAGAGTGATGGGGAAAATGTGTGCAGAGAAATGGAGATTATGTTGACAAGTGAAGAAAGGGATGCAGTATAAGGTGATACATTTATATTTTCCCTTCTATAAATTCTGATTTTTAAAAAATGTTGCTCATGACTTTCGGTATGACCCTCATACAAGCCCATTATAAGTAGATCGAAGGCTGTCCAAACTCCCCTCTACATGTGACAAATGGGTCCCCACATTCCAGAACACATAACTTCAGACCTATGCTCTTTTGAAAGACAAGACTTGACCCCCAGGAAAACAGCATAGATATGAAGAACTCATAACAGTGAGATAGGTTTTCTCATTCACATAAGACTCTTTTGAATTCCCCCTATTTGTGGGACTGACCTGCATGTGTTACTCTGTTTCCTCTTTATTCAGTGACAGTTGTGTATGCTGTGCAGTTTGGTATGTGGCTTTTGCTGGCATTCTCCATTTTCATTTTAAATGAGCGCATCTCACAGACAGAAAAGAACTATTTTTAAACATCAGAGCGAAAGATAATGCAGAAAATAAAGCATTAAAATGAGGCAAGTCATAGAAAGACAACATGCAGATATTGTCCTGAGATTATTTCTTCAAGATTAACTTGGGAAGTGCAAAGTCTACTGGAGGCCAGCTTTCCAGGAAAGGACGGCAGAAGATTATGAACTTGTCAGTTTTTACTGTCATACTGCCAGTTCCTTTCTTATATATTTTACTACTTATTTTCCTAGGCAATCTGCACTGAAGCTGGCCTGCTTGCACTACGAGAAAGACGGATGAAGGTTATGAATGAAGATTTCAAGAAGGCCAAGGAAAACGTTCTGTACCGCAAAAATGAGGGAACACCTGAAGGGCTCTATCTATAAATGATGATGATGTAATTGTCTTAATTTTTAGTGCTACAGTATATGTTTTGTATTTTTGTTTCTATACAACATGTAAATTTTTTTTTCTTGTGTATTGCATAACATGTTTTGTGTTTGCTGATTTGGGAGACAAGTGTTGGAACGTTCAGTGATTTTTTTCCTCTCCAGATTTATCTTAAGTAATGCTCATTTTGATTTCTGTTATGTGAAATTCTAAAATCATGTCCTCTGCACACATACGAGACTCACTGTATTGTCTCAGTGTATGAGATTTCTCACATATATTTGTGTGTGTATGTATGTAATTGCATGGGTATGTGTGTCTAGATTTTTTTTTTTCATCTGAGTGAAGACTAATAAAAAGTGATCAGATTTACATTGCATTTTTTTAGTTCTTGATCTAGTTTGTTTTTATATGTGAGGAAAATTCCAGGATGGTAGGTTTTGTCATAAGATAGTCCTATTTCTAACAGAGTATGTTAGGTCACTATTGATGTAGCCTATGTCCATAATCACTGGAAATTTAACATGGCATCATTGTAGTTCTTTGTTATATCTTGTTCTGCATGATGAGAGACAACTGTTCTCTTGCCTTGTCCCATCTTTTTCTTCATATACCTTTCAGTTTTGAGGGGACAAAAAGACGTCTTGATAGGGCTTAGCAATTTGCTTCATATACGAAGTGTGATTAACTCTTCCCGTGCCACAGGAAGAAATGCGGATGTTCAGCTGGGTGCCAGAATAAAAGTATGGGTCTTGATATGAAAGGTAAAGGTAATCCTCTCATGCCTTAGAGGCACATAGGGATATGGTTTTAGTGCCTATATTTTCTTTGACCTGTCAGCACGCTAGAGGGTGATATGGTCAGTATCATGCCTGGCCGCCTTTCCTTCCCCAATTCCAGAAGTTGGTTACCCATTTCTACAGCTGGGTGACTGGGGTGTCTCCAGCCGGATTCAAACCCCCGACCTTCACCATGAGAGACCAGTACACTAACCACTTAGCCACTCAGACACCCGTCTTTATATGTACAGGGGGTATATTTGTAAAATGGAATGGAAAACAGCATTTCCATGTACTTCCGTGTACTAATATATCTAGATCTGCTTGGGATACATTCAAGAGCAGTGTGGTGGTCACAGGCCATGTCCATAACCCTATCTACATCATCAAAAATTGAACATTTTCGGTGTTTCTCTTCCTTTGTCTCACTCGGCATCGCTCGTAACTAAGCACTATTTCACCATTTTGAAAAGTGTCACCGGAAACGTGGATGAAATATGTACAATCTAAATGTTACACCGGTTGTTTTATATCGACTTTGGCACGTAAGTCAGTAACCGGAAGTTCTCACTAAAGCGACAATGGCACGGGAAGAATTAAAAAGGTATCCAGACTAGAATTGGAGGGAGGGCGATCCTGTAAAGGTAAATTTTAATTGTAATCAGTAAGCTAGGTTTATAACTTTACTTACAAATGTGCCAATAAGGCCTGCTTGTATTTCTCTGCAGAATTAATTTTATTCAGAATGGCGGAATTTCCACCAAGATAATTTTTTAAAATTCTGGGTATTTCCTAACATTGAAACAGAAAGTGTGTGACTGACTGTGACTATTTATAGCAGCCACTCTAACAGATATGTATGACTACTTCTCTCTTCCAAGGGGACCACTGAAATGGTATGACTACTGGTTTGATTGAATCTTCTTGTGGAGTACAGTTTCAACTTATAAGTTTCTTCTTGTTGCTGGTGTTCTAACCACCACCTAATTTTCTGTATTATACACTAAGAAAATACAACAAGACACCCAGGCTTTCAACTCCACAAAAATAGTACAAATACAACGACTTAAACATAACTTGGCAGTCTTCCGACCAAAACAAACTGGTCAACAATGAGAATTCCCACAAAGCCAATTGGTGTAGTTTATCATCAGACAACACACATTTATTAATGGACCAAGATGAGGGGTGAAATCATGATGATGGGAATGTAGCCATCAGGCTGAACAGAAATTCACAGTAACAAATGCCCGGTGTGAGATGACCTCTACGCCACATGGGCAAAGAAAACCTTACAATGATTTATACATACAAAAAATCATACTTACAAGCTTACCCAAAGACTGCAACTCACACAGGGAAAGTAAACTAAACTAATTCTAACAACAACAATGCTCTCTCTATCAAATTTCTCGAGACAATCACACCGTTCCACAAAGCACGTCCATCCCGTTACACATTCACACCAAGACTCCTTAACAACCGGCTTTTTGCACACGGACCTTTCTAACGACGTTTTTTTCACACGGCCTTCCTAACGACATGAGTTGTGGTCTACGCAAACACAATTATTAGCACTACACAAATAATCTCTGAACAGAATTGCTATTCTGTTACAACATGTGGCGATAAAATATGGGACATTTTGGATGTCATGACTGAAGCAGTATGATTCCTGGGACTGTCCCATTTGGTCATTTAACTACATCCAGATATGTCAAATGGTTTGGCCACATTAAACAACTATCAGCACACAGTATAGCACAAAAAACACTCATGCTAAGAGTGGTATTTGTGTGCTAGGAAACCAGAGGCCGCTCACACAAGAGTAAATAAATGTTAGGACCTAGCTGTATTGCTGGTCCTAGGAAGCGGCCTTATTACACTCGGGCCATGCCCATACGTGTTCACCCTTTGACATCAGGATTTCCTTCAGTGTTTCTAGTGAGATAAATATAATGTTGTGTTGATTGTGTGTTGCCCGTGATTTAGCATTATAGCTGGGATTTGCAACCACTGCCCTTGGCTACATGTAATGCATTGAGTCGTATGTGATGTGTACTTTGGAGGAAGTTGCCTTGGATTTGTTCACTGAAGTGTTGGTTAATGGATTTGTACAGGTCCATTTTGTCCATTTTGATGAAGCCCTCTGGTTTGGCCCTTGCTGCTAGCTGGTCCGCTTTGTTGATCCTGTTGACTCTGGCATGGCAGTCAATGTGTTTGATGTGGGGTTTATTGTTTCTTGCCATTCATTTCTGATGGCTTTTTTGTTCTGCTTTCCTTAATAGATTTTGAGAGCTGGTGATGCAGTGTTTTCTATGTTACTACCCATTTTAATACTTGTGTGATGGCCTCTATTTCCATGCGCATACTTGAGCAGGTGTCTGTATAAGCCCCAGCCATGAGTTTTGAGTTACCTCCTTGGTTTGCTGTAAAACCCCAGCCGCTTTCCCTGCTCACTGATCCGTCTGTGTAGATGATTATGTCCTCGGGAGCTGTATGTTTGTTAATGAGTTGGTTTATTTCCTCTTGTGTTTTCCCCTCCGTCCATTTTTGACATTTTTTTGTAAGGTTTATGTGTACTTTTAGTGAGATTTTGATGAGCCTCACTGCAAGTAATCCATTCGGGTTTGGTTGAGACATGGATCAGTAACTTTGCTTACTGAGTCTTCTGCTTCCAGGGTTTGCCTCTTTTTTATTTTTGATCATGTGAAAGTTATTATTATTATTTTCTCACACAAGAGAAAAGTGAGGAAATCACAGAGACATTAAATAAGGCAAACCACCGAGCTCTGTCAATCAGTCAGTTAGTCCTCTCAACACTGGAAGATATATGAGGACGGAGACAAGAACTTTTAAAAAATTCAACCATTTCTGCTCTAGTTCTGCCAACTTAGCTGGGTCACTTTAATATATTTTATTTAAAAAAACAAAAACAAAAAAACTTCCTACCAAAATTGAACATTGGTTTCTAATCTCTTTGATTAGTTATTTCATCCATATATAAGAGGCAATGCTGGTATAGGTGTAGATGATAAACCTAACAAAAGCAATTTTTTCACTATCTGAATTGTCAACATTCTCGTCAAATGAAAATGCTGCTGAAAGAACATTATGTATTATCCTGAATGGCGTTGGTGATCATGCTTCTACATCTTGCCAGTTAAAACAATTTTCTTTTTTCCATGCCATGCCACTTGATTAGCCCACCGAGATATTTTTGTTTTGGCCTCCCTCTCCCTTTTTTCCTTGAATTTCCCAGTCATTACCAAAATTCAGTTCTCCGTTTTCTCATGACATGTCCAAGAGACTAACTGCTTTTTTCTCTCCTTATCATTTTACTCTTATTTGTCCTGAAGCTTCTCTTTTTATTTGTTTTTCTGTCTGTCTAGGGCATTTGTTGCATCCTTCTCCAAAACCACATCTCTACTGCTTCCAGTTTCTTAACATAAATTGGTGAAGCATGTGCAGTATCAGTGGTGCTGTAAACAACTTAAATATTTTGGACACATTAAACATCACGATAATTTAGAGAAGACCATCTTGGAAGGGTACATAATGGGAAAAAGAAAGAGAGGAAGACCAAGGTGAAGATGGCTGCAAGACATCGTTGATGATCTGCAAATGGATGCATCAGCAGCAGGGCATCTTGCTTGCAACCGAGAGGCCTACAGGAAAGCTGTTAGGGAGACAGCTCCGCAAGGGATATGCAAT
Source organism: Achatina immaculata (assembly GCA_009760885.1). Taxonomy (NCBI): domain Eukaryota; kingdom Metazoa; phylum Mollusca; class Gastropoda; order Stylommatophora; family Achatinidae; genus Lissachatina; species Lissachatina immaculata. The sequence continues at coordinate 13,661,398 of CM019718.1, read as the reverse complement.
GACTGACTTAGCCTACTTCCTTCTTTTTTGTCAAACTGATGACATGAAACCACTTCTGTACCGAAGGTCCTCTGCTCAGGCTATGATTGCCGGGATCTACAGAAGATTTATGCTTAGCAGTTACTGCACGCTGAAACTATGAGCTACTATACAAATCATTTGCTTTTGTTTCTGGAACATTTTATAACAGACTCTAAAGGCTTGCTTACACATACTCATATAATTATTGATGGTGAACACTTCTAAAAAATAATATTTGATTGAGTTGTAATGTATTAACAGTAACAGCGTTAGCGACATCAATGAAGAATCAGAAGAAAGGGAAAATTATACTGGTAACATGCTCTATGTATCAATTATAACATCATAATATTGGCCCAAGGGTGTCTCCGTCAGTCTACGGGACACCCTTGGGCAAGGTGGAGTACACGTATAGCCCCCTGATCAGGGTGACATGAAGCCATGGGAGCAGATGGTGGATGGAATGGGAGAGCAGACAACAGATAATGTTGGTTATGGTCACCATTCTATAATGGTAGGCAGATGATCTCAATGTAGGGAAAAGGCTACGATCACTGACTAGTACGGTCACTGCCCGGAAGGAAAGCAATGGTAAACTATCTTCTGGAAATATACTAAGAAACCCAAACAGCAACATGGAAGGTCAGATAGGAAAAAGATCTGGTGGCGAGTCCCCCAGGCCAGACAGATCTAATTTTAACACTTGGGGAAGAGTGTGAGGCAGAGGTCAGTACTAGTAATTGTGATGACGGACAAAATCCTGACGGTGTTACTAAGGAAAACCCCCTGCATCAAACTAAAAAGAAAAATAAGAGTAGGAACATGGAATGTGAGAAGCATGTATGAGGGAAAATATCAAATAGTAAGTGACGAGATGACGAGAACAGGGATACACATTTTGGGAATCTGCGAATATCGATGGAAAGGATCAGGACACTTCAAGAGTGAGAATGATATCTTTATGTACTCTGGTGGAGAATTAGGAGGAAAGAATGGAGTGGTTTTTTCCTTGGACAAATTAAGGGCACTGCTAGAAATGTAACAGTTATCCAGATATTTGCACCTACATCAGCAGAAGAAGAGGAAGTAGCAGACTTATAACACACTGCAAACAATGATAGACCAAGTACAGAAAAATGATATTGTATTAATCTCTCTCTCTCTCTCTGAACCTTAAGTGCCCAGGGCACATGGGGCTTCCGCAAGGGTTTTCCACAAATGCCTGTCCTTCGCCTTTTTTTCTGATCTTGCCCAGGTGAGCCCTCTATTGCTCAACATCCTTTCTGTTGTTCTTCTCCATGTCTCTTTTGGTCTACCCTTACTTCTGTTCCCCTGTGGTGTCCATCTTAGTGTTATTTTTGGTAGTGAGTTGTCAGTCATTCACTACTAATAATGGGGATAAAATGAGAGAAATTAAAAAGGACATCTATTGCTCTTCAGAAAGTAAAACTAAAGAATCTGTGGAGAGGAACAGATAGAACTACAAAAATAAGATTTGTAAGGGCATGCATCTTTCCCATCGCAACATATGCCTGTGAGACCTGGACACTTAAGTTAACAAAACAGCTAAAAAACACATAAATGCCGTTGAATGCAAATGCTACAGAAGAGTTCTTCAAATATCATGGATAAAAAAAAAAATATATATATCCATACTGCAAGAACTTAATATTGTACAAGGCATGATAATCTAGAGAAGACCGTTTTGGAAGGGTACATAGTGGGGGAAATAAAGAGAGGAAGACCAAGGCGAAGATGGTTGCAAGACATCGCTGATGATCTGCAACTGGATGCATCAGCATCAGGCCATCGTGCTCACAACCGAGAGGTCTACAGGAGTGCTGATAGGGAGGCAAGGTTCTGCAAGGGACATGTGAATGAATGAATATCAGCCACAGAATACGTTATCAATTCTAAACAGAAAAGAAGAAAGAGTAGTTGGATTATGCTTTAGATTCTTTAGCAGCAACAAATAACTGATAAAAACAATAAAATAGAATTTGAATTAGAGATAAATCGCATCATCGAACATGTTCTCCTTCATAAACATGGATAGTAAACGGTTAATTACACCGGATATTTATAAAATGCGGATAGGCAAATAAACTGAAAAACGGAACAAAATTTTCTTACGAAACCATTTCAAAGATGGTACTAAACCAATTCTATCATGAATCAATTACGGTCTTGGCTTTATGGGCGGCATATTCATGTCCAGGACATATCAGACGCAGATGAATTAAAATCAGAGGTAATTTTTTAGGCTTCAGTGATATAGATAACCGAGTACCCGTTTGAATTGCTGTCATTTTGTACTAATTATTAACCACGAATAATTAGTGTGTAAGTATGTATGTTCTGCAAGTTTTTCATCCTCATCAAAGGATGTTATGCCCATTGAACTGGCCTCTCTTAAACAATGTCCTCTTTAGAGTTTCACGTGGTTGACCTCTTTTTCCTTGGCTTGTTGTGTTCCACTTGATAGCTTGTTTGGGGATCCTCTGATTGTTTCTTCTCATCACATGGCCGACATATATCCATTTCTTTCTCTGATCACCCATGAGACAGGTTGTTGTTTGCTCATCAGTCATATCTCTGTGTTGATATTGAATTCGTTCCACTTTATACCGAGTATTTTCCTTAGACATTTGTTTTCAAAAGAGTTTAATTTCTTATCTGTTTCTTTAGTTGTTTTCCAGCTTTCACATGCATAAACGAGGGTGGATATTACATTTGAATTGAATAGTCTTAATTAACTGGTGGAGTGTAGAGAATGTTTAAATGGAGACCTGTGATAGGTGGGTCATAAATAAGGAGGGGGGGAATCGTGGAGAGGAGAGAGAGTGATACAGTGGTAATCTAGCCCAGAGAAGATGAAATAGGTGATTATAGTTGGGATAGAGAAGTTGTAATGTGATGCTGTGAGGAGGTTCTGAACTATGTTTTACAAGTGAGAAGGGAGTGAAACTTAGTGCAGAAGGATTATAATTGGGAGGAGAAGAATGTAATGTGTAGCTGAATAGCAGTGAATTCATTCATTGCAGATTCTGTCTGTTTGTTTGACAGAGTTGTCTGCAGCAGAGAACAAATCACATTCATATTTCTGAGTTTGGTCACTGTCAAAACTTATTGAGATATCATTTCTTCTTCTTCGTACGCATTGTCTGTCTATATCTGCAGATCTGTCTCTTGGATGAATTTCAGTTTTTTTTGTAATTTATGTATGGAACCATAGAGCTTATCTTCTTTAGTGGTTTCACTGGGCCAGTAATTGTTTCTCAGTGTTTCGTAGTTGGTGCAGTTTTGGAGGATATGTTCCACAGTTTGGGGCACATGTACAAAGATTAGTAGTACCAACCTTAAACTTTGTATACAAATGATTTCGGAGTCAGCTGTGTCCTGTTCGGAGACGGAAAATGGTGACTTGTTCCTTTCTGTTTAGCATGTGATAGTCATCATGTGGTGGTGTCTGTGGCATCATGTAGGTTTTCATTATGCTTTTCTTCTGATTATAGGTGATTGTTATGTCTGGTTGCTCCATTTCAGTGCCCTCTTTGGCCAGACATTCAGCTTTCTCATTGCCTGGTATCCCACAGTGAGAGGGAATGCATTGCAAAGTGACTCCATGTTGTAAAAAAAAACCAATTTTTGACAAGGCATCCTTAAGGTCTGGTAGTTTGTTGCACTGAGGAGCTTCCACTCAATAATTAGTGTATAAGTATATAACTATACACAAAGCACTGCAGTAAAGCTGTGATACCAGAATGCATAAAATAGGAAAAAGTAGGAGCAGCTTTAAGTAATAGTTAAGCTTTAATTAATCGTTAAGTAATAAAGCTGCTCCTACTTTTTCCTATTTTATGCATTCTGTAGAGCTTCCAGTACTGATCTTGCATCTGTGAGAATTACTATGAGGCATGTATCAATTCACGCTGGTTGGGACATGTGCTCCAAATGACTGACAACTCACTACCAAAAATAGCACTAAGATGGACACCACAAGGGAACAGAAGTAAGGGTAGACCAAATGAGACATGGAGAAGAACAACAGAAAGGATGTTGAGCAATAGAGGGCTCACCTGGGCAAGATCAGAAAAAAAGGCAAAGAACAGGCATTTGTGGAAAACCCTTGCGGAAGCCCCATGTGCCCTGGGCACTTAAGGTTCAGAGAGAGAGAGATGTGTCAATTCTGGAGCCTGATAGTTTTTAAACTGCAGCAATAATTGCCCTAACTTCTGCATCATAGTTGTTGCAGTATTTTCCAGTGGGTATGGAAATCTTATCAGTGGTGTTGTTTGGATATTCAATATGTGCTCCTACCCCTCTATTCTTTATGGCATTATATGCCTATCTGTCTGTATACAAACATATCCAGGTGTCACATGGATATTTGTCATCTAGCACACTAAGTGTGGCTGTTGATCATACAAGACTGCTTTGCATCTCACCATTCTGCACACCTTTCACTTCAGTCTGAATAGTTATTTGTTTATAATCGGCTTCTTTCCATGGTGTATGCTCTGATACAGATGATAATGGAGTGACGACAGTTGGAAGGTCAGATATCAGGTCACGCATACACTTGGCCTAATGAATGAAGCTGCTTCTTTTAAGCCATCTTAGTGCCAAGTTATTGAATCTCTCCTTCAGGGGATTGCTTACAGAGCTGAGGAATTTCTCTCTCAAGGTCATGACCTTTGTGTCTCTACGTTCTTTTAGCGCTTGAACACCAACTATTTCAGCATTTCTACTACTGGTGTGGACCTCATGGCACCTGTGATAATCCGTAGTGACTGATTTTGTACCTTGTCTAGATTATACAGTGTAGTGTTTGATGCTGTGCGCCAAGATGTTGAGCTATATTCTAAATGTGATAGAATACTTTGCTGATATACATTCTTGAGGATTCTTTCACTAGCTCCCCATGTGGTTCCACTCAATTTTCTTAATATGGCTAGTTTTCTTCTGGATTTTGCTTCTGCACTGCTGATGTGTTGCTTCCAGGTCAGTTTTGAGTCAAGAGTCAGTCCTAAGTAAGTAGGTTGGTTGGCCATCCTTAAGGATATTTCATTAGATCTTACCTGCTTTCTGTTTGGATGAGAGAGTGACCAGAATATATCATTCTTGATATTAGTGCAGTGATTCTCAAAGTTTGAACGAGTCTCTTGTGTGGGCAACCCTCTCTGTTTCCTGTCACTCTTAATATGAATGTTTTGTGTGCTGTACCTTCTGGGTACAAAAAAAGAACAAATATATCCATACTAGAAGAACTTAATATTGAAAAGGTTGGCTAGTAAGGAAGATTAAACAAAGAAAACTTAAATATTTTGGACATATTAAACATCACGATAATTTAGAGAAGACAGTCTTGAAAGGATACATCATGGTGAAAAAAAAAGAGAGGAAGACCAAGGCAAAGATGGCTGCAAGACATCGTTGATGATCTGCAAATGGACACATCTGCAGCAGGCATCTTGCTTACAACTAAGATACCTACAGGAGAGCTGTTAGGGAGGCAAAGTTCCACAAAGGGACATGCAAATGACTGACAGACTGACCTTCTGGCAGTAGCCATGTAATGTGGCCAAACCATTTGACTTGGGGGTGTTTTTTTTTCGGAATATAGTGTAATACTGGTGTTACTTCAACCCTTAACTCGGTGGTGTCATTTCTGATTTTGCCTCTTCTTGTTACATTTAGCATTCTCAAACCTCTCATTTCTGGAATGATGATTTTTTTTATTGTTAGCTATTAGTATCCATGCCCATTTGTAGCAGAAAGTTGGGAGGAAAATTGTGTTGTACAGTGCTCTTTTTTGTTCAGCTGTGATGTAGATGTTTTTTGGTAAAGGTGTCTTTGTCCAATGACTTGATTTGCTTTATTGCATCTTTTCTTGAGTTTCAGCACAGACTGTCCCAGAGGATTTGAAATGCCTCATTTATTTTCATAGGCTGATTGTCCAGAAAGATTTTTGGTAGGTGAGGTGGGATTGGCCATATTGATAGGCATGTCAAATTTCAAACTTTAGGTGTGGGATCAAATCCCACCCACCCACCTGCAGTTAGTATGAAGGTTCTGGCCAGTGCTGCAGAGCATGTTTACTGTGTTGAGATCTTCCTTTACAAGAGGAGATCAGAGCACTTATGGACTTGTCCAGCATGCAGTGATGATAATCCTTCAACAGTTTTTAATTTGTTGGTGTTTCTTCTCTGGCAATGGTCATGATTTTCCTTTTTTTTTTTCCTCTGCATTTTCAGCACCAATTTTCATGTTGTTGTTTTTACATACCCTTTCTAAGTTATCCATGTTTGGTGTAAATCTTTGTATTCTAAGTGACATGGCGTAGGCGATCATTTCTCTCCACAATTCCGTCTTTAGACTTGATTATGAGATCCGCCAGTGACTTTCTTCCTAGCCACACTGACAGCCCATCCAGTAACTTCTTTCCCTGTCTTCCTCTATCTCTTCTTCCCTCAATTTTTCCACTTGCCACATTGTGTTCTAATTTTCCTATTCTCAGGAAATCCCTATAAATCTCGCTTGTCTGCCTCTGATATTTGCTGTAATTTGCTTTTTAACTCCAGCCTCTCTTAAGACTTCTTCATTGGTTTTCTTGGCTGTCCATGTTACTTTCAACATCCTTCTTATAAACCACATTTCCATGGCCTCCCATTTCTCACTATATTCTCCTATTCATAGATCATGCTTCACACCCATAAAACAAAATTGGCTCGATGTAACATTTAAGTACTCAGAATCTTGTTTCCATTGATATGGATCTGTTGCACAAGTTGTGTCTCATTGTCTGGAATGCTGACTTGGCCTGAGTACGTCTGCTTTTTATTTCGTTGTGGCATTTCCCATCAGTTGTTATAATTGTTCCTAAGTACTTGAATCTATCAACTTGTTTCAGATTTGTGCCATCAATGGTAATGCTACATTTTGGTGGTATTCTTTTCTTTGAGATGACCATTACTTCAGTCTCCTTATTTGTTCAGGCTGAGACCTTTATTTTTACTTACATGAACCACGATGTCCAGAAGAGCCTGTATCTCTTCTTCACTTTTACCAATTAGAACTGTGTCATCTGCATATCTCAAGTTGTTAAGGTTGTACCCGCCAGTTGATATTCCTGGCTTGTTCTCTATATTTCTCATTATATTTTCGCTGTACAAGGAGAAGAGGTCAGGAGATAGAACACATCCTTGTCTCACTCCCAATTTTATGTCTCAAAGATCTTTATATGATGTGGCTATAAATGCCTAGTTGTCAGTTAAAAAAAGGGTTCACTCATAGTCCACTACTGGTTTTCTGAAGAGTGCTGTGAATGCAGGGGCATTATTTCTGGAGCTGGGGTATTGTGCAGTTACATGTTTGTTTGTTTTTTTGTGCTTTTTTTGTTGCAGATGTTGTCAATGTGTACATTATGAGTAGTAAGGAAGATAGCACAGTATCTCATTTTGTTCAGAAAAAATGGAGCTAATATATGATTCACCTATTGGGCATGTTTGCTGAAGAGTGTTGTGTGAGTCTAACATAATTATTTCTGGAGTTGGGTTATCTGGATGATGATTTAATATATGGGGAAGCTTTGAGGGCAGCTTGGGTTGGAAAGGGAGCATTGAGACCTATGACTTTGGGAACCACTGGTTTAGCTTCGCAATTCTTGGCCTATTTCCTCTGTAAGTCCACCAGATAGGTTTTGCAGCAAAAATTCATTACATTTTTTTTTATTATTCTTCTTTTAATGACTCTGAGTTGGTTCTAATATGGCACATTTGCAAAATGTTTCTTACTTGGATCAAAACATGGACTAGACTGTAGACATAATTTACAATACAACATGGTAAATTATTAGTACATCTTACATCCTTCCTGTGCCGCTGAATGTCACATGTAGTTCACCAAGTTTTCCTGTTATCATCATCATCAGGTGCCATGCCGACTGGCATTGGCTGTTAGCTTCTCCAGAGTACACGATCCTTCATGCAGGCCATCAGCTCATTTGGTGATCTCCTCTCACACCATCCCATCAGACTGTCCAGTATCATTTCTCTTGGTCTTCCTCTTGATCTTCTTCCTTCTATTTTTCCTGTTGTTATAATATTTTCAATGCCCCTTCTTCTCATTTCATGTCCTATGAAAGTACATTGTCTCTCTCTTATCTTTTTGACAAGTTTTTTTTTGTGTGTCTTTCCAGCTCTTCTCATACATTCTGCATTAGTTATTTTTGCTGTCCAGGGGGTTCGCAACATTCTTCTAATAAACCACATTTCTGCTGCTTCCAATGATTTTTGTGCAGACCTGCCTGTTGTCCATGATTCACTTCCATATAACAAGACAAGTTCAGTATAGCATTTTAGAACTCATTTTCTAACATTAATTGATAAGGATGTGTTGGATAATGTTTCTCATTCTCTGAAATGCAGTCTTTGCTTGGCCTATTCTGTTCCTAATTTCTGTTCTGCATTTCCTATCTAAAGTTATTACTGCTCCAAGGTATTTGAATTTCTGCACCTGCTTTAGAATAATTCCGTTTAATTTTTTTTTTAGTTCCATAAAATTTTGTCCTGTTATATAAAATAATAATAATAGCACATAGGCACATTAATATCAGATATGCCTGTATAATTGCCCAAGTTTTCCGTCACAGTAAATGATCATTGTATGGCATCTTAAAATTTTTGCAAAAGTTTTTTTTAATGGAAAAGAATGATATATTTTGTTATTCTGCTGATGAAGAACATATATGAGAAGACCAGGAGATACCAAAACAATCTTACCCCAAAAAAATATGAGGAAGACAATGTGCTTTCATAGGACACACAACAAGAAGAGGGGGCACTGAAAATATTGTAACAGCAGGAAAAATAGAGGGAAGAAGAGCCAGGGGAAGGTTGAGAGAAATAATACTGGATAGTTTGACAAGATGGTGGGAGATGAGATCGCTGGCTGCTGATGGCTTGCATGAAGGATTAGGTACTATGGAGAAACATAATAGTCAAAGACAGTTGGCACTGCACCTGATGATGATGAGTTTATTATTATTTCATATCAGTCCATTGTCAGTTTCTCATTTTCAGTATGTCTTGAGCTTTCAGATATTGCAGACAAGATTTTTCTTTCTTTCACTTTAGCAACTGGCCTCCAGGTACATTTTCCTTAAGCTGTACATTTTTTTAAAATACTGATTTACTCAACACAAAGATCTGCCTTAAATCAGCTTTCAGTCCAATATGTTGACCTCAGTTTAGTTTGCCATCTTTTGAACTGTAGATCAGCCCATATCTCTACCACCCTTATTTTCATGTCTTATGCCATCACAGCTTTCTTTTGTCAGATATAAATTTATCAGAATCTGCAGATTGTCTTTACAACAACAACAAAAATTTTTTTTTAATGGTTTATATACTTTTAGCATGATGCATTAGAATTTTTGGAGAGCTGAGAGTTAAAAACAATTTATCAAAAATTCTATTTACTGACATTAATTGTATTTTATATTAATTGTAATTGTATAAATAAATAAATAAATAAATAAAACTGTAATATATTAATTGTATCCTGTAACCAGGATGGGCATACAAAAAGAAACAAACAGCATGGTAGCACAGAAACAAAAGAAGTGCTCCACACAGAGTCCACATTACCAGCACTCTTATTAAGAGCTGTACCCTTAGCACCTGGAGACTGTCTAGAATGCAAACTTGTGGGGACCGGTGTGATGATGATGACTGGAGTAGTGGTGGCAGCCTCAGCTCTGACAGCAAGAAAGAGGTGAGTATTGCATGGTAGCAACATAATTTCTGTTTCTTTTACTGATGTTGCTGTCTTCATAGGAGAAAGTGTCTTTGAAGATCTTAGAGATATTTATTTGATCAACACTGAGGCTAAACAGATGCACTGGCCACATTCTGAGTGTCATTTCTAGACATCTTTTATTTATGTTTGTAGACTGCATCAAGCTCACGGGTTGATGAAGTGTTATTTATATCATCATTTTATTTTATAACAGCAACTGTCTTTCTAATGCATGAGTCCCTTGACACATGAATTCCCCCCCCCCCCCCAAAGTAAAAATGATTTTTTAAAAATTTGAATAAATCCTATATCATATGTAATCTGTAATCAGAGACTGGTTTCCTCACACTCTGGGCATTCCCATACGTGCTCCACCTTCTGTTCCACCACCCACTGAAGCGTGCGCCTGCTGATGGTGTTAGTCACACAGTGATTGTAGGTAATGCGCACTAAAGCACTTTGTTCCAAAAAAAACGCCCATGGCATATGTATACTGTAAGAGTGTGAAGCATTAGCGTTTTCTGAGCTACAAAATTGTACGGTGGGGAGCCAGCACCCATCTTCACTTTCCCAGAGAAACCCTGGATGCCAGTTTCTTGATACTGAGTGCACTTCAGCCTACAGGAGAAAAACACTGCACCCCAAGTGATGAATTGAACCCGTGCCTTTCTGGTCGGCAGGCATGTGGACTATTCACTACACCATGGTGGCAGAATAGTATATTAATTTTCTTCTTCCTCCTCCTCGTCTGTCTCCCTGGAACTATGAGCTGGTGTTCACTGCAGGTGATGCAGTGGCGATGTTGAGGCACAGCATCGTGTCAGGTTGGGAGGAGGTTACGGTGACTATTTTTTCAGTCCCTGAGCGAAGCTACTCATAAAAAGCGGGGTAAACCAAAACATCACAGCTGTCCCTACTTTTCTTTTAAATAGTTTTGACATTTTGTTTTCACACCTTTACTGCAGTGGCTTCGATTCTTTTTATTTATTTAGTTTTATATACACTTATACCCAAATTATTCCTGTATTACTAACAAGTAGAGGGTCTGTGCAGTACTTCTTTAGCAGACTCCACCACCATGGGGACTACAGTGATCCCTGTTCCATTAGCCAGACTAGGCCTGTAATTGGGGGTACCAGCATAGAGGTGGAACAGAGTCTTGGTTGGCTGTGGTTTGGCAACCCCCTAGCATATTAATAGTTAGTTAATATTTTCATATTAAATATTTTAAACTTTTATTTTCAGGAACCCAAAACTCATTGGATTTAATAAGGCAGTCTACTACACGCTTTGTAGCGGTTTATTTTTAGGTAAGCAGAGCTCATTGATCAGATGCCTAAGTAAAATTATGATTGGGTACTGGAGCTGTCAGGTGTTGACAGTGTTTATTTATAAACACACTTATCGTTCTAAACAAACAGAATAAATTACTGACTAGTTTGGATATCTTTCAGTAGCTGCATCAGTGCCAGTTGTTGATGGCCTGTACAAAGTTGTATCAGTGGAAATGGATTTGGAGGCACAGTGGCTGCTTTTTTTTTTTTTTGTCATTTCTGAAAATACAGCGATATATTCTTGACAGAGTCAATGTTTACAGATTCTAGTGGCACTGTGTACACTGGTGTCTTTTGCTTTATTGGTAGGTATCTGCAATTTCCAAAATGTATTGTTTGTATTGGTCATTGTGAAGTAGAGTTATGATGTATTCAGAAAAAAAAATTTAGCGTAGTAGTGACTTTAAGCCCTATACTCTGTGATCTCATTAGGATCTGTTTTTGGAATGGTCACATCAAACTGCACTTTAACTCACTTATTAAAGAGGGTTACACAGCTATCTCACTATTTAATAGATCAGCAGAGAGCATTTTACCACTTTAATTCACTTATTAAAGAGGGTTACACAGCTATCTCACTATTTAATAGATCAGCAGAGAGCATTTTACCACTAATTTAACCATGGACTACCCAGATCCAAGCTGCTGTCAGAGTCCTTTGCTCAATAAAAATTTGCTTTACCACAACGATTAACAGAACACTCACTGTTCTTTTACAGTGTTGCTATTGGAAAAAAAAAAAAAAGCTTACATTTCTTAAAGAATACATTTCTTCCTGCAAAATTGCTTCCTCACCAAAAGAATCACTTTTCAGTATTCACAAAAATAAAGAGGATTAAACAGAGAAAACTTAAATATTTTGGACACATTAAATGTCATATGATAATCTAGAGAAGACCATCTTGGAAGGGTACATAATGGAAAAAGAAAGAGAGGAAGACCAAGGTAAAGATTGCTGCAAGACATCGTTGATAATCTGGAAATGGATGCATCAGCAGAAGGGCATCTTGCTTACAACCGAGAGGCCTACAGGAGAGCTGCTAGGGAGGCAAAGTTCCGCAAGGGACATGCAAATGACTGACTGACTGATTTACAAAAATAAAATACTTGCCATGTAAATTCAGTTCTAAAATTTTTTTTTTAATATAAAAATGATGTAGTATTTCTCTTTATATATGGTTATATATGTTCATGGCACAAATTAAAATATTATGAATAATGAAACATTGATTACACACATAAGTTAAACAGTTGTCTAAATGGCTTCAGCTGTTTTATGGTTGCCCAGTTCTATAAACTCTCCACAATTTTATGGGTTTTTTTTTTTTTCAATCTATTAAATGGTCTCTTTTTTTTATTCTTTAGTCTTGTTAATTTCAGTTGCAAAGACTTTAGGGCACATCTGGTCACTTGAGACTGTTCGTCCAATAATAACTTCTGGCCTTACTTTTCAGGGTTTGAAGCTGTGGCTCTTTGTAGGCTCTTCGATTTGGGACCGTTTGATAAAGATGGTGGCCACGTTGTTGCAGAGGCATCAAAACAGCGACACTAATTTCCATGTTCCAGGTTGCTGAGAGTGATTTATATTTAGCGTGAGGTGTTCCACAGATTTATTTTGCAATGGGAATTAATATTTTAAATTAGTTCCACAATGTATAAAACTTGCTAAAATTTAATAATTATGATAACCAAGTGCTGGGTTCATGAGACTTAACTCTTCCTGTGCCGCAGGAAGAAGCACGTTTGGTGCCGGAGTAAAAGTTTGGGTCTTGATATGTATCAGGGGTATAGTTGGAAAAGTGAATGAAATACAGTATTTCCATGTTATGTGTACGTATTATGTTTCAAAATAACTAAAAATGTATGAAGATTTCATAAATGCAGAGTTTTTTTTTTTAGGGAAAAAGAAGTAATGTGATATTTTTAGACAATAATTGTGTCCTAATTATCATCGGCTAGGTCTTGGGTACAGTACGTACCTTCTGAGATGCCTATCACCTGGTGATCTTGTCTTGTAATGGTATGTGCTTTTCTCCCTAAAATAATGTCTGAAATAACCTTCTAACTACTTCTCCAGTTGTATAATATGTCTAGATCTACTTGGGATACATTCAGGAACAGTGGTCTGGTCACAGGGTATGTCCATATCCCTATATACATATCCAAAAATTGAAAGTTCTCGATGATCACTTTGATTTTCTCCCTCGTTACTAGGCACCCTTTGGCCATGATGAACAGTGTCACGGGGCATGCGCACTAAATGTTTACACCAGGTTTTTAATGAAACAAAGCATATAGCGAAATGTAGTCTCATAGCACTATAGACGCAAACCAGAAGTGACCATTTTTAGTCATTAGGGAAGAGTTAATGCTATCATGATTTTTTTTTTAAAATACTGGTTAGTGACCCTCCACAGCTGACTTTCTTGTCTCAAGGTTAGCACATAAAAGCTACCACCCAGCATTGCCTCCTGGAAACAGACCGCAATCTGGTCGAGTGAATAGGGATCAAGTGAGAAGGCAGATCGGGTGCTAATAGAATAATCCATGCGAAGAAGCCCTTTCCACAGCATTACTGCTGTGACTCTGTATATATATCTTACATCCTTCCTGTGCAATTAAACGTCACATAGGGCTTGTGCGGTAGTTTGCCAAGTTTTCCTGTTTTCTGCAAGCTTTTCAACCTCATCAAGGGATTTTATGCCTACTAATCTGGCCTCTCTTAACAATGTCCTCATTAGAGTTTCACGTGGTCAACTTTTTCTTCGGTCTGTTGTGTTCTACTTGATAGTTTGTTTTGGGATTCTCTGACTATTTCGTCTCATCACGTGACCGACATATGTCTATCTTCTTTTTTTCTGATCACCCATGAGACAGGTTGCTGTTTGCTCATCTGTCTTATCTCTGCATTGTTTTTGAATTCGTTCCATTTTATACAGAGTATTTTCCTTAGGTATTTGTTTTCGTCTATTTTTCTAGTTGTTTTCCAGCTTTCGCATGCATAAATGAGGGTGGATATTACATTTGAATTGAATAATCTTAACTTGTACTTTTAGGTGTCATATGTTCACAATATTCTCGAAGATCAATGCTGCTTTTGCAATTCTAACTTCCTTTCTGGTGTCACCATCCTGGTCTGTGTAGCTGCCGAGGTATATAAGTACACATTTATTAATATTAGCACAGTATAGGGTATCTAATAAAGAACTCCAGAAATTATATTGCTAATTTTTCCTACAAAATAAAAATGGCCTTTTTCTAAGATTTGTCACTGAAACTGGAAAATAAATTTATCACCGATTCTTTTTCTTAACATTCCATTCTGTAGTTCCTTTGGACAAACATAAGAGATTTTGTTTGTGGAAATCATACATAAAGTGCACTTTTTGTTGCACTGGTGATGCAATGACTGAATGAAGCAATATTTTTTTTACAAACACATCTTTGACTGTTTGCAAGTATATATAACTAAGGCTTGATAACTGAAATATTTCTAACACTTGCAGGAATTTTTATTTTGAAATGAATGAGAAATATTTATATTTGAAACCTTTTGTGTATGTATGTGTGTTTTTCTGGACACCCTGTAATACACTGTGTGTGTGTATGTGTGTTTTTCTGGACACCCTGTAATACACTGTGTGTGTGTATGTGTGTTTTTCTGGACACCCTGTAATACACAAGTTATTTTTATATAACAAAGAATAAATGGTTTGAAATGAATCTTTATTTACATGAAGGCTTTCAGATGAAAACTGAATGAGCAAAAAGCTGGGCATAAAATAAGATTGGGAAGGTTTTCCAGAATAAACTTAATAGATATTATGTTCAGTTGTTTAATTCATCAGAAGAGGGAACTCCCTCCATGTTATCAGGACCATAATTCAAGACTTTAATTCTGTGGCAAAAAGCTATTGTGTTATAACAAGTCCTGCTGGTGATGGAGGATTGAACTGTGTCCTGCCAGTGATGGAGGATTGATCTGTGTCCTGCTAGTGATGGAGGATTGAACTGTGTCCTGCCAGTGATGGAGGATTTATCTGTGTCCTGCCAGTGATGGAGGATTGATCTGTGTCCTGCCAGTGATGGAGGATTGAACTGTGTCCTACTAGTGATGGAGGATTGATCTGTGTCCTGCTAGTGATGGAGGATTGAACTGTGTCCTGCCAGTGATGGAGGACTGAACTGTGTCCTGCCAGTGATGGAGGATTGAACTGTGTCCTGCCAGTGATGGAGGATTGAACTGTGTCCTGCCAGTGATGGAGGATTGAACTGTGTCCTGTCAGTGATGGAGGATTGATCTGTGTCCTGCCAGTGATGGAGGATTGAACTGTGTCCTGCTAGTGATGGAGGATTGATCTGTGTCCTGCCAGTGATGGAAGATTGAACTGTGTCCTGCCAGTGATGGAGGATTGATCTGTGTCCTGCTAGTGATGGAGGATTGAACCGTGTCCTGCCAGTGATGGAGGATTGAACCGTGTCCTGCCAGTGATGGAGGATTGAACTGTGTCCTGCTAGTGATGGAGGATTGATCTGTGTCCTGCCAGTGATGGAGGATTGAACTGTGTCCTGCCAGTGATGGAGGATTTATCTGTGTCCTGCCAGTGATGGAGGATTTATCTGTGTCCTGCCAGTGATCGAGGATTGAACTGTGTCCTGCCAGTGATGGAGGATTGAACTGTGTCCTGCCAGTGATGGAGGATTGATCTGTGTCCTGCCAGTGATGGAGGATTGAACTGTGTCCTGCCAGTGATGGAGGATTGATCTGTGTCCTGCCAGTGATGGAGGATTTATCTGTGTCCTGCCAGTGATCGAGGATTGAACTGTGTCCTGCCAGTGATGGAGGATTGAACTGTGTCCTGCCAGTGATGGAGGATTGATCTGTGTCCTGCCAGTGATGGAGGATTGAACTGTGTCCTGCCAGTGATGGAGGATTGATCTGTGTCCTGCCAGTGATGGAACATATTATGAAGCTTACCCCCCCCCCCCCAAAAAAAAAAATCTGATTAAAAAACTTATCACACTAAAATCAAAGACAGCAGATTGTGACCAGTGATCTCTATCACCATCTGTCAGATGTAGAGTGGCTTGTTGAATGCAAACAACAAACTTCTGCTTTTCACAAGGGTTCTCAAATCAGGAAAAAGTCAGCTACGCAAGTTACTCAACAGATGTTCCATATATAGACAAAATAGATTGAATAAACTAAATCCATCTTATATCCATGAATATTATGCATCAGAATGAAAAAAAAAATACACTGTACAAATTGGTGACACCACTGACTGCTTTGTAAACAAAGTTTGCTACCAGGAACCTAAACACACTACAAATAAACTTTCTAAAGAAGCAAAATTAAAATGTAAAGAAGATCCATGCCATCTCCTAAAACACTACTCACTCAAACAAAATATCCCTATTATCATCCTTTACAATACTGCTCATACAAACTATCATCATCAGATGTACCCTGTATCAACTAAAATATGTGAAGTGTTTATGTTTTTTTCCAAAATGACATACGACCCAACAGGTTTACCAGCATTATCTTCGCTAGATAGAACACATACATAAAAAATGAAAATCCTTTGCCAATTCAGGCAAAAGATATCTACATTACGATTGTTTCCATCACCACCCATCATCCTCAAATTTTTTTTAACTATTTAAAAAATAAAAACTGTCAGCGAAACTAAGACAAACACAAAATCCCCTGAATTGCATGAGACAAACCCTGAAATCAGTCAGTGATAACCAAACCCTGAAATCAGTCAGCGATAACCAAACCCTGAAATCAATGGCAATGCAAGCCCATGGCAAGAGCTGACAGAGAAAGAGCCAATATTTAAAATATCAATTCCCACCACATACAGCAACATAAATAGTATCCTTTTATAGAGACTGAATAAACAACTAAGAAACATATTCTCCAAAGCAAACAACAGCAGAGCAGTATCTCTTCTCAGAAACAAAGAATAATGAAACAATATCTTCTCCACTACGCAGAATGGTATCAGTTTTCAGAGACAGAATGAACAAATGAGAAAAAATATCCACTATTCAGAGCAAACAAAACCAGCAGAGCAGTATCATCTTTCAGAGACAGAATAAACAAGTAAGAAACAGTAACTTCTCCGTTACAAAAGAGCAAACAAATAGCAGTATCACCTTTTAGAAATTTAATAAACAACTAAAAAGCAATAAATTTTCTCCAACCTAGGAACTGTCTCTGAGAAAACATGCACTCAAAGACAACCAACTGGCAGGAAAAAACTCATAAAATTCTGAAAATAAATAGCTACTTTCCCTCCTGGGAATATGAGTGCAGTCTTCTACTTAAGAAATAAATCCTGGGAAGAGGAGTGCAGTCTTCTACTTAAGAAATAAATCCTGGGAAGAGGAGTGCAGTCTTCTACTTAAGAAATAAATCCTGGGAAGAGGAGTGCAGTCTTCTACTTAAGAAATAAATCCTGGGAAGAGGAGTGCAGTCTTCTACTTAAGAAATAAATCCTGGGAAGAGGAGTGCAGTCTTCTACTTAAGAAATAAATCCTGGGAAGAGGAGTAGAGTCTTCTACTTAAGAAATAAATCCTAGCAGACACAGTAAAGAATCCCTCTTGCAAGCCAAACTGCCACACACCTGTGCTCACAAATGCTGTTTATATGCTCAAAGAGAAAATGGCTTTCACTCAGTTCTCCAGTCATTGCTAACGCCCCTTATCTTTCTGCTACACTCAAAATCTATGCAAAGACTCTTCATTCTAATGCTGGCTGCAAAACAAGAGCAAATCAAGCAGATCTGTTATGACAATAACTTGACCCTATTTCTGATGAAGCCATTGACTTTGATTATTCCATTTCCAAAAATAGCAATGAAATGGACATCGCAGGGAAATGGGAGTAAGGGCAGACCAAAGGAGACGCGAAGAATAACAAGAGACAGGATGCTGAGTAATTGAGGGCCTACCTGGGCAAGAGCAGAAAAAAAAATAGTGAAGGACAGGGGTTTGTGGGAAAACCCTTGCAGAAGCTCCATGTGCCTTGGGCACCTAAAGGTCCAGAGAGATTTCTGATGAGATGTAATGGCTTGCTTTTCGCAATTTTCAATCAGTTAAGTGACAGACATTGTTGTACATCAAACATACCATGTCACATCCTCAAACATTCTGGTTAGTAATTATAGACTATACATGCAACAGATATTCCAGACCACACTTTTCTTACAAATTATTTGTTAATCTAACATTACTCAAGAATTCTAAACAGTGGAATACAAACTGATACTAAATACTTATACAAAATTTATAGCCCAGCTTATTTCAACACTGGCAACAGGGAACTATGAAAAATATGGGACTAAATGGTGCACAGCAAATAAATGATGCTGCTTTGACAAGCAGAATTCATGCTTGTGGGTCACTAGTATTTCTGGCTAGTGACTTCTTCTTAGGAAATCTTACAATCATCTTGCCTCTGTAAAAATTTTACCAGTAAACAAAGTTACTGTCCAGATGCTTATACTGCGATCTGAATTCCACTTATACTGCGATCTGAATTCCACTTATACTGCGATCTGAATTCCAGTCTGTGGGCATACAACAGGATGCTGGTGGTTATTTCCTGGAGTTTATCTGAAACTGCACTTTTGTAAACTACACAAATGAACAGAAACTTGACCACTGATAAAAGGCTATTTTCCTTTAACAAAAAAAAAAGTATAATATTACACTGTTTAAAATAGTGGTTCTCAAAACTATGAGGTTGCTGCCTCCTAGACCACATCCCCAGCACCCCACCCCCAAACTTTTTCTTACACAGCTGGTTATGACTGCCCCTCTGGATTTTTCCCCAACATCCCCTGGAGGACAGTGCCTCCAAGTTTGAGAACTACTGGTTTTAAACATTAAAGTTTGCAGGAAAAGTCCAGTATTTAATTGCTGTACGGGACTGAATCCACTAAAAATTACTGAACCTCTCTCTCTTTCTCGCTCACATGCACACATAAAAATTCAAACTGAAAACAGTACATACCCCCTCTCCCCTACCAAAGTATATTACATTTGTAATAGTAAAAAAAAAAGTGAAGTTATTTACTTGTTAATGACACATCAGGGAACATGAAGCCTAGGTTAAACTGAGAGTCCATAGTTGGGAAAACAAGACGGAAGAAGAAACTTTCTGACTCAGTGTCACATCATGCTGAAACACTTTCATTCACCTTCAGAACTTACAAAGCAGGAGGAACAAATTTATCTTGTTTTACCAAAATCTCCCTTAGGGTGGAATCTCACATTCACAAGCTCAACAACACGAAGCATACATGTCCTGCAGTTGTCAAAACTGATAAGAGAAATTATTACATTCTGTTTATAATAGCCTCTGATTATGAATTAAAGGAGTCAGATTACTACATGTTCTCTAAGCACAATTGTCCAACCACTCCTCATGATGCTTGGGACTTCCTGCTGAAACATGATCCTTGCATTCAGGAGGTTAAACTAAAAAAAAAAAAATAATAATAATGGTTTACGTCTTTCATTCACCACAACTTAAATACAAGAAAACTCAAGGAAATCTCTCAGTCACTTCCTGAAAATGGCCATTATTGATAAAATAAAATTTTAAAAAATCACACTTGATTGAGTCATAAAGCTCAAATGTTTTGGCCAGTGCAGGAAAGAAAACTGGTCAATTTAAAGACACAACTGTGAATATCAGGAGAGACATGCAACCGGTTAGCACCACATGATCATTTTCACTCCCTTTTTCTTATACATAACTCATTCTCAAAGCTCCAGGTGGTCAAATAATCCATTGTCATCAGCATCTTTCATGATAGGACAAAACAATGCAGACTCAACCTGAAAATGGAGTGGTATTTGGGCAGAATTAATATTACTAAATAGGGCATTGCATATAACAATCTTTGAGGGACCAATAATAATCTAGACATTAAATAAAAATCCTCAAAATTCTAATGGGAAATAATCCTGGGGATCCTGTATAAATCTTAAATAATAAAGCATGGGAAGGATATAAGGTTACATAATCTAAAGGTTAAATAATCCTAAAAATATATGACAGTCCAAGTGGTTAACAACATCCCCTGAGATTCTATAATTAATCCTACAGATTAAATAGTCCTCTGAATTCTCCATCTGTCTAATAATCAAATAACCATCCGGAAGTCCATCAGTCTTAAAGGTTAAATAAAACCCTACCAAGTTCAATAACATCTTATTCCTTTTCTGTGCTCAGTTTCAAATACTCAGCAATGTTGCCTCTACGAATCTCATAGTCAGCAGGAGTCCTTCATATGTGCCGAATAGTTTTCCATCCATGCTCTTTCCTAGGGCCAGGCCTGGTCTCTTTGGTCCTTGTAGATAGTGCAGATATGTGGGATGTGTTCTTGAGATTATCTTGGCACATGCAGAACTGGACAGCTTGCAGTCTGTTTCTGTTATGTTCTGTTTGGAGCTCGAAAATTGTGGTGTGTTGCATCTTCTTAGTTTATGATAGGATCATTTGGGAAAATTATTTTTTTTTTTTTTTTACTTCCCTTAAAGAGCACTTTGGCTTCATTTTTTGGTTAGTGTGGCAGCAAATTTTTTCTGGCTACTTCATTTCCTCTGATACCTTAGTGTGCAGAAATCCACTAGTGTTCCTACATTTGTGAGGGATAACAGGTTTAGTCGGTCAGTTTAGTTTTATATCAATTCTGATAACAATTTAACAGGTTCAACAGCTTCCTCCTAAATTATGTCATAATCCTGTTGACTCAACAACACCTGTAACAGTTCCGTAATGATTCTACGAGTTAAATAACTTGTCATATTCTTGTTCTAGAACTTAAAGGCTTTACCATACTGAATGTAAGAAGTATGATTTGACTGTTTCACTTTATATAAGCTGTTTCACTTTATATTAACAGTTTCACATCATCATCATCATCATGGGGTGCCATACTGGCACACCTCGATCCTTGATATCTTGCATCAGCTCAGCTGGCAATTTTTTATTGTGCCATCATGCTAGACTGTACACTCATATATTTTATATATTTCAGTTTTTTAACATAAGAAATAATAATCATGAAACCAAGAAATGCAAGCCAGAGCTAACAGAAATCAGTCAATTATAAAATAAAGACTTTTGGTACAAATAGTACCAGATTTTGTAACAAATTCTGGTTCTAACGACTGTAATAGCCAGAGGTGAGGTGGAAGATAAGCTCTACACAAGGTCTCCCCTGGGAACAGTTATGTTAAGAACACACTTAACATAGTCTTTGTGAGACAGGGAACAGAGATCTGTTTGCTTAAAAACTCTGACCTAATTCTGAAGCCCAGGAACCTGCAGCAATTGACACTAATTCTTATTTTTGTAAAATGTAATGTCGGGTTGGTAGACGGATGGCAACATGGAGATCGGAGGCAGGGATGAGGAAAATCTGGTGTGAAACCAATGAATCCAGGACATGACAAGCCTATGGGTCTTTACAACAATGGCCATCAGAATTATGTAAACAGAGCCAGCAGACTATAGGTGGCGGGGAATTGATATCATTGAGGCACTTACCAGATTCCTCATCCCAAAGTCGGAGTGTCTCTGTGGAACTTTCTCAAAGCCTTATGGCCAGCCAGCGTTGCATGCTGGATCTGACATGGAGAAAGGGCTTAAGTACACCCACCAGAGGCTGGAAAACAAAGTTTTGGCCAGGCCAGCCTACACCACTGTCTTCATGGCAGTCTGAGCAAGACCCACAGTCTGCCCTAGCGAGAAAAGGTGCTGAAGTCAGAGGTACCCAGCAAAAAGGTGCATTGCAAAAATCAGGGTACCACGCATCATCACCAGTGTGCTTATAAAGAAGAAAATGACTAGATTGCTCAGAAAGCTGCAATTTTCATTGGTGGTAATGACATGACTTTGAATTTGACTCTTCCAATCCTTGGGGTTTACAAGTTTTCACTCTTTTTCCATTGTGCCAAATAATGAAATGTAAAAGTCCTTTTCAGCTAATCTACACTTCCATACTGAATGTCTGTGACTGAGGAGTTTGGTGGTATTTGATGCTTCTGAGTCAGTCGCGCAGAGCCACGCCGAGCTATGCTACACAGCGCGGGCTGCTGCTGTTGCGCAGGCCGACCTATGCTACACAGCGCGGGCTGCTGCTGTTGCGCAGGCCGACCGTTCTTTTGGCGAAAAAGCGCTATCGAGTTACATGCGTGGGGAGACAGGCTTTCGCTCCCTTCCCGGACGGCGAGAGTTAAGGTGTTTCGATGCAGAAGCAAGTGGTTTGTCCGTCGAGCGAAGCATGTAAATGGCTAGCCACCCAGGTTCGTGCTAACGATGTAGTACGGTTTTGTCGACCGATGGTCTCGAAATTGGCCCATCTCTTGCAAAGAGTATCGGGTCTGCAGTATGTAATGTGTGTATGTTGTGGGTGGCTGGGCTCTCTTCTCGTTCGCTAGAACAGAGAGAGCCGCCGGTTAAAGAAAGTGAAACGCCACCGGGGTCGAAAGGGATCCACTCTGAGCAGAGCGCTGTCTCCCTTGCCCCACGTCGGTCTGTCGGTAGATATCCGACTAAGGTTCGGTGAAGAAAGCTATCTGGTTGATCCTGCCAGTAGTCATATGCTTGTCTCAAAGATTAAGCCATGCATGTTTTAGTTCATGCTGTCTCACGGTGAAACCGCGAATGGCTCATTAAATCAGTCGAGGTTCCTTAGATGACATGATCCTACTTGGATAACTGTGGCAATTCTAGAGCTAATACATGCTTACCAAGCTTGTATCCTCATGGAAAGAGCACTTTTATTAGTTCAAAACCAATCATCATTGCCCTTCGCGGGGCGCAGCGTCCCAACTGGTGACTCTGAATAACTTTGTGCTGATTGCATGGCCTTCTGTGCTGGCGAAGCATCTTTCAAATGTCTGCCCTATCAAATGTTGATGATACGTGACATGCCTACCATGTTGGTAATGGGGAATCAGGGTTTGATTCCAGAGAGGGAGCATGAGAAACGGCTACCACATCCAAGGAAGGCAGCAGGCACGCAACTTACCCACTCCCAGCACAGGGAGAAAGTGACGAAAAATAACAATACGGGACTCTTTTGAGATCCTGTAATTGGAATGTGTACACTTTAAACCCTTTAACAAGGATCTATTGGAGGGTGTCTGGTGCCAGCAGCTGCGATAATTCCAGCTCCAATAGCATATATTAAAGCTGTTGCAGTTAAAAAGCTCGTAGCTGGATCTCAGACGCAGGCGGGCGGTCCAGCTTGTGCTGGTTCACTGCCCGCTGTCTCCTGCCCTACCGTCTGCCGCAGGTGCTCTTTGCTGAGTGTCCTGGGTGGCTGGCACATTTACTTTGAAAAAATTAGAGTGTTCAAAGCAGGCCCCAGCTGCCTGAATAATGGTGCATGGAATAACGGAATAGGACCTCGGTTCTATTTCGTTGGTTTTCGGAACTGGAGGTAATGATTAACAGGGACAAATGGGGGCATTTTTATTGCAGCGTTAGAGGTGAAATTCTTGGATCACCACAAAATGAGCTACTGCGAAAGCGTTTGTCAAGAATATTTTCATTAATCAAGAACGAAAGTCAGAGGCATGAAGACAATTAGATACCGTTGCAGTTCTGACCATAAATGATGCCGACTAGCGATCTGCAGGAGTTGCTTTGATGACTCTACTGGCAGCTTCCGGGAAACCAAAGTTTTTAGGTTCTGGGGGAAGTATGTTTGCAAAGCTGAAACTTTAAGTAACTGACAAAAGGGCACCACCAGGAGTGGGGCCTGCGGCTTAATTTGACTCAACATGGACACTGCTGGAGAGATTCTTTGGCTGCCGTGCATGAGGTGAAACTCCTTTGAACCAATGAAGAAAATGTGATTAAGGTTGCCGAGCGGCGCCACTGTGAAAAGGTGATGGAAAGGAAGTTTAATTGGTATGTCCAGCAGTCTTGCGCCGAGAGCTACTCATATCATGGCACCTCTGCTCTAGAGGCCGGCCATGTCCTATATACACCCATACTGGTGAAATATGCCTAAACTACCTTAACCCAGGAGTGAAACTTGATGACTACTCATGTCACAGTACCTCCGCTCTAAAGGTCAGTCACATCCTAAATATGCCCATACTGGGATAATACGCCTAAACTGGCTTAACCCAGGGATGAAAGTTATTAGTGGCGAGGATTCGCCCTCCCGGACAAAAGCTCCATCCTGGTCACAACTAGGAAGGGTAGCAGCCATGACCACAAAATACTGAAGTTGGAGACACTGGACCAGTGCAGTCTAGATAGGCAACCACCTCTCACCCGACAGGGATATATGTGTATCCTAATCACACTGAGGTTTTCTGGTGAGAAAGTCCAACGCTGGACTGGATGGGCAACCACCTCTCACCCGGCGGGGATATACTGATATCCAAACCACGTCGAAGTTTTCAGTGAGAAAGTCCAACTCTAGATTAAACTGATGCAATGGAAACCACAATGTAACACAATGCCGCTTCTGTGACCCACTGAGAATATAGGCCCAAGCCCCACGATGCTCTGAGCCTCCATCCTAAATAAGATCATTGTGAGAAACACAGGAGTAAAAATTCAATAGGATCACTGGGCGATCTTGGTGGCAGAAGCGAACAAAGAAGAAGGTCTCCAAGGTATGAATCTCAAATTGCCTCTGACAGTCCAAGTCCAGCTCCAGGCCTTCTTGTGGTGGAACTGTTTAAACTGACAGGAAAATGGATGAAAGGCAACTATCTGGCACCTGAAAACCAGACGCTTTGGGTAGATAAGACTTATTAGTCTTGGTTGGTAGCTCATCTAGGAGAAGGGAAACTCATTTCAAACCCCCTGCTGATTTGTAGGGTAGGCTCTGGCCAGAGTCAAAGGCTAGTGGAGTAAACCAATAAACAAACCGGTGGAAGGCAAGGGGAAACCAACACTATACATTCCCAAGAACAATCATGACAATCCACAATTCTTTGAATCATAACGACGTTAACAGAGGTTCCAGTGGAACCACCTCATCCAGTAGGGACAATCAAGTGCAACAGGTGATACCAGATCATCATCAAACTACTGCAAAAAAAAAAAAAACATAAGCAACACCACAGTAATTGCAACATGGAACATTAACAGAACTTGGAAAACTGGAAAACATCAAACAAGAAATGAAAAGAATGGAAACTAACATCCTTGGTGTATATGAAATGAGATTGATTGGAGCAGGAAGCAGAGATCATAAAGACTTCAAAATAATATATTCAGGGGGAAAACCAGCGTAGAAATGGAGCTGGCATAATACTGGATAAGAAGACAGCAAGATCTGTGAAAGGCATCTGGTGCATATCAGACAGAGGTTAAATTACAGGGCCACCCAATAGACACAAATCTCATCCAAGTATACGCACCAACTTCAGAAAGCTCTGATAATGAGATAAAAGAATTTTACAACAATCTGAACATGGCAATGAAACAGTGCAAACCATGGGAAGTAAACTTTGTGCTGGGTGATTTAAATGCGAAAGTAGGGACTGAACAAGACAATGAAGTTACTGGCAAGTATGGACTAGGAATCAGAAACAAAAGAGGAGAAATGTTGATTGAGTGGGCAGAAAAGAATAAAATGATAATACGAAATACTTGGTTTCAACAACACCCTAGGTGACTATGGACATGGAAAAGCCCAAATAATAACATATGTAACCAGATAGATTACATTATGATCAACAGAAGATTCAGGAACTCACTAATATCCATGAAAACAAGACCAAGACCAGACTGCAATGGTGACCATATCCCAGTTGTAGGAAATGTGAGAATCAGGCTAAAGAAGTTAAAAGTAGCAGCTAAAAACAAAGAACTAGATAGAGAGCTGTTAAGGAAAGATAAAGCAATACAATAACAATATAGGACCATAGTACATAATAGGTATAGAGAAGACTGAAACGATTGATGAATAATGGAATATGGTCAAAGACTGTTCAGCACACATCTATCGAAATCCAACCTCCAAATAAAAGACACGCTAAACAGGGGTGGATGACAGAAGAAATTTTGCAACTAATGGATTGGAGAAGTCTTAAGAAAAATAAAAATGAATATGACAAAATAAATAAAAAAATAAGACATAAATGCAATAAAGCTAAAGAAGAATGACTAAATAAGAAATGTAGTGAAAAAGAGACACACAATCATGGAAACACAAGAGATATGTACAAACAAATAAAAGAGTTAACAAACAAAAAGACATACCACAAGACTGGTTGCCTGAAGTCAAAGGAGGGGCATACAATAATGGACAGAGATGAAATAATGGCAAGATGGAGCGAATACATCAGAGAACTATATGAGGATAATAGAAGCGAAACAGATATCATATCTTCCCATGCCGTTAAACATCACAGAGGGCTCGCAAGGTAGTTCACCAATTTTTCCTGTCTTCGGCACATCTTTCAACCTCATCAAGGGATTTTATGCCTGTTAATTTGGCCTCTCTTATGCCTGTTAATTTGGCCTCTCTTAACAATGTCCTCTTCAGAGTTTCACGCGGTCTGCCTCTTTTTCTCTGGCCTGTTGTGTTCCACTTGATAGCTTGTTTTCTCCTTTTCCTGATCACCCATGAGACTGGTTGTTGCTCAGTCATCTGTCTTATCTCTGCATTGTTCTTGAATTTGTTCCATTTGATGCCGAGTATTTTCCTTAGGCATTTGTTTTCAAAAGAGTCTAATTTGTTGTCTATTTCTTTAGTAGTTTTCCAGCTTTCACATGGATAAATGAGGGTGGATATTACATTTGAATTGAATAGTCTTAATTTGGTTTTTGTGCTTATAACTTTTGAATTCCATATGTTCTCAAGATTCTTGAAGATCGATGCTGCTTTTGCAATTCTAACTCTAATTTCCTTTCCGGTGTCACCACCCTGGTCTATGTAGCTGCCAAGGTATGCAAATTGATTGACTTCTTCAATATCTGTCCCTTCTACATGTATTTTTCCATTTTGATTAATGGGAAGTTTCATTATTTTTGTTTTGTCCTTGTTAATTTCAAGTCCTATTTTGCTAGCAAGTGAAGACAGACTATCTGTTTTTTCTTGTATGGAATTCACACTGTTACTGATAAGAGTTATGTCATCAGCAAAATCAAGATCTTCTAGTTGGGTCCCATGTACCCAGTCAATACCTGTGTTACCTGTGCAGCATTTTTTTCATTATGAAGTCTATTGTAATTCCAAAAAGCAAAGGAGACAGTATACATCCTTGTTTCACACCTGTTTCAATCTGGAACCATTCACTCATCCCTTCTTCTGTTTTGAATGCACAAACATATCCATTGTAGAAGTCCTTAATGATGTTGACAATTTTAGATGGCATTCCATATGGACTTAAAATTCTCCACAATGAATCTCTGTGTATGCTATCAAATGCCTTTTTAAAGTCTATGAAGTTCAGTATTAATGGTTTCTGCTTTTCAATATGTTCTTCAAGTATTATTCTGAGAGTAAAGATCTGGTTGAGACAGCTTCTCCCTTTTCGAAATCCTGCTTGTTCTTCTCTCATTGTGGTATCCACTATATCTTTAAGTCTATTCAAAATGACCTTGCAAAATATTTTTGACACAACTGATAGGTTACTCCTCTCCAACTGTTAGTCAGTAAGGTTGCTTTTTTTTTTTTTGTGGTATTTTAACAATGATTCCTTTTTTTCCATTTAGAAGGGACCTTTTCTTCTTTCCAAATCTTGTTAAACATTCTCTGTAGTTCTCTCATGTTGCCATTATTGATAGCTTTTAACATTTCGGGTATTATTTCATCTTCACCTGCAGCTTTGTTGTTAGCCATTAAATTCACTGCTGATTCAATTTCATGCAATTTAATTTCATCTAGGTTGACATTTAGTTGTGGGGCTGGTAAGTCAGTTTCAAGGTTTAACAATTCTTTTGGGTGTGGTCGATTAAGTATTTCATGGAAGTGTTCGGCCCATCTTTGCTTTTAGTCTTTACTTGATGTTAATAGGGTTCCAGTTTTGCTAAAGATTGGTCTTTCTTTAGATGTAATAGTACCTGTTAGCCTCTTTTGTATGTTATATAAAGTTTTACTGTCTCCTGTTTTCACTGTTTTCTCTGCCTCTTTCACCATATTGTCTATGTATTCTCTTTTATCCCTTCTAGCTGAACTTTTTACTCTCTTGTCTATTTCTTTGTATGCTGCTTTTGCCAGATCTTTTCCAAGATAAGTTTTTACATTCAACATGTCTAATTTGGTCGCTCATCTTTCATGTATGTAATTCTATGTGTTTTCTGATGTCCATGCTTTTCTATTTGGTTTTTTCAGTCCAGCACTTGCTTTTGCTACTGTGATTATGATTGTGCTGTAAGAATTCCATAATTCATCTATACCTATCTCCTCTACTTCACTGGGTATTGTGGAATGATAGATATACGAAATAATAATGAAGGGGCTCACATATTAAAAGCAGAAGTGAAAGAAGCCATCAAACACATGAAGAACAACGAAGCACCAGGACCAGATAAAATCACCAAAAACATCTCTCATAGATGTAAGGTCTTACAGGGGTGCAGATGTTAACAGTGATCACAACCTGTGTACAGGGAAAATAAAACTAAAACTGAAAAGCCAACACAAGAAATCAATACACAGAAAGATAAACAGCCATAGCCTACAAGAAGAGAATACTAACAGTAATTTCAATCAGGAACTTGTCAATCATTCTACAACACCCAGTGAAGTAGAGGAGATAGGTATTGATGAATAATGAAATTCTTACAGCACAGCCATAATCACAGTCGCAAAAGCAAGCGCTGGACTGAAAAAACCAAATAAAAAAGCATGGATATCAGAAAAAAGGGATGGTGACTGCAGTAAAACTGGTTTAAATAAATAAGGTAGACAGAGGTGTATGGTGCAGTTTTACAAAGTGAGGGAGGGAGTGAGTAAGGTGAGAAAAAAACGAATAGAAAGTATGAGAATGTATAAATGAAAAACATACAACATCTGATATTTTGGTGTGAGCCTTATTCGAGGATACATACACAACTAATTTCTAAGAGGGCCTGGACACCTGTGGCTAAACATTTTTGCCTTGGCAACCATAGGGGCAAACAGGACATTTCTGTTAGTGCGATCCGCTCTTGTTCTGCTGATGTACGATCTCGGAGGGTCCTAGAACAGCGCCTTATTTTCCAGACTGGCTGTCTCCACCCAGCTGGAATTAACAATGTCTTCAGCTTTCTGTAACTTCTTTATTTTTCCACTGGCCTTTTTTAAACTCTACTTTCTTTCTCTATGCTACCCCTCCCTACCACCACCCTATTTTCTTCTCTGCCAACATATTGGTCTTGTCCTATTCACCAGTTTCACATTTTCTCCCTGCAGGTGTTTATGTTCTTCATTCGTTATCTCTCCGCGTCCCCTTTTCCGTCCCCTCTCTCCCTCCCCCTCCTCCCCCGACACCTCTAGCAGCTATCATGCTTCTAATGCCTTCCCCCCACCCCTTTCTCCCACTTGTTCTCCTCCTCTCTCTCCACCTCTTCTTTATGATTGGCTCTATCGGGCATCTTTTGTTTGGAGGCAGCGTGGTTTTTCCTTCTCCCTTCTACCACACACATTTCTGTTTCCCACTTGGAGGAAGACACTTCAGATAAGTTCTTCGTGTTTGTATTTCGCTGCGTATGTATCCTCGAATAAGGCTCATGCCAAAATATCGGATGTTGTATGTTTTTCATTTATACATTCTCATACTTTCTATTCGTTTTTTTCTCACCTTACTCACTCCCTCCCTCACTTTGTAAAACTGCACCATACACCTCTGTCTACCTTGGATATCAGAAAACACATGGAATTACATACATGAAAGACGAGAGCAGCCAAATTAAACATGTTGAATGTAAAAACAAATCTTGGAAAAGATCTGGCGAAAGCAACATACAAAGAAATAGACTAGAAAGTAAAAAGTTCAGCTAGAAGGGATAAAAGAGAATACATAGACAATATGGTGACAGAACCAGAGAAAACACCAAGAACAGGAGACAGCAAAACTTTATATAACATACAAAAGAGGCTAACAGGTACTATTACATCTAAAGAAAGACCAATCCTTAGCAAAACTGGAACCCTATTAACATCAAGTAAACACCAAAAGTAAAGATGGGCTGAACACTTCCATGAAATACTTAATCGACCACACCCAACAAAATTGTTAAACTTTAAAACCGACTGGTAGTTATCAAGAGATTTACCATCATCACCAACAGTAAGGTAACTGGGCTGGTTATAAACACTTGGAAAAGCCTTCTAACAGTCCTGGAAAGACCTGACAGCACAAAAGGTTAAGAACACTGTTGGGACAATGCAAGACAAGAATCATCAGATAGCACAAAAGGTTATGAACACCACTGGGACAATACAAGACAAGAATCATTAGATAGCATAAAAGGTTATGAACACCAATGGGACAAAAATCATTAAATAGCACAAAAGGTTATGAACACTGTTGGGATGATACAAGACAATAATCATCAGCATAAAAGGTTATGGGCATTGTTGGGATAATACAAGACAGGAGTCATTAGATAGCACAGAAGGTTATGAACACTGCAGGGACAATAGAAGACAAGAATAATTAGATAGCACAGAAGGTCATGGATACTGTAAGGACAGTTTAAAAATAATCATTATGACAGCTAATGCACACAGTTGATTGGATGTACTATATAAAACAGGTACTTGTGTCTTTTATCTGAAATATAAATCAACAGTCCAGTCAATGACAGCAGCCAGTCAAATTTCAGATCAAACAGTCAGGAACCAGCTGCACGACGCTGGTCTTTGGGCTAGAAGACCTTACAGAGGTCCTGTTCTTACAGACTGGCATCACCAGAACCAACTGCAGTGGGTGAACCAGCATCATCAATGGACTGTGGCAAATGATTGGAGAAGGGTTTGGTTTAGTGATGAATCATTCTTTCTGCTCCAGCGACACGATAAATGGAGAAAGGTTTACCGCAGAGTCCATGAGCGCTACACCCAGAACTGCATAGATGAGGTTCCTCCACATGGTGGTGGAGGTGTACTGGTGTGAGGGACGATCAACTTCATGTGAAGAAGTGACCTGGTGCAAACTGAAGGACACCTGAATGTCCAACGATACATCACTGAAACTCTTCATCCTCATGTCTTTCCATTTCCGGCTGCACCAGGGTCAATTTTTCAGCAGGATAATGCTCAACCTCATGTGGCACAACTCACCACCCAGTTCTTCGCTGGCAACAACATCCAGACCATTCCTGGCCATCCATGTCATTAGACATGAACCCAATAGAACACTTATGGGATGAACTCAACAGACAAGTCCGCCAGTGAGACGTGGCACCAACCAACCTCCAACAGTTGTCTCTTGCACTGCGGGAAGAGTGTGCAGCCATCCCACAACAGAAGATCCAACAGTTAATCAGATCCATGTCAAGGAGATGTCGTTCTCTGATACAGGCCAGAGGAGGCCATACACCTTACTGAAACGGAGGCCTCGGTCACAAAGAATAAAAGTACAAACCAAATTTAATGAACATCATTTCATTGTTAAAGTCTTAAAGTTTCTTCATGCCAAGATTGAAACATTAATTCTATAAAATAAAATTCTGATACAAGTTTGAAATTTGGTGTCCATTACAACTACAGTAATGTTGCATTTCTTTTTTTAACAGTATAGAATATGATCCATATGAGAAGCAGAACTATAAAGATATGTATATCCCCAAGTCCCACCGCATCATTTTTGCACTAAATTGGTAACCAGCTGCAATAACTAAATGTAATTTCTTTACTCACAGTTAAAATATAACTGCAGGATTCAGGTTCCACCAAAGAAAGAATAACGGCATGAGGATTCTTGACATTTGATAGGCACCTGGGAAAAACAATGTCTGATTACATGATACTGTGTTCATTAAGTGGAAGTCATGATGAGACACTGACACAAATGTATAAATTTACTTGCCTTGGATGAACATGCCAAAATTAAGTAAATAAAAACAAATGCTTTTCTGGTATGAAGATGATACTAAAACATATGAGAATATTCTCTATGATGAGAAAATGAACACTGTAGTGCTATATGGAGACAATATTATTCTACACTTGTGAAACTTGGACAATAAACAAATATGTGAAACAGAAAATGTGAGCAACAGAGATGTGGTTTTCAAGAAAGAAGCAACATAAAAACCAGGAAAAACAGATGAAGAAGTTCTCAAAGAAACTGAAGAACATGGAAAACAAAGTCACGAGTAAGTAACAAAGTCAACCACAGCCTATGTAATTTCATCTCATTCATTCATTTGCATGTCCCTTATTTTTGTAGTTCTGCCTGTTCCTCTCCACAGCTTATTTAGTAGTTTTACCATCTGAAGAGCAATAGATGTCCTTTAATTTCCCTCACTGTATCTCCATTATTAGTTAGTAGTGATCCAAGATATTCAAAACTCTCCACTTCTTCCAATTTTTCCTCATTGATACATATTTCAGCTGCTTTGTTTTGTCAGTTGTCATCAATTTTATTTTCTTTGCATTAATATAGAGGTTTTGCTCTTCGCTGTTCTTACGGACTGACATAATTAGTTTTTTTCAATCCTATGTAGTGCCACAGACAAACTAGCCCTACCTCACACTGACCACTAGAAACATACAGTGGCACAACAACCAGGCACACAAGCTAGGGACTTGTGCAAGCCCTCTGTGGTGTAGTTTACTGAGAAGCTTCACTACATAACCACCCAGAAGGGCTTCAGTCAATTTTCTTGCGTAAGCTTTGAGAAATAAGCAAAGCCTGCAGCTATGGTCATCCCTTATCAAGACTGTCAACACCAGGCAGTAAAATAAAACATCTGGCCCCACATCATTCAAAAAATTCACTAAACAAATCTGGTACAAGACAGACATTATACACCAAGTGATGACATTTCCAGTATCTTTAGTTCAAGCATTTGTAGTAAATTAAACTTCCAACAAAATTTCACACATACAAGTATAAATCAGCATCTTAGTTTCAATTTACAAACACTAACCTATATTTATAAGATACACCCTATGGATAAAACATAGTCATATGCTCTGTTTCCCTTCATCAGAAAATCACAGCAGACATAACTTTTCTTCAGTCTCAGACACAATAAAGCTAATTATGTGACATGTTTTGATTAATTTTATGTAACCAACGTATTTATAATTCCGCATTTCTTTTTTTGGTGCTTTTACCAGTTGTAAAGACAATTCTTCAAGGTCCTCTCCTGAAAGTGGTGCCGCATGGCTGTCATGTAAATAAATGATGTCTTCAGCATCAGCATTCTCAATACTGAGATTGTACGCTGTGTATGTAATGTTTTCTACTACTTTCAATACTGGCTCTATTATAGCAAAGTCCACAATAGCACCAAGCCAAATCTTTCACCAGCATAATTTTCGCTAATGATCACAATGCGACCATCTGTCAGATACAGGCATACTTTTTGTGAGCAAAAGCAGTGATGTCATCTTTGGGCATGATTTTGAAATGGTGTAATTAGGAACATTGTACTTCAAGACCTACCTGTATTTGCAATCACGTTAAAATTTTGTGATAATTCCAAATGACAGGAAGTGACTTCTGTGGCTAAAAATTCACTCTGCGAACATTAGACTCATATACAAAGTCTTACAGTCATATACAAATGACACACACAGCACATCTTTAAGAAATACCAGCTTGGATTTATATGGCCAGCTCAATGAAGCACAATTTTTAATATGTGAAACTTAAAAGTATAAAAGTGTTAGAAATGTTCCTTACTTTAATCGCACTTCACAGTTTCTAGGTTTTCCATTCAAATCACATACATCACCATTTGAATAGTACAACGAAATATACCTGGAACAAAAAAGAGAAATTCTTTGTTTGTGTGAAGTTTCAAGCATATCTGCGAGAAATTTCGAGCACATCTATGAGAAATTTTGAGCACATTTATGAGACATTTCGAGCATATCTGTGAGACATTTCGAGCATATCTGTGAGACATTTCGTGCATATCTGTGAGTAATTTCAAGCATATCTGTGAGTAATTTCAAGCATATCTGAGAAATTTCAAGCACATCTATGAGAAATTTCAAGCAATACTTCACTTGAAACAAAGATTATGTCCGACTTCAAAGACCCCTATGAGATGAGAACTTCAATTCATTACCACTGATGGTATGTCATGCTGAACAGGTATTAAATCAAACTGAGATAATCTATGGTAGCTTTTCTTACTTCTTGTTGTGGATCTATGACCTCGAACATGATGGGGAACACAACAGCCTGACCTTCTTAGAGAGGATGAAGTATTATAACGGCCCATATATAAAGCACCATATGGAGATAGAATACATAGAATACATTCTTGGCCAGACTTTTTTCACTAGCTATAATAACTGCAACACCTGACAAGGACAGCCATCTTGACCTCAACACCTTAACTAAAAACCTTTAGTTCTTTACATAGATAACATATATTTTAAGCCATTGTAACGCCAGCTTTTAATGTGGCTCATTATACAAATCCAACATTTTGTAGAATGAGGTATTTATAGAACAGATTATGAGAGAAGATGTTCAGTAAAACCCACAACAGCTAACATCTACCAAATTTCAAAATCATTCTTTGTGATGAAAAGTATCATTCACACTATACCACATAACCCCATGCCTCATTCTCTGAGCTCTTGTGGAGTACATACGAGGGTTGACTGATAAATTTGCGGCCTAAGGTACAAATACTTGAAACACACAGTTGATATCACGTGTATTTGTAGATCAGGTTAATGTAAGATTAAACACCAAATTTCAAGAAATTAACTGCAAACAATTTTTTTTTGCAGGCTACTGAAGTGGTAAGGGGTGGCAGAAATTGAGAAAATGGATAACATTTTTCATCGAACAGTCATTCGCTACCTCTGCATCAAGGGCTTATCAAAGGAGATCCATGAGGATATGGTAGAGATTCTAGGGGAGAGTGCCCTTTCTTACAGCACAGTGAAGAAATGGGCAGCTCAATTCAAACTGAAAGGGAGAGTCTGGAAGATGATCCCCATCCAGGAAGACCAAGAACGGTAACCACCAATGAAACCACCGGCAGAATCCATGACATACTGAAGGATCGACAACTAACTGAGCAGTACATGCTACCGAGTTGGGCATCTCCCAGGAACGTGTTCATGCCATTATTCACAATGATCTTCAAATGACAACGGACTTTGCTCGATGGGTTCCAAAACTTCTTGGAACTGATCACAAACGACAGCGTCTCAACATATCAAGAGACAATCTTGGCCATTTTTCTGCAGATCCTGAAAAGTTTCTTCAGCAATTTGTGACTATGGATGAGACTTGGGTTCATCATTTTCAGCCAGAAACCAAAGAACAGTCAAAGCAGTGGAAACATCATGGATCCCCACCTCCAAAGAAAGCAAGGGTGGTTCTGTCTGCAAACAAAGTGATGGCTTCCTTTTTTTGGGGGGACTCAGAAGGTGTGCCATTGGTAGGACTATCTTCAAAAGGGCAGAATGGTCACCGGGGCCTATTACGCTAATCTTGTGAAGCAACTGCAGGTCAAACTGATGGAAAAGCGTTGAGGGAAATTGATGGGAGGAGTCATCTTTCAGCAAGACAATGCTCCAGTTCACAAATCGGTGTGGCAATGGCTGCCATTCATGAATGTGGATTCCAGCTTCTTGAACATCCTCCTTATTCCCCAGATTCAGCCCCTTTGGACCATTAGCTGTTTACCAAACTCAAAAAGGAGCTCAGTGGTCACAAATTTGTTTCAGATGATGATGTCATTCATGCTGCAGACCACTTTCTACTGGCACAAGATGCTGACTTTTACAAAGAAGGGATCCGTATTCTCCAGGATCGCTGGACTAAGTGCATAAACTTGCAAGGGGACTATGGTGAGAAATAACCCAAAAACGTTGTCCACAAATAATCCGTTGTACCTTTGGCTGAGAACTTATCAGTCATCCCTCATATATATTTATAAAAATATATAAAAAAAGATATAAAATTTCCAGCTGTCAAATATGTTCTGTGGTGATCTTTCCAGTTATCAGCTCTTTAACACCTCTAATGGAGATGATCTACATTTATCCTCACACTTCTACACTAAAATCTAGAGTTGTTTTAATGAAATAAAACTGTTTCAAATGCATTTCACTCATAGCACCACTTCGTCCCTATATCTCCTGCCAAAGACTATTTCAAAGTCATTTTTCACTTTCTTCTTCTTCTTCTTCATTCGCATTGTCTGTCTATATCTGCAGTCCTGTCTCTTGGATAAATTTCACTGTTTTTTGTAATTCATGTATGGAACCGTAGAGTTTATCTTCTTTAGTGGTTTCACTGGGCCAGCAATTACTTCACAGTGTTTCATAGTTGGTGCAGTTCTGGAGGATATGTTCCACAGTTTGGGGCACCTGGGCACATGTACATAGATTAGTAGTACCAACCTTAAACTTTGTATACATATGGCTTCAGAGTCAGGTGTGTCCTGTTTGGAGACGGAAGATGGTGACTTGTTCCTTTCTGTTTAGCATGTGATAGTCATCATGTGGTGGTGTTCGTGGCTTCCTGTAGGTTTTTATCATGCTTTTCTTCTGATTATAGGTGATTGGTATGTCTGGTTGCTCCATTTCAGTGCCCTCTTTGGCCAGATGGTCAGCTTTCTCATTGCCTGATATCCCACAGTGGGAGGGAATCCATTGCAAAGTGACTCCATGTTGTAAGCCAATTTTTGACAAGGCATCCTTAAGGTCTGGTAGTTTGTTGCACTTAAGAGCTTCCAGTACTGATCTTGCATCTATGAGAATTACTACAGGACATGTATCAATTCTGGAGTCTGATAGTTTTTCAACAGCAGCAATAATTGCCCTAACTTCTGCATCAAAGTTGTTGCTGTATTTTCCAGTGGGTATGGAAATCTTGTCAGTGGTGTTGTTTGGATATTCAATATGTCCTCCTGCCCCTCCATTCTTTATGGCATTGTGTGCAGATCCATCTGTATACACACGTATCCAGGTGTCACATGGATATTTGTCATCTAGCACACTAAGTGTGGCTGTTGATCTTACAAGGCTGCTTTGCATCTCACCATTCTGCATACCTTTCACTTCAGTCTGAATAGTTATTTGTGTATAATCTGCTTCTTTCCATGTTGTATGCTCTGATACAGATGATAATGGAGCGACTACAGTTGGAAGGTCAGGTATCAGCTTACGCATACGCTTGGCCTGGTGAATGAAGCTGCTTCTTTTAAGCCGTCTTAATGCCAAGTTATTGAATCTCTCCTTCAGGGGATGGCTTACAGAGCTAAGGAATTTCTCTCCCATGGTCATGACCTTTGTGTCTCTACGTTCCTGTAGCGCTTGAACACCAACTATTTTCTGCATTTCTACTATTGGTGTGGACCTCATGGCACCTGTGATAATCCGTAGTGACTGATTTCGAACCTTGTCTAGATTATGCAGCGTAGTGTTTGATGCTGTGCACCAAGATGTTGAGCCATATTCTAAATGTGGTAGAATACTTTGCTGATATACATTCTTGAGGATTCTTTCACTAGCTCCCCATGTGGTTCCACTTAATTTTCTTAATATAGCTAGTTTTCTTCTGGCTTTTGCTTCTGCACTGTTGATGTGTTGTTTCCAAGTCAGTTTTGAGTCAAGAGTCACTCCTAAGTAAGTGATTTTTCACTCATAATACCACTCTGTCCTTACATGTTCTCCAGCCAAAGACTAAAAGGTTTTATCATGATACCAAAATAAAAACAAGAAACAACAGGAACTCATAAAAACTTACTTTCGTACTTCTGGAAGTCTTGGACGTTTAGTTGGATTATTTTTCAGCCATTCTATATGCTTATCTTTGTCCCAGTAGCCCAAATAAACGTTCGTTGCATGACCCTCTTCCTAAGATGAGAGGAAAAATTGCAATACATGAAAACAGGAACCACAAGCAGCATTTTCTTTTTTCATGTACCCTATCATATTGCAGGGCAAACAAACTTGAAAGAACTGAGCAATTCATTTCATACAAGAAAATATGATTCTCGTATCGGCCTGGGAGCAGGTTATGGTAGGTATTTTTTTCAGCCCTTGAGTGGAGCTACAAATCGGGGCGTGGGGGTGGGGGGGGGGGGGGGTGCTCAATACTTTTTTTTTTTTTTTTTTGCAGACTTCACTGCCATGAGGAACTATGGTGATCCCTGCCACATTAGCCAGGCTAGGCCTGTTACTGAGGGTACCAATGGAGAGGTGGGACTGGGTCTTAGTCAGCTATGGTTCACCAACCTTGAGGCCAGCATGGTAGCTATGGGTCACTGATTACCAAATCAGACAGTGTCATCACCCTCTTAACCGCACTTTAATAGTTACTGATGTCAGTGACAAAGAAATTTGCTAACAATATGCAAATGTTAACGTTTGATATTTTTAACGAGGCTTATGAAATGTTCCCTATAAATATCACCAAACTTGGAGTGTTTGCTGCTTATTAACTCTTCCCCTGCCATCGTTGATATAGCAATGGTTGGTTCGTTTCATTAAAAAACCAGTGTAACGTTTTGACTGTAAACATTTAGTACACATGCCCAGTGACCCTTTTCATCATGGCCGAAGCATGGTTAGTAATGTGGGAGATAATCGAAGTTTTCATCGAGAACTTTCAATTTTTGGATATGTAGATAGGGATATGGACATGCCCTGTGACCAGACCACTGTTCTTGAATGTATCCCAAGTAGATCTAGACATATCAGATGACTGAAGAAGTAGTTAGAATGTTATTTCAGACATTATTTTAGCGAGAATGCCACATATCATCACAAGACGAGATCGACAAGTAGATCTACACATCTCAGTAGCGTACATCTACACCTAGCTGATGGTAAGTAGGACACAATTATTGTCTAAAAACATAACATTACTTCTTTTTTTTTTCTAAAAAACTCTGAATTTATGAAATCTTCTTACATTTAGTTATTTTGAAACATAATATGTATACTTTTAACATGGAAATACTTTGTTTCACTCACTTTTACTAATATACCCCTGTACATATCAAGACCTGCACTTTTACTCTGGCACCCAGTTGAATGTCTGCTTTTCTTCCTGCAGCATGGGAAGAGTTAAAGCCATTTACAACTCACATGAGAAACCCAGTATACCTAACTAGTACTTACTACATGAAACTGCTTAACAAACTTCCAGAAACATACTTCATGCTTCCACCATCCTGTTCCCTGTTACAAGATGAACAAGTTTATAAAGTCTGTCAAATGGCAACACAAGATGAACAAGTTTATATAGTCCGTCAAATGGCAACACAAGATGAACAAGTTTATAAAGTGTGTCAAATGGCAATACAAGATGAACAGGTTTATAATGTCTGTCAAATGGCAACATCTCACACTATCAAGCACATTCTAGTAAAAAAAAAAAGTCTTCAAAGCACCGTTGCCATTTGATATTCCTAGAACTGCACATGTTCCTTGCAGGCAACATGGTGAAGGTGTTGAGAGAGACAGCACCGAGTCGAATGAGGAATGGGTTACAGCAGCTATTTCTGCAGACCCAGAGTACAGCTAAAGACGGACAATGCTTCTTTACCTGGCTCCAGCACCTTGGGGACTGCAGTGATCCTAATCCCATTAGTCAGGACGAGTTTGTTACTAGGAGTACGAACAGAGTGGCGAGACAGGGTCTTTGATAGTTATGTGGTTCACCTGCTCTGACACAGTCAGCTATGGGTCAATGACTGCTACATTGGACTGTGTCTTAATCCTTCCATAAAGCATTAACAAATGCTTAAACTTAAATTTTTCCACACACATGCAACACATAAACATAAATTAATTTTTTGTATATTTCTTACATTTTACATCCTTCCCATGCCCTTAAAAGTCACACAGGGCTCGCATGGCAGTTTGCCAAGATTTCCTGTTTTTGGCCAGCTAAAATGGCCTCTCTTAACAATGTCCTCTTTAGAGTTTCACATAGTCAACCCCTTTTTCTTTTTCTGCAGCCTTTTGTGTTCCACTTGATATATTTACTTCAAATAAAAAATTTATAACTAAGTCCATGCATCAAAGCCTTAGAATGCTTTGCTGAAATTTGCTCAATAAATGTTTCCTTATAATCTTCACTGTTTTCATGGCATTCATTAATCTCTGAGATCTGGCCACACATTCTCCCTCTTGTGCCAGCCAAATCTGTTTTGTTCTTCCAAAGAGCACTTCCTCATAAATATGTCATAAAACTAAGATGATCCTCTCTAGGTGCCATAAAGTCTGTCATACATTTCTATACCACCTGAAATGATATGCGTGCAATTATCCACTTTTTACATATCAAATAAAATTCATTGCTACCCTGTGGATGCTGGAAAGGTAAAAAATGTAGGGATTGTTGAAATGCAAATTATTAGGACTCTGTTTCATATTTATTTATAGTTTTATAATCTGAAAAGTTCAACTCTTAGAAGAAAAAAAAAAGAAAATAAGTATAAACAAACAAATTCTAAAGTGTAATGTTATTCCTCATATTTCAAAATTAGCAATACACGAGGGCTGTTCCAAAATCAACCTCTGATTGGCTGGTTAAAAAAAAAAAATAAATAAAAACTTCCATGCATAACTGGATTACTTCTCCATACAGCCACCACCCAAAATTCAAGTACTTGTACTTTAGCACCAACTTTTAGAATCAAAGAATGGCACCACTGGTAATCCAGTCAGTTGTTTATTCTCTCTATGAGCTCCTCACTGGTTGTGAAGTGATGGGTAGCCAGTCAGACTTTCATCTTGGTGAAGAAATGATAATCGCTCTGCACCAAGTCTGGTCAAGTAAAGCCTTTGAGTAAGCCACAGTGTTGAGGCTGCAGAACCCTCCCGATGAGTGTCAGTCACCTTTTTGTTTCGAATCAACCTCTGATGCATACTCAGCATTTCACAATAAACCTCACTTGCCATGAATTCTATCAATAAAATTCCCTTGTGATCTCAGTACACTGTAGACACTTTTCATTTTGAATCTGAACTTCCTAGGATTATTTGGAGATTGACTGTGCATCCACTGCTTGGAGTGTTCTTTGTCTCCATATTCATGAACTGAACCTGTCTCATCCCATGTCATGATTCTGTTGAGAAATTTGTTCCCCTTTCCCCATTTCAGCAGAAGGAACACCAAAGATGAGCTTATTCTTTAAAGCTTTGTGAACGTCAGTCATTTTGATATCTATCGTACACAGAACTTATGGTGATTAAATCTTTCTGTGACAATCTGCAACAGACTAGTCCTTCTTCTTCTTCTTCTTCTTCGTTCGCACTGTCTGTCTATATCTGCAGTCCTGTCTCTTGGATAAATTTCACTGTTTTTTGTAACTCATGTATGGAACCGTAGAGCTTATCTTCTTTAGTGGTTTCACTGGGCCAGTAATTATTTCTCAGTGTCTCGTAGTTGATGCAGTTCTGGAGGATATGTTCCACGGTTTGGGGCACCTGGGCACATGTACATAGATTAGTAGTACCAACCTTAAACTTTGTATACATATGACTTCGGAGTCGGCTGTGTCCTGTTCGGAGACGGAAGATGGTGACTTGTTCCTTTCTGTTTAGCATGTGATAGTCATCATGTGGTGGTGTTTGTGGCTTCCTGTAGGTTTTTATCATGCTTTTCTTCTGATTATAGGTGACTGGTATGTCTGGTTGCTCCATTTCAGTGCCCTCTTTAGCCAGATGGTCAGCTTTCTCATTGCCTGGTATCCCACAGTGGGAGGGAATCCACTGCAAAGTGACTCCATGTTGTAAGCCAATTTTTGACAAGGCATCCTTAAGGTCTGGTAGTTTGTTGCACTGAAGAGCCTCCAGTACTGATCTTGCATCTGTGAGAATTACTACAGGACATGTATCAATTCTGGAGTCTGATAGTTTTTCAACTGCAGCAATAATTGCCCTAACTTCTGCATCAAAGTTGTTGCAGTATTTACCAGTGGGTATGGAAATCTTGTCAATGGTGTTGTTTGGATATTCATATATGCTCCTGCCCCACCATTTTTATGGCATTATGTGCAGATCCATCTGTATACACACGTATCCAGGTGTCACATGGATATTTGTCATCTAGAACACTAAGTGTGGCTATTGATCTTACAAGACTGCTCTGCATCTCACCATTCTGCACACCTTTCACTTCAGTCTGAATAGTTATTTGTGTATAATCTGCTTCTTTCCATGGTGTATGCTCTGGTACAGATGATAATGGAGTGACTACAGTTGGAAGGTCAGGTATCAGCTTACGCATACGCTTGGCCTGATGAATGAAGCTGCTTCTTTTAAGCCGTCCTAATGCCAAGTTATTGAATCTCTCCTTCAGGGGATGGCTTACAGAGCTAAGGAATTTTTCTCCCATGGTCATGACCTTTGTGTCTCTACGTTCCTTTAGCGCTGAACACCAACTATTTTCTGCATTTCTACTATTGGTGTGGACCTCATGGCACCTGTGATAATCCGTAGTGACTGATTTTGAACTTGTCTAGATTATGCAGCGTAGTGTTTGATGCTGTGCACCAAGATGTTGAGCCATATTCTAAATGTGGTAGAATACTTTGCTGATATACATTCTTGAGGATTCTTTCACTAGCTCCCCATGTAGTCCCACTCAATTTTCTTAATATGGCTAGTTTTCTTCTGGCTTTTGCTTCTGCACTGTTGATGTGTTGCTTCCAAGTCAGTTTTGAGTCAAGAGTCACTCCTAAGTAAGTGGGTTGGTTGTCCATCCTTAAGGGTATTTCATTTACAAAGATCTTACCTGCTTTCTGTTTAGATGAGAGGGTGAACAGAGTGGTACTTGATTTCTCTGTGTTGATACTTACACACCATTTGTTTGTCCATGATGTCAAGATGTCTGCTGCTCTTTGGAGTCTCTGTGTAGCAACTGTCGCATATTCATCTGTACACCACATGACCAGATCATCTGCATACAGTGCTGCTTTGATTCCATAGGGAAGTTCCTTGACCAGGTCATTAATGAATACAAGGAATAGTGTAGGCGAAAGGACTCCTCCTTGTGGTACACCGTGTCGCAGAAGTACTTTCTGGCTTTTGTGTCCATCCATTACTACTCTAGCTCTTCTATTGTGTAAATAGGACTTTATCCAGTTGTACAGTCTTCCATTCACATTGCAGTTTCTTAGTTTCCACAACAGACCTTTTTTCCATACTTTATCAAAGGCTTTCTTCAGGTCTATCCACGCTGCTAGTACAAGGTTTTTCTCTTGGAATGCATCCTCAATCTCTTGAGAGAGATAGGTCACTTGATCTTCCGTACTGTAGTACTGCCTAAATCCTGCTTGTTGTGGAACGAGAAGGTTTTCACTTTCTAGGTACCATTTTAGCCTCAGGTCAATGATGCGTTCCATCGTTTTGCATAGGCAGCTAGTGAGACTGATTGGCCTGTAGCTGGAGGCAGTATCACTGTTTTTCCCTGGTTTTAGCAGTGGTACCATGCTTGCTTCCCTCCAGATTTGAGGTAACTTACCTGTGCTCCAGCACATATTGAAAATATCCAACAGCTTTCCCATTGCTGCCATTCCCAGGTTCTTGATCATTTCATTGGACACTCCATCTGGTCCTGGTGATTTCCTTGGTTTCAGTTTACTAACTGCTAGGTCTAACTCACTGCGTGTGATTGGTGCATCCATGACCTCCACTTTTCTGACTTGTTCCTCCTCTTTCTGTGGCTCGATGCGCACTGTACGCTCCTTCTCTGGATGGATATCAATGTTGCAGTCCTGTGCAAACATGCGAGCAAAGTGATTGCTACCTGCTTACCTGTAAGAGTTTTCCCATCCTCTATTAGTGTAATCTTTGTACTTCTTCCAGTACTCTCAT
This sequence comes from Achatina immaculata, assembly GCA_009760885.1. Classification (NCBI taxonomy): domain Eukaryota; kingdom Metazoa; phylum Mollusca; class Gastropoda; order Stylommatophora; family Achatinidae; genus Lissachatina; species Lissachatina immaculata. Next base: position 13,617,263 of record CM019718.1, on the reverse strand, counting down.
CATTTAACTGTTTGATTAGTTTCCACAGTTTCCTTCCATCCTTTTCAAAGTTTAGGGACTCTGTTTTCTCTCTCCAACTTTCCCGTCTGGCTTGCAGCTTTGCTCTCTGAAATTTGGCCTTAGAATGTTGGTAATTATTGTGGTGTTCTTGGCATGGTCTATTTTCTGCTTGCTTTCGAGCTGCTTCCACGTCATCATGGAGTTTTCCCAGCTCACTAGACCAGTATGGTTTATAGTCCCTGCGAGCTCCTCTGGGAATGGTTTCACGAGCAGCCTGAAGGATACAAGCATTGAACTCCTTCACTATGCTGTTAATATCCTTACCTTCTATGGACAGCTGTCCCACCAGGATACCTGTACGATGTCTGTACATTGTCCAGTTTGCTTTTTTATAGTTCCATCTGGGGAGAGGGTTACTGGTGTTAAGGAGTTCATTTTCTATTGTCAGGAAGACTGGTCGATGGTCGCTACCTCCAAGTTGTTTTCCAACTTCACGTGTAATGTTCCACTTCAGATCTGGAGAGTGGAATGCCAGATCTGGTGTTGATTTTGTATGCCAAGCCCTTGAGTAAAATGTTGGGGCATCCATTGGCTGGTTGATCAGGAGAAGTCCATTATCATCCTGCCAGCTCTCAACTTCCTCTCCTCTCTTGTCTATGTGGTCATAGCCCCAGCTCTGGGAATGACTGTTAAAATCACCACAGACCATCAGTCTCTCTTTGTGTGGGATTGTTCCTAAAGCAAGTGGACGGTCATTAGGACAGTAATAGTTAAGGAGGTGGAAATCTGTATTACTACTTTTTAGATGGATCATCTGGTATTCGGCTCCTTCCATGTACACTCCCACCTGACATGCGCTGATGTTATTCTTAGACTAGTCCTTGAAACTTGAGGAAATTCATCAGAAAAATCAGAAATCATGAAACATGTTTTCCATGCAAAACTTGGTCAACATTTTGAATTAGTTCACAACTGAGAGCCATCCAGATTCCCCTTGTCAAGTACATTTATGAACTCATCTCTAAATTTCCTGCATAAATTCCACACAGAACTGTCAAATACAGTGGTACCTTGGGGCATGAACTTAATTCGTTCTTTGACTCTGTTCGTGAACTGAAATGTTCATGAACCGAAACAATTTTTCCCATTGAAATTAATGCAAATCCAATTAATCCATTCGCCCGCCCCAGAAATATATTGTTTTTTTTTTACTTTTTTATGGATTTATGTGTGGCAAAAATATATAAAATATACAGAAAACTTTACCTTTGTGGCTGACAGTTGCTGGCACAGGTAGATGGTAGAGGAGAAGGAGGAAGACTACTCCTTCGAAGGAAAGTCCCACTTCATAATAACGTAGGCAACTGTGTAGGTATTTCTGGTGTTTTTTTTCCTTTTGTTTGTATGCTGGTTAGTGGTTTGATAGCTGGCTCAGTGGCTTAGGCTTCTTTACACCACTGTCACTAACACTTTTCACTTTTTTGGGAGCCATAATGAGGGTTAATTTAATGTAAAAAAGCCACACAAAAAAAAAAAAAGTATCAAGAACAATGCAATGATAAACAATGTTCACAGCACGCAAACCTGAGTACAACTGATGCTGTTCGCATGGCGAAAACATGGCACCAAAGCTATATTTGTGCGTTCGTGCACCGAGGCATTGTTCGCGGGTCGAGTCAAAATTTTTTTGGAAATTGTGTTCGTGGGCCGATTTGTTCATGACTAGAGGCGTTCGTGACCCGAGGTACCACTGTATACTGTTTTCACCAAACACATGACACAATCGATTATGAATCTCAGCGGTGCTGTGTTCTTCTGCTTGCAGAAAATAAATCACATCATGGACATCACAGCTGACAAGAATGGCAACTACAGGGTCCATGTTAACTCAACTGCTACTTATGCACAACTGAACTGGCAATTAGCAAGATAACACTTTACCGGTCACTACAGGAAGACATCCCTATACCACTTTGATTTGGACACTTCAAGGGAAAAGAAAGAAGGCCAGCCCATTAGGGGCATGGAGATGCATAATATAGGAAGAACTAAAGTGGAAAAGACTTTATAATGAAAAGATGCTGTACAGGTAAAACCGGCACTGATTGAGTACATGGGACCCAAGAAGAATATCTTAATTTGGCAGGTCTTCTTCTTCTTCTTCGTTCGCATTGTCTGTCTATACCTGCAGTATAGATAAATTTCACTGTTTGTTGTAATTCATGTATGGAACCGTAGAGCTTATCTTCTTTAGTGGTTTCACTGGGCCAGTAATTATTTCTCAGTGTTTCATAGTTGGTGCAGTTCTGGAGGATATGTTCCACAGTTTGGGACACCTGGGCACATGTACATAGATTAGTAGTATCAACCTTAAACTTTGTATACATATGACTTCGGAGTCGGGTGTGTCCTGTTCGGAGACGGAAGATGGTGACTTGTTCCTTTCTGTTTAGCATGTGATAGTCATCATGTGGTGGTGTTTGTGGCTTCCTGTAGGTTTTTATCATGCTTTTCTTCTGATTATAGGTGATTGGTATGTCTGGTTGCTCCATTTCCGTGCCCTCTTTGGCCAGATGGTCAGCTTTCTCATTGCCTGGTATCCCACAATGGGAGGGAATCCATTTCAAAGTGACTCCATGTTGTAAGCCAATTTTTGACAAAGCATCCTTAAGGTCTGGTAGTTTGTTGCACTGAAGAGCTTCCAGTACTGATCTTGCATCTATGAGAATTACTACAGGACATGTATCAATTCTGGAGTCTGATAGTTTTTCAACTGCAGCAATAATTGCCCTAACTTCTGCATCAAAGTTGTTGCAGTATTTTCCAGTGGGTATGGAAATCTTGTCAGTGGTGTTGTTTGGATATTCAATATGTCCTCCTCCCCCTCCATTCTTTATGGCATTGTGTGCAGATCCATCTGTATACACACGTATCCAGGTGTCACATGGATATTTGTCATCTAGCACACTAAGTGTGGCTGTTGATCTTACAAGGCTGCTTTGCATCTCACCATTCTGCACACCTTTCACTTCAGTCTGAATAGTTATTTGTGTATAATCTGCTTCTTTCCATGGTGTATGCACTGGTACAGATGATAATGGAGCGACTACAGTTGGAAGGTCAGGTATCAGCTTACACATATGCTTGGCCTGGTGAATGAAGCTGCTTCTTTTAAGCTGACTTAATGCCAAGTTATTGAATCTCTCCTTCAGGGGATGGCTTACAGAGCTAAGGAATTTCTCTCCCATGGTCATGACCTTTGTGTCTCTACGTTCCTTTAGCGCTTGAACACTAACTATTTTCTGCATTTCTACTATTGGTGTGGACCTCATGGCACCTGTGATAATCCGTAGTGACTGATTTCGAACCTTGTCTAGATTATGCAGCGTAGTGTTTGATGCTGTGCACCAAGATGTTGAGCCATATTCTAAATGTGGTAGAATACTTTGCTGATATACATTCTTGAGGATTCTTTCACTAGCTCCCCATGTGGTTCCACTTAATTTTCTTAATATGGCTAGTTTTCTTCTGGCTTTTACTTCTGCACTGTTGATGTGTTGCTTCCAAGTCAGTTTTGAGTCAAGAGTCACTCCTAAGTAAGTGGGTTGGTTGTCCATCCTGAAGGATATTTCATTTACAAGGATCTTACCTGCTTTCTGTTTAGATGAGAGAGTGAACAGAGTGGTACTTGATTTCTCTGTGTTGATACTTACACACCATTTGTTTGTCCATGATGTCAAGATGTCTGCTGCTCTTTGGAGTCTCTGTGTAGCAACTGTCGCATATTCATCTGTACACCACATGACCAGATCATCTGCATACAGTGCCGCTGTGATTCCATAGGGAAGTTCCTTGACCAGGTCATTAATGAATACAAGGAATAGTGCAGGCGAAAGGACTCCTCCTTGTGGTACACCGTGTCGCAGAAGTACTTTCTGGCTTTTGTGTCCATCCATTACTACTCTAGCTCTTCTATTGTGTAAATAGGACTTTATCCAGTTGTATAGTCTTCCATTCACATTGCAGTTTCCTAGTTTCCACAGCAGACCTTTTTTTCCATACTTTATCAAAGGCTTTCTTTAGGTTTATCCACGCTGCTAGTACATGGTTTTTCTCTTGGAATGCATCCTCAATCTCTTGAGAGAGATAGGTCACTTGATCTTCCGTACTGTAGTACTGCCTAAATCCTGCTTGTTGTGGAATGAGAAGGTTTTCACTTTCTAGGTACCATTTTAGCCTCAGGTCAATGATGCGTTCCATCGTTTTGCAGAGGCAGCTAGTGACACTGATTGGCCTGTAGCTGGAGGCAGTATCACTGTTTTTCCCTGGCTTTAGCAGTGGTACCATGCTTGCTTCCTTCCAGATTTGAGGTAACTTACCTGTGCTCCAGCACATATTGAAAATATCCAACAGCTTTCCCATTGCTGCCATTCCCAGGTTCTTGATCATTTCATTGGATACTCCATCTGGTCCTGGTGATTTCCTTGGTTTCAGTTTACTGACTGCTAGGTCTAACTCGCTGCGTGTGATTGGTGCATCCATGACCTCCACTTTTCTGACTTGTTCCTCTTCTTTCTGTGGGTCAATGCGCACTGCACGCTCTTTCTCTGGATGGATATCAATGCTGCAGTCCTGTGCAAACATGCGAGCAAAGTGATCTGCTACCTGCTTACCTGTAAGAGTTTTCCCATCCTCTATTAGTGTAATCTTTGTACTTCTTCCAGTACTCTCATCATTTAACTGTTTGATTAGTTTCCATAGTTTCCTTCCATCCTTTTCAAAGTTTAGGGACTCTGTTTTCTCTCTCCAACTTTCCCGTCTGGCTTGCAGCTTTGCTCTCTGAAATTTGGCCTTAGAATGTTGGTAATTATTGTGGTGTTCTTGGCATGGTCTATTTTCTGCTTGCTTTCGAGCTGCTTCCACGTCATCATGGAGTTTTCCCAGCTCACTAGACCAGTATGGTTTATAGTCCCTGCGAGCTCCTCTGGGAATGGTTTCACGAGCGGCCTGAAGGATACAAGCATTGAATTCCTTCACTATGCTGTTAATATCCTTACCTTCTATGGACAGCTGTCCCACCAGGATACCTGTACGATGTCTGTACATTGTCCAGTTTGCTTTTTTATAGTTCCATCTGGGAAGAGGGCTACTGGTGTTAAGGAGGTCATTTTCTATTCTCAGGAAGACTGGTTGATGGTCGCTACCTCCAAGTTGTTTTCCAACTTCACGTGTAATGTTCCACTTCAGGTCTGGAGAGTGGAATGCCAGATCTGGTGTTGAGGTTGTACGCCAAGCCAATGAGTAAAATGTTGGGGGGATCCATTGGCTGGTTGATCAATGGAGAAGTCCATTATCATCCTGCCAGCTCTCAACTTCCTCTCCTCTCTTGTCTATGTGGTCATAGCCCCAGCTCTGGGAATGGCTGTTAAAATCACCACAGACCATCAGTCTCTCTTTGTGTGGGATTGTTTCTAAAGCAAGTGGGCGGTCATTAGGACAGTAATAGTTAAGGAGGTGGAAATCTGTATTACTACTTTTTAGATGGATCATCTGATATTCGGCTCCTTCCATGAACACTCCCACCTGACATGCGCTGATGTTATTCTTAACAAGTGTGAGTACTCCTCCTTTTCTTCTGTCCTGTCGGTCTGATCTAAAACACTGGTAGCCTCTGAGTTTAAAGGTGGCATCTTTGGTTAGGTGTGTCTCCTGTATGCAGCATATACTTACCTGCTCTGCAAAAAGTATGTTCTCTAGTTCCACCTTTTTGCTATAGCCATCTCTAACACTGCTGACACCCTCAGCATTACTCTGCATTATTTTAAGTTCTTGCTTTTTGGCTGTTTTCTTCCGCTGTATTTTTTGGCCAGTAGCTCTACTCTCATGTCTCCTGACTCCACAAGACGAACTGAGAGGACCTCCAGTAGCACTGGGTGGACCCTTTCGAGGCAGGGGGCCCGGCACTGCACTTGCCTGGTTAGTCTTCACAGGGCGAGCACCACGTTTGAATACTGCAGATAGAGACATTTCATTAGCGATAATGTGTGTTACCCTGATTTTTGTGATGCGCCTTTTGGCTGGGTAACTCCGACTTCAGCACCTTTCCTTGCTAGGGCAGACTGTGGTCTTGCTCAGACTGCCATGAAGACAGTGTGGCTGGCCTGGCCAAAACTTTGTTTTCCAGCCTCTGGTGGCTGTATGTATGTCCCTTCTCCATGTCAGATGGTTTGGAGACAGTTCCACAAAGACATTCCGACTTTGAGATGAGGAATCTGATGAGTGCTTCAACGATATCCATTCCCCGCCACCTATAGTCTGCTGGCTCTGTTTTGTTTACATCATTCTGATAGCCATTGTTGTAAAGACCTATAGGCTTGTCACATCCTGGATTCATTGGTTTCACACCAGACTTCCCTCATCCCCGCCAGAGATCTCCATGTCCCCATCTGTCCACCAACCTGACATTACATTTTACAAAAATAACAATTACAATTAGTGTTGATTGCTACAAGTTTCTGGGCTACAGAAGTAGGTCAGAATTTTTAAGCAAACAGATCTATGTTCCCTGTCTCACAAACACTATGTTAAGATAAGTGTGCTCTTAACACAGTTGTTCCCAGAGGGGTAATTTGGCAGGTGACATAACTCTTATCAGTGACAATATGAAATCGATGCAGGAAAAAACAGATTCCCTGTCTTCCTTCGCTAGCAAAATAGTCTTGAAATTAACAAAGACAAAACAAAAATTATGAAATTTCTCATTAATCACAAAGAAAAAATATATGTAGAAGGAACAGCTGTTGATGAAGTAAACCAATCTGCACACCGTGGCAGCTACATAGACCAGGATGGTCACACCAGGAAGGAAGTTTGAATTAGAATTGCAAAAGCAGCAATGTCCTTTAAAAATCTTGAGAACATATGAAATTCAAAAGTTATAAGCACAAAAACCAAGTTAAGATTATTTAATTCAAATGTGATATCCACCCTCATTTATGCATGCAAAAGCTGGAAATCAACTAAAGAAATAGACAAGAAATTAAACTGTTTTGAAAACAAATGCCTAAGGAAAATACCTGGTGTAAAGTGGAACGAATTTAAGAACAACACAGAGATAGGACAGATTACCAAACAACCTGTCTCATGGGGGATCAGAAAAAGAAGATGGACATATGTAGGCCATGTGATGAGAAGAAACAATCATAAATAAAAAAACAAGCTATGAAGTGGAGCACAACAGGCTGAAGAAAAAAGAGGTCGACTACGTGAAACTCTAAAGAGGACACTGTTAAGAGAAGCCAGTGTAACAGAATAGCCATTCTGTTCAGAGAGTTTTTGTGTATTGCTAATAATTGTGTTGCGTAGACTACGTCATTAGGAAAGTACGTGTGCAAAGAAGTCGTTAAAAAGGTCCGTGTGAAAAAGCCGGTCGTTAGGCAGTCTTTGAGTGAACGTTGAAGGGAAAGGACGTGTTTGGGCGAACGAGAATGGGGTAGAGCGAGTCTTGTTGTCAGAATTAGTTTAGTTTGTTTTTTTCTGTGTGGCTGCAGTCCTTGGTAAGCCTGTAAGTATGGTTTTTGGTATGAATAAATCATTGTAAGGTTTTCCTTGCCCATGTGGCGTAGATATTTCACGCCGGGCATTTGTTACTGTGAATTTCTGTAATAAATGTGTGTTGTCTGATGATAAACTACAACAAATCGGCTTTGTGGAAATTCTCATTGTTGACCAGTTTGTTTTGGTCGGAAGACTGCCAAGTTATGTTCAAGTTGTTGTATTTGTACTATCTTTTGTGGAGTTGAAAGCCTGGGTGTCTTGTTGTATTTTCTTAGTGTATAATACAGAAAATTAGGTGATGGTTAGAACACCAGCAACAAGAAGAAACTTATAAGTTGAAACTGTACTCCACAAGAAGAATCAATCAAACCAGTAGTCTCCTTGTAAGGGGAATCCTGCTTCAGTGGTGCCGTATCAGGCCACTTGTCACGTCCAGTGTGTTTGTTTACATGTTTAACAGTTCATGCACGTTTTTTCTAGCCCACAGTTGTGTGTTGCTAGTATGTTTCGTCAGTGGTTTTCAAGTTTTGGTTAGGGAATAGTATTTTTGTTAGTGTCAGAGACAGTTATCGTAGAAGTTATTCAAAGCGGCGATGATGTCCAGCCTACCCGAAAGTTTGTGTCACATCTAGTCCTGGGTCCTAGGCAGTGCAGCTACTGACGCTTACCTGTGCCTGCAATCAAGTCCAGTGAGACTGAACCTGAACTACTATCCGGTGAGGAATCAGAGCGGTTTGTTCCAAGCGACATTTACTTCTCAACCAGCTCCATCCGGACCGGGGAGGTAACATGTTGACAAAATTAACTGTTTTCCACAATTTCGGCAGATAGACAGGAGTGGACATTGATACATGGACAGTCGTTGTTTGTGCTTCTTTATGTGTGGTGTAGGATTTCAGACATTGTAGATTCACCTATATTTGGAATAGGCATTGTAGGACATTCTTATTCAGTGTTATTAGCGGGACTTTATTGAACATTGATTTTAGTGGTGATATTTGGAACAGTACATAGACTTCTTGTGGCTTTTCATTTAACTTAGGACTTCAGTGTAGTTAGTTAGTGCGTGGTATGGTATTTAATTGATTTTCTTTTCTATGGTTATTAGTTGGATGGCATTAGTGCATGATAATGAATAATTGATATGCCATTGTTTTGAATAATTGTTGACATTACTGTATATGGTGGCATTGTATTGATTTCAGTGGTATATACTAACAATAAGTAGAGTGCACTACGGATAGACGCACAATGGCTTCAGCTCCATCCACGTCAGATTTGCTGGGGTTATTACAAGATACCCTGTCCCAAGTCAGCAATGACTTGAGGTTTTCCCACGTCATGTCAGCTGTAGCAAAGTTCGACGGGGACCCAGCAAAATTGAAACCATGGCAGGATGAGATTAATAAGATTATGGACATGCGGAATGCTGATGTGCCCAGTAAGAAGAACTTGGTGTATTTACGCACCACAGGTTCCCTGGCAGAGTTCGTCAAACAGCGACTCCAGATTCAAGAGACATGGGAGGAGTTCGTATCTGTTTTATTAGCACGATATGGGGTGCTGCAGACTACTCAGGAGGCCTGGCATACGCTAGCCTCTACTCGACAGTCTCCTGGAGAGCCCATTCAAGCGCTGGCTGATCGCATCAGTGAGGCAGCCAGAGTTGCTTACTCTGAGGCGGAATGGGTAACTCCGCTGGCGCAGAGGCAAATGGTGCAGTCGTTTGTAGATGCACTACTTTCTCGCGCATTGAAATCAAAATTATTAAGAGATAAACCTGTTCTGTTTTCACAGGCGGTGGACTTAGCCTTACAAGAAAATGACCTCATGAAGTCGGTGAATCTTAGTTGTAGTTCCCGACAAGCTTTCATTGCAGGTTCTCGACCGTCCGGTGAGGTGACGACACACAGAGAGTCTCCTTGTGTGGATTCGCAGAGAGTACAGTTAGTCTCTCATCAGGAGAACTCTCGACGGACGTCTTCACACTTCGAAGCGGGTAGGATAGACCACCAGAGATCGAATACCAGGAAGGCTAAACCTGCGAGCACACTACCACAAGAAACTAGATCTTGTTATAACTGTGGAAGGAGAGGTCACATAGCCCGATTTTGTAAGCAGAGTGAAAGGAAGGATCGTGTACATTTAAACTGACGAGTCGGCGCATGAATAGCTCCCATGTGTCCGACCGTATCTTTACACCATCTAGATCTGTCAAACACTCTGTCTCATTTTCGCATGCGACACCACTACGCTCGGTGGCTGCGAATCCCCCGACTCCTACTTCTGTCCTTGTTTCTGTTGATACTTTTCGAATTCGAGCATTGTTAGACACAGGAGCTAGTGTCTGTCTTATCAAGGATTCTGTATACAGATCCTTACGTTCTGCTCCTAAACTCTTGCCCGCTAGAATCACTCTGCAGACTGTTACTGCAGCTTCCATGAACCGTTCCGCCATTCTGGGGCGTGATTTTTTGTCTCGTTCTGGCGCTGTCATAGATTACAGTTCTAATACACTAAACATACATAACAAGATGATTCCTTTAGAATTAGATGCACACATTGCTTCTATTCTTCGTGTCCAGCGTTCTTCTCTTCTTTCTCCACGTTCCGTCAATCTTATTCCTCTTAAACTGAAAGCCCAACCATATTTTCCATCTGGCAATTCTTATATGGTTCAGGGTCTTGAGACACCATTCTTACTGTCCCAGCCGGAGATAGAGTTGGTAGACTCAGTATGTGAGCTCCACACTAATCGCTATCCCGTGTTGACAGTAATTAATCATTGTAGTAAACACATCGAGCTCAGACGTGGATGTGTTTTGGGAAAATTGACACCATTCACGGAGTCAGTTGACTCTGTCCAGCAAGCTTCTGGTACTGAGGAGACAACACCTGACAGTCGTTCTGAGACTATCGTTCGACAGGTTCAGTGCCCTGAAGTGCACAAGGACATAATATCCAGGTTGTTGACACAGAACAAGGATGTCTTTGCCTTGACTGATTCCGAGATATCGCATACCTCAACAGTGCAGATGGAGATTGATACAGGCGATCATCCGCCAATCTCCAGGAAACCCTACCGCACTCCGTTGGCGAGTAGAGAGGTGATAGAGAGGGCCGTCGAGAATATGTTGCGTGACGGAATAATTTCTCGCACGATCTCAGAGTGGTCATCACCAGTTGTCTTGGTGACTAAGAAAGATGGTACCCATCGTTTCTGCTGCGACTACCGTGCACTCAATGCGGTGACCCGTTCATTGTCATATCCATTGCCACGCATTGAGGACATCCTGAGCACGATAGGCAAAGCCAAATTTTTCAGCACTTTGGATGCTCGTTGTGGCTTTTGGTGTATTCCCTTGTCCAAGGACGCTCAGCAGAAGTCAGCTTTTAGCTGTCATCTTGGTTCTTTCTGTTTTAATTACATGAGCTTTGGTTTAAAAGGGGCACCATCTACCTTTGTCGCACTCATGGACACAGTATTACAGGGCTTAGGCAAGTTTGCACAAGCCTATATTGACGATATACTGGTGTTCACTGATGGAACGATCGAAGACCATGTTCGCGATCTTCAGGCGGTATTCGACCGATTGCGCGAGCACCAGGTCAAGCTCAAACCATCCAAATGTCACTTTGCGGCCTCTGAGACAAAGTATCTCGGGTATGTCATCAGCCAGTCAGGCATATCTCCTGATCCTGAGAAGGTCAGAGCCATTGCCGACATGCCGTCTCCTTTGAATGTGAAGGAGGTGCGCTCTTTTTTGGGGACGTGCAGTTACTATCGACGTTTCATTCCCCACTTTTCGGAGATTGTGGCTCCCATAGTGGACCTCACCAAGAAGGGTCATCGGTTCAAATGGTCTCCAGTCTGTCAAATGGCGTTCGAGTCTTTGAAGGATCGCCTTGCGAAAGTACCGCTTCTCTCGCATCCTGACTTGCATAAGCCACTTACATTGTATACAGATGCTTCCAATGTTGCGGTTGGAGCCTGTTTGGTGCAGACAGCTTCCTCTTCTGATGGACTCTCAGTTGAAGAGCCCTTATATTTTCTTTCGCAGAAGCTGTCGCGCTCGCAGACAAAGTGGTCTACTTTCGAGAGAGAAGCGTATGCTGTCCATTTCGCCACGCAGAAGTTGAGATATTTTCTGGCGAATAGACACTTCGCTGTGAAGACTGACCATAGACCCTTGGTGGACGCATTTATAAGCAAACAGGAGATTCAGAATGCCAGGGTGCAGCGATGGATGTTGAATCTCTGCGGCTTGGATATGGAGTTCCAATACATCAAAGGTTGTCGAAATTTTTCGGCTGACCTACTTTCCCGGATAAATAATCCAGAACCTCTGGTCGTTACGGAAGATGAGGAGCTCTGTGAAAATGCCAAAGAGATCGCGGTGATAAATGCAAATCGCTATCCATTGGATTACTACAGAGGGTTTATTCCCTCCGATACGGAATCTGAGGAACCCCTCCTTGACATGGATCGCTTTGATCTGGTGACTGAGCAGGGACGAGATCCTGAAATCGCCAAAATCAGGGCGTCTCTTGAAGCAGCGGGACCTAGCGCCCCGAAGTCTAAGCACTTCATGTTACATCAGGACAGAGTGTTTTTTCTTTCTAAGCCTGATGAACCAGAGGCACGATTGAGATTGTACGTTCCTAGCCATCTCCGATCTCATATGTTGTTACAATTCCATGAAGAAAATGGACATATGGGTCGCGACAAGGTGTATTCTGCATTGGCTTCTCGTTATTATTGGCCCAACATGTTTCAGGATTGCTACCAACATGTAGAGTCTTGTGGCCGTTGTCGAGAACGCAATATTCTGCACAAGAATGCACCGCTGCAAGAGACAGACATTCCGTGCTTTCCGTTTCAGAAGATCTCGCTGGATTTCTCAGGTCCCTATCCGCTGACCTTGGCTGGAAATAAATACATCCTTCATGTCGTTGATTGGCTAACCCTATGGCCCGAATGTTTCCCAGTACCAGACAGGACAGCCCACACGGTGGCTGAGGTATTGTTGCAGCGGATAATCCCGCGTCACTCCACGCCATCTGTAGTGGTAACGGACAATGGGGCTGAGTTTGTGAATCATTCCTTGAGCCACCTGTTCAAACAGCTCCATGTTCAACACGTTACTACGGCGTTGTATCACCCACAGAGCAACGCCAGGAATGAAAGGATGCATCGCACCCTCCTTGACATTTTGTCCAAGCATGTGCACGAGATTCCACAGATGTGGGATGTGTTCTTACCAATGGCAGTGGGGGCCATTCGTATGAACGTCAATGAAAGTACTGGGGTGTCTCCCTTCTTCTTTTTATACGGCCGGCACCCTTGGTTGCCCCTGGATAATTTGTTGTGCCCCCATGTTAAGTACTATGGGGAGGACCCTACGGAGATCAGGTTGATGCAACAGCACCGTACGTTCCTTCAAGTATTTCGCCAGTTAAATAAGTCTCGCTCCAGACAGAGAGCGAGCTATAATGAACGTGCGGAGATGCCAAACATTTCAGTGGGAGACAGTGTAGCGTATAGAATCCATGCACGCCATTCGAAGTTAGATGCGCGGTGGGCCCCGTTTTATACGGTGGTGAAGCGTTTGTCTCCGGTTACCTTCCTGATCAAGAACCAGGCTGACGGGAGAACCCACTCGGTTCATGCAAATGATATACACAAGGTGGAGGTTCAGTGGAGGGAGCCTCCTTCGAATAAATTGTATGGTTTGCGTTCGGCGCGATTTGTTCTTCCACCTATCGAGGAAGGAACAGATTCCAGCGGTAGCGATGCCGACAACGTTGAATCTGATGTCGGTCATGGTGAAACACACACAGGAGGGATTGGCGATCCCCTCTCACACCTTTTGAGGGATGTTCGAAATGAACGGGATGGATCCTCTTCAGAGGCCCCTGTTCCCCTTCAGGAGCTCTATAAAAGGGCGACGGCTCGATTGGGGACGCAGAGTACTCCCCTTTCGGGTATGGATGGGCCCACATCCGTGGTGGCCCCTTCAGGAATTAACTCTTCTTCGAGTTCGGAAAGTGTTCCGTTGGCTAGGTATAAAGAAAAGCATAATAGACACTAGTTGGGTAGTGTTCTTCGAAAAAGGAGTTCATCCTTTGCTTCTATCCTATTTCTATGGCAGTAGAAATAGATGGTGTAGTTCACAGAACTCAGTATTAAAAATGTTGTAAATATATGTATATTTATGTTTGCACCACAAATGTTTAACGTACTTAATTTGTACAAATTGTGGGTGCATGAAGTTTTTTTTTGTAGCTGCATATTCAGCTTTAAATTCATTGTTATCGCTCACAGTTCGTGAGAGTTTTCTGTGCAAGTTCGCAATTTTTTTTTGTTTGGTTGGAGATATTTGATGGCCAAATATCTACCTTTAGGGGGTGGGGAGATATTCTGTAACAGAATAGCCATTCTGTTCAGAGAGTTTTTGTGTATTGCTAATAATTGTGTTGCGTAGACTACGTCATTAGGAAAGTACGTGTGCAAAGAAGTCGTTAAAAAGGTCCGTGTGAAAAAGCCGGTCGTTAGGCAGTCTTTGAGTGAACGTTGAAGGGGAAGGACGTGTTTGGGCGAACGAGAATGGGGTAGAGCGAGTCTTGTTGTCAGAATTAGTTTAGTTTGTTTTTTTCTGTGTGGCTGCAGTCCTTGGTAAGCCTGTAAGTATGGTTTTTGGTATGAATAAATCATTGTAAGGTTTTCCTTGCCCATGTGGCGTAGATATTTCACGCCGGGCATTTGTTACTGTGAATTTCTGTAATAAATGTGTGTTGTCTGATGATAAACTACAACAAATCGGCTTTGTGGAAATTCTCATTGTTGACCAGTTTGTTTTGGTCGGAAGACTGCCAAGTTATGTTCAAGTTGTTGTATTTGTACTATCTTTTGTGGAGTTGAAAGCCTGGGTGTCTTGTTGTATTTTCTTAGTGTATAATACAGAAAATTAGGTGATGGTTAGAACACCAGCAACAAGAAGAAACTTATAAGTTGAAACTGTACTCCACAAGAAGAATCAATCAAACCAGTAGTCTCCTTGTAAGGGGAATCCTGCTTCAGTGGCGCCGTGATTCTGCGTCACCAGTTTAGCGGGCATAAAATCCCTTGATGAAGCTGAAAAACTTGCTGAAAACAGGAAAATGTGGCAAACAACTATGCGAGCCCTATGTGACATTTAACGGCATGGGAAGGATGTAAGATGTAAGAAGAAAATGGAAAAGACATAGTTTGAGGTATCCCAACTTGCTCATGAAAGGACTGACTGAAGAACCTTTGTCGATGCCTTATGCTCCACTGGGAATACAGAAGACTGATGATGATGATGATGGTCACTACTGGAAATGCGCCATGTCATTATGGCAACTGGTTTATTTTTACCAGCCAATCAGAGGTCGATTTTAAATTGCCCACATATCTAAAATACACTGGGTTCTTCAAACTGTAAATTAACGTCAGTTAAAGATTACGAAGCACATTCTCCCCCTCACCCCACTCAAGCACTGGTCACCATTCATGATGCTCCTCAGTGTTTGCTTGTCTGTGAGTGTTCCCAGTTTTGACTGTGTGTCATGATGCACATTTGGCTGCTCTTGTTCTCCTTCTTGCTCTGCCCTGCGGAATAACTTAGACTTCCTCTTTGCAGTTTCTCCTTCTGTTGTGCCTTCTTGGACCACATAGTCCTATATATCAGTACAAATTTAGAAAATGCATAATAAACACATGTAAAAAAAATATATGTTATCTACATACTATAAATAATCTAGAAAATATTTTATCAATAAAAAATTATAAATAACTGAGAAAAGTTTTCTACATATGAAAATTAATTTGTAAATATTTACTGTATGTACAATGGATTCTGGTTAATTGGACAGATGAAGATTGGATCATTTGATGTAATTACATGGTGGTTCAGTAAGTTAAACTTACTCCACAAAGTTGAAATATACACTCTTTCTGAGCTGGATCTAAGAAATAGAAATAATAATAATAACCTGGCCTTTATTAAGAAGGAAAAAAAATCTGGCTTTTATTAAGAAGAAAAAAAATCTGGCTTTATTAAGAAGAAAAAAAAATCTGGCTGTTATTAAGAAGAAAAAAAAAATCTGGCTTTTATTAAGAAGGAAAAAAAAAAAGCCCAGAAACACTGTAAATTTAAGGTAGTTTTGGTACAAATGTTAGTCAAAAATAACTTGAACTGAAAGTAAACAAAATATATAATATACACATATTTAAAGAAATCTTTGTATCAAGCACTGATTTACACATTGCTTAAGAGTTCTCATTTTGAAAAAAAAAAAAAAATAACAAGTGCTAACATTTTTCTCTCTATGATCATGAACTGAACAAAATCGGCATGTGCATCTAATGTACACAAAGGACTACCCTTTTCAACTTCCTGCACGAAATATCTTAATATCCTGACATGCTACTCAGTCATTCTCTTGGGTGACTACTACCATCATATGTTTCTTAACTCTTTCCGTGCATATGGTCGAATTTTCAACACTTCCGGTGGTCCCAAGCGTGCGTATGGTCGAAAATTCGACATTGTTTGTTCCATTAAAACAAGCGGTGTAACATTTAGATTGTACATATTTCGTCCGCGATTCCGGTGACACTTTAAAAATGGAGAATGCGTACCTAGTTATGAGCGATGCCGAGCGAGAACAAGGAAGCGAAGCATGGAAATTTTTCAATTTTTGACGATGTAGATAGGGGTATGGACATAGCCTATGACCACCCCGCTGCTCTTGAACATTTTCTAAGTAGATTTAGACATATTTAGACAACTGGAGAAGTAGTTAGGACTAGTTAGGAGGTTATTTCAGACATTCATTCAGCGAAAATGCCATACGGAGTCACAATACGAGATCAACAAGTAGATCTACACATCTTAGATGGTAAGTAGGGGTAAGTAGCGCGAATCTAGACCTAGCCGATGGTGAGCTGGCCACAATCAGTGTCTAAAAACATCACATTACTTCTTTTTTCCTAAAAAACTCTGCATTTCTGAAATTTTCATTCATTTAGCTACACTTTGACACATATTACATATACGGAAGTACATGGAAATATTGTTTTCCATTCCATTTTACAACTAGACCCTCTTACTGACCAAGACCCGCGTTTTACTCCCTCACGCCATGACATGTCCGTGTTTCTTCTGCCGCACAGAAAGAGTTAACATTTCAATGCCTCAGGATGTTTTGCTACAATTTATTCAGTAATTGTTTCCTCATAATCTTCATTGTTTTCAACAAGATCCTATCATCTCTGAGATCTGGCCACACATTCCCCTTTTTGTCCTAGCCCTGACTGTTTTGTTATTCCATTAAGCACTTCCTCATATCTTCGCGTCTTGACCAAGCTCAGTTTTGCTGGGGAAATGCTATTTCTGGACACGGGCTAAGTCTATGCATTGTTTTAACCTCAGTGACCTTGATACCCGCACAACCTGATTTCATTATAACCAACATGCTCATTACAAGTACGACTGCCATTGTTTCAGCAAAGTTGCAAGTTGACCCAGTTATGGGGAATAAAGTCAGTACAAATAACTGATACGTTTCTGCTTTTCATGTTTGTCTCAAACAAATGACTGTTCCAGCTACACAGCATCACAATTAACTGCAGTCTAATCTGGAAAATACTGTATTTTCAAACTAATATAGAACTTATTTTATTTATATATGAAAACTTATCCTGGCACAGGAAATGCTACAGAAAAACAATCTGAACTCTGCTTAAACTGTTGTTTAAACATGTAACTCAATGAAGGAAATAACACAATCACAAAAAAATACCTGGCCAGCTTCCTGCAAATATCTGGCATCAATCTCAGCTTGGGTCAATTCCATTGGCTTGAGCGGAGACCCAATCATGGCATGACATCTTATTTCATTTACTGGTTTGATCTTAGGTCTGAAACAAAAGTAATATTATATTAAATTTTACACCAACACACCACTTACATTTTTAACATACCTCTTATATTTTTAACTTTTATCAACATACCATCTTATTTTCTAACACTTACCAATATATCCTTTTTTTTTACATTCACCAACACACTATTAATATTCTAAACATTTATTTACAATACCACTTAAACCTGAAAGATGCAAGAAGTATACTACCAGTGACCATCTCAAGAGGCATTTGTGAAAGGCTACAGTTTCTTTGTTTACACATTATTGTAACATTCTAGGATGGACTACTGCAAACAGACGCTATAAGAGCTAGATAAGTACAGCTGGTACGCCACTGGATGCTCAAGACAGAGGAAATAAGTTCATGCTCAGCATATAATGTGTCCTAGTAAAGCTACAGCCATTAAAAAATGTATATAACCTTTGGCAGTTTCTGAGAAATAAAGTGATGCATCAGAGAACTGATAACCTCTTTTCAAGAAAACTACTACTTCTTTGTCATTCACTCAGACATCAATACCGGTCTCTCTCACAAATGCAGAAGCTTGTCTCAAGTTTTCAGCATCACTGTAGAGGTTCTCTTGTGGAGGGGCTGGCATCTGTCCTTTGCCTCAGTGGTTTCTAGTAAATCTAGAAAACTGAGCTTTGACACAGTGAGGACTTTAATACTTCACTCTTTTTTTTTTTCAATCACGGATTCTCTCTCTCTCTCTGAACCTTAAGTGCCCAGGGCACATGGGGCTTCCGCAAGGGTTTTCCACAAATCCCTGTCCTTCGCCTTTTTTTCTGCTCTTGCCCAGGTGAGCCCTCTATTGCTCAACATCCTTTCTGTTGTTCTTCTCCATGTCTCTTTTGGTCTACCCTTACTTCTGTTCCCCTGTGGTGTCCATCTTAGTGCTATTTTTGGTAGTGAGTTGTCAGTCATTCGGAGCACATGTCCCAACCATCACCAGCGTCTTTCCTCAATAATTGTTGTCAGTGGTTTCATCTGCATTTCTGCTAATAAGATGTTATTTCTTATGGTGTTTGGCCAGAATATTTTTCTAATTCTTAATCACGGATTACTTCACTCTTTTTGATAACCTGTTCTAATATTTAACTTTTTATTGATCACAGACAATAAAACCTTTACAATCATCTACCTATTATAATACTTCACTTTAAACTGATCACAGATACTAACACCTCACTGTTTACGATCACAGATTCTAACACTTCACTCTTTATTATCACAAATTCTAATTCGTCACACTTTATGATAATCAGTTCTAACACTCCACTTTTTATTGATCACAGAAGTTAAAACTTCAGTCTTTAAGATCACTTTAAGATCTAACACTTCACTTTACACTGATCACAGATTCTAACACCTTTCTGTTTATGATCACAAATTCTAATACTTCACTCTTTATTATCACTAATTTTAACTCCTCACTCTTAAAATAACCTATTCTATTACTTCACTTTTTACTTATGGCAGATTCAACATCTCACTATTTATAATCAATCAATCAAATGCCGTGCTATGTGTCGTAGGTGATCATTTCTCTCCGCAATTCCTTGTCTTTAGACTTGATTATAAGATCCGCCGGTGACTTTCTTCCTAGCCACAATGACAGCCCATCCAGTAACTTCTCTCTTTGTCTTCCTCTGTCTCTTCTTCCCTCAATTTTTCCAGTTGCCACAATGTGTCCCAATTTTCCTCTTGTCAGAAAATATCCTACAAATCTTGCTAACATAATCATAGATTCTAAATATTTCACTCTCTATGCTCATAGATTCCAATTCTTCATTTTTTATGAATTATTTTTTGATATGGTAAGTTCGGAAACATTTTCAAAATTAATGACACCTGGAGGCAGACATGCTGTAAAAAATGACTTATGAAAGAGAACATTTCTATATGTATTCAGATAAAAAGAAAATAGCAACATTTAAATAACTGCAACATTTCTGTTACAGTACATTTCTGGTACTATACTCATTCATTCACTCATTCATTTGCATGTCCATTGTGGAACTTTGCCTCCCTAACAGCACTTCTGTAGGCCTCTCGGTTGTGAGCAAGATGGCCTGCTGCTGATGCATCCATTTTGCAGATCATCAATGATGTCTTGCAGCCATCCTCGCCTTGGTCTTCCTCTCTTTCTTTTTCCCTTTATGTACATTTCCAAAACGGTCTTCTCTAGATTATCATGACGTTTAATGTGTCCAAAATATTTAAGTTTTCTCTCTTTAATCCTCTTTACTAGCCAGCCATCTTCAGTATTAAGTTCTTGTAGTATAGATATATTTGTTCTTTTTTGTGTCCATGATATTTGAAGAACTCTTCTGTAGCATTTACATTCAAAGGCATTTATGCGTTTCTCAGCTGTTTTGTTAAGTGTCCAGGTCTCATAGGCATATGTTGCAATGGGAAAGATGCATGCCCTTAAAAATCTTATTTTTGCGGTTCTGTCTGCTCCTCTCTACAGATTCTTTAGTTGTTTTATTTTCTGAAGAGCAACAGATGTCCTCCTTTTAATTTCCCTCATTGTATCTGCATTATTAGTTAGCAGTGATCAAAGATATTCAAAACTCTACACTTCTTCCAGTTTTTCCTAATTGATACATATATCAGCTGCCTGGTTTGTTTTGTCAGTGGTCATCAGTTTAGTTTTCTTTGCATTAAGATAAAGGTTTTGCTCTTCACTGTTTTTATGGACTGACATAATTAGTTTTTCCATTCCTTTTTGTGTAATACTGTGTCATCAGCATATCTAATCTCTGGTATTTCATAATCTCCAATTTTTATGGCATCATAATATTCTTTGTCTACATCTCTAACATTCCTCATTATATTCTCAGTATACAAGTTAAATAAGTAAGGTGACAATATGCACCCCTGACGGACCTCTTGTTTTATGTCAAACGAAGTTGTTGTTTCACCGTACTCAGGTGGTCAGAAACTTCTGGCTGATCAAGACCCTCTCTCTCTCTCTCTCCGAACCTTAAGTGCCCAGGGCACATGGGGCTTCCGCAAGATTTTCCACAAATGCCTGTCCTTCGCCTTTTTTTCTGCTCTTGCCCAGGTGAGCCCTCTATTGCTCAACATCCTTTCTGTTGTTCTTCTCCATGTCTCTTTTGGTCTACCTTTACTTCTGTTCCCCTGTGGTGTCCACCTTAGTGCTATTTTTGGTAGTGAGTTGTCAGTCATTTGGAGCACATGTCCCAACCATCGCCAGCATCTTTCCTCAATAACTGCTGTCAGTGGCTTCATCTGCATTTCTGCCAACAAGATGTCATTTCTTATGGTGTTTGGCCAAAATATTTTTCTAATTCTTTGTAAACATTTAGTCTGGAAAGAATTCAACTTGTTTTCTATGGTTTTGGTGATTTTCCAGCACTCACTTCCATTGAAGACCCTATTCCACCATTTGTGTGGTGCTCCTTGAGATGAGTATCTGCCATTATTTAGCCTGGCTTTTAAATCTACCTTTGAAGCTTACTCACAACAAACTTCCGATATTACTGTAAGCCCTGGTGCCATGAATTCCATCAACAAAATTCCCTTGTGGCTGCAGAACCTGTAGCCATCACTTCTTGTCTGAATTTCCTGGGCTTGTCTTAAGACTGTTCCTTCATATCAGAATTCATGAACCAGTCCCATGCCTCTTTCACAGTTATGATTCTGTCAAGAAAATGATCCATCCCCTGCCATATCAGGTATGCAGAAGGAATGTCAAAGCTGAGTTCATGTTCCCCATGGAGGTTCAATATGCCATGAAACTGAAAAAAAACTCACTATGAAATACTCTATAATGCTTATGTTTCAAGACTCTCACAGTGTTAAGTTCCCAGTCACAAGCTAGCAAGCATGGCATCAATTCAGAGTATCCTAAGAATGGACAAGGAGGAGACTGCAAGAGCCAGCTTTTCTATAAGACAGGCTGTGAATGGAGGATGACATCGGATTGAATGACAACAATCACATCAGGAGGATGACAGAATTCAGGAAGGAGAGGGGATGCAGACATTTGTCAGCAGGAAGTGGTTTAGCATGCTTCACCCACAACCAGTATGTGACTGGCTCCATCAGCAGGCGCACGCTTCAGTGGATGTCTCAGAACAGAAGGCAAATGGGAATGCCTGTTTCTCATTACAGATCACAGCCACAGTAAGACCATGCCACAATACAACAACATTAAACTGGTCGTACCTGTATTTTGGGTGCTTGCAGAGATTTGACGACAGGACAACCACTTCATATTCACAAGTAGAACTTTCCTTCAGCTCATAAACCTCACCCATACCTTCTGGTTGGCACACATACAGAATATGAGCTTTTCTTGGTTTCCCTGTCAGGTCACATTTGGTCCCATCTCCCATAACTACCTCGAAATAAGGGAGCTCAATCCCATCCACAACTCGAACAGGGATGCTGACTTTTGCATCTGAAGATGTGCTCTTTGATTCTAATTACAGTAAAAGAATCCATCACACACATTTTTATACACTGCTAACTTGTCACTGCAGTATTATACTAAATTTCAGAAATAGATTTTTTTAAAAAATGAAATTTTACTGCTATCCTTCTAATGGTATATTTCATATTCAGTACATCTAGAAAATAACCTTTCTTCAAGTTTGAATTCATAGTAAAAATCCAAACGCTGATGAGATTCTTTTCAAAATGCTTACCACTGCACGATGTTTGTACTGGGGAAAAAAAAATATTACCATATTTGTCAAATGTTATTTTTCATTTCATTTCTCCAATCCAGCAGCCATTTGAGCTTGTGCTCTTCAGCTCGAAGCCATGGTAGAGTGATCTGCAGGTCTTCTTTAATTGTACCGAGTTTGTATGTAATGTATTTTCAAGGTCTGGATGTTCAGGTAGGTATTCCTGATGTAAATCTTTGAGTGCTGGACATTCCGCCACATGGTGTGTGACTGTTTCTTGGTTATTATCACACAATGGGTATTTCATCGGGCTTTATCTGGTGTATGTGTGTGTTCATGGGGGATGTCCAATGTTATCTAAGCAATTGTAGTTGAGACAGGAGGTTGGATGTAAGAGCGGGTATGTGTGTATTCTCATCTTATCTCTGTATGGCTTGACTTTCAGTAACAGTAGGACAAATGTAATTTTTTTTTTTTAAAAGCATGTCTGTCCTGAAAAGAATCTGCACATTATTATAATTGACAAATAAAATAACTGTGTCCTGTACAGTAATTTTTCCAGATCTCTTATTTGTTAACTGTTGTACCTAGTGACTTCCCACTTCACTTATTTGTAACTGCTGTGCCTAGTGACTTCCCACTTCACTTATTTGTAACTGTTGTACCTAGTGATTTCCCACTTCACATATTTGTAACTACAGTACCTAGTGACTTCACATTTCACTTAGTTGTTAACTGTTGTACCTAGTGACTTCCCACTTCACTTATTTGTAAATGTTGTACCTAGTGACTTCCCACTTCACTTATTTGTAAATGTTGTACCTAGTGACTTCCCACTTCACTTATTTGTAAATGTTGTACCTAGTGACTTCCCACTTCACTTATTTGTTAACTGTTGTACCTAGTGATTTCCCACTTCACATATTTGTAACTACAGTACCTAGTGACTTCCCACTTCACTTATTTGTAAATGTTGTACCTAGTGACTTCCCACTTCACTTATTTGTAACTGTTTTACCTAGTGACTTCCCACTTCACTTATTTGTAACTGTTGTACCTAGTGACTTCCCACTTCACTTATTTGTTAACTGTTGTACCTAGTGACTTCCCACTTCACTTATTTGTTAACTGTTGTACCTAGTGACTTCCCACTTCACTTATTTGTTAACTGTTGTACCTAGTGACTTCCCACTTCACTTATTTGTTAACTGTTGTACCTAGTGACTTCCCACTTCACTTATTTGTTAACTGTTGTACCTAGTGACTTCCCACTTCACTTATTTGTTAACTGTTGTACCTAGTGACTTCACATTTCACTTATTTGTTAACTGTTGTACCTAGTGACTTCCCACTTCACTTATTTGTTAACTGTTGTACCTAGTGACTTCACATTTCACTTATTTGTAACTGTTGTACCTAGTGACTTCACATTTCACTTATTTGTTAACTGTTGTACCTAGTGACTTCCCACTTCACTTATTTGTAAATGTTGTACCTAGTGACTTCCCACTTCACTTATTTGTAACTGCTGTGCCTAGTGACTTCCCACTTCACTTATTTGTAACTGGCATCCTTCTGACTTCACATTTCACTCCTTTGTAATTGCCACTCTAGCAACAAAATTATTTAAAAAAACATTTATTTTCATTCCTCACTGCCTTTCCATTTCCCATTTTATAAACATTGGAACAGTTCCAAAATGTTCCCATTTCTTTATCTTAAAAAAGCAGCATTAGGTTTTTTTTTTTGGTCTTGTAACTCCCAGCTTTGCACACAATAACATGTCCTCTTTTTTTTTTCATGAAATTGCATCTATATTACCTTTTAAGGCATCCTGTTGCCCATAACCAAGATAATACTCCTGCAGTTTCGGCTCCTGGACAAAATGACAGCATAAAACTTGAATTCATGATAAATGTTAACATCATTTCAGACAGCATAAAACTCGAATTCATGATAAATGTTAACATCAGTTCAGACAGCATAAAACTCAAATTTATGATAAATGTTAACATCAGTTCAGACAGCATAAAACTCAAATTCATGATAAATGTTAACATCAGTTCAGACAGCATAAAACTCAAATTCATGATAAATGTTAACATCAGTTCGGACAGCATAAAACTCAAATTCATGATAAATGTTAACATCAGTTCAGACAGCATAAAACTCAAATTTATGATAAATGTTAACATCAGTTCAGACAGCATAAAACTCAAATTCATGATAAATGTTAACACCAGTTCAGACAGCATAAAACTCAAATTCATGATAAATGTTAATATCAATTCAGACAGCATAAAACTCAAATTCATTATAAATGTTAACATCAGTTCAGACACATGCTGTACTGAAAATGAAAAAAAAATTTGAAAAACATTTTCTGCAATTTCAGAAACTTTCTTATGTACCGCTAAAAAAAAGAAACACAACAAATACAATGTTGCAATTTAAACTGAAGTTTGCTGATCAGACAAAAACAAATTGCCTGAAAGGATTACTTGGACGTCAGTTTCACATGCTAACCTGAAATGTACTCAGCAGATGATTCATGAGCACAGAAAAGCGATACTTGTCAAAACAGGATTTTTTACAATAATTCATGACAAGTTCACGACAATCCTGTGAAACTTACTGAAAACAAAACTCACTGACCATGTTATTGAACTGAATAAAGGACTGTCTGAAATTCCAGACAATGAGACACATCTTGTGCAACAGATCCATATCAATGGAAACAAGATTCAGAGTACTTAAATGTTACATAGAGCCAATTTTGTTTTATGGGTGTGAAGCATGGTCTATGAATAAGAGAGTACAGTGAGAAATGGAGGCCATGTAAATGTGGTTTATAGGAAGGATGTGAAGGTACCACAGACAGTCAAGAAACAAATGAAGAAGTCTTAAGAGAGGCTGGAGTTAAAAAGCAAATTATAGCAAAGATCAGAGGCAGGCAAGCAAGATTTATAGAACATTTCCTGAGAATAGGAAATCTTTTATTATTTGAACCAGCTTTACTGACATCGCCATCCATTTTAGGAAAATTGGAACACTGGCAACTGGAAAAATTGAGGGAAGAAGAGACAGAGGAAGACAGAGAGAGAAGTTACTGGATAGGCAGGAAGAAAGTCATCGGCAGATTTCATAATCAATGCAAAAGACAGAGAATTGCAGAGAGAAATGATCACCTACGCCACGCAACATGGCACTCAGAATAGATTATATTAGATAAAAGACTGATGCTCCTCGAATCAATTCATTTGAAAATTCAATGCACAAGTATGGCTCATCTTATTACAGAACAACAACTCGTCATCAATGGATGTTTACAGACTGAACAGTCACAAAGTGTAGTGGCCTGACAATTTAATGTGGTTAGAAGCACCATTAGTCGCCTTTGGAGATGATTTCAAGAAACTGGCTCAGTTGCTGACCCATAGTCACAACTAATGCTGAAGACTGCTTCATACGGCTGCATCACCTCAGGAATCAGTTTTGCACCTGTGTTCTCAACAGTCCAATAAATGACACCAGCTCATCAAATTTCAGATCAAATGGTCAGGAACCGGCGGCATGACACTGGTCTTTGGGCTAGAAGACCCTACAGAGGTCCAGTTCGTACGGACCGGCATTGCTAGAACTGACTGCAATGGGCGAACCAGCATCGTCAATGGACCATTGTGAATGATTGGAGAAGGGTTTGGTTTAGTGACGAATCATTCTTTCTGCTCAAGTGACACGATAGACGGAGAAGAGTTTACAGCAGAGTCCATGAGCACTACACCCAGAACTGTATGGATGAAGCTCCTCCACATGGTGGTGGAGGTGTACTGGTGCAGGGGATGATCAACTTCATGGGAAGAAATAACCTGGTGCAAATTGAAGGACGCCTGAATATCCAACGATACATCACTGAAATTCTTCATCCTCATGTCCTTCCACTTCTGGCTCCACCAGGATCGATTTTTCAGCAAGATAACGATCGACCTCATGTGGCACAACTCACCACCCAGTTCCTCACTAACAACAACATCCAGACCATTCCGTGGCCATCCATGTCATCAGACATGAACCCAATAGAACACTTATTCTGCCAGCAAGATGTAGTGCCAACCAATCTCCAACAGTTGTCTCTTGCACTGGGGAAGAGTAGGTGGCCATCCCACAACAACAGATCCAACAGCTAACTGGATCCATGTCAAGGAGATATCATTCTCTGATACAGGCCAGAGGAGGCCATACGCCTTACTGAAACAGATGCCTCAGTCACAAAGAATAAATGTCTAAACCAGATTTAATGAACATCATTTCACTGTTTCTTCATGCCAAGATTGAAACATTAATTCCGTAAAATAAAATTTTGATACAAGTTTGAAATTTGGTGTCCATTATGACTACAGTAGTGTTGCATTTCTTTTTTTGAACAGTATATTAGTTAAATGTATATTCTTCATGATGGCTGCCAAGTATGCAACCTGCAGACTGTTAGGAGATTTCATCATCAGGTGCCGTGCCGACTGGCGTTGGCTATTATCCTTCTCCAGAATACCCGATCCTTCATGCAGGCCATCAGTTCAGTTGGTGATCTCCTCTCACACCATCCCGTCAGACTGTCCAGTATCATTTCTCTTGGTCTTCCTCTTGATCTTCTTCCTTCTATTTTTCCTGTTGTTATAATATTTTCAATGCCCTCTCTTCTCATTGCATGTCCTATGAAAGTACATTGTCTCTCTCTTATCTTTTTCACAAGGTTTTTTGTCTCTCCAGCTCTTCTCATACATTCTTCATTAGTTATTTTTGCTGTCCAGGGGATTCGCAACATTCTTCTAATAAACTACATTTCTGCTGCTTCCAATGATTTTTGTGCAGACTTGCCTATTGTCCATGATTCACTTCCATATAACAAGATAGGTTCAATATAGCATTTTAGGACTCGTTTTCTAACATTCAATGATAAAGATGTGTTAGCTAATATGTTTTTCATTCTCTGAAACGCAGTCTTTGCTTGGCCTATTCTGTTCCTAATTTCTGTTGTGCATTTCCCATCTGAAGTTATTACTGCTCCAAGGTATTTGAATTTCTGCACCTGCTTTAGAATAGTTCCATTTAATTTAATACTGCATGCTGGTGGATTCTGTTTCTTAGATATAACCATAGTCTCTGTCTTTTTGATGTTCAAAGTAAGGCCTTTCTGTTCATTTTCTTTGGCCACTTTATCCAAGAGATTTTGCAGGTCTTGTTGGTTCTCAGCTATCAGTACTGTGTCGTCAGCAATACCGAAGGTTGTTAATATTGTATCCTCCAATTTTGATGCCTGGTTCTGTGATGATTGTTCTTAGAATATTCTCGCTATACAGAGAAAAAAGGTCTGGAGATAGTACACATCCTTGTCGCACCCCTTGTTTTATAGGTTGATATTTTCCAATTCTGTTTTCAACTCAAACTGCTGCTTCTTGCTGCCAGTATAGATGTTTTACAATCCTCAGGTCTTTCCCGTCTATACTGATGTCTTCAAGCATTTTAATAATTTCATTATATTTCACCTTGTCAAATGCCTTGGTGTAATCAATGAAGCATAAGTAGAGATCTTTCTGTACTTCTAAAGCTCTTTCTGTTAGTGTTCGTAAAGCATAAATGGCATTGTGTGTTCCCTTTCCTTCAACAAATCCAAACTGTTCATCTGCTATTTCCATGTTTATCTTTTTCCTTGTTCTTCTCATAATTATTCTCAGAAGTAGCTTCGTTATGTGACATGAGAGGCTGATAGTCCGGTGGTCATCACATTCCTTTGCACCTGGTTTCTTTGGTAGTGCTACAAACGTGGATTTAATCAAGTCACTGGGAATATAACCACTGTTGTAAATGTCATTCAGTAACTTGGTTATTATTTTTATTCCTGTCTCCTCTAGTGCCTCTATTTCTTCTATTGTTATATTATCAGGCCCAGTCGCTTTTCCTTTTTTCATGTGTTTGATGGCATCTATGATTTCATCTTCAAGTATTGGTGGTCCATCACAGTTTTCAGTATCTGGTGTTAATTCTGGTCTTTCTCCTCCATACAGCTCACCGATATACTCTGTCCATCTGTCTACAATGTCTTCTTTTCCCATTAACATTTTACCTTCTTTCGATTTCAGGCATCCTGTGGTATATTTTGTTTTCCTGCATGTGAGTTCATTAATTCGTTTGTGCATGTTTTTGCTGTCTTTATTATGAGAGTCCTCTATCTGTCTGCACTGTTCATTTAACCACACTTCTTTTGTTTCTCTGCATTTGCGTCTTATTTCTTTATTTATCTTGCTATATTTTTCCTCGTTATTTTTACTACTCCTCCTCTTGTCCATCAGTCCTAAGATGTCGTCTGTCATCCATTTATTTTTAGAAGATTCTTTTTTTGGTTGTATTATCTCCTTAACAGTTTGGTGGATAGAATCTCTTAACATTTTCCATTGTTCATCTATACTATTTATCTTTGCTATTGCGTTGTATCTATTTGTTATAATAACTTTGTATTGTTCTCGCAGTTCTTGGTCATTTTTAAGGAGTTCTGTATTCATTTTGATGTTTCTCACTTTTCTGCCTGCATTCCTTAGCTTTATTCTAACTTTTCCACAGAGTGGATCATGGTCACTATTGCAGTCAGCTCCTGGCATGGTTTTTGTTGTCAGTAATGCATTGCGGAATCGTTTGTTGATTAATATGTAGTCTATCTGGTTAAAAGTCTTTTTGTCTGGGCTGCACCACGTTGCCAGTCTTCGAGGATGTTGTTTAAACCAGGTGTTTCCTACAACCATGCTGTGTATTCTTGCCCATTCAATTAATTTATAACCTCTGTCATTCCTCTCCCCCAGTCCATAGTCACCAACAATGTCTGAAGTTCTTCCTTTACCAACTTTGGCATTAAAATCTCCCATGACTATGGTAACTTCATGTGACTTTGTGTGTTTTAGTGCTGTCTCTATGTCATTATAAAATATCTGTACATCTTCTTCAGAACTTTCAGATGTTGGAGCGTACACTTGTATAATGTTTATGTTTATTGGTTGTCCTCTCAGTTGGGCTAGCAGGACTCTGTCCGAGATGTTCAAATATCCTACAATTGTCCTTGCCGTTTGTTCATCAAATATAATTCCTACTCCTCGTTCATGTTTCTCACTTCCTGAATATATTATTGTATATTTATCTGAGTTTATCTTCCCTGCACCTGTCCATCTAACTTCACTCATTCCTAATATGTTGATCTTCATCCTTTCCATTTCCATCTTTACATTTTCAATTTTTCAGCCTGGAATAAAGTTCTAACATTCCATGTTGCTATTTTGAACTTGTTAGTTTTGCCACCGGTAGCTTGATGACGATCTGGCCTCACCTGTGGCTCGTGAGCTGCCCTACCGGACGAGGCTGTTCCAGAGGAACATCCATTAACGTCGTTCATGATGAATTGATTATTCTGTTCAAGCATAACTATTCTTGGGAACTACAACAGTGGTTTCACGTTGCCTTCTGTCGGTTTGTGTACAGACTCTCCGCTAGCCTTTGGACTCCCTGTCCTACCTGCAAGGTAGCGGGAGCGAGAGGTTTTAAGGCGCCTCTGACCCGCCTGGTATTCCCTTCACTGAGCACCTGAGGCACTTTATAGGAGTAGTAGAGCCACCTACTACCCCACCTTGCTCTCTGAGTCTACCGCCAGCTGGTCCGCGAGATTTAGTATAAATAAATACTAAAGTTACTCCATTAGAATATCATAAGAACTGAAAATATAAAACTGAAATTCATCACAAGCACTCTTTCACTGACATATTATGATAATAGTAACAGATGTCATAAAGAATCTGTCAATTACGAATATGCTTACCTATCCAATGAAGATCATATCATGTAATATGCAATGGGTCTTGTAGTTTGTAAAAACTACGTATAACTTTGCAGTTATATGTGTAAAAAGTAGTTTTAAAAAGGACAAAATCTAAAGCCATCTCTAATTTTTCTTTAACTGTAAAATGTCAGGATTTCTCTCTATTTCTCAACTGGGTTTTGACCTCATGTACCCATGTTTCTGTTTTCATGTGGACAAGTGCTTTTTGTCATAAAACCTACCACATTCCAACAAGAGTTAGATATCTTAACTGGTAAGTTACTACTTTTATTTTGGTTTTTAATTTATTGTTCTGTTGATTTTTTTTTTTTGGTCCAAAGTTCAACTGCTCCTTGTGCACTCACGGCCCTTCTGTATAATAACCTTTGTTAGCTAAGATCAATCCTGTACCCATAACCAGTCATCACCTTTAGGCACCTCATCTAGATTGCAAATTGACATTATTGTATCCTCAGCCTCAGCCATCCAGGATCTGCCTCATTTGACGAGTCTTCCCTTTATCAACCCCAACTCCTTATGGAGAGGACGATCCTTCATGCCTTCAATCCTGATGTATGCCTTTACCTGAGTATCTTGTGGTTAGGCCTCACATTCAGCATATCAAACTGAAAGCCCATAGCTGCCAAGATCTCATTCAGCATCACTGTGGGTCTTCTGATATGGTAATATATACAGATGGCTCAGCGACTCAGAACAGCAGAAGTGGTTGGGGTTTTGTTGTCTATCAGAATGGAAGAGTAGTGGCACAGGTTCGGAAGCCTTTGAAATCACTACATCAAGCATGCGAATGGAAATTGAGGCTGTCGGTGGCAACGGAATAGTTAGTTGTTCATGATGTGGTTAATGGTGTCACTGTGACAGTTTCACAGAGTATGCTTCGTAAGATTTAGAAGAATTTGCTTTGAAAAGAATGGGTTCAACTGTTAGGCCAGTCAACTATGACAAGCCTAATGTGGTTTATTGTCCAGGGAATGCGGGAGTACATGGCAATGATGTGGCAGATAGACTTGCTGAACAGGCTAAAATAAATGGCAGACTGACAATGGACAAGGAGGACATTGCTAGGGCTGTACTGGACAGACTATGGGAAAATGAAGAACGGGAATGGAAGAACAATGTGGCTGTGAAGAGATTGCTGGAGCTAGGACAAATTAAAGGTGCTGGCAGAAAACCCGAACTGTGTGGCAGAAAACGTAAACAACCAACATTTGACAGGAACTATCAGCAAATATACTCTTGGATGGATGCTGCAGCATGCGGCAGAGCATATATGGGGTTGTCCCAAATGCAGTGAAGCCAGCATCTGAATTTTGAACTTTGAACTTTTTTTTTGGTTCCCGAATAAGGCATTTTGTGAAGATATTGGCTGTGTCTACATTTCTTTTTTCCTCTCATCTAATCATCCTACTTTTTGTAAATCTACTCCAAACACAGTTTTGCTTCAAAGAACTAGTTTTACCACTGTTATCATGTCATTCTTATCTCAGAAATGAACTAAACAGTTTATTCTGTTTACCTTGCCTTGCTCCTTGGCTTCGTGATACTGTTTCAGATGCTTGCCATGGCACAACTCATAAGTCCAGTAGCTTTCAATCTGTTCAGAAGGACAGTGATTACAACTAGTTACAGTATTACATATTACCTGCCAGATATTTCCCCATTACCAAGCCAGCCAGTCATTGTGTGCAGCAACACTTTGTCCAACACAGTAAATTATTTCTATGTCCAGCACATATGTCCTGGAGATTTCACTGTTAGCTTTTACTTCATTTTTTTATAACCTATAACAAACTGTGCAGGGAAAAGTAGTTAGACAAAGATAAATAAAACAAAACAAGAAAATGATTCAGCCTAATATAAACACAGTTTCTGCTCATTGTTCTTTGTTACCAAATGAATTCTTCTATCTTCCAATCTATGGAAGAGCTGCAGGAATGGAAACTTTTCATAATATACTCTTTTTAAAAATCTGATAAAGATTCTATTGTGTCATCAAAAACAGATACTGAAAACCTGAGGAAGACTTACTTTCTTTTTAAAAAAATTACGTTTATATATTCACAATCACATGTGCAATAACCACTTTCACTAAAACTACAGACACTTAAAAATAAGCAACACTATTAAATATACTTCATAAAGTTTCATTTCTGTGCTTCAGTAGGGGAAAAAAAAAAAAAAAAGAGAAATAACCATGAAACGGTCTCAAATTTCAAATTTCTCTTGAGATTTTACAGCCAGAGTTTACAGCCCCCGAGTTTATGAACATTCAGTTTGCATACAACCTATTAGTAATAAATGACGCCCCCCCCCCACCACCTTTCCAAAGTCTATTATATTAAAAATCTGGGTTACATACAATAGTTTGTACTAACAAACAGTCTTTATTTCACAGCGTACATAAAAAAACAATAGATTAAATGATGCATGCAAAGAACACAATATGAAAATCAGCCTAGGCAAAACAGAAATCATGACCACTGCAAGAGTTGACACACCAATAAATATTACACTGGAAAACCATACTATGAAGCAAGTAACGCATTTTAAGTACCTTGGAGGCATTTTCTCAACAAAAGGAATGTTCGTGAATGTACCCCAAGTAGATTTAGACTTCTTCTTCTTCTTCTTCTTCGTTCGCACTGTCTGTCTATATCTGCAGTCCTGTCTCTTGGATAAATTTCACTGTTTTTTGTAATTCATGTATGGAACCGTAGAGCTTATCTTCTTTAGTGGTTTCACTGGGCCAGTAATTATTTCTCAGTGTCTTGTAGTTGATGCAGTTCTGGAGGATATGTTCCACGGTTTGGGGCACCTGGGCACATGTACATAGATTAGTAGTACCAACCTTAAACTTTGTATACATATGACTTCGGAGTCGGCTGTGTCCTGTTCGGAGACGGAAGATGGTGACTTGTTCCTTTCTGTTTAGCATGTGATAGTCATCATGTGGTGGTGTTTGTGGCTTCCTGTAGGTTTTTATCATGCTTTTCTTCTGATTATAGGTGACTGGTATGTCTGGTTGCTCCATTTCAGTGCCCTCTTTGGCCAGATGGTCAGCTTTCTCATTGCCTGGTATCCCACAGTGGGAGGGAATCCACTGCAAAGTGACTCCATGTTGTAAGCCAATTTTTGACAAGGCATCCTTAAGGTCTGGTAGTTTGTTGCACTGAAGAGCCTCCAGTACTGATCTTGCATCTGTGAGAATTACTACAGGACATGTATCAATTCTGGAGTCTGATAGTTTTTCAACTGCAGCAATAATTGCCCTAACTTCTGCATCAAAGTTGTTGCAGTATTTACCAGTGGGTATGGAAATCTTGTCAATGGTGTTGTTAGGATATTCAATATATGCTCCTGCCCCACCATTTTTTATGGCATTATGTGCAGATCCATCTGTATACACACGTATCCAGGTGTCACATGGATATTTGTCATCTAGAACACTAAGTGTGGCTATTGATCTTACAAGACTGCTCTGCATCTCACCATTCTGCACACCTTTCACTTCAGTCTGAATAGTTATTTGTGTATAATCTGCTTCTTTCCATGGTGTATGCTCTGGTACAGATGATAATGGAGTGACTACAGTTGGAAGGTCAGGTATCAGCTTACGCATACGCTTGGCCTGATGAATGAAGCTGCTTCTTTTAAGCCGTCCTAATGCCAAGTTATTGAATCTCTCCTTCAGGGGATGGCTTACAGAGCTAAGGAATTTTTCTCCCATGGTCATGACCTTTGTGTCTCTACGTTCCTTTAGTTGAACACCAACTATTTTCTGCATTTCTACTATCGGTGTGGACCTCATGGCACCTGTGATAATCCATAGTGACTGATTTTGAACCTTGTCTAGATTATGCAGCGTAGTGTTTGATGCTGTGCACCAAGATGTTGAGCCATATTCTAAATGTGGTAGAATACTTTGCTGATATACGTTCTTGAGGATTCTTTCACTAGCTCCCCATGTAGTCCCACTCAATTTTCTTAATATGGCTAGTTTTCTTCTGGCTTTTGCTTCTGCACTGTTGATGTGTTGCTTCCAAGTCAGTTTTGAGTCAAGAGTCACTCCTAAGTAAGTGGGTTGGTTGTCCATCCTTAAGGGTATTTCATTTACAAAGATCTTACCTGCTTTCTGTTTAGATGAGAGGGTGAACAGAGTGGTACTTGATTTCTCTGTGTTGATACTTACACACCATTTGTTTGTCCATGATGTCAAGATGTCTGCTGCTCTTTGGAGTCTCTGTGTAGCAACTGTCGCATATTCATCTGTACACCACATGACCAGATCATCTGCATACAGTGCTGCTTTGATTCCATAGGGAAGTTCCTTGACCAGGTCATTAATGAATACAAGGAATAGTGTAGGCGAAAGGACTCCTCCTTGTGGTACACCGTGTCGCAGAAGTACTTTCTGGCTTTTGTGTCCATCCATTACTACTCTAGCTCTTCTATTGTGTAAATAGGACTTTATCCAGTTGTACAGTCTTCCATTCACATTGCAGTTTCTTAGTTTCCACAACAGACCTTTTTTCCATACTTTATCAAAGGCTTTCTTCAGGTCTATCCACGCTGCTAGTACAAGGTTTTTCTCTTGGAATGCATCCTCAATCTCTTGAGAGAGATAGGTCACTTGATCTTCCGTACTGTAGTACTGCCTAAATCCTGCTTGTTGTGGAACGAGAAGGTTTTCACTTTCTAGGTACCATTTTAGCCTCAGGTCAATGATGCGTTCCATCGTTTTGCATAGGCAGCTAGTGAGACTGATTGGCCTGTAGCTGGAGGCAGTATCACTGTTTTTCCCTGGTTTTAGCAGTGGTACCATGCTTGCTTCCTTCAGATTTGAGGTAACTTACCTGTGCTCCAGCACATATTGAAAATATCCAACAGCTTTCCCATTGCTGCCATTCCCAGGTTCTTGATCATTTCATTGGACACTCCATCTGGTCCTGGTGATTTCCTTGGTTTCAGTTTACTAACTGCTAGGTCTAACTCACTGCGTGTGATTGGTGCATCCATGACCTCCACTTTTCTGACTTGTTCCTCCTCTTTCTGTGGCTCGATGCGCACTGTACGCTCCTTCTCTGGATGGATATCAATGTTGCAGTCCTGTGCAAACATGCGAGCAAAGTGATCTGCTACCTGCTTACCTGTAAGAGTTTTCCCATCCTCTATTAGTGTAATCTTTGTACTTCTTCCAGTACTCTCATCATTTAACTGTTTGATTAGTTTCCACAGTTTCCTTCCATCCTTTTCAAAGTTTAGGGACTCTGTTTTCTCTCTCCAACTTTCCCGTCTGGCTTGCAGCTTTGCTCTCTGAAATTTGGCCTTAGAATGTTGGTAATTATTGTGGTGTTCTTGGCATGGTCTATTTTCTGCTTGCTTTCGAGCTGCTTCCACGTCATCATGGAGTTTTCCCAGCTCACTAGACCAGTATGGTTTATAGTCCCTGCGGCTCCTCTGGGAATGGTTTCACGAGCGGCCTGAAGGATACAAGCATTGAACTCCTTCACTATGCTGTTAATATCCTTACCTTCTATGGACAGCTGTCCCACCAGGATACCTGTACGATGTCTGTACATTGTCCAGTTTGCTTTTTTATAGTTCCATCTGGGGAGAGGGTTACTGGTGTTAAGGAGTTCATTTTCTATTGTCAGGAAGACTGGTCGATGGTCGCTACCTCCAAGTTGTTTTCCAACTTCACGTGTAATGTTCCACTTCAGATCTGGAGAGTGGAATGCCAGATCTGGTGTTGATTTTGTATGCCAAGCCCTTGAGTAAAATGTTGGGGCATCCATTGGCTGGTTGATCAGGAGAAGTCCATTATCATCCTGCCAGCTCTCAACTTCCTCTCCTCTCTTGTCTATGTGGTCATAGCCCCAGCTCTGGGAATGACTGTTAAAATCACCACAGACCATCAGTCTCTCTTTGTGTGGGATTGTTCCTAAAGCAAGTGGGCGGTCATTAGGACAGTAATAGTTAAGGAGGTGGAAATCTGTATTACTACTTTTTAGATGGATCATCTGGTATTCGGCTCCTTCCATGTACACTCCCACCTGACATGCGCTGATGTTATTCTTAACAAGTGTGAGTACTCCTCCTTTTCTTCTGTCCTGTCGGTCTGATCTAAAACACTGGTAGCCTCTGATTTTAAAGGCGGCATCTTTGGTTAGGTGTGTCTCCTGTATGCAGCATATACTTACCTGCTCTGCAAAAAGTATGTTCTCTAGTTCAACCTTTTTGCTATAGCCATCTCTAACACTGCTGACACCCTCAGCATTCCACTGCATTATTTTAAGTTCTTGCTTTTTGGCTGTTTTCTTCTGTTGTATTTTTTGGCCAGTAGCTCTACTCTCATGTCTCCTGACTCCACAAGACAAACTGAGAGGACCTCCAGTAGCATTGGGTGGACCCTTTCGAGGCAGGGGGCCCGGCACTGCACCTGCCTGGTTAGTCTTCACAGGGCGAGCACCATGTTTGAAAACTGTAGATATAGACATTTCATTAGCGATAATGCGTGTTACCCTGATTTTTGCGATGCGCCTTTTGGCTGGGTAACTCCGACTTCAGCACCTTTCCTTGCTAGGGCAGACTGTGGTCTTGCTCGGACTGCCATGAAGACAGTGTGGCTGGCCTGGCCAAAACTTTGTTTTCCAGCCTCTGGTGGCTGTACTTAAACCCCTTCTCCATGTCAGATGGTTTGAGACAGTTCCACAAAGACACTCTGACTCTGAGATGAGGAATCTGATGAGTGCTTCAATGATATCCATTCCCCGCCACCTATAGTCTACTGGCTCTGTTTTGTCCACATCATTCTGATAGCCATTGTTGTAAAGACCCATAGGCTTGTCACGTCCTGGATTCATTGGTTTCACACTAGACTTCCCTCATCCCCGCCAGAGATCTCCATGTCCCCATCCGTCCACCAACCTGACATTACATTTTGCAAAAATAACAATTACAATTACAATTAGTGTTGATTGCTACAAGTTTCTGGGCTACAGAGGTAGGTCAGAGTTTTTAAGCAAACAGATCTATGTTCCCTGTCTCACAAACATAGATTTAGACTATTGGATGTATGAAATCTTCTTACATTTATAGCTATTTGGAGGCATAATACGCATACTTTTAACGTGGATATAATTAGTTAAAAATTATCCCCTATAAAGACCAGCAATTTTTGTCTGGCACAGAATGGAACGTCCGCGTTTTTATCTCCAGCACGGAAAAAGTTAAGATATCACTACAATACTGGAATCAATATTGGGTTAGTGCACAGTTATTTTCTGAACGCACTGTATTTGATGTACTTACTCTGTACGAACAATAGCTTTGCTGAAAAAGTGGCCTCATCAGCTCCTCCACTGAAAGGCCCACATGGGATGAATCATCATTCTAAAAAAACATGCAAATTAAAAATATAATTTTTTTTTAAAACTTCCATGAGCTTTTCTTCTTCTTTATGTGTGTATCAACAAGTAAATTCATGTGTACATGCATAGTTGGATAATGACACTGTGTTATAATTTATTAAGCAAAAACAAAAAAAGTCCTGGTTGTCTTTATACTTTCATGCACTAACAGACCTCTGTTATGATTTGTGCTGTATGGCTTTGAAAATACACTCTAAAAGATATACTGGGCAGAAAAAAATGCCATAAGTATATTTCTGAGAATATGTAACCAGTAGTATTAACTTTCAAAAGTGTTAAAAAAAAAAAAAAAAAAGAACCAGTAGCATTAACTTTCAAAAGTGTTTCTAAGTGTTAGAAAAACCAATATCATTAATTTTGAAAGCATTAGAAAAAAAAAAAACTAACCACTAGCATTAATTCCAAAAATGTTAGAAAACCAGTAGCATTAACTCTGAAAGTGTTAGAAAGACGACCAGTAACAGCTCTGAAAGTGTCAGAAAAGTCGTAAAATCGGCAGACATTTCAAACTGTACACAATTTAAGTTTTCAAACAATTTCAGTTATATTTTCATATAAATCTGGCCTGCTGTTCTTAATTCTATCTCACCTCTGAGCTTTTCAATGTCTCTGGCAAAATACAGCGGTAGTGTTCTTGATGATTCGTCGTAATCATCATGTGACGATCTCCGAGCATATCAACCTAAGATTTATGGATGATGATGATAAACACGATTAATTAAAATAAATTATAACATATGAGAAAATGGGAGTGGAACAAAAGATGTCACTGCCAGAATTTTGTACTAAAATGTTCCTGGCTAATGGAGCTGTAACAAATAAAGGTTAAAAAGATCTGAAAAACTACCATCACATAGAAGGCCTTTGTGGATTATCACCTACTGCATGCTACAGTCAAGGAGTTGTGCAGTGAAAGTAAGAAAAATGTTACACTGCTGCATACTATGAGAACCAAAAGGTGTGGGGAATAGGCAAACAATGAAGTACTTATACAAAGACATTTTTTTTTTTTTTAAAAAAGGGAGTCAAATGAGTTAGTGGTTTCTAACAACCTGCTGTTGTGAATACAGGACAGAATCTTTTGTCTGCTGTGGTTAGCTGCTCTTAATGACATCATCATTTCTCCAGCACATTCAACTTCACACCTATGCCAGGTCTGTGACTTTGCATTAGTGACTTTCAGTCTGTGAAGGTATTCAGGGATGATGACTTCATGCTTTGAAGGTAAATGCCCAAGACAAAGAATAAGCACTAAATATATATATATATATATATTATATCTTACATCCTTCCTGAGCCACTAAATGTCACATAGGACCCGCATGGTAGTTCGCCAAGATTTCCTGTCTTCAGCGAGTTTTTCGATCTCGTCAAGGGATGTTATGCCCACTGAACTGGCCTCTCTTAACAAAGTCCTCTTTAGAGTTTCACGTGGTCGACCTCTTTTTCTTCGGCCTGTTGTGTTCCACTTGATAGCTTGTTTGGGGATTCTCTGATTGTTTCTTCTCATCACATGATTCTCATCACATGACCGACATATGTCCATCTTCCTTTTCTGATCAACCATGAGACAGGTTGTTGTTTGCTCATCTGTCTTATCTCTGCGTTGTTCTTGAATTCGTTCCATTTAATACTGAGTATTTTCCTTAGGCACTTGTTTGCAAAAGAGTTTTTTCTTGTCTATTTCTTTAGTTGTTTTCCAAAATGTGTGTATATATATATATATATATATATACATATATATAACCTGTGACTATTAGCGCTTGCTCAAAACATAGAAATAAGAAAAGACAACGCCTTGGTTATATGAATCATGTCTGACCAATATATACCTGCAGCAAAAGTGATCACAGCTAATTATGTGGTGATGGTTGGGGGTGGGGGGTAGTTTCTCATTAACTTCACAGCTTAGATTTATGAAATAGGTGAAAAAAGAATTAATACTCCTGGAAAGAAGATGGAAGATATGAAACAGAAATTAACAGAAGAGTAAGAATGCCAAGGCCTTCAACAGAATGAGGAAAATCCTTACATCAAAGAAAGAGACTACATATTGTAAAATGGTACATACTCAATATTCCTGTATGGTGTAGAAGCCTGGACTCTGAATAAGCCAATAGATAAGAAAACAAAGGCCCTTGAAACGTGGATATAAAGAAGAAAAGGGTTATCAAATGGATAGAAAAGAAAACAAACAAGTGCAAGATTAGCTGGAACTATAAAGAGAAATAATGAAAATGATAAGAACAAGACAACAAGACATGTCATGAGGCACAATATATACTGAAGACTCTACTTGAGGGCAAGATCAAATGGAAAGAGAACAAGAAGATGATAATGACATAGATGAATGGACAACGTCAAAAGATGGGCATAAATCAGCTTGGCTAAGTGCAACACAATGGCAAGAAGCAGAACAGACTGGAGACTCACTACAGTCAGCCATCTGTGGGGAGACGGCACAGATCCTGGAAACTAAACAGATTGATCAACAACTTTCTCCATGATATTTTTGAGAAACAAACATAATGAAAAAAAAGGGATCTGAAGTACACCTATGATATTCTAAAACCAGTCCACTCACCTGGGATATGCCCATAATTTTCTGAACCTGTCAGCACAGTAAAGGGCGATGTGGTCAGCATCACGGCTGGTCATTTTTTTCTTCCTTTGCTTAAAGAGGAGCTGGGCATCTACTTCTACGGCTGTTGCGCCTCCAGTCAGACTCAAACATCAACATCACAATCATCATCATCATCAGGTGCCGTGCCGACTGGCGTTGGCTATTATGCTTCTCCAGAGTACACGATCCTTCATGCAGGCCATCAGCTCAGTTGCTGATCTCCTCTCACACCATCCCGTCAGACTGTCCAGTATCATTTCTCTTGGTCTTCCTCTTGACCTTCTTCCTTCCATTTTTCCTGTTGTTATAATATTTTCAATGCCCTCTCTTCTCATTGCATGTCCTATGAAAGTACATTGTCTCTCTCTTATCTTTCTGACAAGGTTT
This sequence comes from Achatina immaculata, assembly GCA_009760885.1. Taxonomy (NCBI): domain Eukaryota; kingdom Metazoa; phylum Mollusca; class Gastropoda; order Stylommatophora; family Achatinidae; genus Lissachatina; species Lissachatina immaculata. The sequence goes on along the minus strand of CM019718.1, from coordinate 13,576,774 downwards.
TTTTGTCTCTCCAGCTCTTCTCATACATTCTTCATTAGTTATTTTTGCTGTCCAGGGGATTCACAACATTCTTCTAATAAACCACATTTCTGCTGCTTCCAATTATTTTTTTGCAGACCTGCCTATTGTCCATGATTCACTTCCATATAACAAGATAGGTTCAATATAGCATTTTAGGACTCATTTTCTAACATTCATTGATAAGGATGTGTTGGCTAAAATGTTTCTCATTCTCTGAAATGCAGCCTTTGCTTGGCCTATTCTGTTCCTAACTTCTGTTCTGCATTTCCCATCTGAAGTTATTACTGTGCAAAGGTATTTGAATTTCTACACCTGCTTTAGAATAGTTCCGTTTAATTTTATACTGCATGTTGGTGGATTCTGTTTCTTAGATATAACCATAGTCTCTGTCTTTTTGATGTTCAAAGTAAGGCCTTTCTGTTCACTTTCTTTGGCCACTTTATCCAAGAGATTTTGCAGGTCTTGTAGGTTCTCAGCTATCAGTACTGTGTCGTCAGCATACTGAAGGTTGTTAATATTGTATCCTCCAATTTTGATGCCTGGTTCTGTGATGATCATTCTTAGAATATTCTCACTGTACAGAGAAAAAAGGTCTGGAGATAGTACACATCCTTGTCGCACCCCTTGTTTTATAGGTTGATATTTTCCAGTTCTATTTTCAACTCAAACTGCGCTTCTTGTTGCCAGTATAGATGTTTTACAATCCTCAGGTCTTTGCCGTCTATATTGATGTCTTCAAGCATTTTAATAATTTCATTAAGTTTCACCTTGTCGAATGCCTTGGTGTAATCAATGAAGCATAAGTAGAGATCTTTCAGTACTTCTAAAGCTCTTTCTGTTAGTGTTCGTAAAGCATAAATGGCATTGTGTGTTCCCTTTCCTTCAACAAATCCAAACTGCTCATCTGCTATTTCCATTTTTATCTTTTCCCTTGCTCTTCTCATAATGATTCTCAAAAGTAGATTTGTTATGTGACATGAGAGGCTGATAGTCCGGTGGTCATCACATTCCTTTGCATCTGGTTTCTTTGGTAGTGCTATAAATGTGGATTTAATCAGGTCACTGGGAATATAACCACTGTTGTAAATGTCATTCAGTAACTTGGTTATTATTTTTATTCCTGTCTCCTCTAGTGCCTCTATTTCTTCTATTGTTATATTATCAGGCCCAGTCACTTTTCCTTTCTTCATGTGTTTGATGGCATCTATGATTTCATCTTCAAGTATTGGTGGTCCATCACAGTTTTCAGTATCTGGTGTTAATTCTGGTCTTTCTCCTCCATATAGCTCACCAATGTACTCTGTCCACCTATCCACAATGTCTTCTTTTCTCATTAACATTTTACCTTCTTTTGATTTCAGGCATCCTGTGGTATATTTTGTTCACTAATTCGTTTGTGCATGTTTTTGCTGTTTTTATTATGAGAGTCCTCTATCTGTCTACACTGTTCATTTAACCACACTTCTTTTGCTTCTCTGCATTTGCGTCTTATTTCTTTATTTATCTTGTTATATTTTTCCTCGATATTTTTACCACTCCTCCTCTTGTCCATCAGTCCTAAGATGTCGTCTGTCATCCATTTATTTTTAGAGGTTTCTTTTTTTGGTGGTCTTATCTCCTTAACAGTTTGGTGGATAGAATCTCTTAACATTTCCCACTGTTCATCTATACTATTTATCTTTGCTATTGCATTGTATCTATTTGTTATAATAACTTTGTATTGTTCTCGCAGTTCTTGGTAATTTTTAAGGAGTTATGTATTCATTTTGATGTTTCTCACTTTTCTGCCTGCTTTCTTTAGCTTAATTCTAATTTTTCCACAGAGTGGGTCATGGTCACTATTGCAGTCAGCTCCCGGCATGGTTTTTGTTGTCAGTAAAACATCGCAATACATCACGCAAAATATTTTCTCTACAGGCATCAATGCATTAGTGTTTGTAGATGCATTACCTCTTGACAACATCATAACATGAAATATAAATGGGAAGAGAGGCAGAGGAAGACCAGGAGAGAAAAAAATCATGATAATCTAACTTGTTTGCACGCAAGTAAACAAACAAACAAACAAATAAATAAACGTAAAATATCAAGGATGGAGATTTGTGACTGCCAACGCCTACCGGCACAACACATGATGATGATTATATGATGCATTACAGACTGGGCAATGTAAAAATTTTACAACTTTACCTACATCTCCTTTATAACTTATACGCAACAGAAGCACTTTAATGTAGTACCTCTTTAGTATTAAGATCCAAAGGTCCTTGCCACTTGATTGTGAATAGTTTACTGTCCATGAATGGATCAAAGCTGCATTTCACAACTTCTACAGAAACTTGTATCAGCAGCAGTACAGCCACTGGTTTAACAGTAAAGCTTTTGTACATTTTTATACGAACAACTTCATCTATAATTTACTGTCACTTAGGTCTCTACGATAATGACGAAACAAGGATGTATAGAACACGGACAAGTCGACGTGTAAACTGGTAACCATTTCTCCGGGACTTAATCTTTCAAGACAAGAGAGCTCTAACTTTTTTTCCACCGCTATTGTCATCACAGAAATCTTGCCAAAACTAACGCTGGAAGATTTTCTCTCTCTCTCTCTCTCTCTCTCTCTCTCTCTCTCTCTCTTTCTCTCTCTCTCTTTCTCTCTCTCTCTCTCTCTCTCTCTCTCTCTCTTGCAGTTATCCTTAGACCGAAGCTATCAAGGGAAGCACAACCATTCATTTCATTCATTCCTTTGCATGTCCCTTGCGGAACTTTGCCTCCCAAACAGCACTCCTGTAGGCCTCTCGGTTGTGAGCAAGATGGCCTGCTGCTGCTGCATCCATTTCCAGATCATCAACGATGTCTTGCAGCCATCTTCGTTTCGGTCTTCCTCTTTTTCTTTTTCCCATTATGTATCCTTCCAATACGGTCTTCTCTAAATTATCATGACGTTTAATGTGGCCAAAATATTTAAGTTTTCTCTCTTTAATCCTCTTTACTAGCCAGCCTTCTTCAATATTAAGCTCTTGTAGTATAGATATATTTGTTCTTTTTTGTGTCCACGATATCTGGAGAACTCTTCTATAGCATTTACATTCAAAGGCATTTATGTGCTTCTCAGCTGTTTTGTTAAGTGTCCAGGTCTCACAGGCATATGTTGCGATGGGAAAGATGCATGCCCTTAAAACAACCGGCCGAAGAAAAAGAGGTCGACCATATGAAACTCTAAAGAGCACATTGAAGACTTGTTTAGTTCCCTTGATGAAGTTGAAAAACTTGCCGTAAACAGGAAAACTTGGCAGACAACTATGCAAGCCCTATGTGACGTTTAACGGCACGGGAAGGATGTAAGATTGTCATCATATTATGATGAGAAGAAACAATCAGAGAATCCCAAAACATGCTATCAAGTGGAACACAACAGGCCGAAGAAAAAGAGATCGACCATGTGAAACTAATGAAGACATTGTTAAGAGAGGCCAGTTTAACTGGCATAATATCCCTTTATGAATTTGAAAAGCTCGCCGAAAACAGGAAAACTTGGCAAACGACCATTAGAGCCCTATGTGACGTTTAAGGGCAGGGGAAGGATTTAACTATGATTGTCATCATCACTTGAGACTTTTGTTAACACCTGCCTAAGGAGGATTCTTAGATTAGGCGGCCAGATAACATCCGCATCGAAGGGCTATGATATGAAATGAACCAACCCACAGTGAAAGAAGTGATAAGTGATAACGATGGAGATAGATGCGACATACACTTCGTAAGCCTGCCACAAACATAACCAGACAAGAGAGAACCTGGAATCCCTATGGAGAGAGCAAATAAAGAAGACAGAGTGAAGGACTCTTGAAACAGATTTTTTTAAAAATCGACTACATCTGGATACGGATAGAATAAAGAGCCCTATATATATATATATATGAACCTTAAGTGCCCAGGGCACATGGGGCTTCCGCAAGGGTTTTCCACAAATGCCTGTCCTTCGCCTTTTTTTCTGCTCTTGCCCAGGTGAGCCCTCTATTGCTCAACATCCTTTCTATTCTTCTTCTCCATGTCTCTTTTGGTCTACCCTTACTTCTGTTCCCCTGTGGTTTTATATATATATATATATATATATATATATATAGCCTTTTGTGTGTGGCCTATGCCAGATAGGGGTAAAGAAGGCAAATCAGACAGATAGACAGACAGATAGATAGGTAGGTAGGTAGTCATCTTGTGGCGTTTCCGAGGTGAAGATTACCTTAGTGAAGGAACCTTCGGTCAGTCTGGTCTTGTGTCTAAGAGATATTTTACTACGACAGTCTGCACACCATTTATCTCTTGATCCTGTCTATTCATGTGTGGGTGTGTGTGTGTTTATAGAAGGTTTAAATATTCCGTTACATGAAGTAGATCACTGAGTCCTACCAAGATGTCTGTTCTCTCATTAGGGGTATGTGAGGAAATAGACATGTGCGTGGTGTGTGTGTGTGTGTGTGTGTGTGTGTGTGCGTGCGTGCGTGCCTCGTATGTGTATGGTTTGGGGGGGGGGGCTTTCTCAACCTTTTTAAGAAGAAGAAGAACCGCCCCTCAGTTTTCGCCTCGTGTCCCACTCCGTCCTCTCCTCCCAGCTATCGCTGCCATTGCCTCCCCCCCCCCCCCCAAAAAAAAAAAATCATAAAATATACCAAGTATAATAAAGTTTAGTAGTCACTAGTGTAGGCAGAGAAAAAAATTGCTTTCTTCCCTTTTTGTTTATCTTGTAGGCCTCCACCGAACAGAATGATAATAAATAGTATATATAAGTAAAACCAGTTGGGAATCTGAAATCAAAGACATTCGTCCAGTAACACTCTCTTTTTACGAATTTTATGATGTTTTGACAGAAATTGCTGCGGATGAGTTAGTAGATATAATGGCAAAACTGAAACACTTCCCTTAAAATCAGAGACTTTTAATTTGTATGGTGTCTTGTTATATGGTAGTATGTTTTAAACGAAATCAGTGTTGCTGGTATATTTACTTACTCAACAATAGTCAAAACTTGAATGGAAGAACTTGACATGATTTCAGCTGAGCATGAAATCCGTCAGAAATTAGACTACTGGGCTGTTTCTGATTTGACGAATATAGGAACAATTTTTGTTATATATAGGAATCAACAAGGCTTTCGTACGGTAAAGTAAGAGAACACAGTTTTGTAGGATTAGACCTTGGAAAAAATCTTAGACAAAGCGCTTTAGTGAGACGTCAGAGAAAGAAAAATCAGGTTTCGAATCACGGACTCCGGTAGAATGAACAGCCGTCTAGCCACAAGAGTACAGCGTACTAACGAACTGCGCTATCTCGCACCTCGTAAGTAATCCCACGTAATTCTCTTGTGGAACTTTGTCTCCCTAACAGTACTCATGTAGGCCTCTCGGTTGTAAGCAAGATGGCCTGTCGCTGATGCATCCATTTGCAGATCATCAACGATGTCTTGCAGCCATCTTCGCCTTTGTCTTCCTCTCTTTCTTTTTCCCATTATGTACCCTTCCAAGATGGTCTTCTCTAGATTATCATTACGTTTAATGTGTTCAAAATATTTAAGTTTTCTCTCTTTAATCCTCTTTACTAGCCAGCCTTCTTCAATATTAAGTTCTTGTAGTATGGATATGTTTGTTCTTTTTTGTGTCCATGATATTTGAAGAACTCTTCTGTAGCATTTACATTCAAAGGCATTTATGTATTTCTCAGCTGTTTTGTTAAGTGTCCAGGTCTCATAGGCATATGTTGCGATGGGAAAGATGCATGCCCTTAAAAATCTTATTTTTGTAGTTCTGTCTGTTCCTCTCCATAGATTCTTTAGTTGTTTTACTTTCTGAAGAGCGATAGATGTCCTCCTTTTAATTTCACTCATTGTATCTCCATTATTAGTTAGTAGTGATCCAAGACATTGAAAACTCTCCACTTCTTCAAATTGTTCCTCATTGATACATATATCAGCTGCCTTGTTTGTTTTGTCAGTTGTCATCAGTTTAGTTTTCTTAGCATTAAGATAGAGGTTTTGCTCTTCGGTGTTCTTACGGACTGACATAATTAGTTTTTCCATTCCTTTTTGTGTTGTGGACAGTAGTACTGTGTCATCAGCATATCTAATCTCTGGTATTTCATATATATATATATATATATATATATATATATATATATATATATATATATATATATATATATATACATAATATATATATCCACATTAATTGCTTTTAAATGTTTCTCATTCTGTAATAAATTTAGAGTTTATCTTATGATATTTGTAATTCATTTCTAAATTGTTATTAATACTATTTAAAATATTAAAGTCGGAATATGCAGAATTAATTAGTAGATCGCGAAAGATAATTTCTCTGAACTTTGTTATGTATAACTTTCGGATATTTCTCAGCTATTTTGTTTACGTGCTCAGTCACAGATAAGGATAATGCTTTGTACATATTTTAAGTGATACAAAGCGCAGATTTTCGTTCTTTCTCCGGTTATTTTGACGAATTACAAACAGGTAATTTTTGCCTACCCGTGAAGTAACACGTACCTTGCCGGTCCAGCAAGTACTACTCTGTGGAAGTGAATGCTGGAAAATCACCCAAACCATAGAAAACAAACTGAATTTTTTCCAGACGAAATGTTTACGAAGAATTAGAATAAAATTTTGGCAAACATTATAAGAAACATCTTGTTGACAGAAATGCGGATAAACCCGTTGACAGCAATTAGTGAGGAAAAAACGCTAGCGATGGTTGGGACATGTGCTCCGGATAACTCACTACCAAAAATAGAACTAAGATGGACACCACATGAGAACAGAAGTAAGGATAGACCAAAGAAGACACGGAGAAGAACAACAGAGAGGATATTGAGCAATAGAGCGCTCACCTGTGCAAGAGCGGGGAAAAAAGGCAAAGGACAAGCGTTTGTGGAAAACCCTTGCGGAACCCCATGTGCCTTGTGCACTTAAGGTTCAGAGAGAGAGAGAGAGAGAGAGAGAGAGAGAGAGAGAGAGAGAGAGATTCCGACTTTAAAAAATGTTTAAAAAAATTTCGAGCTAACGTAGTTATACAATTTGGGGGTAAAGAAGTGATAAAGTGATAGACTTTACAAACAACTGATACAAATGTTTGAGAGTTGTTTCTTTAGTGATTAAACTAAATTAGCCTTGCAAAAATATTGTTAATTACGTGCATAATATATGAGGACACGATTTCACATGGTAGATTCAGAGCGAAAATATGTTACATTCTTGGGATTCGAATACCAAGAGTAAATTACAACATCCACAAATACATGACCATGACGGTGATATCTAAAATGACTAATTTTCGCAAACACTGACTAGAACCAATATCTTTTCACACTGTCGGAGAATCGCTATCAGAGAAAAACACTGCTTTAATTAATCACTCCGAAGTTTCTACTTGTAGAGCCATCTTTTCTAAAGTATTTTTTAAAAGTGGGCTACAGTAAACCGATTTTTTTTTTGGGAGTGATTATGTATACTTGATCGAGTTTCAATAATGCCAGCTTTTTTTTTTTTTTTACACAAGATAATGCTTTTCTCATGGTTATATTTAAGAAACAGAATCCACCAACATGCAGTATAAAATTAAACGGAACTATTCTAAAGCAGGTGCAGAAATTCAAATACTTTAGAGCAGTAATAACTTCAGATGGGAAATGTAGAACAGAAATTAGGAACAGAATAGGCCAAGCAAAGACTACATTTCAGACAATGAGAAACATATTAGCCAACACATTCTTATCAGTGAATGTTAGAAAACGAGTCCTAAAATGCTATATTGAACCTATCTTGTTATATGGAAGAAAATCATGGACAATGCAGGTCTGCACAAAAATCATTGGAAGCAGCAGAAATGTGGTTTATTAGAAGAATGTTGCGAATCCCCTGGACAGCAAAAATAACTAATGAAGAATGTATGAGAAGAGCTGGAGAGACCCAAAAAAAAAACCTTGTCAGAAAGATAAGAGAGAGACAATGTACTTTCATAGGACATGCAATGAGAAGAGAGGGCATTGGAAATATTATAACAACAGGAAAAATGGAAGGAAGAAGATCAAGAGGAAGACCAAGAGAAATGATACTGGACAGCCTGACAGGATGGTGTGAGAGGAGATCAGCAACAGAGCTGATGTCCTGCATGAAGGATCGTGTACTCTGGAGAAGCATAATAGCCAACGCCAGTCGGCACGGCACCTGATGATGATGATGACCGCTTTTCTCATCTTTTTATAGTAATATTTCGCAAATCTTAGCTAACGCACGGCATTGCCGACTTGAACTTTATTTTACCTTCAAGTAGGAGCCCTGGAAAAAGAAAGTAGTCAGGCGTAGTGAACTGAGACCACAATGGGAAGACGAATCCTGTCCTAAAAATACGTCAAGCTGGATTAGGATACTTTGGGCAGCAAAACTCTAAAGACACTACAAAGCAACTTTTTAAGACGAAAGCAGAAGAAGAAGAAATAATAACAGTACACTGTACTTGTGGAATTAGACACGAAAGAGGCTACTCTGCAAAACGATGTTCGAGGCTTCCACAAGCAGCTGTTTGCTCGGCCATGTAACGTCCGCGTTGGTACAAATGTAACGTCCGCGTATTTTTAAGCAGTAGCGAAAGAGTTTAAAACTGTATTTTAATATGAAGGTCATCGTCTTGGCAGCTGACTCAACCTCCAGTCCCCCCTTTTTTGTTTCAAACCCCCCCCCCCAAAAAAAAAGGCTCTGAAAGGGAAACTACTCTATTTAAAAATAAATATTGTTGGCTCTAATGTCGGTGTAAGCATTGATAAAGCTGTTAACTATGGCAGTGTTCGAAACAGAAGTGTTTGTGTGCAATAATTGTACAATAAACGCAGACATTTATGATTTATGGCTTAGAGGATATTCAGGTATTGCAAAAATCCACGTTGAACGGTGCTCATTAAATTCTTCAAAGAAATCAGTCCTTGTTCTTCTATGGTTTTGTATTTTGTTAGATAATGGACTGATTTTCATTTCATAATTGTTTGTTGAACATGCTTGACATATATGGAACCTTTTCTTTTATTAACGACAAATATTCTTCTGTGGCGCTGTGAAAGTTTTTTTTATGTACAGACCACAAGAAGTACTTTATACCTGTTAGTTATATATACCTATAATTCACTCACTCTCCTGCACCATAGATATTATGGGTAGGTGTTGCTATATATTTTTATAGTTGCTACAAATCTAAAGAGATAGGAAACTCTACAGAGTGGAAAAACATTACAAAACTCCATAGAAAAGCAGAAGAGATAATTCCCAGTTTGTGAAGTGTGGGATTTATTTATTTCCTGAAGTTGAACCATTGTCTCCAGTGCAACACTGAATCTTGCAACTCAGAAGATTGAAACACTGAAACGTAACTGTTCTGCCAGCAATGCTAGTGTAAGAAGTGGCAGCATTAAGCTATGTAACTTTCAGGTTTTCCAGTACTGTTAACAGTGGTAGGGCCATGTAGAAAGGAGAGGACCACCAGTCCAAACTCATGTATGCACAAGTGCTGGAATGGAAAAGATTGGGGTGGGGCTGGAGACTTGGCAGAGATGAAGAGTTAATGTGGAAGAAGATCTAGAAGAGAAAGCCAGGAACAAAGTTGAAGAGGCTGTATCTGCAGCAGTGTCTCAAGGAGTGCTATGAACAAGGTTTCCCAGTGCTCGTTGCACATGTTCAACACACAGCAAGAATTTTGTTAAGTAAATAGAAATTCAAATTAACCTAATTAATTTTGGCAGAATCACTGACTGAAGTTCAAATGAGGAAATAACCAAACAAATCAGAACGTTACTAAAGAGGTCAAAAAACAAAGATAGGAATGGCTGGGCCACATAATATGAGTGGAAAAAAACAAGACACCCATATACTGCCCTGACTTTGACATCTCAAGGGAAAAAGAAAGAAGGGCAGGCCGTTGGTGACATGGAGACGCACAATACAGGAAGAACTAAAGGAGCGGGAAAGATATGGTTTGAGGTATCCTGACTTGCTCAACACAGGATTGGCTGGAAAACCTTTGTTGATGCCATATGCTCCACTGGGAGTACAGAGGGCCAATGATGATGATTTGATGATTGATTGAAATTGCACTAAAAAATAAGTTTTTATTACAGGGACCGTCTGTGTAATGTGAGTACAAATGATCACAATTACTTTGACAGAAGAAATGCCTATATAAGGTCTTGCTTATAATGTCTTGCTTCAAAATTTCAGTGTCAGAAGCAGCTAAACTTCAGCAGAGCAAGGTGTCACTCAAAAAATATGGAGCCACAGTTGAGGACTTACAGAGTGATATTGTGGATAATTATCGTCTCTTTGCTGGACTGGAAGAGATGCTGAAAACGCCGCCACGATTAAGTCATCAGTTGGTTTATCAGTTTGATTTAGAAACTGTTGACATGCTCATTCAAAAGTAACGTTTTTATTTTTTGTCCATTTGTTTTGTATGTCTCTTATGATATCATTTAATGTCTCTTAGCATGACTGTATTACTGTCATAAGTTTTTAAATAATGTAAACGATTAACCTTAGAATAATGTCATGAGAATTTAAATTGTACTTGATAAAGTAGATTTAAACCTCACCATCTTGATTCTAAGCTATTCCTTGTTGTTCATTGTAGAAGACCTGGCTAAGAGATTGAATGATTTTCTGGTACTGAAGTATCATCACAGAAAGGCTGTATATACAGTACATTGCACATTTGAGTACAGATTAGATATTAAAGGATTAGATATCAACTTTGGTGGCTCACATTATTTCTTGAAAGACAGGTAGAGTATGAACTAGCTGATTTGTAACGCAGTTCTTCGTTGCCTGGAGCTTCAGTCACTATTGTGAGGAGATGCAAGACATTGGAGAAACCCACACATTTCACTGTCTGGAACAAAGTAAAAAAAATTAAGCAAAAATTCATAGAAAAACTTAAATTCAAGTTTATTTCTTGTAATATCGAGTGTCTTCTTCAGAATTCCTCCTGTGTTAGTTTAAAGTATCTTTCTGTATAGTAATTCCCACTATTTGGTGCGACAAATGAGACCTTTTCTGTTAAGCTAATATCACTTGACCAGCTCCGTTGTCTCAAGTCCTGGTCTATGCTTTTTTTTTTTTTTTAACAGTACAAGGATAAGTGATTGTAAATATCAATTGAAGCATATCACAGTCAATCCATGTGAAGAATGGATAGCTGACATTTGTATATTGGTGTTCTTTGAAGAAGCTGACATTGGTCTCACTCTGAGAGGAACTAATTCAAAGCACATAATGATAAAATAAACCCTGATAATGCTGTCATTGGTCATTTAACAAATCTAAAAAAGAGAATGAAATCTCACCCCAAGAAGTAAACTTATTATGTACATAATATTCATTTTCTTAAACCCAAATGACTATAATTATAGTTCACAGTATATGCTGTCTCACACCTTTTAGGGCAGCTTTTTTTTTTTTTTTGAACTTGCATCTGATTATACATGGCCTTAAATCATCAGATTTTTAAAAAATCATGGCTCCCATAATCTGTATGTAATCACTAGCGTCCAGCACATTTATCACAGTGTTTTAAACCTGCAGGTACTACTGCTTTGATGCCTCTGTTATGAGAGAAGTTTTTGGTCGCAAGTTGGGCACAAGGAGTCGTAAAGATCTTGATGACATCAGTGAAGAAACAGGTGTTGCTGTCCGCAGTTGCAGGCGTCAGGTTTGATGCATCTTTTTTTAGCTGCTTTGTTTTGTTTTTTTTTGTCCATTACTTTCATTTGTCAGTTATAATTTAATCACCACCATCTCCACCATCATATTATTATTATTATCATTATTATTATTTATGCAATTTAGCATATCTGGATAAACAGTTAAATAGTTTTTGCCACTTAAATCTGGCATATTTAATCCTAATAATTGTTTTTTCATTATTTAGTCATGTATCAGTGCTACAGGGTGGGTGAAAAGTCCCACTGCGCCTGTTGTTATGTGCAACTATCAGCAAGCATAGTGGTTTTTGCCCACCTTGTAGAGTTTTTTTGCTTCTTTTACACCATGTAAGATTCCTACTGAAATGGATTTTGCTAAACTATTTTATCTCACTGCACATTGTCATAGTTTAGATTTTTTAAAACTGTTGTTAGAAGTCTTCATCGTTCCTTATGTTGTTCCTAATTTCTGTGTTTGGCATGTGGTCTTTTATAATATTCACATCTGAAAAATTTTATTTCTGATTCTAGGGTTCTTCATTCTAGTTCCATAGTAATTATCTAAAATTCAGCAGCAAGCTAGAAGTAATTAATACTTTTAGTAGATGCAATTTATCATACAGGTTTATACTTGTCTGTTGTTACTATAGCAGATTATGCTGGTAGTATACTGAAAGATATGGGTGCAAAGCAGGGACAGTAACCAAGAGCACTCAGAATCAACTGAAAGCAGCGGAGTTGTGGTTCCTAAGAAGAGTGATGAGAATACCGTGGGCAGCCAAGAAAACAAACGAAGAGGTTCTAAGTGAGGCTGGGCAAAAGAGAGAAATAATGGCAAAATTCAGAATATGACAGTCCAGATTTGTAGGACATGTTTTGAGAAGGGGCAGACTGGAACATCTAGTGGGAACAGGAAAACTGAAGGAACAAAGGGACAGAGGAAGACAAACAAGATACTTCACAGACCAAAAGAGTGACATAGGGCAGGGTCCAACACACATCTTATAGAAAGAACAAAGAGCAGATGGTTGTGGAAGTCAGTGTTGACCAACACCTGATTGGCATGGGCCAGAGAGAGATCAATCAGTCATTTGCATGTCCTTTGTGGAGTTTTGCCTCCCTAACATCTCTCCTGTAGGCCTCTCAGTTGTAAGCAAGATGCCCTGCTGCGGATGCATCCATTTGCAGATTATCAATGTCATGCAGCCATATTCGCCTTGGTCTTCCTTTCTTTTTTACCATTATGTATCCTTCCAAGATGGTCTTCTCTAAATTGTCATGGCATTTAATGTGTCCAAAATATTTAAGTTTTATCTCTTTAATCCTCTTTACTAGCCAGCCTTCTTCAATATTAAGTTCTTGTAGTATGGGTATATTTGTTCTTTTTTGTGTCCATATTTGAAGAACTCTTCTATAGCATTTACATTCAAAGGCATTTATGTGTTTCTCAGCTGTTTTGTTAAGTGTCCAGGTCTCACAGGCATATGTTGCGATGGGAAAGATGCATGCCCTTAAAAATCTTATTTTTGTAGTTCTGTCTGTTTCTCTCCACAGCTTCTTTAGTTGTTTTACTTTCTGAAGAGCGATAGATGTCCTCCTTTTAATTTCCCTCATTGTATCTCCATTATTAGTTAGTAATGATTCAAGATATTGAAAACTCTCAACCTCTTCCAGTTTTTCCTCATTGATACATATTTCAGAATTATTCATGAAAGTAGATGCTGAGCAGAATGATTCTTGGCATCTTCCATAAGCAGCTAACATCTACCGGCTTCAAAGCCATCTTACTATTTGCTAACAGCCATTATCATATTTGTCATTCTTATAATCTTGTTAGTACTCAGTGTTTGGTGCTTCTGTTACAGCTATGGCTGACAAATTGATTTTTCTTTATAGTACTTGCCAGCATGTATTTTTGTCATATGATTCAAACATTTTGTGAGGATACTGAGTTCTGTAAGTAATTTCATGTTTATGGTGCCAGGAAAAATCCTTCACAGCTTTTATTTATTCGGAGATAAGACCTCATACTGACTTTTAGGACATCTGTTATTATATTGTAATGCTCTTTTTCATGTTTATAAAGAGAAAGGATGATACTACAGGGTGTTCCATTATTAACTGTGCACTAACCCAGTTTTGATTCCGGTATCGTAGTGATATCTTAATGTCTGCGGTATCTAGCAACATCTGCCTGGCACAGGCATTAAGATATTACTGCGATACCGGAATCGATAGTGGGTTAGTGCACAGTTATTTTCCAAACGCACTGTATTATGTAATGCATTATTCACCTGTTTGTTTGTGTGTGTGTGTGTTTTTTTTAAAAAGTATTTCCATGTGAGACACAACAGTATTTGTCCTAAAGAAAGTGAAGTTTGATGTGTTTCAGCTATTTGTATGAAATTTATATGCAATGTAAATAAAGAAGATTTTATTGAAGTATATTTTTAATTTGTTTTATTTTAATTTGTTTAATTTGTTTTTAATTTTTTATTGAAAATAAGTTTGCTATAATTTCAGTGAAAGGTTAGTTAACCTTGAACATTTATTCATAATCCTTTTTTTTTTTTTAACTTTATGCTCTGATATTTTAAATATTAAATATTCACTACATTTGGTGTACGCTCACACCCCTGACTGCACATGTAAAGCAGGCATTCAGGCTTCAGAGCACATCTTGCAGTTCTGCCCTCTCTACCAGTAACCCCTAACCCAGCTCTGGCCGCAGGAAGCTACAATGAAAGGAAAACTTTGGGGGTGCAAAGCATGACCTCCAAAGGACTGCACGGTTTATCCAGACAATAAATATACATGACTGAGGCTAGAACCATGGAGTGCAGCAGAAGAAGAAATATTTTCACACTTCTTTGACCTGACAGCCAACTAAATAATTGATTTTGTATGACACTTATTATGTTTCTTTTTTTAATGTTTCTTTTATTTTTCCCTGCTTATTGCAGTACTTTACACTTAGCAGAAAGTTGACTCTTCTTATATTCTCATGATTCACAGTTGTTCATACAATTTGGGTCATAGGCTAGCTTCTAACATCACTAACCAGGAACTCAGCGGAAAGCAGGACATAGTTAATTGAAGAGCCCTGACATATGTGGGACTTGAGCCTGGATTGTATGTAATCTGGTTATTCAGCAGGCAAGCACCTTAACCATGGAGCTGGCTGAGCTTCAGAATTCATGCATTCGTTATACAGAGATAAAAATGAGAAAGAAAATTTACCTCCTCGTGTTTGAGGGATATTTTCTAGAGAAATTCTCGACACCTTTTATGTCCCATAACGTATGCATGCTGTAGGTGTTGGAAGTGTTAGTGGCTTCACATTTCTAGGCCACAACAGCATTTCAGGTAGGGATGCCAGCACCTGTTCTTGCTGCCTTTGTTGTCTGAGGGGAAACCTCAGGTACCCATTTCTTGACACTAGGTTGACCCTGGTGCCGGTTGGTCCAAAAAAAAATGTCCACCTGAATGTGAAAATGAACCTGGGAGCTTCATTGGCAGGTAAGTGCTATAACCACTACACCACATTCTGGATACCTATTATTTCAAATACATTGAAATGTTTGGAAAAAAAAGAACTTAGTAAATATATAACAACTTTGTTTATATTGTTATCAGGAGAAGAATAATGGGCCAACTTTCCTATTTCACAGTTTGAAAATGCAAAGAGAGTTTTCAAGACCGTGGAAGAAATGAGTGGACGGTTAGTGGACAATATTCAGAGCCATTTTTGTCTGAAGGAAGACCTTGCAAAGTAAGCTGATTTTGCTAGAGTAGTTTTTGCGAGTAAGCTTTATATTTTTGTTGAAGTTGATTTATATTCTTTGCTTGTAAAAATCTGTCCTTTTTTTCCTCTGTCACAGCGTTCAAACACTTTATGGGATGTTTAAATTCTGAAAATAATTTCGAGTGTACTACTAAATGCGCATAAGAGGAAGGGCATTTATTAGGTGTTTTTTTAGTTGTTTCATCTTAAATACATATTCATAAAAAAAGGTAAAATTCCTGTTTCCATGTCATTAAGGCATATTGAGGAGTACGGCGTTAGGCCCGTATTTTCCATGACTTTTGGCACATGAAAATGTGATGTGGTCAGTATCATGCCTGGCCGCTTTACCTTCCCAGATTTCTCTGGTACCCAGTTTTAGAGGCTAGGTTGATCCTGGGGCCTTTTTGGTGTGTACTAGAAAAAAAATCTCACTGCTGGGACTGAACCCGGTACCACAGGATTAGTAAAATGAGCAAAATATATATTCATTTAAAGTGATGTTTAACGAGTTTTTTTTTGTTTTTTGTTGAAATAATATTTTATTAGAAATGTTTATGGCACATACTGACATGGTGTTTTATTAAAATTCTTTATGTGCATATTTTTTTCAAATTCATGTTCAGTTTACTTGGTGAAAACACCTTCACATTTTATTCTGTTGTCGATATTCTTATCAATATATTTCCCTTGTTGATTGGGTGTGTCTAAATTTGTTGTCACAATAGGGCGTATGCCGCTGTGGTGTTTATCTCAAGCAACAGATTTGAAACAGGAAAGAAGAAACTTAGCTATTTAACATTTGAGGATCTTGCAGCATGTGCCAATTATATGATCTCAAACTGGTCATACAGTTCAGAAGGTACAAGTTTTTTTTTTGCTTCTTCTCATTTGAAAAATAGTGTGAATAATGCTAATATTGTAAATTGTAAATAATTATTACAGAGTAAAATTATATCAGTTGTTTGAGAATGATGGTTTTAGTGACATGTTTATTAAAATTTTGATTAAAGAGTGAAAAGTTAGTTGTGGTGTTTTTTTATGAATCAAGGTTTCTGCATGTCTCAGCTTCCGACTCTTTGATTCATTGCCAAATAATGGTTGCTGCAAGTGCGTTTCAGCCATTTTATCATTTCCTATGGTGTGTTATATATGCGTGGTTTCTAGGAAAGAAGAATTAGTTTGGTTTTGTCAAAAAAGTTGAACAAATGGTGGCTATAGCTTCATGATAGGACGTTGTTGATGGACTTTATGTCCCACCTCATCGTTGATACTTCCCAGGAAGAAGACTAGCCTGGCTGTTGGGGCAGGGATCACCATAGATCCCTATGGGAGTGGAGACTGTTAAAGAAGCATTGCCATGCCTCCAGCTTTTTTAGCTCCATTCAGGGGGCTGAAGAAATAGTCACTGTTACCTACTCCCAGGCCAGTAAGATGCTGTCCTTTAACATCTTCACCACATCAGCTGTAAAGAACACCAGCTTGCACTTCCATGGAGATAAAAGAAGAAGAAGAAGAAGATTTGTAACATTGTGAGTGATATATTCAGAGGTGTGTGTGTCCAGTTTTATGTTCTAAATGTGAATATGGCCTGATGTTTTTGTGTAAAGTTTTTGCTGTTATTTAAGTGGTTTAAGGGTTAGTGGTTTTGGGGTTAAGGGGTTAGTGGTTTAGGGGTTAGTGGTTTATGGGTTAGTGGTTTAGGGATTAGTGGTTTAGGGGTTAGTGGTTTATGGGTTAGTGGTTTAGGGATTAGTGGTTTAGGAGTTAGTGGTTTATGGGTTAGTGGTTTAGGGATTAGTGGTTTAGGGGTTAGTGGGTTAGTTGTTAGTGGTTTAGGGGTTAGTGGGTTAGTTGTTAGTGGTTTAGGGATTAGTTGTTTACCTCTTCCTTTGCTGGAGGAAGAAACGCGGACGTATGGTAGCGAACAGGACTAAAAACGCGGGTCTTGGTCTGTAAGGGGCTCTAGTTGTAAAATGGAATGGAAAACAGTATTTCCATGTACTTCCGTATATCTAATATGTTTCAAAGTATAGCTAAATGAATGAAAATTTCATAAATGCAGAGTTTTTTAGGAAAAAAGAAGTAATGTGATGTTTTTAGACACTGATTGTGGCCAACTCACCATCGGCTAGGTCTAGATCTGCACTACTTACCATCTATTTGTCGATCTCGTATTTTGATTCTGTGTTGCATTCTCGCTAAATTAATGTCTGAAATAACCTTCTAACTACTTCTCCCGTCGTCTAATATGTTTAGATCTACTTGGGATACATTCAAGAGCAGTGGGGTGGTCACAGGTCATGTCCATACCCCTATCTACATCATCAAAAATTGAAAAATTTCGGTCTTTCTCTTCCTTTTTTTCGCTCGACATCACTCATAACTAGGCACTCTTTCGCCATTTTGAAAAGTGTCACCGGAATTGCGGACGAAATATGTACAATCTAAATGTTACACCGGTTGTTTTATTGAAACAAACTATAACGATCATACGGTAGCTTCGGGATACCGGAAATGTCGCTGTAGCGATCAGTAGTGCGGATTGAGTTAAGGGTTAGTGGGTTAGTTGTTAGTGGTTTAAGGGTTAGTTGTTAGTGGTTTAGGGGTTAGTGGGTTAGTTGTTAGTGGTTTAAGGGTTAGTTGTTAGTGGTTTAGGGGTTAGTTGTTAGTGGTGTAAGGGTTAGTGGTTTAGGGGGTTAGTGGTTTAGTTGTTAGTGGTTTAGGGGTTAGTTGTTAGTGGTTTAGGGGTTAGTGGGTTAGTTGTTAGTGGTTTAGGGGTTAGTGCACTCAGCTGCCAATTAGAAAGTCCTTGTGATCAATTTCACAGTCAGGCAGAATTTTTTTTGGACCAACCAGCATCAGGATCACCCCAACTATGTATACAAAAGCAGCGAGGACAGGTGCTGGCATCCCTACTTCAAATGCTGTGGTGGCCTAGAAATGTGAAGGCCCTAACACATAACACCCCTTACGGCATGAAAATGCTATGGGACATGGATTTGTCACAGATGTGAAAACTTCTTTCATCCACTGTCTTGTTAGTTTTCTGTGCTGTTCAAATGATTTTCTTGCTTGTGTTCATGGTTATGGTTTTGTATACCCGTTCTTAACCAGATCATTTCTTAGAAAATGAGTTTGCTTTGTCATTTTCCTGTGTTGAATGTCCTTAGATCTGCTGCATTATCAGCTTGTTAACATGTGAGTTTATAAACTGATTTTTTTTTCTTCAGAAATTTTTTTTTGGTGAGATTTGTTTTGTTGCTTTTGTTCTCCAGTACCTGAAGGAAAATTTTTGCAATATTTTGCACTTAAAATTATATTTTGTTAAATATCACAGAGGTCTCTAAGAATGAAATTTCTGTATATTAGTTGCCATACATTTTCCACAGAGCTTACCTGATATCTTTGAAATAAGCAAACCAGTGTATAGAAACTTATGTCATCTAGGCATATGCTGATTGTATTCTTTTATATGCATTTTGTTGATGACAGTGCTTCTTTGCAATCAGATTAAGTGCATTCAGCAAATGTGGGGTATTTTTTTTTGTTTATACTCTTTGTACTTTTTTTTTCACCTTTCTTTTGCTATTTCAGTTGGTCAGTTCCATTGAGGCATTTTTTTCTTTCTGTTTTCTAGTAATTGTCAGGTTCTTTAACTGTTTTGTAATTGTCAGGTCTTTAACTGTTTTGTAATTGTCAGGTTCTTTAACTGTTTTATAATTGTCAGGTTCTTTAACTGTTTTATAATTGTCAGGTTTTTTAACTGTTTTTTTTTTCTAGCTGAAGTCTTCTTCTTGTTTTCTCTACAACATTTATTGCATGTTTTTTAATGATGTGTAGTTGTAATCCTATTTATCATTTTGCTCAGTATGGAGTTTCAGGTAGTTTTTTCATTTTAAATCTTATATAGTTTTACAAACCATTTCTGACAATGTAAATTAATGTAAAGTTTATTTTTTTGTATGTCACTTTTCTTTCTTGTGGTCATCGAAGGTCCACATTAAGTCTTTTGTGGACATCCATATTTCCATTAGAAATCCATTTCAGTTTTTAAGTCTGCAACATTATTAGGTTATCTGTAAGCTGTTTTTCTTATGTTCTGAGTTCAAGTCTCAGCAGTGGGGATTTTTTTCTGGTACCATCACACTGAAAAGATTCTGGCATCCATCCAGACTCTAGAACTGGATATCAGAGAAAATCTGGGAAGGTAAAAGCAGCCAGATGATACTTACCATAGTACACTTTCATGTGCAGATGGTCTTAGAAATTCGAGCCTTAACACTGTATAACGTTATGACTAATGGCATGGAAACGAGGGTATTACTTTTTAGCTTACCTTTGAGTTTCTCAGATCATTAATACAAATAAAGAAGTGAGTGTAGCTGAATGACAGTCCCTGAGGTAGTATCTCTTTCAGGACATCTTTGAAGGTATTGTTATTGTTCACTACAGTATGGGTGATTTTGTAATTGCTTTTGTTGGGAACAAACCACTTTGTGAGTACGAAGGCATGTCATTGTCCTTCTCGTCATACAGATTGTCGTCACGAAGACAATGATGTGGATATGGACAGGGACTTTCTTCTTGACCTGAGAGAAGTCAGGGTCTTGATGGAAAGAGAATATGCTGAAGAACACAGAATGTAAGTTCCGTCTTTTAAATGATTTATTTTTGTCTTTGAAATTGCTGGGAAATTGCAGGTAATTTTTTTTTGAATGTGCAGATCTGTTATTTACTGTCTTTGATATTCAAAGTTAGGTCACACTGGTGGGTTTTTTTTTTTTTCTTGTTGTCTCTTAGTTGAATAAAATTTGTATTACAATCACTGCAATCAGTCCTTGCAGAAAAGGAGTTGACTGTTGGGAAAAATAGTACAGTATTGCAGAAAAGGAGTTGACTGTTGGGAAAAATAGTACAGTATTGCAGAAAAGGAGTTGACTGTTGGGAAAAATAGTACAGTATTGCAGAAAAGGAGTTGACTGTTGAGAAAACTAGTACAGTATTGCAGAAAAGGAGGTGATTGTTGGGAAAAATAGTACAGTATTGCAGAAAAAGAGGTGACTGTTGGGAAAATTAGTACAGCATTGCAGAAAAGGAGGTAACTGTTGGGAAAAATAGTATATTGGTCAGAATTAGTGAAAAAAGAACTAGCCAAGAATCTTCTTGCATGACCCATTAGTGCTTCTGAAACATTGCTTTTGCCTGACCATTGGGACAAGGTTGACTTGTTCCATGTAGTTGTTGCACTTCTTCTGAAGGCTTAGATTTAATGAAGGTCACTAGACACAACTTTCTGTTCAATCCAGTGCCTGTTTTTCAAGATTTTCACCTCGGCTTTGGCAGCGAAGAACCTGAATTAGCAGCTTTAGTGGTATCATAAACACAGCGCAAGTGAGAAAAATGTGCGGGATTATTTTCAGTCTTAATACACCTGATAACAGTTGCACATTTTTGTTTTTCCTTTATCCAGTTCAATGCTACGGGTTCTGCAGCCAGTCATGAGAGAAAAGGTCATCGCAGAAATGGATGCTAATTTCAGAGTAAGTTCCCAGAAGCTTGTCAAATGCATAAACAGCTGGAGCTCTGTGCAAAACTATGAAAGTAATGAGATTACACATTTAACCATAGAACTTAGTTCTGATTGGCTGGAAAGTCTCAGAACTGACAGGCTGGGTGCTGAAGCTGCTTAGAAAATTCTAGCAGGATTCAGTGCTTACTCACTGTAGTGTGCTATAGAACGAGGACAGATTGTGTTTGGGGGAGGGGGGGGAGAGGGCATTACCTTTTTAATATGTTTCTGATATGTCTTCTTTTTCTTCTTCTTCATTCACTTCTACCACCAAAAACCGCACTGTGAACCTACTGAATTCACGCATGTGGTCCTCGTTAGGTCCCGTGGTCCCATGTGTGGTCCAAAATAGACCACACGAGTTCCACGAAAGGACCACAAGGGGTTCAGAGTATCACAGTGCTTTAGCCTGTATTCTTGGTGGGTCTCGGAAGCGGGATTGCGTGACACCGTGGTTTTCATTGCACCAGTTTGGTCTAGGGTTGGACTTTCTCACCGGAAGACCTCGACGTGTTTGGAATATCAGTGCATCCCCGCTGGGTGAGAGGCGTTAGCCCACCCAGGCCAGAGTTGGACTTTCTCACCGGAAAACCTCGACGTGTTTTGAGATGCCCGTGTATCACCGCCGGGTGAGAGGTGGTTGCCCATCCAGTCCCGGGTTGGACTTTCTCACCGGAAAACCTCAGCGTGATTAGGATACGCA
The DNA here is from genome assembly GCA_009760885.1 of Achatina immaculata. Taxonomy (NCBI): domain Eukaryota; kingdom Metazoa; phylum Mollusca; class Gastropoda; order Stylommatophora; family Achatinidae; genus Lissachatina; species Lissachatina immaculata. The sequence goes on along the minus strand of CM019718.1, from coordinate 13,554,946 downwards.
GACATCCCCGCCGGGTGAGAGGTGGTTGCCTATCTAGACTTCCCTGGTCCAGTGTCTCCGACTTCAGCATTTTGCGGTCGTGGCCGCTACCCTTCCTAGTTGTGACCAGGATGGAGCTTTTGTCCAGGAGGACGAATCCTCGCCACTAGTGACTTCTACCCCTGGGTTGAGCCGGTTTAGGCATTTCCCAGTATGGGCGTGTTTGGGACGGGACCGACCTCTGGGGCAGAGGTACTGTGACATTCATAGCCTTCAAGATTCACCCCTGGTATGAGCCGGTTTAGGCAAAATTCACCAGTATGGGTGTTTATCAGGCGTTACCGACCTCTAGAGCGGAGGTGGCATGACATGTCTAGCCATCGAGTTCCACCCCTGGTGTGTGCCGGTTTAGGCATATTTCACCAGTGTAGGTGTATTTCGGACGTAGGCGGCCTCTAGAGCAGAGGCGCCGTGGTATAGCTCTCGTAGCGATACTACTGGACATACCAGGTTAAACTTCACTTTCCACCACCTTTTCCCATCGGCGCCGCACAGCAACCTTTATTTCCGCATTTACTTCCTTAACCGGGAGGAGCTTCACTCTACGCGCGGCATTTGAAGAGTCAAGCCAGCAGTGACTTAACCTCTGGGACAAGCCGGTTCATGCATTTCACCTGATATGACTGCACTCAGGACGTGGCCGACCTCCAGACCAGTGGTGCCGTGATTTGACTGTTTGCTTCGATTTATCCTTTCAACCGCCTTTTCCGCAGTGATGCTGCGCGGCAACCTCATTTGCAAATTTCTTCATTGGCCGGGAAGAGCACCGCTCCACGCACGGCAGCTGAAGATCTCGCCAACAGCGGCAGATGAGCTACCAAACGTGCCACTCATCTACCCTAAGTAACTGGTTTTCAGGCGCCAGATATTCGCCCTCGCCCCTTCTCCTGTCAGTTTAAACAGTTCTGCCACGGGAAGGCCAGGAGCTGGACTTGACTGCCAGAGGCTGTTTGTGGCGCGTTTGCAGTCCTTAGAACCGTTTCTGATATGATTCTGAATAAACTCACAAGAATGGCAGGGTACAGGAGTAACTTATTTAGAGTTAACTGATTATTAATTCAAAGAAGGTGAGTAGCAAACTGGCCCTAGTCAACCTATGGCTAAAGAATGGGTCCTGATACATATGTTAAAGAAATTGTCCCTAGAATCAGGGAATTTATCTGCAGGGGAGAAATAGTAGAGTACAATGTACACATGGGGGAAAAAAAACATGCTTATATAACAAAATGTATGAACTAGGAAAAATGTAGGAACAGCTTTATTACTTAATGACTACAAAGTTGTGACGATTTGTCGTGAGCCTTAATCATACAAACACATACAGAATGAAGAATTAGAGAGAGGAGATAAAGTATAGATTCACATGAATCCTATGTTAAAAAAATAAATAAATAAAATGAATAGAGCACTTAGCTGTAACTTGAAAGAATATGTCGAGAAAATAGCGGAGTGCTAAGAGTCCATCCTCAGGGGGGATAGAGGTTTAGAGGGAGCAGACATCAAGGAGAAAGATGTGATAGGAGTGGTGTTGAGAGAGTGTAACAGTCTGTCTCATATATTTGAGACTACATTTTGAGTTTACAGCTGCTAAATGTCAAAAGAACGAACCACAAGTACTGCAGCCTGTTTAAGTTGTTTTATTTTGATTTATCAGAACAAAAATGCACTTATTATGGATAGAGATACAAGAAATAATTATAAATATATAATTTTACTTTATAACTACAGTAGTCCTGAAACTGTCATGAACACATTGGGCACCAATGAGCCAGTACAACTTAGGTATTCTGTATGAACCAGGCATGTGTTTTCTTTTCCCCGTAATTAAAATATAAGTGAGTAAATTTCTTCTTCTCTCTGTCTGGAACTTCAAGCTGCTGTTCTTTGCAGCTGATGCATTGAAGATGTTGAGAGTTGTACTGGACTGGGAGCCAATTATGGAGGCTATTTTTTTTCAGTCCCTGAAAGAAGCCAAACAATAGGGGTGGGTGGTGGGGGTGGGGTGCAGTACTTCTTAACTGACTCCAATGCCATGAAGGCCTATGACAATTCCAGTCCTGTTTGCCAGGCTAGCCTATTACATGGGCATCAACAGAGAGATGGGATGGGGGTCTTGGTCTGTTGTGGTTTGCCAACCCCTGATGCTAGCATGTCAGCTGTGGATGGGGGTCTTGATCTGTTGTGGTTTACAAACCCCTGATGCTAGCATGTCAGCTGTGGATGGGGGTCTTGGTCTGTTGTGGTTTACCAACCCCTGATGCTAGCATGTCAGCTATAGGTCAGTGACTGTCAAATCAGACAGCAAATAAAACCCACATTACCATTCACCTGTGAGGAAAATTCTGAGATTTTTCTATTTTACTTTCAGTCTCTTTTTGTGTGTAAGGAGTTTTTGATTTCTTTAACAGTCAATATCCAAGACAATTATTACCATTGGCAGTGGCCTGAACCACAGCAAAGAATCAAGAGATATTTTCATTGATATTTATGAGAAGGTAAGTGATCACTTCATTGTCAGCTATTGTTTATGTACATTTTTAAAGTTGGCTGTTTATTTGTGATCATGGCACACTAAGGCAAAGAGGAATAAGAAAGTCTGATGATTATGTTTCATGGTTTATGTAAGAGGTAGAGATAGTTGAAGAATTCACTGCAAAGTGTGGTAAGAAGTTGATCAGATCCACTTTGCTAATCGCATCATGTAGCCAGAGAATGGCTTGGTGTCTTGTCTTCTTCTTCATTCACTTCCACCATCAAGATCACCCTGTGATCCTACTGAATTTACTCCTGTGGTTCTCGCAATAGTCTCATTTAGGATGGAGGCTCAGAGCATCGTGGGCTCGGGCCTATATTCTCTGTGGGTCACAGAAGCAGCATTGTGGTTTTTGTTGCACCAGTTTAGTCTAGAGTTGGACTTCCTCACTGGAAAACCTCGACGTGGTTTGGATATGAATATATCTCCGCCAGATGAGAGGTGGTTGCCCTATCCAGCCTAGAGTTGGATTTTCTCGCCAGAAAACCTTAATGTGTTTTGGATATCAGTATATCCCCGCCGGATGAGAAGTGGTTGCCCATCCAGTCCAGAGTTGGACTTTCTCATCGGAAAACCTCAACGTGATTTGGATATGAATATATCCCCATCGGGTGAGAGGTGGCTGCTTATCTAGACTGCACTGGTCCAGTGTCTCCGACTTCAGCATTTTGTGGTCATGGCTGCTACCCTTCCTGGTGATGACCAGGATGGAGCTTTTGACGAATCCTCGCCACTATTGAGTTTCATCCCTGGGTTAAGCCGGTTTAGGCGTATTATCCCAGTATGGGTGTATATAGGATGTGACCGGCCTCTAGAGCGGAGTACCATGATATGCATAGCCATCAAGTTTTATCCCTGGGTTAAGCCAGTTTAAGCATTTTGCCCCAGTTTGGGTGTATATAGGATGTGGCCGGCCTCTAGAGCAGAGATGCCGTAGTATGAGTAGCTCTCACACAAGTCTACTGGCCATACTGATTAAACTTCACTTATTCCTTTCCATCACATTTTTAACAGCGGTGCCATGCGGCAACCCTAATTACATTTTTTTTTCATTGGCCAGGAGGAATTTCACCCCATGCATGGCAGCTGAAGAATCTCGCCAGCAGAGTCTTAGTTTAACCCCTGGGTTAAGCTGGTTTAGGCATTTGAGCCAGTATGGGTGTATATAGGACGTGGCCGGCCTCTAGAGCAGAGGTGCCGTGATATGAGTAGCCCTGACTGTGAGACTACTGGCTACTTCACTTAATCCTTTCCATCACCTTTTCTACAGCGGCACCGCATGCAACCCTGATCACATTTTTCTTCATTGGCCGGGAGGAGTTTCACTCCACGCACGGCAGCTAAAGAATCTTGCCAGTAGCAAGCAGGAGCTTTCCTTCTCCTAGATGAGCTACCAACCAAGACTAACGGGTCTCATTTACCTGAAAGCGTCTGGCTTTCAGGCACCAGATATTCGCCTTTCGCCCCTTCTCTTGTCAGTTTAAACAGTTCTGCCACAAGAATGCCAGGAGCTGGACTTGGACTGTCAGAGGCTGTTTAAGACGCATGCCATGGAGACATTTAATTGGAGTGGAGAGTGTATCTCTCACCCCACCTCCTGCTATTACAGTCCTTAGAACCATTGGTGTCTTGTATCTTTCTGTTTATTGTTTGTAGTTTTATTACATAGTGCTTAAAAAGAGGCAACAAGTGTGCTTCTAAAAAATGAAAACAATGTGAAGATTTTTCAACAAGTGCCAAAAGTATGTGTGTATAGATTTACTTGTTTTATTTAGCCATAACATCCTTTATCATTGATGAGGCTTATTGACTCTTTCATTCCAAAACAACATTGGTAGGGTTGAAAGATCTTGATATGGGAATCAGTGCGGAGAATGATATTTAGGCAAAGTCTAAATAAAATGAAAAGTAGCACATTTCTGATCCAACCCATTTTTTAAAAATTACAGAATAACTTTCTTCCAGTTTCTTTCTAGCAGAATTTCTCCTGAAAGATTATTCTGACAGAGCATAGAAGTTAGTTCTGGAGCCAAAGAGTTAATACCTTCCTCTGTTCTGTTATTTTTAGTTGATAGAGCCATGGCTGCAGATGTTGTGGACCAAGCCTGATGCAAAAGCTTTCTTATCAGCATTCAAAGACACAGCCCTGCAGTTGGATATTTTCAGGTGCATATGTCAGAACTTGTTTCTTTCTCTCCTTTGTTAAGTCTCTGAAAGTGTGATCGAGATATTCTCAGCACCCAGTGCTGTGAAGATGTTGGAACACATGCATTTTGCAATGTTGGGAGTTTACGATGATAGCTTTGCTTGAAGATCCAGAGTGGTGGACCTATGAGGAATGCTCTGCCATAATGGGGACCCCTGCAGATTTAACCCATTACCTACCTTGAACCTGTTAAGGGCATGCATCTTTCCCATCGCAACATATGCCCGTGAGACCTGGACACTTAACAAAACAACTGAGAAACTCATAAATGCCTTTGAATGTAAATGCTACAGAAGAGTTCTTCAGATATGGACACAAAAAAGAACAAATATATCCATACTACAAGAACTTAATATTGAAGGTTGGCTAGTAAAGAGGATTAAACAAATAAAACTTAAATATTTTGGACACTTTAAATGTCATGATAATCTAGAGAAGACCATCTTGGAAAGGTACATAATGAGAAAAAGAAAGAGAGGAAGACCAAAACGAAGATGGCTGCAAGACATCATGGATGACATGCAGATGGATGCATCAGCATTTCTTGCTCACAACCGAGAGGCCTACAGGAATGCTATTAGGGAGGCAAAGTTCCACAAGGGACAGGCAAATGAATGAATGAATACACACATTCTGTGCTCACCATATGAACTCATTTAGGAGACATAATGTTGTAGATTTTAATGAAAAATGAAATATCACAAGTTAAAAGTTCCACTGGAGGAACACAATGGAAAATAGGAAACAGGCAATCAAAAGACAGTTCCAGAGTGAAAGTACTTTGCTGCATCTTCACTGTACACTATGATTATTTCTTCAATATACCACTGGCAACACTGCCATACATATGAACAGCTGTATATTGAACTTTATGGTTTTTCATCTCTCTGTGAATTTTTTTTCTTTAGAAATCTAATGTTCACTCTAAGGACAGTTGTGAAAGAATGATATACAAAAAAAACACTATTTTTCACTTCTCTTCTGACAGGTCATCACCGAAGTTGGTGAAAGTGTGGGAGCGCTACATGGCAACATTCAGCTCTATTGTGCTAAAAATGTATCCTAGGTGATACACTTACATGTCGGTTTCCCTTGAAGTTAATGAAATGTTGTGTAGTTGGAGAGACACTCTTTCCATAAATTGTTTAGTTGATTATATTGTGGTTGTCTTGAAGCTACAGGCTGAAAGATATTTACAGTTTATAATACAGAAAGGCTTGATAATTTATGTATGCTTAACTCATCCCATGCCAGATAACAGAAAACACATACTTCCAGTTTCCGAATCAAGTACCACATGACAAAAATTTGGTACATGTTTTATTTCATTAAAAAACCGGTGTAACGTTTTGATTGTAAACATTTAGTGCGCATGTCCAGTGACCCTTTTCATCATGCCCAAAGTGTGGTTAGCAACGAGCATGAAAATTGAAGTTTTCATCAAGAATTTTCAATATTTGGTGATGTAGTTAGGGATAGGGACATGCCCCGTGACCAGACCACTGCTCTTGAATGTAACCCAAGTAGATATAGACCTATTAGATGGACTGGAGAAGTAGTTAGAAGGTTATTTCAGACATTATTTTAGTGAGCATGCCACATATCATCACACGACGAGATCGACGAGTTTATCTAGACACCTCAGATGGTAAGTACGTTGTACATATATAGACCTAGTCAATGGTAAGTAGGACACAGTTGTTGTCTAAAAACCTCACATTACTTCTTTTTTCCTAAAAAAACTCTGCATTTATGAAATCTTCATACATTTAGTTATTTTGAAACATAATAAGTACACTTTTAGCATGGAAATACTTTGTTTCATTCACTTTTACTAATATACCCCTATACATATCAAGACCCGGGCTTTTACTCTGTAAAAAAAGAATGTCCGCATTTTCTTCCTGTGGCATGGGATGAGTTAATTCTGTGTGTTTGTTTGTTGTGAGAATATGAAAAGTATTTAATTTGGTAATTTGACAGAGAGAATGAATGAATAAATGAATAATCTTTATTTTTCAAGGGTAAAGAATTGGGCACGCAGGCCCGTCTTACATTCTGCCCTTCATCACTCCATCTTTCATTCTTCCCGCACACTTGATTTAGTACAAATATACAAATTAAATTAGGAAAAAACATATCAAAAGAGTGTAAGATTTAACTAATACATTCAAAGTAAAAGAGAGATGTAGAGCACACACATATAGAGCACTTTATATACCCAGCTGTAGAAATGGATACCCGACTTCTTCTGGAGTTGGGGAAGGAAGGGCGGCCAGGCGTGATACTGACCATATCACCCTCTAGTGTGCTGACAGGTGAAGTAAAAATATGAGCACTAGCACCATATCCCTATGTGCCTCTAAGGCACGACAGGATTACCTTTACCTTTTTTACTATATATATATATATATATATATCTTATATCTTATATCCTTCCCGTGCCGTTAGACGTCACATAGGGCTCGCAAAGTAGTTCGCCAATATTTCCTGTCTTCGGCGAGTCTTTCAACCTCAACAAAGGATTTTATGCCTGTTAACTTGGCCTCTCTTAATAATGTTCTCTTCAGAGTTTCACGCGGTCTGCCCCTTTTTCTTCGGCCTGTTATGTGCCACTTGATAGCTTGTTTTGGGATTCTCTGCTCATTTCTTCTCATCAAGTGGCCAACATATGTCCATCTCCTTTTCCTGATCACCCGTGAGACTGGTTGTTGTTCAGTCATCTGTCTTATCTCTGCATTGTTCTTGAATTCATTCCACTTGATGCCGAGTATTTTCCTTAGGCATTTGTTTTCAAAAGAGTCTAATTTCTTTTCTATTTCTTTAGTTGTTTTCCAGCTTTCGCATGCATAAATGAGGGTGGATATTACATTTGAATTGAATAGTCTTAACTTGGTTTTTGTGCTTATAAATATATATATATATATATATAATTTTTTGTGTGGATCATAAGGCACAGATAATTCTTTAGTTTTAGTTCATTCTAGGTATTTTCTGCAGTTTCCTTGTCATTTCTTAGCAGTCCTTAAAGTTGCTCAAATTCTTCCATTTTTTTCCACGACCTGCAGAATATCACTGTTAAAGTGGCATAAGAATGACTTCTTTTCTAATCCTTTCTGTCTGCCCCAGTAATTTTCATGTCCTTATCTTTATGTGATATTTTTTCCATATGTTTCATAACAGAAGTTTGCAATTCATGTTTTTTGGATTTTTTAAAATGTATATGTGAACAAAATGTTCATTATTTTTATAAATGTAAATATAGTTTGTGTAAATGTAAATGTAGATTGATGAGTTTGCTTGTGTTATTTTTTTGACTTTGATAAATGTTACTCCATCTTACATCCTTCCCATGTTGTTAAACGTCACATAGGGCTCACATAGTTGTTTGCCAAGTTTTCCTGTTTTCAGCAAGTTTTTCAGCTTCATCAAGGAATGTTATGCTCACTAAACTGGCTTCTCTTAACAGTGTCCTCTTTAGAGTTTCACATAGTCGACATCTTTTTCTTTGGCCTGTTGTGTTCCACTTGATAGTTTGTTTTAGTATTCTCTAATTGTTTCTTTTCATCACTTGGCCTACATATGTCCATCTTCTTTTCCTGATCACCCATGAGATAGGTTGTTGTTTTGCTCATCTGTCTTATCTCTGTGTTGCTCTTAAATTCATTCCACTTTATACCAAGTATTTTCCTGAGGCATTTGTTTTCAAAAGAGTCTAATATCTTGTCTATTTCTTTAGTTGATTTCCAGCTTTTCCATGCATAAATGAGGGTGGATATCACATTTGAATTGAATAATCTTAACTTGGTTTTTGTGCTTATAACTTTTGAATTCCATATGTTCTCAAGATTTTTGAAGGGCAATGCTGCTTTTGCAATTTGAATTCTAATTCCTTCCTGGTGTCACCATCCTGGTCTGTGTAGCTGCCAAGGTGTGCAGACTGGTTTACTTCATCAACAACTGTTCCTTCTACATATATATTTCCTTCTTGATTAATGAGAAATTTCATAATTGTTTTGTCTTTGTTAATTTCAAGACCTATTTTACTAGCCAAGGACGACAGGGAATCTGTTTTTTTTTCCTGCATTGATTTCACATTGTCACTGATAAGAGTTATGTCATCTGCAAAATCAAAATCTTCTATTTGGGCCTCATGTACCCAATCAGTGCCTGTTTTACCAGTACAGCATCTTATATAAGTATAAAGTCTATAGCAATTCCAAAAAGCAATGGAGATAATATACATCCTTGTTTCACACCTGTTTCAATCTGAAACCATTCACTTATTCCTTCTTCTGTCTTGACTGCACAAACATATCCATTGTAGAGATCTCTAATGATGTTGACAATTTTAGATGGTATTCCATATAGTCATAAAATTCTCCACAATGAATGTATACTATCAAATGCCTTTTTAAAGTCTGTGAAGTTCAGTATTAATGGTTTTTGCTTTTCAATATGTTCTTCAAGCGTTATTCTCAGAGTAAAGATCTGGTCGAGACAGCTTCTCTCTTTTTGAAATCTTGCCTGTTCTTCTCTCACTGCAGTATCCACTACATCCTTAATTCTATTCAGAATCACTTTACAAAACACCTCTGACGCAACTGATAGTAAGGTTACACCCCTCCAGTTGTTGCAGTCACTGAGGTTCCCTTTTTTGGGTATTTTAACAATGATTCCCTTTTTCCAATTAGAAAGTTCAATTTGGGAAAGATTTTATGGTGTTAGATGATGCAGAAAAACAGTTTATGGTGTTAGATGATGCAGAAAAACAGTTTATGATGTTAGATGAGGCAGAAAAACAGTTTATGGTGGTAGATGATGCAGAAAAACAGTTTATGGTGTTAGATGATGCAGAAAAACAGTTTATGGTGTTAAATGATGCAGAGAAACATTTTTATAGTGCTAGATGATGCAGAAAAACAGTTTATGGTGGTAGATGATGCAGAGAAACATTTTTATAGTGCTAGATGATGCAGAAAAACAGTTTATGGTGTTAGATGATGCAGAAAAACAGTTTATGGTGTTAGATGATGCAGAAAAACAGTTTATGGTGTTAGATGATGCAGAGAAACATTTTTATAGTGCTAGATGATGCAGAAAAACAGTTTATGGTGGTAGATGATGCAGAGAAACATTTTTATAGTGCTAGATGATGATGCAGAGAAACAGTTTATGGTGTTAGATGATGCAGAAAAAAACAGTTTATGGTGTTAGATGATGCAGAAAAACAGTTTATGATGTTAGATGAGGCAGAAAAACAGTTTATGGTGGTAGATGATGCAGAAAAACAGTTTATGGTGTTAGATGATGCAGAAAAACAGTTTATGGTGTTAAATGATGCAGAGAAACATTTTTATAGTGCTAGATGATGCAGAAAAACAGTTTATGGTGGTAGATGATGCAGAGAAACATTTTTATAGTGCTAGATGATGCAGAAAAACAGTTTATGGTGTTAGATGATGCAGAAAAACAGTTTATGGTGTTAGATGATGCAGAAAAACAGTTTATGGTGTTAGATGATGCAGAGAAACATTTTTATAGTGCTAGATGATGCAGAAAAACAGTTTATGGTGGTAGATGATGCAGAGAAACATTTTTATAGTGCTAGATGATGATGCAGAGAAACAGTTTATGGTGTTAGATGATGCAGAAAAAAACAGTTTATGGTGTTAATGAGTGTACTTAGTGAGAACTCAGTGAGAACTAGAATCTTATACTTGTTTCTCATGTGACTTAAATCACATGTTCATTGTGACCTGGAAATTATCAAAGGGGAACTACTACGACAGTTCCTACTTCTTTTGGTTGTGTTTCTTGCACTATAGCGTATACTGTTATATTAGTTTAATAAGAGTTAAAAATAAATTTGAGAAGCATTAAACTGAAGCTTATTTTACATTGTTTTTATGGATTATTGATAGTTAAGACTATTACAAATTAACTTAAAATCAATAAACATTAAATCGGGATTTTGTTGTATTTTATAAATAATTGATAACGGAAGATGTATTAAAGTAGTTGAGTAAGAACTTTTTTTGTCATGTTTTTTTGGACAGATGAACTCAGTCAAGAAATGAGTGAATGAGTCTTTACTGTATACGACTATTATTATTGAATAAAGTTTATTTAACTCAAGAAAACAGCTGAAAACAAGGATTACTAAATGCCCATTAAATTTTGAAACACCATGTCTCAACAGGAGCAGCAGAAAAGAAATAAATATCATGCTTTTAGCTTTCTCCCTCCTTATCTCACAGTCACTTCTCTCTCTCTCTCTCAGTCATCTTATCCAGGCACACAAGGCAGGCACAATATTTTATCACCTGAAGAATCTGATAATCTCTTCCAGTGTTCTATCCAGCTTATTCTCCCTCTTCTTATCCCCATCCACCCTCTGTCTATCCCCATCCACCCTCTCTCTATCCCCCTCTCTCTGTCACACACACAGAGACAGAGAGAGAGAGTTGAATGACTGTGCTAGAATGAAAGTTGTGAGGTGAAGAGCAAAACATCAGATGAGTCTTCTCCCTTTCCTCTCTTCTCACTGTATGTATGTGCATATATGTGAGTGAGAGAGTGCTGCTTCTCACTGTATGTATGTGCATGTGTGTGAGTGAGAGAGTGCTGCTTCTCACTGTATGTATGTGCATGTATGTGAGTGAGAGAGTGCTGCTTCTCACTGCATGTATGTGCATGTGTGTGAGTGAGAGAGTGCTGCTTCTCACTGTATGCATGTGCATGTATGTGAGTGAGAGAGTGCTGCTTCTCACTGTATGTATGTGCATGCATGTGAGTGAGAGTGCTGCTTCTCACTGTACGTATGTGCATGTATGTGAGTGAGAGAGTGCTGCTTCTCACTGTATGTATGTGCATGCATGTGAGTGAGAGTGCTGCTTCTCACTGTATGTATGTGCATGTATGTGAATGAGAGAGTGCTGCTTTTCACTGTATGTATGTGCATGTATGTGAGTGAGAAAGTGCTGCTTCTAACTGTATGTATGTGAGTGAGAGAGTGCTGCTTCTCACTGTATGTATATGCATGTACGTGAGTGAGAGAGTGCTGCTGTTCAAAATATGAATGATCATATAATGTTAAATAAGTACAGCTGCATTGTGTTTAAGCAAAATCAAAGTTCCTGAGATCTTTAACAAAAAATAATCCATGTTGATAAGGACAAAGACTCAGTATAAAGTGTCATTACTGAGTGCTTAATATAATGCGTCGTTACTGATGACTCAGTATAAAGCGTCGTTAATGAATGTCCATTATAAAGCATCATTACTGAGGGCTCAATATAAAGCTTCTTTACTGAGTGCTCAGTATAAAACGTTACAGAATGCTCAATATAAAGTGTTGTTACTGAGTGCTCATCATCATCAGGTGCCGTGCCGACTGGCGTTGGCTATTACGCTTCTCCAGAGTACACGATCCTTCATGCAGGCCATCAGTTCAGTTGGTGATCTCCTCTCACACCATCTCGTCAGACTGTCCAGTATCATTTCTCTTGGTCTTCCTCTTGATCTTCTTCCTTCTATTTTTCCTGTTGTTATAATATTTTCAATGCCCCCTCTTCTCATTGCATGTCCTATGAAAGTACATTGTCTCTCTCTTATCTTTCTGACAAGGTTTTTTGTCTCTCCAGCTCTTCTCATACATTCTTCATTAGTTATTTTTGCTGTCCAGGGGATTCGCAACATTCTTCTAATAAACCACATTTCTGCTGCTTCCAATGATTTTTGTGCAGACTTGCCTATTGTCCATGATTCACTTCCATATAACAAGATAGGTTCAATATAGCATTTTAGGACTCGTTTTCTAACATTCATTGATAAAGATGTGTTAGCTAATACGTTTCTCATTCTCTGAAATGCAGTCTTTGCTTGGCCTATTCTGTTCCTAATTTCTGTTCTGCATTTCCCATCTGAAGTTATTACTGCTCCAAGGTATTTGAATTGCTCACCTTACAAAATTACATTAAGGACCTATTCTCCATAAGGATCTGGGGTTGATAAAGGGAAGGCACATCAAACGAGGCAGATCCTGAATGGCTGAGGCTGATGATACAATAATGTCAATGTGTGACCTAGATGAGGTGCTTAAAGGTGATGATTGGTTATGGGTACAGGACCGACCTCAGTTAACAAAGATTATTATACAGAAGGGCCATGAATGTAGAGACTGGGCACAGGGGGGCAGTTGAACTTTGGGTTCAAGATCTCATCCAGCATCACTTTGGGTCTTCCAACACGGTAATATATACAGATGGCTCAGTGACTCGGAACAGCAGAGGTGGTTGGGGTTTTGTTGTCTACCGAAATGGAAGAGTAATGGCACGGGGTTCAGGAGTCTTTGAAATCATCACATCAAGCATGTGGATGAAAACAGGCTGTGCTGGCTGGAATAGAATGACTAGTTGCCTATAATTTAGTTCATGGCGTCAGTATGACGATTCACAGAGAATGCTGTGTAAGATTGAGGAAAAAAAATTGCTTCTAAAAGAATGGGTTCATGTGTTAAGCCAGAAAACTGTGATGAGCCTAACGTGGCTTTATCGTCCAGGGCATGCGGGAGTACATGGCAATGAAGTGGCAGACAGGCTAGATGGACGTACTGAAATAAATGGCAGGCTGAGAATGGACAATGGGGACATACTAATATCTTCTTGGAAAGACTGCGGGAAAATGAAGAGCCCGGAAATAGAAAAACAATGTAATTGTGAAGCGATTGCTGGGGCTAGGACAAATTAATGGTGGTGATGGAAAATCTGAACTGTGTGGCAGAAAGCGCATCGTAAAGAATCAACACTTGATGGGAACTATTAGCAAACATACTCTTGGATAGGCTGCAGCATGCGGCGGAGCATATATGGGGCTGTCCTGAATGCAGTGACACCGGAATCTGATTTTGAAAGTTTGAACGCTTTAGCACCACAAAACATCGCTACTAAACACATCCACCTGTTTAGCACCTTTGTACTTTATATATTAGACTTGGGAGTTTTTTATATCTCAGAGAAATGTGTAGCTAAACCGATTAAAATTTTTAAAAAAAAAACCTGAACGAAGGTGCTAGCAAGTGAGTTCAGAAAACTGCGTTCAAAGGTTGAAGTGGCTATACCCTCAGAGCTGAATATATACAAGTACATACAAGTACAGCATCGAACCAAAGTCAGAACGAAGAAAATACTAGGTCAGTCAACACAATGAATAATTGTGTGGAGGAGACTAGAAACACGCAGCGTCACGTAGATGGTCCGAATCTGTGGCCAGTGACAACTTTCTGGACCGTGAGAGATGTGTATAAATATATTTGTGACATCGGCTACTCAAAGTACGCGAAACATTTCACCGACAACGCGATTAACGGAAAGGATCTGATACACATCAACGTTTTTGATTTGCAGAGGTGAGCACTTGGACAAACTGATTTCAATCATTGTTTTTTTTTTTTAATCAGTAGTAGTCGTTTCACAAAGATATGCAAGATAAAATAAACAAGCTAACTCAGAATGCAAACAACATAGGACTAAAAATCAACATAGGAAAGACAAAGTTAATGAAGCAAAATATGAACAACAGAAATGTACTCAGAGTAGATAACAAGTTAGTGGAGGAGGTCAACGAATTTGTATACCTTGGCAGCAGAGTAGTAGAAAATGGAGACAGCACAGAGGACATCAACAGCAGACTTACTAAAGCAAACCAGGCTTTTGCAATGCTGCAGACTATATGGAAATAAAAAAAAAACTAAGCATAAATATGAAAATCAGGATATTTAAGAGTAATGTTCTAAGTGTACTACTCTATGGAAGTGAATGCTGGAAAATCACCAAAATCATAGAAAACAAGTTAAATTCTTTCCAGACTAAATGTTTACGAAGAATTAGAAAAATATTTTATCCAAACACCATAAGAAATACCATCTTATTGGCAGAAATGCAGATGAAACCACTGACAACAATTATTGAGGAAAGACGCTGGCGATGGTTGGGACATGTGCTCCGAATGACTGACAACTCACTACCAAAAATAGCACTAAGATGGACACCACAGGGGAACAGAAGTAAGGGTAGACCAAAAGAGACATAGAGAAGAACAACAGAAAGGATGCTGAGCAATAGAGGGCTCACCTGGGCAAGAGCAGAAAAAAAGGCGAAGGACAGGCATTTGTGGAAAACCCTTGCGGAAGCCCCATGTGCCCTGGGCACTTAAGGTTCAGAGAGAGAGAGAGTGGTCATTTACATTCGTTTCATCATCATAATCATAATATTTGTGTCGACATTCTGTCACTTTATCAGTGAGAACCATTAATTCATTCTGGAATTAACATATTAGAGCTTGCATTCTTTCCCGTGCCGTTAAACGTCACATGGGACTCGCAAGGTAGTTCACCAAGTTTTCATATTTTCGGAGAGCTTTTCAATCTCATCAAAGGATTTTATGCCTACTAATTTGGCCTTTCTTAACAATTTATGCATGCGAAAGCTGGAAATCAAAGAAATAGACAAGAAATTTGACCCCTTTTGAAAACAAATGCCTAAAGAAAATACTTGGTATAAAGTGGACACAATAATTAGTGTATAAGTATATAACTATACACGAAGCACTGCAGTAAAGCTGCGATACCAGAATGCTTAAAATAGGAAAAAGTGGGAGCAGCTTTATTACTTAACGATTACAAAGTTGTGACGTTTCGGTGTGAGCCTTAATCATACAAAAACACACGGGACGAAGAAATAGAGAGAGGAGATAAAAGTATAGATTCACATGAATACTATTAAAAATTTTTTTTTCTTAAAAGAGTACTTAGCTGTAAATTGTAAGGTGTGACTTGTCCGGCGGTGTGTGTCAGGAATGGATTTAGTAGAACGTGGAGACTGTTTAAATAGAGGCCTGTGATATGTGGTCGGTGGGTTGTAACGGGGGATGGTGGATGGGGAACCAGGGAGGGGAGAGAGAGTGATACAATATTGACCTAGCTGGGAGAAGTTGAAACAGATGATTGGGGAAGAGGGGTTGCAGAGTGATGCTGTGAGGAAGTTTGAAAAGTAAGAAGGGGTGGACTTAGTGGAGGGGTACTATAATGATAAAGTGGAATGAAGTTAAGAACAGCACAGAGATAAGACAGATAAACAAACAAAGAAATGGACATATGTAAGCCATGTGATGAGAAGAAACAATCAGAGAATACCAAAGCAAGCTATCAAGTGAAGCACACCAGGCCAGAGAAAAAAGAGGTTGACCATGTGAAACTCTAAAGAGGACATTGTTAAGAGAAGTCAGTTTAGTGGGCATAACATCCATTGATGAAGATGAAAAACTCGCCGAAAACAAGAAATCTTGGCAAAACAACTATGCGAGCCCTATGTGACGTTTAACGGCACGGGAAGGATGTAAGCTAGTAAAGTGGGTTCAGATTTGCTGTTGGTATCGAAATCGTATAAATATCTTGTCGTCATAATACCGGCCTGAATTTTGCTCTTTCTATTAAAAAAATAATTGGTATATATTTTTTCTGTCATATATTGGACATAAATATGTGAATATAAAAAGCAGACTAATACATTAACCTAAAGTAACAAAAACGGAAACGTAAACAGCAGAGAAATTTGACATATTCTCATGAATACGAAACTGAAGAGTTCATATGAAAAGTAATCGCTTCTTCTTTTATTATAGTTGAAGAGCGCTGACTTATACTGCATTAAATTTTGTAAAATAATTTGTATATATTTATGATTATTGCTAGTTCATTTGTATAAGAGCTATCATTATGGGCCAGAAACTTTAAAATGTATTTTTTGATTCTGGACATATTTTAGCAATTGAAATATTTGGATATATTCAGTGTAATTCCACCACGAAGAAGCAAAAAGTGCAGTGCTGTAATTAAGCAAGTCGCTATACAAAGTATACATGTCCGTTCTGCTCGGAGAAACCCAATTGGCTTATAACCCACGGTCGTTTTAAAACTCACGATGGGTCAAGGTCCTCGCAGAGTCAACTAAAGCCTGGCTGAATTGGAAAATTTTGAGTAGCACGAGATCCATCCCACAACACACGGGTGGTTCGGCACAATAATTAGTGTAAGAGTATATAACTATATACTGAGCCACTGCAGCAAAGCTGTGATATTCTTAATATATAAACTAGGAAAATAAGTAGGAACAGCTCTGTTGTGGAAGAGGAGATGTTAGGTGTAGCAGTCATAATCATAACAATCACAATCCCTCCCCACTAAGTTCCACTCCCTTCTCACTTGTTACACATAGCTCATAACCTCTTCACACCATCACATTACAACCCCTCTACCACAACTATAATCACATATTTCACCTTCTCTCGGCTAGATTACCACTGTATATCTCTCTCCCTTCCACGGTTTCCCCATCCATTACCCTCAGTTACGACCCACCTATCACACATCACAAGTCTCCATTTAAATACTGTCAACACTCGACCTTGCGCATTTCTGACACACAGCGTCGGACAAGCCACAGCTTCTTACAAGTTACAGCTAAGTGCTCTATTCATTTTATTTGAGTTTTTTTGAACATAGCATTCATGTGAATTTATATTTTATCTCCTCTCTCTATATCTTCGTCCTGTATGTTCTTGTATGATTAAGGCTCACGCCGAAACGTTACAACTGTGTACTCGTTAAGTAATAGAGCTGTTCCTACTTATTTTTCTAGTTGATATGTATGGCTGGTTCGAGGGTTATAATGCCGGGATGATAAGGAAAGTGATGGCGGATCACTATACGGCACAACTAAACATCACCGTGTTACTGCAGTGGCTTCTTGTGCCTGGGCAGTGACTCACAGGTTATGTTGATTCATGCTTGCTGATACTCGTGACCGCATTCATCACTGGGCGGGTTTCATTGCTGGGAGGCTTTTAAAAAAATCTCGCAGCATAAGTTATAAACTCATTTTTGAAATCTGCAGCTACTGATAACATGTCTTGGAAAGGTAAGTGCTGCTACTCTTGTTTAGCTGATGTTTGCAAAGTTTTACTGCAAAACGCTCATAGACATTATCTTGTGTCAAAAGATAATCACTTAAAAAAAAGTAACCAACGTAAAAAAAAACACTTTAGAAAAGTTGGCTGCAACAGTATAGACTTTAGATTGATAGTTTTTGGATACAAATTTCCCCCCTGATTCTTTGATAGTATTAACCACAACCTTGATGGGAAAAGGCACGGGAAGGCTTCATTTCTCGCCAGTGTTTGTGGCAGTAATTTTAGATACTGTTATCACCGTCATGATCACATATTTGTTTCTGTAATTTACTCTGGATTTTGAAATCCCAAGAATGTGAAATATTTTCATGTTGAAGCTATCATGTGAAATTGAGCCTTCAGATATGACACACTTAATTAACAAGATTTTGCATGGGCTAATTTATTTGGATCTAGTCAGAAATAACTTTCAAACATTTGTAGCAGTTGCTTGTAAAGTCCCTTTATCACCTTTATCCATTATCAACTTTGATTTCATTTAAAACATAGCTTTATATAACAAGACACCTTCAAAATTCAAATCTATGACTTTAATCAAGGACAAGTTGCCATTTTGTCCACTGACTCATCATCAATAATTTCTATCAAAACATCATAAAATTCGCCAGTAGAATATCTTAAAACATGAATGGCTTCAATTCTGGATTCCAGGTGGATGGTACATAGTGGTTTGAGTGTTAGAAAATTGTAATATGTTTTTATAAGAGCTCTCTAACACAGTTTTGACACTTATAAAAAAAAACAACTTCTGAACTGTTTCAAAAAGTACATTTCTTCTCTAGCTGGCATCATTGACAACTAAATCGAGGTAATGAGAACAAGGGGTAAAACAAAAAGTTTTCAAATTCAAGTCTTTAATGCATTACTGAACTCTTGAATGTTTTCCTTTCATATTTGATCTATTGGCATATGATGGCCACACATCCTTGCGATTAGAATATTCATGTTTTATAGTTTTCTAAGAGCACATTAATTTAATACTAAGTCTGAAGTGGCTTCTACAGAAATGAAACACATAAAATGTTCATGAATATTGATATAACTTGGATCTGTACTAACAAATCTTGCAAATAGTGTTAATGACCATACTTGCATCTGAAGTACAGTTTGCAACTGTGCTATAATATTTAGCTTTCTGCTCAAAGTGGCTAAGACTTTCTTATGCTCCATACCAATAAAATCCACCAGGAACTATTGAAACAATCTTTTAAGGTTGTGGAACTTCAGCAAACTGCAGTGAACAGCCCATGGCCATGTGACATTGGTAATGTGCCATGTGTTAGATGTCACAGAAAATGGAATGAATTTAGCCCTCCCAGTGTCTCATTCCTGTCAGATCAGTTTATTAATCTTCCACATTGCTCACAGCTCTTACAGTGAAAGTAGGTTTTTGTAATAATTTGTGTCTTGATTACTGCTGACACCACACACATTTGTGTCATATCCATATTTGCTGTCATATCCATATCTGGGATTGTCCAATAATTTGCCCAAGACCATTTGCATGTATACGTTTAAATCTTATATCTTATATCCTTCCCATGCCATTAAATGTCGCATATGGCTCGCAAAGTAGTTTGCTAATTTTTCCTGTCTTTGGCGAGCCTTTCAGCCTCATCAAGGGATTTTATGCCTGTTAATTTGGCCTCTTAACAATGTCCTCTTCAGAGTTTCACGTGGTCTGCCTCTTTTTCTTTGGCCTGTTGTGTTCCACTTTATAGCTTGTTTTGGGATTCTCTGACTGTTTCTTCTCATCACGTGTCCATCTCCTTTTCCCGATCACCCATGAGACTGGTTGTTGTTCAGTCATCTGTCTTACCTCTGCATTGTTCTTGAATTCATTCCACTTGATGCAGAGTATTTTCCTTAACCATTTGTTTTCAAAAGTGTCTAATTTCTTTAGTTGTTTTCCAGCTTTCATATGCATAAATGAGGGTGGATATTACATTTGAGCTGAATAGTCTTAACTTGGTTTTTGTGGTTATAACTTTTGAATGCCATATGTTCTGAAGATTCTTGAAGATCGATGCTGCTTTTGCAATTCTAATTCTTTCCTTTCTGGTGTCACCATTCTGGTCTATCTAGCTGCCAGGGTCTAAATACCTTTCATTAATTTTCATATTACTGTCTTAATGCATGAGCACACTGAACAGTCATTTGGGGGGAGAGGGGGCAACCATAATTCAAATATTATCAGTGTAAGTCTTATTTGTGTGGGTTAAATAATGCCCAGTGTGAGTAGTTGGCCCCTTGCATTGCTTTGCCCAGGGCTTACAGTGCTGTTAAGATGGCCCTGCTCATATCTTATGGAGTTTTGGTCTACAAAGGGTTGTAATCATATCTGTCCATTTGTCGTGTTAAAAGATGTAACAAAGGCTGAAGTGCTTTCTTCCTTCAAACAAAAATCTGCAGGTTAGGTGTTGGAAATATGGAAGATGCCATGTGCCTCTATGAAGCTATAAGAAAGACAACCAACTCCGTAATGTGCAACTTTGAAGATTTTGATAAGCCCCCAAACATTTCATATGATTCAGGGTTCAAACAAAAAAGGTAAGATAATCAAGGAAAAAAAAACATGAGCTTACATAAATGTTCATACATTTATAAAGAATTTTTGGAGTGCATGACCAATCTTGTTTCCAATTTTTTTTTTTTTTTGCGTATATTTATGCACATGGTTTTATTTGGTACACTTTGAACATTAGCTCATCTCTGTTAATCATGGTCTGTGCCCAGAATATTCTTGGAAACTTTCGTAGCTAGGCTGTGAGGAATTGTAGCTGAACACTGAACACAGCATGCAAGAGCTGAATCCTGCTAGTGTTTTCTAAAATCCAAACAGCTTCAGTTGCCAGTAAGTTCTGAAATATTTCCAGTGGACCCAAGAACAACTCTCTGCCAATTATATCACTGGGAGACACTAAATGGAACTCTCTGTCTATTTATCCAGACTGAAAGAACACACCAGTCTATTTTTGTGGGCATGCTCATGCTAACAGATGAGTCTGGGTCTTAACTGGCTCCATGGCACAAATGGGTTGTTGTAGTTCAGATTAGTGCCTTGGTGTGCCAGGGTGGCTTGTATGCCCTTACAATCCCATGAACTATGCCAGCAGGGGACTGGTGCCCCTAGCAGGTTCAACCAAGCTGGATAGGTCTGTAGGGGAGGGGCCAGACTAAACCTTACACACCAACACATCAGGCACCCCCCCCCCCCCCCCCCCCCCCCCCCGCCCTCCAGGATAGGGGGTTGGGCATGAGACCAGAAACCTCAGCCTGGGATCCATCTGGAGGTGACTCTAGGTGGGGAAAATCTGCTTGTTACAGAAAATCGCAGCAAATCAAAACCAAATCAGTCCCTCATGGCAAGACACAGTGTGAGCCCTACGTGATGTGAGATGTAAGTTCAAATTGTTGCACAATCAAGTTACTGAAAATAATGAGCTGTGGTTACTTTACAAGGATGTAAGATGTAAATTCAAATTGTTGTACAATCAAGTAAATGAAAAATTATGAGCAGTGGTTACTTTACATTCGGTATTATGTGAAAACAATTTCAGTGAAATTTGATATTCCAAATGATTTGTTGCTTGTAGAAATGTTCTTAACTTTTGTAGACAAATCAAATGCTGTTCTACATAAAACTCCACAGTATCCTTCCAGGACAAACACAGCTACCACCATTACCAAGCAACCCACGTGATCTACGGTTGCCTTATCGAGACAACGGAGACCGTATCTATCGCTACAACCTGCCTGTCCAGTCGTACCATGATCACTGCATGGTTATTGGGAGGACTGATGCCTGGAAAATGTACAATTCTAAATTTTAGACCCATTATTTGCAATTATGAGCCTGGGCATGCCAGTCTTAGAATGATTGAAATGAAAAGCAATATGTCAATCATGCTTGAATTGTTGATATCCCCCTCTCTCATGCTTAGCTTTGCTGTGAGGAGAAAATTAATTGTCTGTATCAATAAATTATTTTTGACAAAAAAATTAAACATTGGTACTTTATGAACTTAATAACTAATTAAAAATTAGGCAAGTCATCCATTAAGAAAACTGAATAAATCATGTGCAATATCGCTTTTAAATTTTTGTTTGTTTGTTTATTTGCCTGGTACATGCACCATCTGAAACATCTTCTTCTTCAGCTTTCCAAGCTGTTAAGGCTCATTGCTGCAGATAAAGTTCGCCTCCATTCCTCTCTATTCCTAATCTTCTCTCTCCAGTTGGTGACACCAATTTCTTTTATATCCTCTTCTATGTTGTCTTTAAAGAACAAATATATCTATACTTCAAGAACTTAATGTTGAAGAAGGCTGGCTAGTAAAGAGGATTAAAGAGAGAAAACTTAAATATTTTGGACTCATTAAACATCATGATAATCTAGAGAAAACCATCTTGGAAGGGTACATAATGAGAAAAAGAGAGGAAGACCAAGGCGAAGATGGCTGCAAGACGTCATCGATGATATGCAAATGGATGCATCAGCAGCAGGCCATCTTGCTCACAACCGAGAGGCCTACAGGAGTGCTGTTAGGGAGGCAAAGTTCTGCAAGGGACATGCAAATGAATGAATGTTGTCTTTCCATCTCTGTCTTGGTCTATCCCTTGGTCTTGTTTCCTTCATCTCTTGTGATTACATCATTTTCATTTGTCTGTTCTCTTTCATTTTTTCTACATGCCCCAGCCAGCGTAGTCTGTTCAGTTTCAAGACATTTATAATTCGTTGGGATTTAAATAAGATGTTCAGTTCAGTGTTCCTTCTAGCTCACTATTCTCCACTGTTGGTATCCTTTATGGGCCCAAAGATTCTTTCTTAGGATCTTGTTCTCAAAGATCTGCAATTGTTGTTCATCTTTCTTTGTTGTACTCCACGTTTCTGATCCATACATGATGGCTGGCCTTATTATAGTTTTGTAGATTGTTATTTTGGTGTTTTCAGACAGGATTTTAACAGGTGTTGCAAGGCAAAGTTTTTTAAATTCCCTACCTGTACTCTGCTTTTAATTCCCTCGATTATTATGTTGCTTCTGTTGAAGGTTGTGCCTTCCTAATAATCATCTCTCCAACATTTATATAATCTGGATCATTCTGCCCCTGATCTCTTGATATCTTCATATACTCTTACCTTGGTTAAGCCCGCTTTTAGTGCTACATTTCTCAGGTGTATGCTGGTATTGATGACTTCTTGCATAGTTTTCCCCACCAGGTCGATATCTTCAACATGTCCTAGTATTTTAGCTTGTTCTTCTGTACTGCTTTCTTCTTTTGCTTTTCTGATTACCTTTTCTAGTACTAGGTTGAATAGTAATGGAGATAATGTATCTGGTTTAAAAACCAGTTCTAATAGAGAAGGGTTCTGACTTTCTTCCTTTATATATTACTATATTTTGTGCATCCTCCATACATATTCTGGTCAGATTAACTTATTAGGTATCTCAAATTCCTTCATAATTTTCCATAAGCTGGTCCTATCTATGCTGTCACAGGCTTTCTTGAATATTTTCCATATTCCCAGTACTTTTCTGCTTTTTGACGAAGATAAAATATTTAGTCTATGGTTGATCTATTCTTCCTAAAACCTGCTTGATAGTCTCCCAGCATGTTCTCGCTGTATGGTTTTAATCTATTTAAAATTATAATGGATAGTACTTTGTATCTTGTTTGTAGCTGTCTGAACTATAGTGTATCATTAAAAAAAAAAATAAAAGATTTGTTTAATGTCTTTTTTTTTTTCTCACGGTATTCTCTGAATTCATAGCATCTGTCATTTTCTAGCTAGACTTGCATCTTTCAGTGAATGTCTACTTTCATTTTAATCTCTTCCATTTTTTTTTTCATATTTTCTCACTGACAGATTTGTAATTTTTTACACATTTTCTCTTGCTGTTGACAGATTTCCATTCTTTCACACATTTCTCTCCCTGTTGACAGATTTCCATTCTTTCACACATTTCTCTCCCTGTCGACAGATTTCCATTCTTTCACACATTTCTCTCCCTGTCGACAGATTTCCATTCTTTCACACATTTCTCTCCCTGTTCACAGGTCTCCATTCTTTCACACATTACTCACACTGTTGACAAGTCTCCATTCTTTCACACATTTCTCTCCCTGTCGACAGATTTCCATTCTTTCACACATTTCTCTCCCTGTTGACAGATTTCCATTCTTTCACACATTTCTCTCCCTGTTGACAGATTTCCATTCTTTCACACATTTCTCTCCCTGTTGACAGATTTCCAATCTTTCACACATTTCTCTTCCTGTTGACAAGTTTCCAATCTTTCACACATTTCTCTCACTGTTTACAGGTCTCCAATCTTTCACACATTTCTCTCACTGTTGACAGATCTGAAAACTTTTGAAAGCCCCAAAACAAAAGTCAGATCTCCGACAGTGTATTATATCAATGTTTTAACAACCAATGAATACAGTTTTTATTGCAATGCAAAATAACAAAATTTTACAACTGAAACATTAGAACTGTAATAAACATTTCTAACTCGTTATTTAAGTGGGAAAAAAATCTGTTAACCTCCAAGTCTGAAAGAGACTGCAACAATAGTTGTATACTTATACACCAATTATTGTGTCACAGAATTTCATGCAATTTAGAACTGCTTTACTACACATCTTTGCTGAGACTGAAGGAGTAGAAAATACAAAGTATATTATCAAATCTTGTATATAATGGTTTTATATACAGATTAAATGACAAGGCAGCATGTAACACTAAACTGAAAATTAATTAATATAAGATTTTAAATTAAGACATCAAAGTATGATGAAAAATTAATCATCAGAATCTGATTGTAGTGTGACTGTTTTAGCAGAAGTAACAAAAAGATCATTCACTTTTTTCTTTGTATTCTGGCAACGTGTGGTTCTATATATCCTGTCAATGGCATACAAGTCCCTCTCACAACTGCCTGCATGCATGTGCTTGTCATCTTCTGTATCCTGGCTCATATGGCATTTTCTATTGTGATATCGGTCCTCCATTGCTGATGAATCTGAACCTGTGGGAGCTGAGCAGAAGTGTTTATTCTTCAGTGTGCAAATGGGTTTGGCTGAACTTTTGCCAGAGAATCCTGTTTTTCTGTCACTGCTAGTTTTTTCAGCCACAGCACAGAGTAGTTCAGGCAAAAATTTACGTGCAGGCATAAATTTACATCTGTTCTCCATACCACTTGGTTTTCCTGTGAGTTGAGGAGCATGAATGCAGGAAGAAAGATATGAGCCTGAAGTGTATGAGCTATGCACTGTGGCAGAATGTTGAGTATATGTCCTCAAGTTATCACAAACATTTAATGTTGGGTATGGTGCACTTGCATGTCGTGGGCTTCTACTCACCAGAAGAGAACACAGAGGTCTTGCGTGCTCCGGTGAGACTGTTCTTGTGTTTACGTTATCCTTATCCTCATCCTGGATAGCATTTTCATTCTGCAGAGATACTGAAGACTCACCATATGAACTAGCTGAGCTTGGAACACTGATGCTATCACTGGAATTAACATTTTGTTGGATTGCTGTCCGAAAGTAAGTACGCCGAAGGGCACACAGATTATTGAAGCTTTTGTCATAATTTACTTTACATTTTTTCAGACTTTTTGTGTTGAAACAATAATCTTCTGTCAAATTTTCATCCTTTGACACAGACATGTTGTCCTGTGGAGTTTGTGGCACTGTAGTTACTTGATTCAAACCCTGCTGCTGCCAACCAATGCCATTACCTGTAAAACACATATACTGATATTCAGAACAAAACCTGAGGAATATTTCTGCAAACACTGACAGTTATTCATTTTTTTCAAAAACAAACTTACTGAAGCTATTGAAAGCAAAAAATACAATTATCTGACAGACAATTTGCCAAAATTTCTACATTAAAAAAAAAACGTTCAGCATAACCATGTGATATAACTGTTGTTTAAAAAAAAACACACTCTGAACACTGACTTTTTTAAAGGCTCCTGATGTATGAAAGACAAAAATGTCATATCAGGAGGAGCAACTTTAACAAGAAACATAACAAACACCAGGCAGAAGGATCTTAATGACATCTGTAGACTAACATGCAACTGTTATTGCCAAAATGCCTTCTGAGGGAGTACAGAAAAAAGAAATGAAGATGTCTGTAGCACAGAATATCTTAAGCACTTGAAATCAATGCTGGGTGTGACACTATCCCATCTCCAAACAATGTTTCAGCAATCAAGCTATTGTTACAGTTCAGCCTGGCTTAAAAAAATGAAAGGAATTAGTATGAGCCCCAAGGTGGTGAGAGACATTCTTCCTTGGGTCACTGTAAGAACTTAATAAAGCCACCATAACCATTCCATATAATGCCTGTGTTACAAGATATTCATGCAAGAACTGAAAGCCAGCTTTGCTTATTTGTCAGTCCACATGCTAGTAACATTTATGTCACAAGATCTTCACCACACTGGCAATTGGTGAGAGCTTTAATGTTACATTGTTAGGAGATGCAGCAACAGTATATTGCATAAAAGATTTTCTTTTTTAAAAGACCATTTGTATTAAAATTTATTCATCAAACAAACCTCAAAAAAAAAAAAAAAACTAAACTACTTTACTAAAAGTACTTTATCTAACATCACTTTCAGAAACAATTTCATTTTTGCATTGAAACCTATGAAATTCATAGAATTCAGACAAGAAGAAAATGAGATGAAAAAGATATGTTCACTCTGTAATGACTTTATTTTTCAAGAAATAGATGTCTAAAAAAAGCATTTAGAAACACTGAAATAAAATGTTTACCAATGATGACTTTCCCATGTAATGGTAACTCAGTAACCTTTGAACTTGATTTGACCTCACAATGATTCTGGATGACCTTCTCCAGATATCTAATCTGAATCTGAGACTCTTGAAGCTCCATATTCTTGTCTAAAACCATTTTCTCAAGTTCTTGGACCTAAATGATGTAGTTTCACTTTACTATGAATTACTTTACATTTTATTACAAATTTATTCAAATTAATAATGTAAATTAACAAGGACAAATTTAAAATAAAATTAAAATTAAAAAAAAAAACAAAAGTAATGAAACTGCCCATTAATCAAGAAGGAAAAATATATACAGAAGGGACAGCTGTTGAAAAAGTACATCAATTTGCAAACCTCAGCAGCTACACAGATCAGGATGGTGACACCAGAAAGGAAGTTAGAATTGCAAAAGCAGCACTGACCTTCAAGAATCTTGAGAACATATGGCATTCAAAAGTTATAAGCACAAAAACCAAGTTAAGATTATTCAATTCAAATGTCATATCCACCCTAATTTATGCATGTGAAAGTTGTAAAAACAACTAAAGAAATAGACAAGAAATAGACTCTTTTAAAAAAAAAAGCCTAATGAAAATACTCTACATAAAGTGGTGCAAAATCAAGAACAACGCTGAGATAAGGCAGATGAGAGAACAACCACCTGTCTCATGGGTGATCAGAAAAAGGAGATGGACATATGTTGGTCACGTGATGAGAAGAAACAGTCTGAAAATCCCACAACAAGCTGTCAAGTGGAACACAACAGGCCAAAGAAAAAAAGGGTAGACCATGTGAAACTCTAAAGAGGATGTTGTTAAAAGAGGCCAAATTAATAGGCATAAAATCCCATGATGAGGATGAAAAGCTGGCCGAAAAGAGGAAAACTTGGTGAACTACTGTGCAAGACCTATGTGACGTTTAACGGCACAGAAAGGATGTAAGATGTAATATTGTAAATTAATGTCTTTGGAAGAAATTAATTTCATTTTGAAGTGATTTCATTCTGTTACTATTTTATGTAAAATAGTGCTTATTTGTTCTTAA
Organism: Achatina immaculata; assembly: GCA_009760885.1. Lineage (NCBI taxonomy): Eukaryota > Metazoa > Mollusca > Gastropoda > Stylommatophora > Achatinidae > Lissachatina > Lissachatina immaculata. Next base: position 13,527,287 of record CM019718.1, on the reverse strand, counting down.
TTTATTAATTATATTCATGATACAGGTATATGAAAAAAAATGTGGACATATTAATTAGGCAGCAATATCAACGTCACTGGTACAGGCTAACACAAACACAGACACAGTGAATCATAACCACAACGCCGTTTGACTAAGTTCTCAGGAAACACTGTCCTATCACATTGTACTGACAGATAACAGATAAGACATGTAACTACAGTGGCAGTCAATACAGCTGTAGGCCTGTGCTGACAGAAAACAGATAAGACATGTAACTACAGCAACAGTCAAGACAGCTGTAGGCAAGAGGGCAAAAACTGTGTGGCTAACATGTGCAGAATGTCAGATTTGGTAAGAGGAGTTGAAGGTGATGATGGCAAATTAATAAAACATACTTTTTTCTGTAGATGCGAGATATGTTGTTCTGCTTGCTGAAATAAGAAACATTATGATGAATCAGACAATAATTAGTGTGTAAGTATATATACATTAAGCATTGCAGTAAAGCTGTGATACCAAAATGTGTAAACTAGGAAAAAAGTAGGAGCAGCTTTATTACTTAACAATTACAAAGTTGTGATGTTTCAGCAAGAGCCTTAACTCTTCCCGTGCCATAGTTGCTATAGTGAGGATTTCCAATTACTGAGTTGCGTGCCAAAGTCGTTACAGTGACAATTCATTTGTTTCAATAAAACCAGCGGGTGTAACATTTAGATTGTACATATTTCGTTTGATTTTCTGGTGACACTTTTCAAAATGGTGGAAGAGTCCTTAGTTTTGAGCGATGCCGAGCGAGAAAAAGGAAGAGAAACAACTAAATTTTTCATTTTTTGACGATGTAGATAGGGGTATGGACATGGCCTGTGATCACCCCACTGCTCTTAAATGTATCCTAAGTAGATTTAGACATATTAGATGACTGGAGAAATAGGTTATTTTAGACATTAATTTAGCGAGAATGCAACATAGAATCACAATACGAGATCGACAAGTAGATCTAGACATCTCAGATGGCAGGTAGTGCATATCTAGACCTAGCCGATGCTGAGCTGGGCACAATCATTGTCTAAAAACACCACATTACTTCTTTTTTCCTAAAAAACTCTGCATTTATGAAATCTTCATACATTTAGTTATACTTTGAAACATAATAAGTACACGGAAGTACATGTAAATACTGTTTTCCTTTCCATTTTACAACTATGCCCACTATACAGATCAGGATCCGCGCATTTTGGGTGGCACGAATGGGAATGTCTGCGTTTTTTTCTTGGGCACGGGAAGAGTTAATCATACAGAAACAGACAGGACAAAGAAATAGAGAGAGGAGATAAAGTATAAGATTCACATGAATGCTAGATTAAAAAAAAATTAATGATGAACAGAGCACTTAGCTGTAACTGTAAGAAGATGTGGCTTGTCTGATGCTGTGTGTCAGAAATGGGCATGGTAGGGCATAGAGACTGTTTAAATAGAGATCTGTGAAGTGTGGTCAGTGGATCGTAATGGGGTGCTGGGTGGGGAAACCATGGAGGGGAGAGAGAGTGGTACAACCTTCTCCTAGCTAGGTTAACATTGTACCACTCTCTCTCCCCTCCACGGTTTCCCCACCCATCACCCCCAGTTACGACCCACCGACCACACATCACAGGTCTCCATTTAAACAGTCTCTACATCCTACCATGTTCATTTCTGACACACAGCATCGAACAAGCCACATCTTACAGTTACAGCTAAGTGCTCTATTCATTATTAATTTTTTTTTTAAAATCTAGCATTCATGTGAATCTATACTTTATCTCCTCTCTCTATTTCTTTGTCCTGTATGTTTCCGTATGATTAAGGCTCACGCCGAAATGTCACAACTTTGTAATCGTTAAGTAATAAAGCTGCTCCTAGTTTTTTTCTAGTTTATACATTTTGATGAATAAGGGGCAGAACAAAATTTTATTCTCCAATATCCACACAAACACTAAAATTATCTTTATTTCAGAACATGTGGGGATCAAAGATGAGAATATAGGACAAAATGTTTTAAAACAACATGTTTTAAAATAGAGGCCATTTAGCCATCCAGACAAGTAATACAATTCCCAGAATAAATCCTAAAATGTGAAATTGTCTCATAAAATACAGGACAATTGGTCATTTTATTGTAAGGTAAATGCATATATTCCTATATTAGTAGAAACAAGCTAAGAGCAATCATGGCAAGAAAAGCACCTATAATATTACTTTATTAATGAAAAAAAAAAGGCATGAACGACTGAAATCAGAGTATTTTATCCTCATTGTTATCATCATTTGTTACTATTACTCTCACCACAACCACAATCACACTCAGTACTGTAATAATCCAACATTAATAATCATCATTAACTAACTAAACCACTGACATCACCATCATCCTCACTACCACTAAAACAATGACAATCATTTTTTGCAGTAAGTTCTCACCAAATTTTTGGCTGCTTTCAATTCATCCACTGCAGCCTTTATTTCCATGAGTTCCTTGTCTGGAAGTAAAGTGGTAAAGAAAAGAATGAAAAGGTAAAAGGTAAAGGTAAAATTCCCATTTCCATGTCATTAAAGCCACGCTGGGGAATACAGTGTTAGAAAAGAGTGAAAAGTATGTTTTAAATCTTTCAGTCTGAAGCATGATGATATTTTCTATGGCAAATAAATAGTAAAAGTTATACATGACACTGTTAAATCTAAGTATGTTTTTTTTATAATGTCTACTAGTAACTGCATACTAACAGTTCTTGGCAACAGATGTTTTTCCACACTCTCAGAGTAGACTTTAACAGTTTGTTGACTTTCATTTTATTTTATTTTTTTCTAAGTGAAAAAAACAGAATTTAAAACAAAAATAACTTCATGATTAAAGTACAAGAATTTGACATGAATTCATGACATCAGCATCAAATAATTTGAAAATGACAAATCGAAAAATTGCATTTTCTACGTTTGGGCAATAACCATCATCTGCCAAATGTAGAATTTTCTGTCTTTGGTCCAGAATGTGTTAAATGCAGACTTCTCAGTGAACTCCACTCTCTTTGGGAACACATCAATCACTATCTCCTCAGTGAACTCCACTCTCACTGGGAACACATCAATCACTATCTCAGTGAACTCCACTCTCTTTGGGAACACATCAATCACTAGCTCCTCAGTGAACTCCATTCTCACTGGGAACACATCAATCACTATCTCCTCAGTGAACTCCACTCTCACTGGAAACACATCAATCACTATCTCCTCAGTGAACTCCACTCTCACTGGAAACACATCAATCACTATCTCAGTGAACTCCACTCTCACTGAGAACACATCAATCACTATCTCACTGAACTCCACTCTCACTGGGAACACATCAATCACTATCTCCTCAGTGAACTCAACTCTCACTGGGAACACATCAGTCACTATCTCAGTGAACTCCACTCTCACTGAGAGCACGTCAGTCACTATCTTGTTACCAGGAAAAGGTTCACAGATTTATAATAAAATCCTGGTTTGATCTGGATCACCGGACTCCAATGACAATCAAATAGCTTTCTGTACCCATCTGTAGCAAATGAAAATGCTACAATCTAGAGCAAAAACTATATGACATGTAACTGAAACTTCTATGTAACACATACCTATAAAGAAGTCCTCTAGTATCACCTTAATTTTGACCAGAAAGATATGAACAGAGAAAGGCAATGAAATTTCTCTATTAGAAACACAGGAAAACCAAAACAGTTGGGAACAAGTCAGTCATTTGCATGTCCCTAACAGCTCTCCTGTAGGCCTCTCAATTGTAAGCAAGATGCCTTGCTGCTGATGTATCCATTTTCAGACTATCAACAATGTCTTGCAGCCATCTTCACCTTGGTCTTCCTCTCTTTCTTTTTTTCCATTATGTACCCTTTCAAGATGGTCTTCTTTAAATTATGTTGGGAACAAGTCAAATGCAATGATGCATGTTTCACTTGGTAGGAAAAATATTGGACTGGTGCTAAATTACTGTGAACATTGTGGTACAGAATGCTATACTATACTTTGAAGCATGTACTAAGTCTAAAAAATATGCAGCTATTTGCAACCAAAAATGATTAAATGGGTACATTATATTGGGCTGCCACCAAAACCCACACAGAACATTCTAGTGACAGACTTTTCCATGATTTTATGCTTAACACTGAGAGAAAAAAACATCTTGAATTATTAATGAGCTTTCACACTTACTTTTTGTGGAAGTACCCAGCAGTTTAATAAATCTCTGTGTCTTCATGACCTTAGAAAATGTCTGTCTTGCTGTCCTCTTGTTGCCAAAAGAGGCATAGGAAACTTGAGGGGAGACATTTCTGCTGTCATCTGTATCTTGGGATGTCAGCCTCTTAGTATTGTTGAATCTGTTAAGAAATCATACACCATCTTGTTTCTGTAAATATTCAAATGGACTTACACCATAGCAACTGAATATCTGCTACATGGACGATCATTTATATACATTTGGCTTATAATGCAGAAAGGTGATGTCTGTTACAAAGCTTCATTATCAAGCAAGATGGACAAATTTGTACAATGCATTGGTTGAAGAAGCAGAAACAGCTGCATACAACAATGACATGAGGACGCACTATACAAACCACTAGACAGACTGGAGGCAATCATTGTGTAAGGCAAGATGGCCTACCAAAGGTGCCAGATGGAAAACAAATAAATGAAGAAAAAGAGAAAAAACTGAAAAGAAGGAAAGGATATTTCAGCAATCTACTAAACAGAGCATAACCTCAAGTTATAGCAGACATATAACCTGCAAAAGAAGAACATAAGATAAATTCATGACTTTTAACAATAGAAGAGGTCAGTAAAGAAACTAAAAGCTGGCAAAACATCAGATGAAGACATCCTAAGTACAGAAATGCTGAAAGCAGAACACAATAAAATACCAAAGTCTAGCAACTGAATAGTTGAGGGTTTGAATCCCCAGCTGAATGGGATTTTTTTTCTGACCAATGCAGCCCTGAGGTCAACCCAGCCTTGTAAAATGGGTACCAGAGAAAATCTGGCAAGGAAGGGCAGCGAGGAAAGGAAATGGCCAACCTACCTTATACACTGTTGGCCCAACATAATGAGATCTCTAATGCTTTACCCCCTACGGATTTTTCATGAGGCTACCTTTACCTATCTATGCAAAACACTACACGAAGCTACTTCCCGACAAATATATTCTGAATCTATGTAAATTTTTGTTTGGTCTTTAAGAGTTATAAGATCATTTTCTAATGAATTTACCTGAAGCTGAAAATGAATTGGATTTGTTCTGTAAGATAGAACAATTTACTGGGCATAATATGTGATATTATTTGTCCAAAGAATCACTTTACTGTGATAAATGAGGTTTCGAACATAGAATGCTGATGTCTGTTGTAAGATTTCACTGTCACAAGTAAACAATGTGGTATTTAAGGTGAAGAGCTGTCAGGTCTGCTTGGAAGCTTCTAACATCCCTAAGATTTTTGCATGTTATTTAGATAATTACTTATGACTTTTTATATTTCATGCTAGCCATGGGTCTCAATAAAAATTGTAGTGAAAAAGTGTGAAAAAACTGCATATGCTAAAACAATACTACCTTTGTCTGGCATAATCTTCCAAAAGTTTTTTAGCTTCTGGATATTCTGCCAAAGCCTGGAAGAAAAGATGATTACATGTTCATATATTTTGTAATCAAATTCCAGAAAGAATAAACATCCAGAAGAGGGAGATCAAAAGAGTTGGTGTAGCTAATTTCAAACTGAATAAAATCTAAATAATTAGTGCACACCAACGTCAATATTTTAAACATTTAACATTTCTTTTTTTAATGCAAGTGACTACAGATTACCCTCTAGTTGATTGGTACAACAAAGGAGAAGGATTGTGTGAAAAATACAGTAGCTGGAATTTTCAGAATGAATATTTATTTAAAATCAACTAAAGAAATAGTCAAGAAATTAGATTCTTTTGAAAACAAATGCCTCAGGAAAATACTTGGTATAAAGTGGAATGAATTTAAGAACAACACGGAGATAAGACAGATGAGCAAGCACAACCTGTCTCATGGGTGATCAGAAAAAGAAGATGGACATATGTAGGCCATATGATGAGAATAAACAATCAGAGAATACCAAAACAAGCTATCAAGTGGAGCATAACAGGCCGAAGAAAAAGAGGTCGACCACATGAAACTCTGAAGAGGTCATTGTTTAGAGAAGCCAGTTTAGTGGGCATAACAACCCTTGATGAAGTTGAAAAACTCACAGAAAATAGGAAAACTTGGCAGACAACTATGTAAGCCCTATGTGACATTTAATGGCACGGGAACGATGTAAGATATTTATTTAATGCACTATTTAACTGATTAGAGAACCCATGGTAAACTGTTTTATATAACAGATAGCTTATATAATGCACATATATTACATATAATCACTGTAAAAGATACAATATGTTAAAAGCTAATTAACTGGCAGACATCTGTGGTGTGCAGAAAATAGTAGTATAGTGCAGTTTTGATTATCCAGAATTTGTTCAGAAAATCAGAAATCTGGGAAATTTAAGGTTTACCAAATTAAAGGTCATCAGCATTCTGCTCAGTCCATTTTTCAACTATTAAAAGGTTCACTGGGACAACAGAGAAAGAATTTCTTCACATTTATGATGTACAAGGTGTCTGAAAAAATGAGATAACCTAAAGAGATATGGAAACAAAATGAGGAACAATGTTGATACCAGAAAAGTTAATGGAAATGCTTATGACAGTTAGGTAAAATGTGAATAAATAAATGTAGACAGGAAATGTACAATGCAGGAACTTGATTTCAGATGATGTAAAAAAAACAATGTGAATTCCATGCAAGAAAAAACAGATATCCTGTCTTCAATGGCTAGCAAAATAGGACTTGAAATTAACAAGGACAAAACAAAAATAATGAAAATTCCCCTTAATCAAAATGGAAAAATACACATAGAAGGGACAGATATTGAAGAAGTCAATCAATTTGCATACCTTGGCAGCTACATAGACCAGGATGGTGACACCAGAAAGGAATTTAGAATTAGAATTGCAAAAGCAGCAAGAATCTTGAGAACATATGACATTCAAAAGTTATAATCACAAAAACCAAGTTAAGATTACTCAATTCAAATATAATATCCACCCTCATTTATGCATGCGAAAGCTGAAAACTAAAGAAAGAAGACAAGAAATTAGACTCTTTTGAAAACAAATGCCTAAGGAAATACTGGCCATCAAGTAGAACGACTTCAAGAATAATGCAGAGATAAGACAAATGACTGAACAACAATCAAGAAAAGGAGATGGACACATGATGGTCACGTGATGAGAAGAAATGATCAGAGAATCCCAAAACAAGCTATCAAGTGGAACACAACAGGCCAAAGAAAAAGAGGCAGACCATGTGAAACTCTAAAGAGGACAATGTTAAGAGAGGGCAAATTAACAGGCATAAAATCCCTTGATGAGGTTGAAAGACTCGCTGAAGCCAGGAAAAACTGGCGAACTACTTTGCGAGCCCTATGTGATGTTTAACAGCACGAAAAGGATTGGCTCTTAGAAAATGGAATGATAAAGTGGAAACTTATGCAGCTTCATGATAAGTTAAGATCCAAACTCTATCTTGTGCCTAAAAATTGTTATTTCAGCTACAAATAGCTATCAAGACACTCTCCTATAAAGTCTCTACCAAAATGAGAAATTAAAATGTTAAAAAATTATCCAGTGGCAGTTGTATGTCATATAGGCTGTGAAGTGTCAGTGCTTTCACAACTATTCTAAGTCACTGTGAGATAGGGAGCCCAGGACCTTTCTCTCCTGTCTTTATTTTCCTTGAGAAACCAGTTTCTTGATGCTGGGTTGACTTCATAGATTACATTTTTCATCAATCCCATGCCGCTAAACATCACATGGTAGTTTACCAAGATTTCCTGTCTTTGGTGAGTTTTTCAACCTCATCAAGGAATGTTACGCCCACTGAACTGTCCTCTCTTAACAATGCCCTCTTTAGAGTTTCACGTGGTCGATCTTTTTTTCTTTGACCTGTTGTGTTTCACTTGATAGCTTGTTTGTGGATCCTCTGATTGTTCCTTCTCATCACATGACCGACATATATACCTTCATAGCTGGCTAGTCCAAAAAAAAAAAAATCTCCCCAGAGGGGAATCAAACTTGGGACCCTCTGGTCTGCAGGCAAGTGCATCAACCATTATACTACTTTGGCACCATGAAAAGAATTCCTTTGATAATGTGTAAGAGAAATGTTATTGTAAATATCTTCTGTATATTCATTTTTTTAAAAACAAAACTGACCTAAATATACACTATAACTATGATATAAATATCAGATCAAATAAAACTTACTACAATGAGATCACGTCGGGACAAACAGAGAAGTTCAGAGAAGCCTACTGATCTGACATCAGCTGTACGCCTGAAAAACATAAGAAATAGTTGTTAATGTCACCATGCTAACATCTATTTGGCATGTCATTCATAAAAGCTATGTGTTGCATAATTCTTCCTAGTCTTATATTCTTACATCCCTCCTGTGCCGTTTAAGGTCACATAGGGCTGGTAAGGTAGTTCGCCATGTTTTCCTGTCTTCGGTGAGCCTTTCATCCTCATCAGGGGACTCCATGTCTACTAATTTGTTCTCTTCTGAGTTTCACGTGGTTGACCTCTTTTTCTTTGGCCTGTTGTGTTCCACTTGATAGCTTGTTTTGGGATTCTCTGTTTCTTCTCATCATGTGACCAATATATTTTCTGATCACCCATAAGACAGATTGTTGTTTGCTCATCTGCCTTATCTCTGCATTGTTCTTGAATTCATTCCATTTTATAATTAATATAACCAGCTGTTATTTATATCAATTTTTATGTGCTGTTACCTCTTTTGCTATCAATATAAAGTTGATTTTGTACAAATTTTGTGTGTTTTGTGGTATTTATATCTTCAGAACCTTTTGAATAGAGTCTAAAATCCCAGTTGTGTCTGAAACTTTTTGATTCTCTTCATTTTAGGTTTATTTTATTGGGGCTATTCTACAACAGTGGAAACATCATATAACAGTGGAAACATCATATAACAGTGGAAACATCATATAACAGTGGAAACATCATATAACAGTGGAAACATCATATAACAGTAGAAGCATCATATAACAGTGGAAGCATCATGTAACAGTGGAAACATCATATAACAGTGGAAACATCATATAACTGTGGACTTAACAAGAGAGGCACTTAGGAAATATAGTGTTAATGCCTTTATTTTCCTTGACCTGATGGCACACTAGACCATCATCATCATCATCAGTCCTCTCCCAACATCAACAAAGGTTCTCCAGTCAGTCTTGTCATAAGCAACTCGGGATACTTCAGATCATGCCTTTCTTGCATTCTTTAGTTCTTCCTGTATTGTCATCTCCATGTCCCCAATAGTCTGCCCCTCTTTCTTTTCCCTTGAGGTGACCAAGTCTAGGCAGTATAGGGATGTGGCTCAGCCATTTCCATCTTCGTCTTTTGACCTCTTTTGTAATGTTCTCAATGCCTGTTCATTTAGTTATTTCCTCACTTGTCATGTGTTCTTCCTAGCATATTTTAAAAATTTTTCTGAGGCATCTTCCTTCAAATCCTCTCAGACTACTTGAATTCTCTAATTGGTTTCCATGTTTTGGTTGCATATAACAAAATGGAACGAACATTGTATTTATAGATTCTGAGCTTGAGGCTCTATGTAGAATGGGATATTTTCATATGTTTGCTAATTTGTTAAAGGCCTGAGATGCCTGCCCAATTCTTGTAGATATTTTCTTCTCAATATTGCTGTCTGCTGAAATGAGGCTCCCAAGATACCTAATGTGTTGTACTTTCTTCAACTTCTCTTGTCCCAACTTGATTATTTTGGGTTTTTTCCCCCACTGATTCTCATGATCTTAATCTTGTCCAGATGTATATTCAAATCTACTGATCTGGCTATTTCGTAAATCCTAGTTGTCTTCTCCTGTATATCACTTTGAGTATGTGAGAGTAGACCAATATCGTCTGTGAAATCACAATCCTCCAGATGTTTTGTGAGCCCCCAGCTTAATCCTCTTGGTTTGTCTTAAGTAGGGAGAGTATGCATCCTTGTCTTACTCCGGTTTTGATCTGGAACCATGTAATTTGTCGTCTGTCATGTTTCACACTGCTCTGGTTGTTCGCATACATGTATTTATCTTTCATAATATTTATGATTTTTTCAGGGAGTCCATAGGCGAGCAATATCTTCCACAAGGAAGGATGATTGGTACTGTCAAAGGCCTTCTCAAAGTCCACAAAGTTTATGTGCAGTGGGGAGTTCCATTCTAGTGACCTTTCAGTAATTATTCTCATGAGGAATATTTGGTCTGTTCCTGAATCCTGCCTGTTCCTCTCTAAATATTTTGTCCATGCTGCCTTGATTCTTTGTAAAAGTACCCTACAGAATATTTTGTTTGGCACTGATAGGAGGTTGAATTCTCTCCAGTTCTCACATTTTGTGAGATCACCTTTCTTGGGGATTTTAACAATGATAGCTCTTTTCCACAATTCCGGTAACTTCTCTTCTCCTTAAACTTTGTTGAAAGGTCTTCCAGGATCTTAGCACTAAGGGTAGTATCTACCTTTAGCATATCTGCGGTGATTCTGTCTTTGCCTGGAGGCTTGTTGCTTTTGATTTGCTGGATGGCTATCTCAATTTCCTGACAGGTGATTCTACCTTTCTTAAATTCGAGTTGCGGGCCTGGTGGTGGTATGTCAGCTTCTATTTCTGGGTCTGGTCTATTGAGTGTTTCTCAGAAGTGTTTTTCCCACCTGTTAAGTTGTTCTTGCTCTTTCCAAAGAGGGGGGTCCCATGCTTGCTCTCGACAAATGTGGATCTGCTGGTAAATCCTTTGGTCAAAGTCTTGGTAATTTGGTATATTGTTCTAGAATCTCCTCTGTTTGAGGCTTCTTGGGCTTCTTCCACTAGTGTGTCTATATATTGTCTCTTGTCTCTTCTCACCTTCTTCTGCTAGCATGTCTATATATTGTCTTTTCTCACCTTCTTCCGCTAGTGTGTCCATATATTGTCTCTTTTCTCTTCTCACCTTCTTCTTAATCTGGGTGTTCTTTTGTGAATATTCTCTTCTTAGGTTCTCTTCATCTTCCTTCCTGGCTGTTAGAATTTTGTGTTTAATGGCTTTCCTCTCTTCTGTTAACTTCCATGATTCCTCTAAAATCCAGTCTCTCTGCTGTCTTTCATATTTTTTAAAGATACTCTTGCTGGTCTCATCAAACAATCCTTGAATTCTTAGGTATTGCCCATCTGGTGTTTCATTTATTGCATCAGCTAATGCTTGGAATCTTTGTGAGTTCTAGGGTGAACTGTGCTCTGATTGTTGGATCCTTTAGGCGTTGGGAGCTGTTGCTCTCCTTGCTCTCCTTACTCTCCTTAATTTCAGTCTTATTGTACCCAGCACCAATTGGTGGTCACTTCCAACATCAGCTCCTCTCATTGCCTTCACATCACAAAGTCACCCTCTCCAGTTTCTTCTTCTTGTTATATGATTAATTTGGTTGCTGGTTTTACTATCTGGTATATTCCAAGTAGTTTTGTGAGTTCTCTTGTGTTGAAAGACGGTATCTTCTATAATTAATACATTTTATGTCTGCCATTTGTTCTCCATTATTATTCCTTGATCCCATGCCATGTTTACCCATGCATTGCTCATATCCTTGGTTGTTCATTCTTACCTTTGCTTTGAAATCTCCAATTACCAGAAGAATATCATGTGCTGGTGTCTTATCTATCTGATCATGGAGGCATTTGTAAAATTCCTCTTTCTGTTCTTCTTGCCTCAACCACATCTAGTCATTATTTGATAGTCTTCTTATTGTATGATAAAACTATAGCAAGAAAGGAGGACAGATTACATATCACTGGTGTATAGCATTTATATGACTAGTCACTGACACATCAGTAATATGCCAGTGTTACTGTATGCATCTCATAAAGTAAGAAAGATAGTTGAAATTGTGTAATAACTTTCAAAGTATGGGAAGGGTGCCCATATGCTTTTATCCTTAAGGAACTGACAGCAAAGAAATCCAGAAACTAAAAATGAGTCTAGTAGATGTTGATAGTACACAGAATATTAATATCATGCTATTAATAGGCTTTATTATGGTTTAACATAAAAGTAAGTAAATTACTGCTGACATACTTGAAAAAGTGAAAAATAAAAATACATAGTGTCACTTTTATTTACTCTATTTTTATAACTTACAATCCCTCATGCTGCTATAGTAAATTGCTGATATAGTAAACAGAACCAGCAACCACTCTGTGTTTTGACTTATAAGGCTTGAGACTTGACTTTAGACTCAACTTGCACTAAATGCAAGGATTTAGGACTTCAGATTTGACATTTGAAGGTTGTGAATTGAGACTTGCCATGAATTTGAATGCACCTTTGCTAGCCACTATGTCACTCAGGCACCCACATTAGTAAAAGCAAGCTGCCTTTTGATTTTCTATTATGATAAGACTTGAAGCCAGCTGTGGCTCCATTCAGTTTATCTTGGGATTGAAATTTCAAGTTTTAGAGATGAGATGTTTTCATTCATCTCCCAGCTACTGAATCTTAAAATTTCTTTCATATAGTTGTGCTATAGGGAAATAGTTGTCTTTCACTACAGCATTCTTACATCGTACATCTTTCTTGTGCCATTAAACATCACATAGGGCTCATGTGGTAGATCGCCAAGTTTTCCTGTTTTTGGCGAGCATTCCAACCTCATCAACGGATTTTATGCCTACTAATTTGGCCTCTCTTAACAATGTCCTCTTTAGAGTTTCACATGGTCAACTTTTCTCTCTTCAGCATTTTTCTTTCGCTCCCGCATTCTTATCTTATATCTTATATCCTTCCCGTGCCGTTAAACGTCACATAGGACTCGCAAAGTAGTTCGCCAATTTTTCCTGTCTTCGGCGAGTCTTTCAACCTCATCAAAGGATTTTATGCCTGTTAATTTGGCTTCTCTTAACAGTGTCCTCTTCAGAGTTTCACGCAGTCTGCCTCTTTCTTTGGCCTGTTGTGTTCCACTTGATAGCTCCCGCATTACCATACATTTAATGATACAACACCTACTTGTTCTGGCCATCATCCAACTTGAGGAGGCTGATCTCACCAAAGAAGTTCCCTGGATGCATCACAGCAACTTGAATCAGTGCACCCGTCTCAAAGTCAGGAAATAAAATTTCCACTTTACCATGATTAATGATATACATGTCTCGACCTGAAAGAGGAAGCATCAACAGTACAAATTAAGCAAGCATTAAAGCCACTTAAATCAATTCATGCTGGAGGTTAGGCAACAAATGACAAAACTGAATACATGAACCCTGTCAAGAATATATTTTTTAAAAATGTGATATTTTGCACCTTTATTTCAAAGACAGTTTCAACTTCATGGTTGTGATTACGTCAAAATTATCATTATCACATCTTAAACCACAAATCTATAAAAATCTTACATTCTTCCCATGCTGATAAACATCACATAGGGCTTGCATAGTAGTTCACCAAGTTTTGTTGTAACTTTCCTAACAATTAGCTTTTCCCCATACAGAGTTCCCTCTATGTGGGTCTCAGGGTAAAGGTGTTAACCAAATCTGTTACAGTTTAACATTATCTCAATAACAACACAAATAACTTTTTTTTTTGTACTATCACAATTTCCCGTGATAAATTTATAATAGTTTTAATCAATGATCTGAGATTATTCTGTTTGTGCATATCCTTTACTAACATTTTTAGTCTGATTTTCTTCCTCACCTTCAAATATACAGGGAAAATGAAAATTAGAAAATGTAAATTACACAGAACTATTATTTACTACAGTAAAAATAACACCCCAATTTTTCAATACAGACCCCTTGCTTTGCAATGCCTGTGAATCAATACCTGAATTCCAGTAAGAAAAAAAGCCTTTGTTCTGACTCCTCAGCCATTGGTACACTGCATTGCTTGTGTGCTTCCTACGATGGCTGGCACTGTGTAAGCTTTACACCTGTCTTGAACTTCACACACAACCCGGTTGTAAACTTAAGCCTTGCACATGCACTCATTGCCATATACCACAGATATTTCATGGTGATTGTCTGAGGGGTTCAGATCTTTGGTGGTCAAGAATCAGATGACAAGACATGTGTTTCTTCCTTAGAGTATGTCTGCACTGTAGCCGCCATCTTGACATATGCTATTCTTGACTTGCTGGTTAGTGATAGTTGTGCTATCTGCTTATATCAATAAAGATACTGACTTTGGTGCTAACTGATTTTACTATTAAGGGATTTCTAAATTTCTTTTTGAAATTTTACTCACATTTTCCAACTTTCATTCAATTCACCTTCGTAAAAAATACTTGAACAATAAAAAAAAGTACATATGTTAAGATAATGCTTAATCGAAATTCTATGACTAAATCAAGATTAAGAGAACAATACATAAAAACCATAATATAATTCAGCATATACGTATCAAAATTAAAAAGAGAAAATAACAAGACTGAACACCTATTTCTCCAATTCGGCAAATATAGTCTCCAGGTGAAAAAATCTGGGGTCTAAGTTTCAGGACCAGTTCCCGCAGTAATCCCTCCTCACAGTCAGCAAAAATTGATACCTCGGAAGAAAGCAGTTTCAGAAGATTTATTATAACATGTGTTTTAAGATTTGCTTGAATATTTGTGATATTACACAGACTTTCATTTATTCATTTATATGTTTTATGGAAATATTAATTTTGGTTTGCACATAAATTTGTAAGAAGGATGCTTCACTACCATGGTCAGCCAGAAAGACAGATGAATAAGTATTACAACAGGCAAAGGAATATCTCAAACTGGTGCCATACATAAGAAAAAGACAAAATTTCTCAGACATAAGCAGACATGAATGTCTGGAAAAAGTGTTCGTGAGTGGAAAGATAAATGGCAAAAGATAGAGAGAGTGGAGAAGATAGAAATACATGGATGGCCTGACTGTATAGTTTGGCAGGAAAACAACAACTGACTTGATTTGAGAGACAGAGGCTCGAAAGACATGGAGAGAGATGACCTACTGGGATGGCATTATCTGATCTGACATAATTTGGACATAAAAATCTTTGATGGCAACTCTTTATCTTTATACATCTAACATCCTTCCCGTGCCACTAAACATCACATAGGGCCTGCATGGTAGCTCGCCAAGACTTCCTGTCTTCGGCAAGTTTTTCAATCTCATCAAGGGATGTTATGCCCACTCAACTGGCAACTTTATACTCTAAATTAAAATTTTCTTTTGTTTCAAAGTGAACAAAATGAATTATAAAATATTCACTTATTTACTTGTTTGAGAATCGTCAGATGCACATGAATGGCTACCTCGGTCCGCAATCTGTCTGGTAGGAATTGCATAGCATTGGGTTCATCTATTGCTTTTGTCCTGTAAGTTATAAGTGTCAAAGAAAAAATATCCAAGCTCAAATCATAATAAACTGAACATGAACTAAAACTATACACTGTGGAATTAATATTACTTTTTTTATGGAACAGAAAAAAAAAAAAAACAAAAAAAAAAAAACAAACCTTAAAACATTGCCACAAATTTAAAAAAAAACATTTTCAATAAAATGTAAAAAGTTTATACAGAACCAAAATATTATTTTGAATATCTCAAATACAAAACATAATTTTGAAAGCTGCTTCTATTCTATAGTCTGTTTAGAAAAAAAAAAAGTTACTAATTTTCAGTAAATAATACTAAGAAAGCAGACAAAAAAACCCAAACAAAACGAAGTAAGAGTAAGAGAGGTTTGAATTAAAAATAGATTTGGAAATCTCCTCTCTAACTAATAATGGAGATACAATGAGGGAAATTAAAAGGAGGACATCTATCGCTCTTCAGAAAGTAAAACAAATAAAGAATCTGTGGAGAGGAGCAGACAGAACCACAAAAATATTTTTAAGGGCATGCATCTTTCCCATAGCAACATATGCCTGTGAGACCTGGACACTTAACAAAACAGCTGAGAAACGCATAAATGCCTTTGAATGTAAATGCTACAGAAGAGTTCTCCAAATATCGTGGACACAAAAAAGAACAAATATATCTATACTACAAGAGCTTAATATTGAAGAAGGCTGGCTAGTGAAGAGGATTAAAGAGAGAAAACTGAAATATTTTGGACACATTAAACGTCATGATAATTTAGAGAAGACCGTATTGGAAGGATACATAATGGGAAAAAGAAGAAGACCAAGACGAAGATGGCTGCAAGACATCGTTGACGATCTGGAAATGGATGCAACAGCAGCAGGCCATCTTGCTCACAACCGAGAGGCCTACAGGAGTGCTGTTTGGGAGGCAAAGTTCTGCAAGGGACATGCAAATGAATGATGAGTGGTTTTAAAAAAAAAATAAACAGTGCCTATGATAAAAGGCCGATAAGTTACCTGTCCCACGTGTATTCTGCCCATCGTTTGATTCTGTTCTGAAGGTGTTCTGGCACATTCCTATGATTCATGTAGAATTTTATTTGGTCCATTCTGCATGCAGAAGCAACATACCAGTAACAAGTTTTGTCTTACCCATTAGAATAATGATTATTTTATGAACATGAAAGGTGTCTGGAATATCAGTTGCAATCTTTAAGAGGTGTTCAAATAAATTTTTAAAAATAAACTTCAGCTTGCGGATACGCCTAAGCAGGAAAATGGCAGTGCCTATAGGTGTTGATGTTTCCCAGTTTTGTGTATTCTTCAGTGCCAACCTGGCAACCTGGTTTCAATATCTACTCATCACAATGGTGAACTATGGCTCACAAAATACCCCCAGGGTTTACTCAGTCTCAAGAAAGAATGGGTACCAGTGTTAATGCTCTGGGAAGGAAGAAAAATGGCACTGCTAGCTAAGAAGTTCATGCTGATGGCAACACTAGTCAACAGCTTCTGGTCAGCTGCTGTCTAGGCAGCAAAGCACTTAAGGTTTAAGCATGTGCAATGATGCTGGTTCACAGCTCATACCTTTGCACAGAAGTACAGCTCTTTTCCTGTTTCACTTGATCAGCCTGTGAAGATTTTTATTTTCTCTCAACCTCCCCTCTCAACCTCTTTCTCTTTTAAGTTTTTTTCAGTGAGATTCAAGTTCTGTATTTCCATCTTCTAGCAAAATGTTCAGAGAATCATGACCGTCTTTCCTTTATGGTTTCATGTAATTTAGAAAGCCCTTCTTCCTTTTGAACTTCTTCATTTTGTGTGTGTGTGTGTGTGTGTTTTTGTTTTTTGGACAACCAGGTATAAGTTGTATCTTTCTCCTTAACCACTTCTCTGTTGTTCCCAGTTTCAGTTTCATTTGTTTGCTGCCAAATCTCATAAAAAGTAGAACTATATCAGCTTACCTTGCTGTCAAGTTAAAAACATTTGTATAATAATACAACATGAACAATTATTTTCAACGTAAAAACTTTTTTTTTCTATTATAAGAATTTCACGTGTGTGAAAATACGTACAGTTTGAAGGTGTACATACCTAGCTTGAAAGTCACGCCTAGCAGCATTCATGTTGCTAATGACATCGCCAACATTTCCCACAACAGCTGCAAATACAAAAACTCCAACCAAGAAAGTGAAGCCAGTAAAGAGGTATTCCTACATCAAAGAAGAATAGAAAACAATAAAAAAATAAACCAGAAAGAAATATTCTTGTAAATACACCCGTGAAGAAGTGTTACTACATCAAGAAATAAACCAGTAAATAAGTGTTTCTACATCAAGAAATAAACCAGTAAAAAGGTGTTTCTACATCAAGAAATAAACCAGTAGATAGGTGTTACTACATCAAGAAATAAACCAGTAAATTGGTGTTACTACATCAAGAAATAAACTAGTAGATAGGTGTAACTACATCAAGAAATAAACCAGTAAAAAGGTGTTTCTACATCAAGAAATAAACCAGTAGAAAGGTGTTACTACAATCAAGAAATAAACCAGTAAATAGGTGTTACTACATCAAGAAATAAACTAGTAGATAGGTGTAACTACATCAAGAAATAAACCAGTAAATAGGTGTTATTACATCAAGAAATAAACCAGTAAACAGGTATTACTACATCCAGTAATAAACCAGTAAAAAGGTATTATTACATCAAGTAATAAACCAGTAAGTAGGTGTTACTACATCAAGTAATAATCCAGTAAACACGTATGAATACATTAAGAAATAAACCAGCATATAGGTATTACTAAATCAAGAAATATACCCCTTATAAGTATTCATGCAATAAGACATTCAATGGTTTTTTTTTTTTTTAATGGGCCAGAATTTTCAGTTTTTTAATTTATATATATATATATATATATAAAACTTTGCAACTCCTGAAATTGATACTTTTCTTGCTCTTTGCCTTTAGATTTAGTACTTTCAACACAATTCAGAGAGATAAATGGTGAAACTAACACAACTGATGGTCTTTCTGATACAATATAAGAAAAAAGAAACTGAAATATTCATTTACTGATAATAAATCACTGCTAATGTCCCAGCAGTAACAAATACAGTTTTACAGTAACTGTAACATGATAAAAAAAATGGTATCAATTATATGGCAAAAATGATTAAGAAGAGCAATAAAAAAATGTACAAACCATTTCTGTTGTGGGGGGTGGTCTTTCACCAATGGTTGTTAGAGTCATAGTGGACCAGAACATACACAAAATGTACTTTCTGCAGAAACAGAACTACCAAATAAATAAATGAAAAAAAAAAGGAACATGAACTTACCCATTTTGGGATAGTGATAATTACTCCTTTTAATGTGGATAGGAACAGACAGAACCACAAAAATAAGATTTTTAAGGGCATGCATCTTTCCCATCGCAACATATGCCTATGAGACCTGGACACTTAACAAAACAGCTGAGAAACACATAAATGCCTTTGAATGTAAATGCTACAGAAGAGTTCTTCAAATATTGTGGACACAAAAAAGAACAAATATATCCATACTACAAGAACTTAAGAAGGCTGGCTAGTAAAGAGGATTAAACAGAGTAAACTCAAATATTTTGGACGCATTAAACGTCATGATAATCAAGACTGTCTTGGAAGGGTACATAATGGGAAAAAGAAAGAGAGGAAGACCAAGGCGAAGATGGCTGCAAGACATCGTTGATGATCTGCAAATGGATGCATCAGCAGCAGGCCATCTTGCTCACAATCGAGAGGCCTGCAGGAGTGCTGTTAGGGAGGTAAAGTTCTGCAAAGGACATGCAAATGAATGAATGAATGTGGAATCATGAATTATTACTTGTATTTGTCATATTTTAAATGAACAACCTTCAAAGCCTAGGAGTTATAATTCTGGGATGATTGAAGAAATAACTCTGGGATGAGTGAATAAAATAACTCTGGGATGAGAGAAGAAGAGGTAGATTTGTGGTCTTCTTTTGAGTATGTCAGACTAACTTCCAGAGTGTATAGTTCCGATTAGGTTTACTTCCTGTGATGATCAGGCAAGTTGTGTAGTTATTTCATTGTTTATTTAAGAGAGTTTTGTATCGCCAGTAAAAACAATGAAATATCTTTTCAGATGTGCCTGAATAATGTTTTTTTGCAAAATAAAAATACAAACACACCAAAACAATAATTGTAAATGTTGCAGCAGTATTTTTCATTCTTTACAAATGAGGCAAATTTCTGAGTCGTATAGGAAACTGTGCTTGAAGCAAAATTGTATTAAAATTTGAGTTATATACAACAGTTCATAGTAACATATGGGAGCTATGATGTTTAAAAATATGCACCAAAACATTATGCATCTGCAGTTTTTTTAAATGTTTTCTATGCACAGAATAAATATATATACATATATATATATACATATAACTAATGTTTGATACCAGCTGCACCTACTGTTCAACTGTTCTGATGTGTGTACAAATTCATCTTAGAAATGAAGCTCATTTGTTACCAAGAAACTGCCTGTTTAACTAATGCTTACCTTGAAAATCTGGTAGCATTTGGCTCCAGTGGATAGACCCAGTCATTTGTGCCCAAACCCTCATACTGGAATGGTCAGTACAGTAAAAGTGTATGCAGAAAATCACAGCATTAGTCTGACTTTATTTTGTCACTTTGTTTTAGTCTCACCACAGTTATTATTCATTTTTCACTTTTAGCCCGTCTTGCCTTTTGCATGTATTGGTAAGGAAACAGGGAAGAGAAATTTCAGCAGTCAGACAGCACTGAGAAATACATATCAGAATCATATCTCAGCCACCATGCAGGCCACATGTAGATAACACATGGTTTTTTTTTTAATAGCAGTGCACATATGCATGATAAGCAGTTCTGAAGCAAGTAAGGAAGTAATATTAAAATATGAGAGTAAATGAGAAAACTGAAACCATATGAGTGCACTTAAATATCATTTCCTTCCCGTGCCTTTAGATGACACATAGGGTTCACAAGGTAGTTCACCATTTTTCCTGTTTTCGGCGAGCTTTTCAACATCATTAAGGGATTTTATGCCTATTAATTGGCCTCTCTTAACAATGTCCTCTTTAGTTTTCCATGGTCTACCTCTTTTTCTTCAGTCTGTTGTGTTTCACTTGATAGTTTGTTTTGGGATTCTCTGATCATTTCTTCTCTTTATATGACCAACATATGTCCATCTTCTCTTCCCGATCACCCATGAGACTGGTTGTTGTTTGCTCATCTGTCTTATCTCTGCTTTTGTTCTTGAAATCATTCCACCTGATACTGAGTATTTTCCTTAGGCAATTGTTTTCAAAAGAGTCCAATTTATTGTCTATTTCTTTAGTTTTTTCCCAGCTTTCACATGCACAAATATGAGGGTGGCTATTACATTTGAACTGAATAGTCTTAATTTGGTTTTTGTGCTTATAACTTTTGAATGCCATATGTTTTCAAGATTCTTGAAGATCGATGCCGCTTTTGCAATTCTAATTCTAACTTCCTTTCTGGTGTCACCATCCTGGTCTATGTAGCTGCCAAGGTATGCAAATTGATTGACTTCTTCAACAGCTGTCCCTTCTACATGTATTTTTCCATTTTGATTAATGAAAAGTTTCATTATTTTTGTTTTGTCCTTGTTAATTTCAAGTCCTATTTTGCTAGCCAGTGAAGACAGAATATCTGTTTTTTCTTGCATGGAATTCACATTGTTACTGATAAGAGTTATGTTATCAGCAAAATCAAGATCTTCTAGTTGGCTCCCATGTACCCAATCAATATCTGTGTTACTTGTGCAGCATTTTTTTATGATGAAATCTATTGCAATTCCAAAAAGCAAAGGAGATAATATACATCCTTGTTTCACACCTGTTTCAATCTGGAACCATTCATTCATACCTTCTTCTGTTTTGACTGCACAAACATATCCATTGTAGAAGTCCTTAATGATGTTGACAATTTTAGATGGTATTCCATATAGACTTACAATTCTCCACAATGAATCTCTGTGTATGCTATCAAGTGCCTTTTTAAAGTCTATGAAGTTCAGTATTAATGGTTTCTGCTTTTCAGTATTCGCTTAAATATGGTTCAATATGAAAATAAATGCATGGGTGGCTAAAAAAGTTGAAAAAAAAGCTGTAACTCCATGTTAGCTTCTCTAAATTGAGAACCATGAGTTAGTTACATGGCAGGCAATTTGAACAGTCTAGCAAAATAACACTAGAGTGTTATATATGATCAGAAATATGACCAATATGATAACAAATATGAAAAACATGTGAATATTATTGTTGACAGCACATTAGCTCTGAAATATGACTCACCTCGGACAGCATGTAGTAAAGACAAGCTATCCAGTGTATGACAAGCCCCAGCTGAAGGCTAAGCTTGAAAGCTCTAAGAAGGTTTGGCTTGTTGGTCCGACTGCAATAAAAGAAACCACACAGGCTATATCTGATTAAGCTATATAGGTCAATGCAAAAAAAAATTAAATAAAAGGTCACTGAGTAGTGATTGATCTATTACAAGAACATATCAGGGAGAGGCAAGTTAGTATATCTCATCAGAAGTGGTCAGGAAGAAACGCAAATCACCGGAATGAGAAATTTTGCAACTTTGCAACATGGCTAGTGAGTATGATATCAACAGATGTAATAGTTAATACCAGTTACATAGGAATATTATCACCACACGCTGTCATTTTCCCTTAAAAAATCACCACCTTAATTCTGGATACTTCATACAAGTATAGACCCTTAACTTAAAAAAAATGCACATGATACATTTAAGGTGCGGAAATTTTGCTTTTCAAACAACAAACTTCTATTAAGTTTAATTATACATTTCAGTATTTCATCATATGACATTATTTTGCTTACACATAATTTTTTTGTAATTCACATATGCAGGCATGTTTATCATATACCAAACAAGAGAATTTATTGAATGCAAACCACTTCATCACCATCATGAAAGTTACAAAATCAAGACTGGCAGTAAATAACTGCAATTGAAGACAGTCAATAAGATGTTTTCAAGCAGGAAAATAACTGTTAAATGCAAAGAAACTTTTCATTTATAATTTGGCTTTGATCTTGCAGGAATATTTGTAGGCGTCAGAATATTCAATCATTTTGTGGTTTTCATTCAGAAAAGAGGTGGCCTGTTTGAATGAGTAGTTAGGTGCTTGTTTTACTAATCCAGTGATACTGGGTTCAAGTCTCAGCACCAGGGATTTTTTTCTGGTGCCACCACACCAAAAAGGCCCAGGGTTCACCCATTTTCTAAAAACTAGTACCAAAGAAATCTAGGAAGATATGTTCGGCCTTGAAGATACTGACCACATCATACCTTCAAGCGCTGATGTTCTTGGAAATACAGGCCTAACACTGTATCCCCTATAAGCCTTAATAGCATGGAAACATGGATTTTACCCTTACTCAGAAAAAAGAAAAAAAAAAGCAAGAAAAATTTAAAAGAAGACACAAACTGAATGTTATTAATTTTTGTTTTTGTCCTTACACTGTTTCTTTTAATTTTCATTTTCAACCTTTATTCAACAGCTTTTTTATGAGGAACACAATTACAGATATGCAGTACATTTAGTTGTGCACAAAATTCATAAAAGTTGTCATTATCATAAAGTTTTCAAATATAAAAAAAAAAAAAACTTTCTCAGGTCAAAATAGCTTTGATGACTCTCAGTAAAACTATGAACCGACCTTTCAGTTTTTTGAAAGAATCTGTCCATAGTGTGACACTTCAGTAAACGGTTGAGTCTCAACACTGAATGGTAGCTATGAACTGAAAAGAACACATGGATGAGACTGAAAATTAAACAAAGTGACATACTAAGAAATACTGAAATTGTATTGAGCATATCTGTGAAATTATGATAGTGAAACTTCACCAAAGCAAAACATAAACATAAAAGTAATTATTTAAACAAAAAAAAATTTAATAGAAACATTCAGTGGGAAAATTCTCAGCAAAATATATATATATAAGAAACTTCAAATATGAGTATGTATAGTCATTTGCTTCTAGAAACAGAAATGAATTATATGTGCATCTGATGGCTTTCCATAACTACGTTTAGATATTCACAAATAAAACTTACACTGTGTAATAAATAATTTCGGTTTCATAATCTCACTCCAAATTTTTTTCTGCATTTTAGAAAGCAAGATTTAATAAATGAAACTGTCACAGACTAATTCTATGTCATGGATGGCTTACGGTATTTCCAAAATGTACGCAGCTCTGGTGCAGCAAGTTGGAGCATCTCACAGCTATCTGTTGCAAGAAAAAGAAAAAAAAAAAAGCAGTGTTCTTTCATTAATGTACAAATCTGAAATAACTTGTTTAATTGTGGTTTAACAGTCAGAATATTCAAGTAAAAAATTCGGATAAACGGGCAGGTTACAAACTGACAGAATAAAGCTACTATTGAGAGTTATATTTGGTACAGCATCATTTTAAACCGATTCTTTTTTTTCTGGACATAGTTCTACAGTTAATCACAAGAAATGCTGATAAAATTATTACCCTTTTTATCTATAGCAATAGCACAGAGATGGTCAGGTTACGCTATACTCACATGCCACTTGCACTACAAGAGTATGTATGGGAAGAACTGAAATAATGTCATGAGCAAACTGCTGCTTCCCTCTGTAATGTTTGAACTTCTTATTAGAATCTGTAACCTACATGAAACATTGAAATAAACGAATGCTAAGTATACACATGTGAAAGCTGGAAAACAACTAAAGAAATGGACAAGAAATTAGACTCTTTCGGAAAACAAATGCCTAAGGAAAATACTCGGTGTAATGTGGAACGAATTCGAGAACAACGCAGAGATAAGACAGATGAGCAAACAACACCCTGTTTCATGGGTGATCAGAAAAAGAAGATGGACATATGTTGGTCATGTGATGAAAAGAAACAATCAGAGGATCCCCAAACAAACTATCAAAGTGGAACACAACAGGCCGAAAAAAAAGAGGTCAACCATGTGAAACTCTAAAGAGGACATTATTAAGAGAGGCCAGTTCAGTGGCATAACATCCTTTGATGAGATTGAAAAACTCGCCGAAGACAGGAAGTCTTGGCGAACTACCATGTTCCTATGTGATGTTTAGCAGCATGGGAAGGATGTAAGATGTAAGTATACAGAATAAAATTCTCAATGTTGATGTTGATGTTTTTATTTATAGCAAGAGTCAAACTGTCTTTAACCCAGTTTATGAAAATGATGCTGGTGGTGATTACAAGAGAAGCTGTGGTTGTGAATGTAGTAGTGATGATGATGTTTGTGAGACTTCTCAAACAAACTTATATGTAATCATACATTTTATTCCAGCTAACCATATATATATAAAGCAACTTTATATATATGGTGAACTTACCAAGTTTTCTGTTGGCAAAATCAGACATGCCACCAAATGAGCTGTATGTCTGTGTGTGTATGTGTAAGGTAAAGCTGGTTCTTCTGAGAAAATTCACTGCTCCACAAGATTAAGATTTAAAATTTATTGGCCACCACCTGACAAAATTTAACCCTATAAATCTGGCCAATGATGAAATGGATCTGTTGGTAATCTCTTTCATATATATAGTTACTTGTTTGAATCAAAACCAAGACAAAACGCACGGCCAGTCAGGACACCAAGATGGAACAGTCAGACTAGGTTAGTTTATCAATCAAACCAGGATGTCTGTTAACCCTTTCCATGAGTAACATAATAAGTGATGGAAAGTTCTAATGTGTGAACAACACAGATCCTCATATCAGTTTGAGTAAATGAGTAATCATCAGAAGTAGATGGAAAACACTTGAAAAACTCTGTGAACCAGCCTGAAAAACTCTGTGAACCAGCCAGTAAAACACTGCTCACATCAGAAGAAGCAGCAGAAGAAAAAAAACAGATGGTTAAAAAAACAAAATGAACAAAATCTATGCCATCTTCTTACTCAAAATGTGTTCTTGGTGCCAGTTTGGCAGCTCTGCTTAACATAAGAAATCACTGCCAGTCAATATGAACAAGTTTGATAGTGAATTTATACCATTCATGCAACCAGGAGAAATTAAGATTAATATTAAAATTAATAACAGACATTTGGATGCACCATATTTCAGACAGAAAGTAGTAAAAAACATAATTAGTTCTTTATATATATGTATTGTTTATAATTTTTAATATGAGTTATTGATCTTAAGAGCTGTGCTAGTGCAGTGGATTACACACTCTCTTGCCAATCAGGCGACTCAGTTTCAGTTTTCACTCGCCACGGTGGACTGGGACCATGGCTCACTCAAGAAAAAAAGAAGAAAAAAATTGGTACCAGGGTTAACGCTCTGGGAAGGAAAAGGAATTTCACCCTTAGCGACGAAGTTCATGCTGATTAGTGTGACACCAGCTGGCGGTTGACTAGGCAGCAGAGCACCTATGGTTTGACAGTGTGTGATGACTTTGATTCGTGGTGACTACTTTTACTGCTTTTACTTATGAGCTAGCAAATCTTGCAAGTGCTTATATCAATAAACACTTGCAAAGATAATAACTACATCAGAAGTTTAAGAAGAAATGTCCCAGCAGAACATATGAAAAATGCATTTCATGTAAACTGGAAGGAACTGAATTATTCATAGGATGAACTGTTGTATAGAGGATATTATTATTACTGTTGAAAACAGATGCAGACAAAAATTGGAGGACTTCAAGAGAAGTGATTCTACATCGTTATTTAGACTGACAGACCTGGAAGTACAGAATGGCATGGGCAGGAATGAAAGGCATATGGGGGCATGTGAGAGGACTTGTAAACCAACACAGAACAGGCTGTATCAGCCATAGGATGCTGATGGATATACTGAGGGGCGGACATGAGCTCCTATGGGCATGTCTGGGGTGCAATGATAATGATCTAAACTAAAAACCAGAAATGCAAGCAAACAAATGCAATGTTTTTAAGTGTTTTGCTGGGGTGGAAAGGGTATAGTGGCTGCCTAGTTTTTAATATACCTTTACTCAGCATTTAAATGTGAAGTTCAAGTTATATGTAAACACCCTTGAGATAGCTGTACATGACAATTGATAACTCACCACACAGCCATCATCCAGGAAAGAAGTTTTAGATTCGAACACGATGTCAAGGATATATATTATATCACACAGCAGATCCAGAACAGTAAATAACACCTGAAGAATAAGAACTCTGTAATTAATTATCAGTGTGATAACATTCATTCTGTCACATTCTGTGGTCAAGGATGTAAATTATATCGCACAGCAGATCCAGAGCAGTAAACAATACCCACAGAACATAAACTCTGTAATTATCACAGTGTGATAACATTCATTCTGTCACATTATGTGTTCCATTTGAAGCCTGGTCAATCTTGAGTGAGTTATACTTCACTCTCACTGGCTTGTCCACCATATCATTTGCACAAACCACTTATTCCTTTCTGTGCTTACTAAGCAGATGCTGGAAACTTAAAGATGGGAAGATACCTTTATGGGAAGATACCTTTATGGGAATGCACCTTTATGGGAATATACCTTTATGGGAAGATACCTTTCTTGTGACATTTTATAAATATAATTATTATGAAAAAAAAGGGAAAAATAACTTCAATGTGACAATCTGCATGCAAACAATTAGCGAAAAAAAAACTGAAAGGAAATATTTCCTTTTTCGACAATTCATGTTGGACTTGCTGCACAAACAAGCTCTACCTGGGAACAGGGCGGGGATTTATTTTGTCCCCATGACTGCGGAGTGTGCCAAGAAGCACTGCATTACTGTCCCCTCTCCTTGTTTAGCTTAACTTCAGATCTGAAAACTGGCCAGCTAACTCACTCTCCAACTGACACGCCGCTTATATTTTGACACTTTCACCGCATCAGTTTCTGAGAGCACACTACCGACGGTTTCAAGGAAACAAAACAAGAGTAAGGTTTGACATTTCACGGCATGAAGTAAAATGAAATACCCTACTGAATGATAATTCACAAGAAGTACTAAATATTATAAACTGGTTCATTACATTATATGGCAAAATTGAATAATGGAATGTCCTAACACTGATTTTTAAATTTTATTAACCAATGTGATTAGGCAGTTTGGAGGAGAAGGGTTAACAAGTAAGAAAACAAATACAACGAAAGTTTTAAAAAATCATGGCTTGAAGAACATGTACTTATGTTTTTGAGTAAAATGCCAAAAATTAAAAAAAAATTTTTTTAAAAATACTATTTCTTTAAGCCTATTTGTTAGCAGTAGTGGTAGCAATTTTTTTTCCCAATACATGTGGTTGTTGAGTTTTAAAAAAAAAGTTATGGGACAACTAAATTAAAGCAGACGAATTTGAAGAAATAAAAAAAAACTCGTAGCTTTCACCATAAGGGGTAGACCAAGACAGAGACTGAAAGATAACATAGAAGAAGATATAAAGGAAATTGGTGTCACCAACTATTAGGAATAGAGAAGAATGGAGGCGAAGTTTATCTGCAGCAGTCAGCCTTAAATGGCTCGGAAAGTTGAAGAAGAAGGAGATAAAGGAAGAAGGAGATAAAGGAAGAAGGAGATGAAGGAAGAAGAAGAAGAAAGAAGAAGGAAGAAGAAGAATGATGATGATGAAGGAAGAAGAAGGAGGAACTTTCAACATAAAGCTGAAGGAAAATTTTGAGTAGAATTTAAAGATCATTGGTGGGGGAAGAGAAAACAAGAGAGAGAGAGAGGGGGGGGGGACTCTTTACCTCGCTTCTCATCTCAGCAAACGCTGTACGAAGTATGACTACCGACCAGTTGTAGAGAACCGCTGCAGTCACCGCAGCCTGTGAACACAATCACAATAAAAATGTACGAAATAAACTTTTTATGTCTACCACGAACACGATGTAACGCAAACAAAAATGTGGTACTTTTAAAAAAATCAAACACGAACTGGCTGCCAAGAACTTTACATTTTATAGAAAATTGATCCATTCTTACATTGGGACGTTAGGCAACAAGATTGAACAGTCTCATTTATGAAATACCAATGTCACGCAATGCCAGTTTCCTGAGGTTTTTTTTTATGAATGCGTTACTTTGTTGCTATTTCTAATGTTATAGATCCTCTTCCATCCTACCTGACTATCACAAGACACTATTCATTTTCCCATGGAGATGCAATGCTTAGTTTCTTAGCACGGCCTCCTCGTCAGTTATCACACTGACTTCCATCTCGTTTGTCTTTTTTGTCGTCTAACGAATATCATTTTCAGTGTACTGATATGTCCTCTCTAGACGTCTTAGATTCCGTTGCCTCTGTTCACATTAGTTCTGGCAGGTCACTTCTGGCAGATTAGCTCTTGGCATTTGTGCGTTGTGTACAGATTTCTTATCTCCTTGTTACCGTTTCTTGATTATCGTTCTTTACTGTTCGAGTCGACGTCACAAAAGTTATAAAAGAAGCTATTAGGAAGACGCTAGATTTCACTCTCATCTTATTAGTAGAAATGCAGATGAAACCACTGACAACAATTATTGAGGAAAGACGCTGGCGATGGTTGGGACATGTGCTCCGAATGACAGACAACTCACTACCAAAAATAGCACTAAGATGGACACCACAGGGGAGCAGAAGTAAGGGTAGACCAAAAGAGACATGGAGAAGAACAACAGAAAGGATGTTGAGCAATAGAGGGCTCACCTGGGCAAGAGCAGAAAAAAAGGCGAAGGACAGGCATTTGTGGAAAACCCTTGCGGAAGCCCCATGTGCCCTGGGCACTTAAGGTTCGGAGAGAGAGAGAGAGAGAGAGAGAGAGATTTCACTCTCAGCTATGATTAAACATCCTTGGCAAGAATGAAGGAGCAGTGGGGAATTCATTCTCTCTCTCTCACTCTCTATCTCTCTCTTGGAAACACACTTTGACTACTGCTCCACAGTCTGGGATGGTTGTTCCATGAAAAGACTTTACTTACTTAAAAAAAAAACGAGCAGTAAAGCTTATAGATGACAAACATGCAGCACGTATTACAAATAAGGACAAACATCTTAATATTCTACCCCTCAAGAAGAGATTTCTTTTCAACAAGGCCAAGTTATTCATAAAATTCTATCGCACAATGCTCCACCCTATCTGTGGTCGTTGTTCAAATCCAACCCAAAACACAGTCAACCCTTAAGCAATTGTATTCTCCCAAAACCAAGGCTTGACATATTTAAAAAAGCTTATCTTACTCAGCTACCCACCTTTGGAATGCCCTACCAATTCACGTAAAACTTATAAGTAATATTCGTTGTTATAACTTTAAACTTTGTCAACATCTGTTTGATATGGACTATATGCCTCCCTAAGCATAGTTTAAAGTAGTGTAAAATGCTTGAGTGTTATAATTTTTTTTAAATACTGCTTTTCTATAAATTTGCTAGTTTTGAATGAATGTAAGAATGCAAGTTTATTTCATGTTGTTGCATAAATCAGAGTGTAGAGTGTATGGACTTGAGATAAGTTTATTAATTATTTATGTAATCATTTAATGTGTCTTCATGATTATTATGCTCATTAACAAATGCTGAATGACTGTGACTGAGTGAAAGCTGTATGATGAAGGACAGAATGTCAGACGGGCCTGCGTGCCCAATTCTTAACCCTTTGAAAATAAAGTATGTTCGTTCGTTCTCCCCCCCCCCCCCCAAGGGTTTTTTTTTGGGCGGAGAGGGGATTGGAACCACAGACTGACAGATTGAGATTGTTAGAATATTGATCTTTGTACAAACTATAGCGCACCTTTTTGAGTCAAACAATCTTGGAAAAATGGGATTTTCGGGCTGATGGGGGTGGAGGAAGGGGAAGGGGAGAATGATATTCTGACCTGATGAAAGGGGTGCATTGGGCAAGAAAGTATAGAACCTCCGGGAGGAGGTGGTGGGAAAGAATGATTTTCTGACATATCGTGAAAAGGGTGCTTGGGTCAAAAATTTTTAGAACCACTGGGGAGGGAGATGAAATGATATTCTGATATATGGGGAAAAGGGTACATGGAGCCAAAAAATGTTGAGAACCATTGGGGGGGGGTGTGTGGTGTGGGGGAAGAATGATATTCGACATGGTGAAACGGGTACATGGGGTAAAACATTTTGACAGCCACTGTGAGGGGGGGGGGAAGAGAAAGAGAGAGAGAAAGAAAGAAAGAGAGAGAGAGAGAGAGAGAAGGGAGGAATGATATTCTGACATAGTGAAAAGGGCGTATGGGGCGAAAAATGTTGAGAACCACCGAGCTAGGGGGTAAAACTTGGTGTTGCAAGAACATGAATGGCTAATTAAAAGCGCCAGATGAATAATCAGTCAACAAAGGGCGGGTTTATCAATCATAATATGCTGATGGAACTAGGGTACGTTACTAAAGAAGACATCAAAGCAACGTGGACGTATTCAGAGTGCTAAGACGGTGATCGGGTTTACCGGCAATTACCCGTAACTTACCGATTAGTAGGAAAAAAAACGATAAAAACCGAAACTTTTGGAGGTCATCGGTTACTGTAACCAGTTTATATTATAAAAAACCTAGTAAAAAGCGATGAGCGAAATCAGTTGAAGATAATCAGGCCAGTAGGATGACGATGATGATGCTCAATCTGCATGGAGGAGAATCAGTCAGTTGTGACTGTGGTACAGCATGTGCGTATTTGTAAACAGCAAATCTCATCGCAAAAAAGGAAGACAAATATCATGCAAACATTTAATTTCTGCCGATGTTTGTGAAGTGTGTTTAATTTTACATTTTTTAAAAAGTATAAGGTACTGAATGTTGTATCGACAAAACCCGGTATTTCAGAAAGTTCTTCATGCAAAACGAAAGAAAGGTACAGTTTTATCGGTTTAAAGGTTCTAAGGACTGTTAATGCCGGAGGTGGGGTGGAGGATACGCTCTCCACTCCAATGGCGTGCGTCTCAAATAGCCTCTGACAGTCAAGTCCAGCTCCTGGCCTTCTCGTGGTAGAACTGTTTAAACTGATAGGAGAAGGGGCGAAGGCAAATATCTGGCGCCTGAAAACCAGACGCTTCGGGTAGACGAGAGTCATGTTTGGTAGCTCATCTACCGCTGCTAGCGAGATTCTTCAGCTGCCCTGCGTGGAGTGGGCTCCTTCCGGCCAATGAAGAAAGGTGGAAATGGGGTTGCCGTGCGGCACCACTGTGGAAAAGGTGAAAGAAAGGAATAAGCGAAGTAAACAGTAGTCAAATCACGGCACCTCTGGTCTGGGGGTCGGCCACGTCCTAAGTGCACTCATATCGGGCGAAATGCTGCTGGCAGGTTCTTCGGAAGCCGCGCGTGGAGTGAAGCTCCTCCTGGCCAAGGAAGAAAATGCGGAAAAGAAAGCAGGGTTGCTGTGTGGCGCCGATGTAACAAGGCGATGGAAAGTGAAGCTTAATCGGTATGTCCAGTAGTATCGCGGCGAGAGCTACCCATACCACGGCGCCTCTGCTCTAGAGATCGGCCACGTCCGAAATACACCCATACTAGTGAAATATGCCTAAACCGGCTTACACCAGGGGTGAAACTTGATGGCTACGCATGTCACGGTACCTCCGCTCTAGAGGTCAGTCATGTCCTAAGCACGCCCATACTGGGATAATATGCCTAACCCGGCTCAACCCAGGGGTGGAAGTTACTAGTGGCGAGGATTCGTCCTCCTGGACAAAAACTCCGTCCTAGTCACAACTAGGAAGGGTAGCGGCCACAAACACAAAATGCTGAAGCCGGAGACACTGGACCAGGGCAGTCTAGATAGGCAACCACCTCTCACCCGGCGGGGATGTATGCGTATCCTAATCACGCGGAGGTTTTCCGGTGAGAAAGTCCAACGCCGGAATGGAGGGCAACCACCTCTCACCCGGCAGTGATACACGGGTATCTCAAAACACGTCGAGGTTTTCCGGTTAGAAAATCCAACTCTAGCCCGGATGGGCTACCACCTCACACCCAGCGGGGATATACTGATATCCAAAACACGTCGAGGTTTTCCGATGAGAAATTTCAACTCTAGATCAAACTGGTGCAACGAAAACCACGGTGTCACGCAATCCCGCTTCTGAGACACACCAAGAATACAGGCTCAAGCCATGCGATACTCTGAACCTCTTGTGGTCCTTTTGGGGACCACACGAGGGACCACGGGACCTATAGAGGACCACAGGTGTAAATTCAGAAGGATCACAGGGCGGTCTTGGTGGTAGAAGCGAACGAAGAAGAAGAAAAAGAAGACCGGTTAAAAAAATCCTAGCACCATCATTGAATGATTGTCCTTTTAAATTATTATTAAGAGTCAGTTGATATTATATCCTACTGAATATGTTACAGTGAGTGCTACAGTGTCTTTGGAATACTGTTCTGCTAAATGTAAAGCTGCGTTTACTGTTGCGTCTCATGGTAACTGCCGTGGAATCAGTATTGACCACTGACGTTATACGGCCACTCCAGCACACACTATCTCTCTCACTCTCTGAACCTTAAGTGCCCAAGCCACATGGATCTTCCGTTAAGGGTTTTTCCACAAACGACTGTCCTTTGCCCTGTTTTTTCCGCTCTTGCCCAGATGGGCCCTCTATTACTCAACATCCTCTCTGTTGTTCTTTTCCACGTCTCCTTTGGTCCAACACTGTCATACCAGTAATACGTTACTGTCAAAGGTCTTCAGCACAGTAACGAAGGGGACTCCCGTCACAGACATGAGAAAACGAAGACATGAACATTGAAATTATGATGAAACATAAAAAAATATTACTGACTGCTTATTTTTAAACGGAGTGCACATATCCCGAGAGAAAGTAATAAACCTTTTATTGTTTTTATTCAACAGATCCCCACACTTGATACCAAGTCGATAAAGGCAGTCCCGGGCCACCTTTTAATGGTTCGAGGATCACTTGTGGTCGGCGTACCACAGGGTGAGAACCACTGGTTTATAGGACAAAGAGTGTGAACAAATGCTGTTAAGTGTATCTCTGTCAACATAGAGAATAAATGCTATTGAACTGAAGTGCGTGTATGGTCACCCACAGAGCAAATGTTGAAATGTGTAAGTGTTCACATCCAGAACCAATGTTTTTTTCCCCGTATCCATGTTCACACACAGAACAAACGTTGTTGACAAATATCTGTGTTCACATACAGAACAGACATTGTTGATCTATATCTGTGTTCACATACAGAACAAACATTGTTGACCTGTGTCTGTGTTCACATACAGAAAAAGCGTTATTTCATTGTGTCATGTTCATATATAAAGAAAAAAAAACGTTATTTCATTGTGTCATGTTCACATACAGAAAAAGCGTTATTTCATTGTGTCATGTTCACATACTGAAAAAAGAACGTTATTTCTTTGTGTCATGTTCACATACAGAAAAAAGCGTTATTTCATTGTGTCATGTTCATATAAAGAAAAAAAACGTTATTTCATTGTCATGTTCACATACTGAAAAAGCGTTATTTCATTGTGTCAAGTTCACATACAGAAAAAAGCGTTATTTCACTGTGTCATGTTCACATACAGAAAAATCGTTATTTCATTGTGTCATGTTCACATACAGAAAAAGCGTTATTTCACTGTGTCATGTTCACATACAGAAAAAGCGTTATTTCATTGTGTCATGTTCATATAAAAAAAGCGTTATTTCAGTGTCATGTTCACATACAGAAAAAGCATTATTTCAGTGTGTCATGTTCACATACACAAAAAGCATTATTTCATTGTGTCATGTTCACATACAGAAAAAGCGTTATTTCAGTGTCATGTTCACATACAGAAAAAGCATTATTTCATTGTGTCATGTTCACATACAGAAAAAGCGTTATTTCATTGTGTCATGTTCACATACAGAAAAAGCGTTATTTAATTGTGTCATGTTCACATACAGAAAAAGCATTATTTCATTGTGTCATGTTCACATACACAAAAAGCATTATTTCATTGTGTCATGTTCACATACACAAAAAGCATTATTTCATTGTGTCATGTTCACATACAGAAAAAAACGTTATTTCAGTGTCATGTTCGCATACAGAAAAAGCATTATTTCATTGTGTCATGTTCACATACAGAAAAAGCGTTATTTAATTGTGTCATGTTCACATACAGAAAAAGCATTATTTCATTGTGTCATGTTCACATACAGAAAAGCGTTATTTCATTGTGTCATGTTCACATACAGAAAAAGCGTTATTTCATTGTGTCATATTCACATACAGAAAAAGCATTATTTCATTGTGCCATGTTCACATACAGAAAAAGCGTTATTTCATTGTGTCATGTTCACATACAGAAAAAGCGTTATTTCATTGTGTCATGTTCACATACAGAAAAAGGTTATTTCAGTGTCATGTTCACATACAGAAAAAAAGCGTTACTCATTGTGTCACGTCCACATGCAGAAAATCTCAAACCAAGCAGAGATTTACCTTCCAGTAAAAGGCAAATGTACTGTCCGGATCTATGGACCAGCCCATGAGCGGCCTCAAAAGCCCCAGGTCCTAAATATGGATGATTGACAGAAAAAAAAGGATATAAATATTTCGACCGTGTTCCATTAGCTATTTTCATTCGACTTTTAAAAACTGAAGATCTATTTATACGAATTTGTGTAAGAGTTGCATAGAATTTTTCTTGGATTTTTCTGTTTCTTCGGTTATTTAGTTGTTTTCTTTATATACCTTTCTTGTATTTATTTGTACGTGAATTTTTTGTGTCGTTTTTTTTTTGTTGTTGTTGAGAACGTGAGTTGAATGTATATCTGGAATAGTGACTTTCTGCTCCGTAGATTGGATAAAAATAACATTTGTATCTAAAGGAGTAACTCATCTAAGAAAACATACAGAGTTTCATTTAAGAGAAGCTTTACACGCACGAGTGAAAAGGGATAATACCCTATGTGAATCTGCGACATCCTTTCAAACGGGAAGACACTGACACAGATAAGTATGTACAGTTACTTCGGAACATCAATCAATAACAGCCAATAGCAAGTGCACACATTAAAAAAATCACGAATAGGTAAGGCAAAGGCAGCATTTTAAGACACGAAGAAGATACTAAGAAATAAGATGTCACTGAAAGTGAGGGAACAAAGTATTGCAGTGCCATATACAACTAATATCGCTATATGGTTGTGAACTTGGACAAATAAGAAAAACGATGACACAGATATTGGAAGCAACAGAGATGTATTGCGGCGAATATGCAACAAATACTGTAGACACAAAAATCATTGGAAGCAGCAGAAATGTGGTTTATTACAAGAATGTTGAGAATCCCCTGGACAGCAAAAATAACTAATGGAGAATGTAGGAGAAGAGCTGGAGAGACAAAAAAACCTTGTCAAAAAGATAAGAGAGAGACAATGTACTTTCATAGGACATGCAATGAGAAGAGGGGGCATTGAAAATATTATAACAACAGGAAAAATAGAAGGAAGAAGAGCAAGAGGAAGACCAAGAGAAATGATACTGGACAGTCTGACGGGATGGTGTGAGAGGAGATCACCAACTGAGCTGATGGCCTGCATGAGGGATCGTGTACTCTGGAGAAGCATAATAGCCAACGCCAGTCGGCATGGCACATGATGATGATGATGACTGTAGACAGATAGAAAAACAAACGACGAGGCCCTCTAGGAAGTTTTAGAACAACGGAAGCTAGTTGTAAGAAAAAAAGATAGTCAAAATTTCTTGGACATGCCATGGCAAGATAGACGTTGGAGAACTTAATAACGACTGGAAAATTCAAGGGAAAGTGGAAGAGAGGAAGGCCAAGAGAAAAATATCTCAATGGGCTGACCAGGTGACATGGAAAAATAAAAAGCATCTGAACCGATCAGAAACACCAAGTACAGCACAAGATGGAGAAACATGACCTCTAACGCTGTCCCGCTATAACAATGGTAGCTGACAAATAAAGTGACAGGGTGCAGTGTATAATTAGTAGTAGTTATTTGCTCACGTGTAGACCTCTCGGTGGTAAGCAAGTTGTCCTGCTGCTGATACATCCATTCGCTGATCATCAACGATGTCTTGCAGCCATCTTCGCCTTGGTCTTCCTCTTTATCTTTTCCCCATTATGTACCCTTCCAAAACTTCTTGATGTTTACTATGTCCAGAATATTTAAGTTTTCTCTGTTTAATCTTCTTTACTAGCCAGCCTTCTTCAATAGCAAGTTCTTGTAGTATGGATATATTTGTTCTTTTTTGTGCCCATGATATCTGAAGGACTCTTCTGTAGCATTTACATTCAAAGGCATTGATGTGTTTCTCAGGTGTTTTGTTAAGTGTCCAGGTCTCACGGGCATATGTTGGGATGGGAAAGATGCATGTCCTTACAGATCTTATTTTTGTAGTTCTGTCTGTTCCTCTCCACAGCTTCTGTAGTTGTTTATGATTAGCCTAAAACAATTACTGGACAGAGCACGTTAGGTGTGAGAGAGGGGAAAAACAGTAAGAAAACGATAACAAATATTGTAGGATTAAACCTCGAAAAAATCGTAGACAAAGCACTTTAGTGAGACGTGAGAGAAAGAAAAATCACAAGAGAATTACCTGGGATTCGAACACGGACTCCGGTAGGACGAGCAGCCGTCTAGCCACGAGAGAACAGCGTACTATCGACTTAGCCAACTAGCACCCCAAAAAAGGTGTTTTGTTGACAAAGTCTTTAGTAACCGTTCAGCAGACATGAGAGATCGTGACACCCGGAAAGAAACGAGGTCGTGACACACAGAAATTCCGTAGCTTAGATTCATTCTCTCTAGCAGGTACCAACTAGACAAACATACACACGGTATCCTGCCATGTCTGGTGCAAACTTGAACAACAATAACAAACGAACGAATACTTATTACATGAAGTTAGTTTCAGGTATAGTTTTAAGGAACAATTTTCTGAAACTAACTTCATGTAATAAGTATTCGTTCGTTTGTTATTGTTGTTCAAGTTTGCACCAGACATGGCAGAATACCGTGTGTATGTTTGTCTAGTTGGTACCTGCTAGAGAGAATGAATCTAAGCTACGGAATTTCTGTGTGTCACGACCTCGTTTCTTTCCGGGTGTCACGATCTCTCATGTCTGCTGAACGGTTACTAAAGACTTTGTCAACAAAACACCTTTTTTGGGGTGCTAGTTGGCTAAGTCGATAGTACGCTGTTCTCTCGTGGCTAGACGGCTGCTCGTCCTACCGGAGTCCGTGTTCGAATCCCAGGTAATTCTCTTGTGATTTTTCTTTCTCTCACGTCTCACTAAAGTGCTTTGTCTACGATTTTTTCGAGGTTTAATCCTACAATATTTGTTATCTTACTTTACCGTACCAAAACCTCGTAGTTTCCTATTTATAAAAAATTGTTCCTAGTAAGAAAACGAGCGTGGCTCGGACCATGGACTCTGGTAGAACTAGCAAGCCTGAAGCCGCGAGAGAACAACCACACAATCACCCGGGCTCAATCTATTTACTGTGGTCAAGTCTGGTTGTTTCCAGTTGGCTAAACTGTCATTTACGAGTATGACTGAGATGGAGGCGTGACAAGGCAATAGAAAAACTAAGAATCGAAGTTGAAAGATGAGGTAACTCTGGAGCCTTGTGGTGTCAATGAATGAAAGAACTAATAAAAGAAAAAAAAAACAGAAAGAGCGAATTGTTAGAGGAAACTAAAAGCCATTTTCTCATTCTCCAGGAGACCAGATTTTACTTGAAGTATGTTCTGAGGTTGACATACTGAGTTAACAAGACAGATACACAAAATGAGCTGACAAAATTGGCAGACAAAGTGAGTAACCAAGACTGAAGAAAAAATAATAAGGAAAAAAACGTAAGCAAGTGTTACCTCCTGCTCAACGTGCGGCTGCCTGCTCTCGAAAGATCTCGTCATGGAAGACAGAACATCATCAGTCATTGACAGTTCTAGGTGCGAGAAGTCTCTCGTTACTGCTGGCGGCACACGAGATCTGGCCGAGAACGGTGTTGCCTTCCCGAGGTGTGGGGTTTTGGGAGAGTCTGCAGGGCTATTTACGATAAATGCATATACAGTAAGTCACAATGAAGCATCCAGTAACATGTAAATCTTAGTACAAAGACCGATTAGTCAGAATCTGTACTTGTCTGATACATACACTAGCTAAACAGATTTTTTTTAAAAAATCGTGCACTATATCAATGTCCCGTAGCATTTGCATGGCGTAGGAGTGTGAAGTGTTAGCACCTTCACATTTCTAGTTTGTTGTTGTTGTTGTTGCTGTTGATCGCTGTCACTACACTACGCCATTGTATAAAATGCTTCGTACAAATCTTAGTTCCCAAACAAAAGCCTAGACAGGAATTTCAAGAAAAGAACTCGAATAACATAGTCATAGTTGACAAGAGCGGGATGTGGTGGGGGTGGGGTGCCGGGAGAGTGAGAGTGAAGCAATGATCAGAAAGGGCACCAGCTGCAGTTTGAAAAATTTGAGAGTATAATATTACGGGTATTTCTCCTTGACTGTAAACGGATCTTGTTAACGTAGAAAAAATAGATTTATTAACTTTATCATTATCACTACTGCTACTACTACTACTTACTACTATTACTACTACTACTTACTACTATTACTACTACTACTTATTATTATTATTAATACTACTACTTACTACTATTACTTCTACGACTTAATATTTACTACTACTGCTACTTACTACTATTACTACTTACTATTACTACTACCATCACCACCACTACTACTTTTTACTACTTTTACTACTTAGTACTACTT
The DNA here is from genome assembly GCA_009760885.1 of Achatina immaculata. Lineage (NCBI taxonomy): Eukaryota > Metazoa > Mollusca > Gastropoda > Stylommatophora > Achatinidae > Lissachatina > Lissachatina immaculata. The sequence goes on along the minus strand of CM019718.1, from coordinate 13,487,937 downwards.
ATTATTATTATTAATACTACTACTACTACTTAACTACTAAACTACTTACTACTACTTACTGCTACTACTACTACTATTACTACTTACTACTACTACAGTTACTACTACTACTTACTACTACCACCACTACTACTATTAGAAAGCTTCTATATGATATACATTTCCATGTCTTATTACTCAACCCCAGGATATTTTACTTTAACAACCTACTGTCTGTCGCCAGTAACCCTTACTAAGTTAGTTCTCGCGTCCGTGCTAATGCGTTACTGCCAGACCTACATTATGACACTAGCGTATAAAATGAAGAGGGGGCATTGAAAATATTATAATAACAGGAAAAATAGAAGGAAGAAGATCAAGAGGAAGACCAAGAGAAATGATACTGGACAGTCTGATGGGATGGTGTGAGAGGAGATCACCAACTGAGCTGATGGCCTGCATGAAGGATCGGATACTCTGGAGAAGCATAATAGCCAACGCCAATCGGCACGGCACATGATGATGATGATGTATAAAATGCGTTTTGGCATGCCAAGCTGTATGAACGTTGATGTTATAAAAGACTTTCTGACGTGTAAACAAGCTTAATTACAGTGAAAATAAGAAGGCTGAAAATAGATTGCTGACGCTACAAAATGGTGTCAACATCTTCGCTAAAGCAGCCATGTAGTGAACACCTGTTAGAAGTGGGAAAAGCTGGAGACAACCCAGGTGAAGATTTGTAGAAAACGAAACAGGACTGCATGAAACACATCTGAATCACCAAAACATATGCTGGCTGCAGACCGTGAGAGGTGGAGAGAGTTTGTTGCTGTCCAGCTAGAAGCTGCAAAGCGTAAAGGGCGGTGACTGCTTAGCTGACCACTGAATAAGGGGATGGATAGACGGAGGGACTGTCAGGCTAGTATGCAATATCAGACACAGGAAAGTATGAGCTGAGACTGTCCAGCTTAACTAGAGCAATGGTATGTGTGGATACTCATTAAAATGATGACGACAGGATACTTTTAATCGTTGTAGGCACAGCATGCTCGTAAAATATTTTTGGTATATACTTGTTTGTATGTATAATTAAGTTGGTAAACATGGGTAAGACCATTGCAGTACATCTATGACAGATATACAGGAGATCATTATAGTACATCTATGATAAGTATACATCAGACCATTACAGTGCAGCTATACATCAGACCATTGTAGCATAGCTATGATAAATATACATCAGGCCATTGTAGTATAGCTTTGATAAATATACATCTGGGAATTGCAGTACAGCTATAATAAATATACATCTGGGAATTGCAGTACAGCTATAATAAATATACATCTGTGAATTGCAGTACAGCTATATTAAATATACGTCTGTGAATTGCAGTACAGCTATAATAAATATACATCTGTGAACTACAGTACAGCTATAATAAATATACATCTGTGAATTGCAGTACAGCTATATTAAATATACGTCTGTGAATTGCAGTACAGCTATAATAAATATACATCTGTGAACTACAGTACAGCTATAATAAATATACATCTGTGAACTACAGTACAGCTATAATAAATATACATCTGTGAACTACAGTACAGCTATAATAAATATACATCAGACCATATTAGCACTCACAGCTGTGATAAATATACATCAGTTCATTGCAGTATGCTATGATAAAATTGAAGAAACGATATATAAGGCCAGACAAGGACTTTCAGTCCTCAAGGCCATATCATACTTAAAATTACCACAGAGAACACTATTTGCCCTTATGAGAGCAGTTGTCCTATCCAATACAGGATATGGTTAGGGCTTGCTGACTTCGGGGCCGTCTTATCAGCATCGGGAGCCCTGGGAAAAGTAATGCATTGGGCCCCCACCATTCCTCTCTAACCTATGCAAGTAATGTTAGAAATTCATAGATTTCATGGGCTAGTTGGGCCACCATGCGGGTGGGCCCATGCGTTGAGACGGCACTGGTTGACTCTGTTAAACACAACACACTAGTTGACTTGGCACATAACGAGGCAATGAGATTTGTACTGGGATACACTAAAAAACACACCAGTGGCTGCAGAGAGATACATCCTGGGTCTAACAGACTTCAAAACCATTCAAAATATGCAGAAGTTACTTATATACTTACATCCTTCCCGTGCCGTTAAACGCCACATAGGGCTCGCATAGCTGTTTGCCAAGATTTCCTGTTCTCGGCGAGTCTTTCAACTTCATCAAGCCATGTTATGCAAACTAAACTGGCTTCTCTTAACAATGTTCTCTTTAGAGTTTCACGCGCTCGACCTCTTTTTCTTCGGCCTGGTGTGCTCCACTTGACAGCTTGTTTTGGTATTCTCTGATTGTTTCTTCTCATCATATGGCCGACATATGTCCATCTTCTTTTTCTGATCACCCATGAGACATGTTGTTGTTTGCTCGTCTGTCTTATCTCTGTGCTGTTCTTGGATTCGTTCCACTTTATACCAAGTATTTTCCTTAGGCATTTGTTTTCAAAACAGTCTAATTTCTTGTTTATTTCTTTAGTTGATTTCCAACTTTCGCATGCGTAAATGAGGGTGGATATCACATTTGAATTGAATAATCTTAACGGCACAAGTTAAGGAGCCATTTAATATTAGTAATAACAAAACCCGTCCGTTTCATAAATATATAAATGTTAGGAAAGGGGCCATATTAAAGGAAGGAAAATCGTGGATGGCGGCTGCCGAAGATTCCTTAGGAACAATAAAATGACCCCCAACACATTTCCCTGGAACCAGACTGGATTCAATGCAACAATCTAATGTACCAAAAATCTCACTAAAGTGCACCTTACCTTGACCCAGGAATGCCGGAACTGGCACGCGGGGGGAAACACAAGAGGAAATAAATGAACTAATGAAGAAAATCTCGAGCCCTGAAGACATCGTCATCTACACGGGTGGGTCAGATGCGTTAAACGCGGATGGGGTTTCACAGCACACTCCGAAGGAAAGATAACTTATTCGAGATGGTGGCTGGCTTATACCACAACACCTGCTCGAGCATGCGGGATGGAAACCGAGGCCGTTACACAAGCCTTGGATTGCCTGATGGTTCATCACGGACTCTCTAAGTCTATTAAGAAATATAGAACAGTGCACCCTTAGAAGAGAGTGGTTGGACATTATATCCAGAACGCAAATCCAAAACATCACATACTGCTTGGGGCTCTCCGGCGTTGTTGGCAACCAAGAAAAAAAAAGTGATCAACTTGCAACAAGGGCTAACCGACTAGGAAACAGCAGTTTGGACAAACAAGACATATCTCAATCTTTGAAGCAGCAAACTGAAGAGTTTTCGCAAGAAATCTTCCTCAAAAGTCCACACTACTACCGTCTCAGTGACTTACATGTCCTCACTACGACCGTCTCAGTGTCTTACATGTCCTCACTACGACCATCTCAGTGACTTACATGTCCTCACTAAGACCGTCTCAGTGTCTTACATGTCCTCACTACGACCATCTCATTGACTTACATGTCCTCACTACGACCGTCTCAGTGACTTACATGTCCTCACTACGACCGTCTCAGTGACTTACATGTCCTCACTACGACCGTCTCAGTGACTTACATGTCCTCACTACGACCGTCTCAGTGACTTACATGTCCTCACTACGACCGTCTCAGTGACTTACATGTCCTCACTACGACCGTCTCAGTGACTTACATGTCCTCACTACGACCGTCTCAGTGACTTACATGTCCTCACTACGACCGTCTCAGTGACTTACATGTCCTCACTACGACCGTCTCAGTGACTTACATGTCCTCACTACGACCGTCTCAGTGACTTACATGTCCTCACTACGACCGTCTCAGTGTCTTACATGTCCTCACTAAGACCGTCTCAGTGACTTACATGTCCTCACTACGACCGTCTCAGTGACTTGCATGTCCTCACTACGACCGTCTCAGTGACTTACATGTCCTCACTACGACCGTCTCAGTGACTTACATGTCCTCACTACGACCGTCTCAGTGACTTACATGTCCTCACTACGACCGTCTCAGTGACTTACATGTCCTCACTACGACCGTCTCAGTGACTTACATGTCCTCAGAGGAAGTGGAAGCAAATCCCAGTTGTGAGCTAGAACACGAGACATTTGCAACCAACACAACGTTGGTGTTATATCAGCCAAAACACTAAAGGGCATCCTGATATCAGTCAAAACACTAAAGGACATCCTGATATCAGTCACAACACTAAAGGACATCCTGATATCAGTCACAACACTAAAGGACATCCTGATATCAGTCACAACACTAAAGGACACTCTGAAATCAGCCAAAACACTAAAGGACATCCTGATATCAGTCACAACACTAAAGGACATCCTGATATCAGTCACAACACTAAAGGACATCCCGATATCAGTCACAACACTAAAGGACATCCTGATATCAGTCACAACACTAAAGGACATCCTGATATCAGTCACAACACTAAAGGACATCCTGATATCAGTCACAACACTAAAGGACACTCTGATATCAGCCAAAACACTAAAGGACATCCTGATATCAGTCAAAACACTAAAGGACATCCCGATATCAGTCAAAACACTAAAGGACATCCCGATATCAGTCAAAACACTAAAGGACATCCTGATATCGAATACAGAAACATTTACGGGGCATGTCCAGAGTGTTTGAAGCAGCTCCCTCAGAGCAGCAACAGAACTAGGTCCAGTAAAAAATACATCGTGCCACTGTGGCACAGCCAAGATATATATTAGTCAGAGAGCCATTATAAATATGCTTCAGACCAGTGTAGCACAGCCATGATAAATATTCATCAGATTATTGTAGCACAGCCAAGATATATATTCGTCAGAGAGCCATTACAAATATGCTTCAGACCAGTGTAGCACAGCCATGATAAATATGCGCCAGACCATTGTAGCACAGCCAAGATATATATTCGTCAGGTCATTGTAGCACAGCTATGATAAATATGCATCAGATTATTGTAGCATAGCCATTATAAATATGAGTCAGACCACTGTAGGACATCCATGATAATTATGCTTCAGACCATTGTAGGACAGCCATTATAAATTTGCTTCAGACTATTGTAGCACAGTAATGATAAATATGCTTCAGACCATTGTAGGACAGCCATTATAAATTTGCTTCAGACCATTGTAGGACAGCCATTATAAATTTGCTTCAGACTATTGTAGCACAGTAATGATAAATATGCTTCAGACCATTGTAGGACAGCCATTATAAATTTGCTTCAGACCATTGTAGCACAGTAATGATAAATATGCTTCAGACCATTGTAGGACAGCCATTATAAATTTGCTTCAGACCATTGTAGTACAGCAATGATAACTAAAAGTTTGATATTTTAAAAAGTTAAGCACACCTTATATAGCGATGAAGCGCAGACAAATGACTTTTCTCCTTTCGTCTTATCAGTGAAAAATATACATATAAATAAAAAAACATATATTGAAAAAAAGGTGCAGAAAAGCTAGACCATCAGGACAAGAGAATAACTTAGAACTTACCAAAAACAAAAACAAAAAAAAATGGGGGAAAGTGACACTTATCTCGTAGTCTGTAGCTTTCTGTGGTGGAAAGAATATACAAGGGAAATGGTGTACATTATATATGGAATAATATCACATAGCAAATGCCGTAGGGGATGAAGCGTTAGAGACCTCATTATGCTGGGCCATCAGCGTGTGAGGTAGGGTGGCCAGTTAGTTTCTTCTTCTCAGATTTTCTCTGGTACCCATTTTACGAGGCTGGGTCTACCTGGGAGTCGTATTGGTCGGGGAAAAAAGCTGGGGATTTGAACTTTCGACCATTTGGTTGCTAGACGAGTGCTCTAACCACTACACTAGCCGGTCCCTTAATTAATAATATCTTACCATATCTTAACACTGACTGCAATAAATCTGACTGCAATAGTGACCATGATCCACTCTGTGGAAAAGTTAGAATAAAACTAAAGAAAGCAGGCAGAAAAGTGAGAAACATCAAACTGAATACAGAACTTCTTAAAAATGACCAAGAACTGAGAGAACAATACAAAGTTATTATAACAAATAGATACAATGCAATAGCAAAGATAAATAGTATAGATGAACAATGGGAAATGTTAAGAGATTATATCCACCAAACTGTTAAGGAGATAATACCACCAAAAAAAAGAAGCCCCTAAAAATAAATGGATGACAGACGACATCTTAGGACTGATAGGGAGGAGGAGTAAAAATAACGAGAAAAAATATAACAAGATAAATAAAGAAATAAGATGCAAATGCAGAGAAGCAAAAGAAGTGTGGTTAAATGAGCAGTGCAGAAAGACAGAGGACTCTCATATTAAAAACAGCAAAAACATGCACAAACGGATTAATGAACTCACAGGCAGGAAAACAAAATATACCACAGGATGCTTGAAATCGAAAGAAGGTAAAATGTTAATGGGAAAAGAAGACATTGTGGACAGGTGGACAGAGTATATCGGTGAGCTTTATGGAGGAGAAAGACCAGAATTAACACCAGATACTGAAAACTGTGAGGGACCACCAATACTTGAAGATGAAATCATAGATGCCATCAAACATATGAAGAAAGGAAAAGCGACTGGGCCTGATAATATAACAATAGAAGAAATAGAGGCACTAGAGGAGACAGGAATAAAAATAATAACCAAGTTACTGAATGACATTTACAACAGTGGTTATATTCCCAGTGACCTGATTAAATCCACGTTTATAGCACTACCAAAGAAACCAGGTGCAAAGAAATGTGACGACCACCGGACTATCAGCCTCTCATGTTACATAACGAAGCTACTTCTGAGAATAATTATGAGAAGAACAAGGAAAAAAGATAAAAATGGAAACAGCAGATGAACAGTTTGGATTTGTTGAAGGAAAGGGAACACACAATGCCATTCATGCTTTACGAACACTAACAGAAAGAGCTTTAGAAGTACAGAAAGATCTCTACTTATGCTTCATTGATTACACCAAGGCATTTGATAAGGTGAAACATAATGAAATTATTAAAATGCTTGAAGACATCAATATAGACGGCAAAGACCTGAGGATTGTAAAACATCTATACTGGCAGCAAGAAGCAGCAGTTCGAGTTGAAAATAGAATTGGAAAATATCAACCTATAAAATAAGGGTTGCGACAAGGATGTGTACTATCTCCAGACCTTTTTTCTCTGTATAGCGAGAATATTCTAAGAACAATCATCACAGAACCAGGCATCAAAATTGGAGGATACAATATTAACAACCTTCGGTATGCTGACGACACAGTACTGATAGCTGAGAACCAACAACACCTGCAAAATCTCTTGGATAAAGTCGCCAAAGAAAGTGAACAGAAAGGCCTTACTTTGAACATCAAAAAGACAGAGACTATGGTTATATATAAGAAACAGAATCCACCAGCATGCAGTATTAAATTAAACGGAACTATTCTAAAGACCAAGAGAAATGATACTGGACAGTCTGACGGGATGGTGTGAGAGGAGATCACCAACTGAGCTGATGGCCTGCATGAAGGATCGTGTACTCTGGAGAAGCATAATAGCCAACGCCAGTCGGCACGGCACATGATGATGATGATCTTAACACGCAGTCTAGCTTTTATCTCGTCCTGTCTGAATAAGATTAAGCGAAAAGCATCACAGCTACGTGATCCTTCACAAAACAAAGCAGCTGCTACTGTTTCAAAGCGTTAATTGTTGTATAAAATATAAAACGTATTGTTACAAATAAGTCCGTTCACAGAACTACCATCTCACATCCCACGCTGAGCTTTTAACTTTATTTTATATTTAACTTTATTATAATTAGTTTTAACTTTATATACATATATACCTATTTATCGACATATAAGGTATGTTGGTTTATGTACATTTTTCACTTCTGGTACCAGAAGGGTTTTAGTCGAAGATTTCGTATCAGAAAAAAAATATGTCGACTTCTACCACGGCGCGACCGGATAGAGGCGGCCACTTATTCGGTCTATACGGCTTTGTAGCATGTCGCCTTTCTTCCTTGTTTGAAGTCCATGCCTAAGGCTGTGCTATGCATAGTCTAATTACTCAGAAATCCACATTTAACTTAGCAAATACATGACTTAAAGTTTGCAACCACAATGAAATCCTAATTTCATAAGACACAGGGTTGCTATTGAATGGTCAGACATCTTGTCCCATGTGCAGACAAATGGCAATTCTTAAAGCTGACTTTCGGGTACAGCAATCTGATTAGCGAAGTTTGCATAGACGCCAGACAAATGTTTGAGCTGTGTTACCAGCATTTTATCAAGTTAAAGTATGTCAAATACTCACATGGGAGCCCTCGTTTCTTCCTCTTCCTCGTCGTTTTCGTTGTCTTGTTCCTTGCTGCTTTTCTGAAGTTACAAAAGAAGATTGCATGTAATCCATTTCATATTCACTTATAACAACGTTTAATCCCCGTACAACCTTCAAAGATCAGAATATCTTATAATACATTCGTTTGATATGTGTATAAATATGTATACAACCGAGTTAAATCTCGCCTTAAACACTTCAAAGATCTGAGGCCTAAGAACAAATAAAACATAGCTTTCCGAACACAATTTTAAACGTTTTGGAAATCTTACGTATAAACGAAATTGATTTCCCAGAAGTATCGTTAAAGGTCAGATGTACCACGATTATCGGCTGTATTCGCGTCGTTTGTCAGTTTCTCTGTACTTATAGCGTCAGCCTGGGTAGGAAGACATCTGTATGATTATCACGAATTGTAACAAATGTATACCAGACAAGGTGTTTTTGTTAAATGAGTTGCATTGTTTTTGTAAAGCTTCAGATGGAACCTATCAGATTTTGACGATAGAGGCCACTTCTCCTGGCATGGCTGTCTTGTAGCTGCTTGAATTTTCTGAGTTCTACCCTGCCGCGTGTCGCTTTTGTAGAGCTCCTGTTTATCTTTGTCATAGAATCAGAGAATGTTAACGCTCTTTCATTTCGCCAAAAAGCGAGACGACATTACACATGTACCATATGAGAAACAAAAAATATATTAGCTTTATACAGCGAAACGTATTAATTAAAATGATCGTGGAAGCAGAAAGTTAGTTTCCTCTATTTTGTATCGTCCTGAACGCGAACATGAATTTTGCTGGATATCTGACATCGAACTCAATGGCAATCTGCGATTTTATCATTCTCGTAACTGTCCCTAATTCCATTCAGTAGTTTCTCCGTAGGAAACACAATCTTAATGCGGGACCTCGTTACTTCCTCGGTTCTGCCGAGACAGTGTCCGCCCGTAGCAACTTTTGTGTTCAGCTGTGAGAAGTATGTCCAGCCACTCAGCAGGGTTGCCATGACTCCCTGAATGGTTTCCAGGCATGCCTGCACATTTATGAGACATTTCAACAGCTGGTCAGTGCAGTATTGATTTAGCTAACGATACAAACGTTTAGTTGGCTCAGCAAGAGTTCCTGTAGATTAGGGTGTGGATTGCTTCGTCAAAGCATTTAGTCGAGTTTTTTTTTTTTTGGTGGTGGGGGGGGGGAAGCCCTTGGAAAAGGCCACAGTAACTGTAATACAGATGCTCTTGCCACTTCTTCTTTATCATCAGAAAGAGAGGCGGGGAGATAATAACGCCAAAGTTCTTAGATTATAAACAGCAAGAGTGGAATTTGCAGATAAAATGACATAACATCTAAATATTTATGCGGGGGGGGGGGGGGGGGGGCGCTAGAAGCTAAAAGCACTTTTGAAAGAGCTGTGAAACTGAACCTTGAAATAAGAAACGGAAAAAGGAGACAATGCACATTTGAAACTAACAGTTAACAACTGAATGTCCTAGCAAGCTAGATCAACAGCTCACGTAAACAAAAGCGCTTCCAACAATCACTAGGTGTGTTTATTACTACTGTGCTCGCTACAAATTAAGTTAGATATGAGGTGAGCTGACAGAGTACTTGAAACGTTAACGAGGATGTCTAGACGCATACGCTTGCGGTGTTGATAGACAAGGGAGATATATTTTACGATAGCAGTAATAGCGGCCTACTATCAAAATGTTAGACTGTTACAACTGCTGCAGAAAACATCGATTCTAACAAAAATAGCTGCTCTTAGAAGGTTTTTGTTGATAGTATGAAGCTTAGGTCCTCCAACAACTCTGCGTAGACTATGATAAAATTCTGAGAATTTATTTCTGCTGATATCGCTTTGTGCTGACTGATGAAAAATCAAAATATTGTTTCCATTCTAAGCAATATTCCGAGTTACTGGTCTTAAAGAGAGACATGGAATGTTATGAAATGTTAATAAAATAAGACAAATGTTTGCACATAACTGAAAGAGTGATTCATTCAAACAAACACAGACACATATTGCATTCACACTTTTACCATGACATAACTTCGCCACTAGTCACCAAAACAAAACAAAAACAAAATATGTATAATATCATTTCCTACATAATTCAACCACATCATGTGAGGTGTCCTTTCCAGAACGTGTCGCTCTCACTTCTTCCCTTAATGCAGTGCGGTCTTGCCCAAGTTGGCTGGCTTGTTGCAGTAGCACATTCAGATTTTCCGTGATGTCCTGAGTCCACCTACGGCGAGGTCGTCCCATTTCTTTTTTCCCGTACATTATGTCTTCTAGTACCAACCTCCCTAAACCACTGTGTCTCTTGATGTGGTCAGACATGATACCTTCTACTATCAACCTCTCCAAGCTGTTGTGTCTCTTGATGTGGTCGAAGTATCTCAACTTTCTAATTTTGATAGTGTTTACGAGCCACTTTTCTGCGATACCCGATCCCATCAATATCTCTTTATAATACAATATTGATCCATATCTTCTCTTGACCTTCCTTCAGACTCCTCGCCACCAGAGGTTGGGAAACACTGAACCAGAGAGTTATTTAGTCGTTTCTGCTTTCTGTGCCAGTTTATTTAACAGTGTGGCTGTTTTGTTTTCACGAACTACATGAATTAGGGTGAAATGTAACCTTCCATCGTGTGTTAACTTCTTTGATTATAAGTTTGAAATTATGAATAGTTTTTTTTTCCAAGAAAATCTTTAAAATATCAATTCATTTCCTTTATGAAATTTGAAATGGAATGAAAAAGTTGCTTCCTTCATAAAAATCAGATATCAGGACGATAGCTAAAACTATATTTAGTATTGAAGATTCAGTAGGATTTACAGAAGTACATGGTGCTCTTCTTTGACAGAAACAAAAATAAACTTGTACGTAGTAAACTTAAAGTTAAGGCCAGAAAGAGAAATGATCTAAAACAATTCGGAACAAGACAACTAATGCTTTTTGTTGTTGTTTTCAGTGAGCTTGCTCTTTGAGAGATATTTTTTTCTTAAAATATTATTTTATCTGATATACTGGTGGCTATAGTGTGCCTCTCGCTGCTGGCACATTCACCGTTTTCTGGGACATGCGTCAGCCCCATACCGCTGAAGTATCTTGGGACGAAATAAGATCCACAGAAATACATTGAAAATTGTCTTAACTACATAAGTCCAGAGCAGAAAGCTTGTGAGGAGTGGAAAAAGTAAAAAAAAAAAACAACCAAAAACGGACAACGCCAAGTGATGAACAAAAAACGTCAAGTGATAAACAGCAAGAAAAAAAAAAGAAAAGCCTTAAGCGGAGAACGAAAAGCGTCAAGTGACTAACATTAGAAAAGAAAACGTCATATGCTAAACAGAAGAAAAGAAAATGTCAAGTGATGAACAGGAGAATGGAACACGTCAAGTGATAAACAACAGTCTCTTCAACTGGCATCATCAAATAATGAGACAGTGTAAACAGATTTCAAGTGGGTGATTTTAGAAACGCCTCACTCACACACATGCACGAAAGCACACAGATGTGTATGTACGCACAGCGCAGTCGAACTAGTCAGATTAACGAAAACATGTGTATTTCTCCAAAAAAGAAAGAGGGTCGTTTTTTTTTAAATTTAAAAGACAACGCTTAGAATTCTCTTAGCAGGCCTTCATTTTTCCTCAGATTTAAGCCAAATCTAATTAAAGGACTCGCTGAGCAGTAAAGTCACTTTCGATATGGGAAAAAAAACTGGCAAACAACAAGGGAAAAACACCCTATACAATGAGGCAAACATGCACAGGAATGTAGAAAGGGTGAACGACGTATAAACAGAGAGATATAGAAAGATGGAGTGTGGCACTGCCATGCTGTAATAACAGACTGGCTAAAACACGTATGTGATAGGCAAGCAGATAAGCTGATAGAGAGATAACAGATAAAAAAAGGATCCATCCATCCATCCATCCATCCATCGTCCTGTATGACTTCTCTGCAAGGCAGCAACAAATATTCTCAATTTCTCACTGTCTGCCTTTGTATGATGCCCCCAACGGCTTTGTATGTTACTCGTCTCTGCTTCTTCGCCAGATCGTCTTCAATCGGCCTCTCCTCCTTCCCCCGGGTGTCCACCATCTGGTTGTTTTAGCGATGTTGCTGGAGGTCCCTTCGGAGCATATGGCCAGTCCTTATCCTGCACATTTTTTCCTACAGTAAGGTGTATGTCTCCTTGTTAGTAGGGCCAGACTGAGGCCCTTAGAAGCCCCAAGCACTTAAAAGATTTTGGTGCCCTATATAAATGTAATTCAAAATATAAACAATAATAAACCATAAAATATAATTTCTGTGGTGCCCCCTATCAAGTTGATGCCCCGAGCACGTGCTTGGTTTGCTTAATGGTTAATCCAGCCCTGCATGTTAGTATTTAGCAAGTAGGTCTCTATTGTGGGCAATTAGGTCTCTGCTGTAGGCAATTAGGTCTCTACTGTAGGCAATTAGGTCTCTATTGCCTACTGACTGTGGCCAGCAGATAATCAAAATCTTTCCGAGGCAGGTTGTATGGAGTGAGGATAATTTTCCCATTTCCTTAAACTAGCCCTAATCTTGAACCTTGAATCCAGGAATTAGCATCATTGCACTCAGTGCACACCCATATACATTACAGTAACCACCGACTACCCCTAATCAGCCCCATTCTAGGAATTAGCATCATTGCACTCAGTGCACATCCATACACATTACAGTAGCCACCGACCACCCCCTAATCTTGAATCTAGGAATTAGCATGATTGCACTCAGTGCATACCCATACACATTACAGTAGCCATCGACTACCCCTAATCTTGAATCCTGAATCTAGGAATTAGCATCATTGCACGCAGTGCACACACATATACATTACAGTATCCACCGATTAGCCATAAACCGAACCTTAAATCTCAGAGGAAGTAAATTTACATTTCGCTCCGGTAAAACAAAAAAAATACTTTACGAGTCTGAAAAGAATACACGATAAATAGTATACAAGTATACAACTATACACGAAACACTGCAGTAAAGCTGTGATACCAAAATGTATAAACTAGGAAAAAAAGTAGGAACAGCTTTATCGAATCTATACTTTATCTCCTCTCTCTAATTCTTCGTGTTGTGTGTGTTTGTATGATTAACGCTCACGCCGAAACGTCACAACTTTGTAGTCGTTAAGTAATAAAGCGGTTCCTACTTTTTTTCCTAGTTTATACATTTGAAAAGAATACAGTGTGACCAACCTTTCTGGTGAGTCGCTTCTTGATATGTTGCCTTGGAGGACATCTGCGTTTGAGAACACAAACCCTTCTCATTCTCAAAGTTAATTAAGTACAAAAGCTCAATCCTCAGGAGTAATAAACCTCAGCACAGCCTCGCTGGCTATGAATGCCAAAACCACCTCGAGAGAGTTTCAGTTTTAACAAATGTTTTTTTTTTTTTTGTGAAGCGTGAATTCACTACAGTGAAGTCTTGGGTTTTAACAACTGTTTTAACGATAGTGAAGTCTTGGGTGAAAGCTAATCACCACAGAAATGAGCTGCCTATTGAGCGGTTACAGCCAAGCCTGCCTTACCCTGTGTCTAGGGAGCAATTATAATCAAAAACTCCCTGCCACTCACATTGCATGTAGACTTAACATTATAATCTAGTTTACAATGAGGATAGATCAAATGTAAAACTAAAGATCATTTACTACAACAAACAACTTAAAAAAACAAAGACTCCACGTAAAGGATCGACAAAGCACAGGTTTGTCATATCCAATAAGACAGACGAAAACTACACTGCTAATTTTGAGTGTTCATATTAACACAGCTCTGCTGTCGGAGTTCAAGCGCTTTTATTTACTATATAGCATACACGCGCTTGTTTGAACAACAGCTTTTTACAACAGGAGTAAGATGTATTGTGTATACCATTAAGTTTAATCTGGATCTAACTTGCAACACTGAAACAAGCGCAGGGTCACCTTTCTTACAAGGCGATATTGACATTTTTATAGGCCATAGCTGTAAGTTTAAAAGTGTCTGAACAACGGCGCAGGTACTTCGTGTTACCGGCCAATTTCGCGTGGGCCAACCCGAAAGATATATAACGCCCCAATTTCGCGTGGGCCAACCCGAAAGATATATAACGCCGAGGCTTTTTTTTTTTTTTAATGATATATATTTCATAAACTAAGAAATAGTGCTAGCAGGAGTGAAAAACTTGGCTCTCGGGAAGTATCTGAATAAAATTTATTTCTATTTCACTGAACTAAAACTGCTTCTCCAATCAGTGCTTTTAAGTTAGCGCAGACTAGCAAAGGAGGGCACAAAGAAAGAACAATTTTGGCACAGAATATCTCAAAGGGAACTGAAAACGCAGGTTAAAAAGGAAATACCAAAAAACACATGAAATCAGAGGACAACCAGCAGAAACACATGTAGAACCCCATACTAAGACTAAACAAACCACGATCTTCACGTTACGACCTGAATACTTTAGACTCAAAACTTATCTCCACAAGATAAAGGCTGCGCCAACAGCCCAATGCATGTGCCGAAACGGCCCCCAGATTCCCAACAAACATATACAGAGATCCCAGGGCCTCAAGAGAGAATCACGGAGGAGAGACTCTGGGGTTCCCACGAAGACCTTGTGATGACAGCAGGTTTCGCTGTTTAGAAAGCTGAACATACGAAATTGAGCGCAAGAGAAGTAGTCAGAGCCGCGGCATCAGCATACAACTTATGTAACCAAATGGACATAAAATGTCAAGTAGGAACAAAAAAAAAAAACATTGAAAAACTTTGAGAAACAACAGGAAAAAACTCCATGTTGGGTGTGGACCTAGGGTTTCTAGACCTCCCGGTTTTTAGAGAAAAAAAAATTCACTATATTTGTCCGAGGTTTTTTTTTTTTTTTTGTGGTCTTTTCTTTCAAATCAAAGATTTTTGCATTCGAGTTCTTCACTCTCCCTACAATTTCATGTTGGCAGAATTGCTATACACACTTTAGAACAACAAAACAGTGGAAACTTAATTTGTTATTCCTGTCTCCGAGTCGGAATTGGTGGAATTCGTGAGTTTCGTGTCATTTCGTTTTTCATTCTTTTGTCTTGGCATAAAGTTTTTTTTTTTTATTCACAGTTTTCTACTGGCGATGCCGTGCCTTCTCAGCGGCTCCACGTCACAAGAAAACGAGGATCTGTATGGCAAAACATTTAAGGGTCGACATCCTTCCTGTCCATTGTCTTATATTTTACTTGTTTTTAGAGATTATAGTGCTTGCAAATTTTTCACGCTTTGGTGAGAAAAATATCTATTTTACCATCATAGCCCTGAAAATTGATAATGTGTTGTCTCTTTGAGATTTATTACTAGTGAAAGAAAGAAAAAATAAGTGCCTCTTCACTACTATCGGCGTTGAGAGAAAACCATGTTCTTTATATATATCTGCAGTAATTGCATGGGGTGTTTTCAAAATATCTAAGAGAAAGTGTTCCTTTCAGGAAAAACAATCACAGGAAAATCTTGTATAAAACGATGGAGAAATGACCAAGAAGCAGGATGTAAAATGTGTAGGTGTTATACTATCATTGCGCATGGTGGAAGAGCGGATATAAAAGACCGCGTAGCAAGCGGAACACATACGTCTAACATGTATTCTGCAAGCACTTCTAGAAGACTGGACAGTTATTTTGTGTCCAAATCTTCTGAACATGAAAAATCAGTACAAGTGGCGGAACTGACAGTGTGCTACCACACTGTTAAACATCATATGCTATTCAATTCATTGGACTGCACTACCAAGTTAAACTCTAAGATTTTTAATGATCCAAAAACAGCAACAACATCAAAAAATGTGGCAGCAATAGTAATATCCATTTTAACTTCTGACGCTAACAATTATGTAATGCCTATTATTTTCATATTGCGACCGATGCTAGTAACCTGATGCCTAGAAGATTTTTCCATTCAGTTCAGTACTTTAGTCCTAAATATTGTATGACTATAAAAGTGCTTAAACTGAGCTCCTTAAAAAGTGAAGCTGCCTCTGAAGTAGGAAATTACTGTATTAATGCATTAGAACAGAACAGGATTGATAAACGTGAATACACTGAGTTTTGTGGCGACAACGCAAATACGAATTTTGGTGGAGTACGACGAACGGATATAAGTTCTGAACTGTAATATGTTCATGAAACTGAAGAGTGAACTAAATGAAAACCTTCTCTGTGTAGGATGCCCTGCGCACATACTTCATACATATGGTAAAGGCGGCAGCTGATGTTCTAAATGTAGATGTGGAAATTGTTCAGATATTCCTTAGTATGTACCACCACGAACGGAGCCTGACAGAATTTTGCGATTTTGTGAATGTAGAATATCGTAAGGTGCTATCACATAAAAAAAAAACAAAACAAAACAAAAAAAAACCAAGGTGCCTATCTTTGCTTCCCGCAACGGAAAGAGTATAACTTTATGAACACTAAAATCTTTCTTTTTTTTCCCTCTCAGAAGAAAAAGCACCAAAAGTCTTGATTACCCTGTTTGAAAATCTCCTATGCGAATCCTATCTTTGATTTGTCCAAAGCCAGGTGAATGTGTTTAATAGACAGGTGCTTAAACTGGAGAAGGCAGATAGTAGCATCTTAGAAGTAGGAGTGATTTTAGAGGAAACCCTTACAGTGATAAACCAGAGGAAAGAAGAAAGTAGGAGTGATTTTAGAGGAAACCCTTACAGTGATAAACCAGAGGAAAGAAGAAAGATTTCTTCCGCTAAATGTAAAATCTGTTGTGAAACAAACAGAAGATGAAGTAGGCCTATCAACTGTAATGAAACAAACAGAAAATGAAGTAGGCCTATCAACTGTAATGAAACAAACAGAAGATGAAGTAGGCCTATCAACTGTAATGAAACAAACAGAAGATGAAGTAGGCCTATCAAATGTAGATATAAATAAATTTTAAGTCAAAGTGGAGCAGTTTTATGAAACATGTCATGGTTACGCACAGAGGTGGATGACACCTTTGAATGAATTTTCCATCTGTAAGTGGATGCTGTTAGGCTCCGTGCCAGCATGGTTTGAAGTGGAAGAAACTGTAAAGTTTCCTCAAGACAAGGGACAGTCAACTGACGATTCACTATTATTTTGATCAGTTCACATATCCGAAGCACTACATTGAAGCAGTAATCACAAAGGAGAAGGGCAGTTGGAACAGCATATTCATTTAGGAGAACTGGACCTATTTCTTTAGACAGTATGAGTCTTTGGAGCAGTACTCGGAGCTACTATAACTGTGCGAATTTAGTGTTCCTGATCATAATACACATGTGGAAAGGGTATTTTCCTTCATGAATATGCAACGGACTGAATAACGAAGTCGCCTTCCTGTCTAAACAGTTGAAGAAATAAATAAATGTGTTTTTAATCATCGAATTAGCTGCTCAGAATTCAATGATTATTTTAGTCAACGGCAAGATCTTCTTTCCAGAACTTTGAAGTCGGATAAATGTTGAGAGCAGGATGCTGGAGGATCTTGAAGGTAAATATCTTATCTTGTATCTTATATCCTTCCCATGCCGTTAAGCGCCACATAGGATTTATAACTAATCCACGTGTTTGCATAAATCAGGGTGTGGAGTGTATGAATAAGAAAATGTTTCTTAATTATTTATTCATTTATGTATTTATTTATTTAATTTGCTTTTTTTCATGCATATTATATTCAATAACAAATGCTGAATATCTGGGACTGACTAAAGTTCTATGATGAAAGGCGAAATGAAAGACGGACTTGTGGGTCCACTTCTAAAAGCTTTGAAATTAGTGTCTGTCTGTCTGTCTGTCTGTCTGCCTGCCTGCCTGCCTGTCTGTCTGTCTGTCTGTCTTCGGCGAGTCTTTCAACCTCATCAAGGGATTTTATGTCTGTTAATTTGGCCTCTCTTAACAATGTCCTCTTTTCTTTGGCCTGTTGTATTCCATTTCATAGCTTGTTTTGGGTTTCTTCTCATCATGTGACCAATATATGTCCATTTCCTTTTCCTGATCACACATGAGACTGGTTGTTGTTCAGTCATCTGTCTTATCTCTGCATTGTTCTTGAATTCGTTCCACTTGATGCCAAGTATTTTCCTTAGGCATTTGTTTTCAAAAGAGTCTAATCTCTTCTCTATTTCCTTAGTTGTTTTCCAGCTTTCGCATGCATAAATGAAGGTGGATATTACATTTGAATTGAATAGTCTTAACTTGGTTTATACTTGAAGGTAAATACTCGACTGTAAAATACATTCGTACTCAGATAAATAATGTTCTACGTTCCATGAATTAATTTTTAGCTATTTTAATTTCAAAATGCATGCAGAGTATAAAATATTAACTCTTTCATTTCTGAATTCGTTTCCATGCTGTGCCAGAATAAATTTTGATGAGAAATTTTGACAGAAAGAAACTGGAAGGAAGCTTATAATTTTAAAATATAGGTTGGGCTAGAACTTTGCTACTTTTCATTTTAATCAGACTTTGCATGAAGATCGCTTAAATTATTGATTATCTGTGCAACTGTGGATTATCTACCAACTCTGCCAGTGTTGTTTCAGAGTAAAAGAGTTAAACAGAAGTATTTTAGATACATGAAATACTAATAATTTCTGGTCTTCTGAGCTGAACAATAACATTGGTATGATGTAACTCCTGTGCTATTCAATGTATATTCTAATGGCATTGCACTGTTATTTGAAAATGATGTAGGGGAGAACACTGCCCTAAGCTTGTGATATATCAATATATGAGCATGGGAGGTGTAGAGAGGAATTAGCCGCAAGAATGCAGAACAGGGTAGACCAGATAACAAGCTGGTGTGTGGATAACAAGCTGGTGTGTGGATAACAAGCTGGTGTGTGGATAACAAGCTGGTGTGAGGATAATAATACGGTGGTAAACCTAAAAAAAGCTAACATCCTGTGGTGCTCATTAAATAACAGAATTGTAGGATCTGAAGCTCCGATTATGAAGTGTCAAGGCCAAGATATTATTAAGAGAACACATTTCATGAGGTATCTAGGGATCACACTTGATTGTTCACCGTCCTTTGCACACCATGCGGACAATGCAATACAAAAAGCCACGAAAGCGTTAGGACAGGTTAGGTTAATGGCCGCAGCGGGCTTTTCACAGCGCACTCTCTTCTTGCTGATGCATGCGCTGGTACTGTCATCATTAGAGTATGGTCTTGGCCTGCTAACCCTGTCCAATGCACAGCTGAATAAACCAGAGCGTGTACAGAACGAGGCAATGAGAGTGTTCTTGGGTTGCACCAGGGATACTCCGGTGGCGGCCATGTGCTTTCTGCTTGATATGCTGAGTGTGAGGTCTAAACACAAGCATGCTCAGGTAAAGGCATACATCAGGGTTGCTGGCATGAAGGATCATCCTCTCTATAAGGAGCTGGGGCTGATAAAGGGAAAACGTATCAAACGAGGCAGATCCTGGATGGCTGAGGCGGAGGATACAAAAAGTCAATTTGCAGTCTAGATGAGGTGCCTAAAGGTGATGACTGGTTACGAGTAAAGGACCGACCTCAGATAACAAAGGTTACCACACAGAGGGCCGTGAATGTAGAGACTGGGCACAGGGGACAGATGAACTTTGGGTTCAAGGTCTCATCCAGCATCACTGAGTCTTCCGACACTGTTATATATATATATATATATATGGCTTAGTGATTCAGAAGAGTAGGAATGGTTTAGGGGGGTTTGCCTACGGAAATGGAAGAGTAGCGGCACAGGGTTGGGGAGCCTTTGATGTCACAACCTCAAGCATGCGAGTAGAAACTGAGGCTGTGTCAGCAGTAATGGAATAGTTAGTTGCTCATGCTGTGGTTGATGGTGTCATTGTGATGGATTCACAGAGAAGACGTCATAAGACTGAGAAGAATTTGCTTCGAAAAGAATAGGTTCACCTGCTAAGCCGGTCAGCGGTGACAAGCCTAATGTGACTTTACTTTCCAAGGGCATCCGGGAGTACATGGCAAAGATGTGGCAGACAGACTTGCTGGACAAACTAAAGTAAATGTCAGACTGATGACGGACAAGGAGGACATTGCTAAGGCTGTATTTGACAGACTGCGGGAAAATGAAGAGTCGGAATGGAAGAACATTGTAGCCGTGACGAGACTGCTGGCTAGGACAAATTAAAGGTGCTGGCAGGAAATCTGAACTGTGTGACAGACAATGCATAATAAACAACCAACATTTGGCAGGAACTATTAGCAAACAAACTCTTGGATGCTGCGGTATGCAGCGGAGCATATATGGGTTTGCCCCGAATGCAGTGAAGCCAGAGTCTGAATTTTGAACTTATACTCATTCTTTCCTTGGATATGCTATTTGAAAACAAAATTCTTAGATCCTAGGACATGTGTCTCTCTCTCTCTCTCTCTCTCTGAACCTTAAGTGCCCAGGGCACATGGGGCTTCCGCAAGGGTTTTCCACAAATGCCTGTCCTTCGCCTTTTTTTCTGCTCTTGCCCAGGTGAGCCCTCTATTGCTCAACATGTGTCTGCTACTGTTTATTAGTAATACTCGAATAGCTTTTTTCCCCCCTCACTCTGTGAAAAATGTCCCGGTTTTTCCTTTACAGAATCTGGCAACCCTGGGGGTGGAGCTTGTGCAGCAACCAATGAAAAATAGCTTGATTTGTTACATCTAACACTGGCTGAAAAGCTGAGACGTGTCCCAGGATCCGGTGTATATGACTGACAAGAGACAATGGTTCAGGTCACTATCGAGAAGGCTTCCCCCTCCCTTCCCCTTAAATTGCCGGGAGTTCAAAGGTCTGAAACCCGTTTCTGATTATCTAGAGCAGGGGGTGTTCAACTGGTGGCCCCGAGGCCGCATGTGGCACGCGAGCTCCTTTTTTTGCGACCGGCAAAATACATTTTCTCTTTTTCTTTCCTTTCTCTCTCATTCTCTCTCTCATTTTCTCTCTCCTTCTCTTCCTTTTCACTTTCTTTCTCTTTTCATCTCACCTTCTGACTTCACCGTCTCTTTCTTTCTTAAAAAAGTGCGCTTACATAAATTTCTTTTCTTCAAAACATTTATTAAAACATTTAAAAACACATGAAAAGCTAATAAAAACATTCAGTTCATCTTTACTTCATAACCGTCACTTTTTTCTCTCAACTTTTACATAAATTAGCAAAAACTAGTTGATTTAGATGTAGGCTCGTCATTTTCTGCATTTGTCTTCAGTTTATTCGAAATATGAAGGAAAATATAACGGATCTGTAGATGTGGTGCTCCATTTTCCTTCTGTACTGACGATCTCCAGGCTATATTTGGTAATCTTCTTTTGCACTCTCCGCGAAAAAACATGGTGGTTGCGGTGTGTCGTGATTTCCAGCTAGGCTGTGACATCTGCGCCTTTCGGCTGGACATATCCCATATCCTGGAATTATTAATTTTGGGGATCCCTCTTGTCTTCCCATTTCGATCTATATCCACTCGTTCAGACTATCGCTTGTTTTCAGGGGGGCTTCATTGGAAGGTAGAGTAAGGTTCTGGCCAATTGTGGTTCTTCAACCGTGATGGATGCGGTCAGTTATGGTTCGATGATTCAGATCAGGTACTGCATCTTCTGGCTCCAGTTTTGTAATCTAAATTTTACCCTAGCAGTCCAACTCGTAGTTATTTCTCTCACCAACCCACACACTCACACACTCTAGCCACAGATGATATATAGCAACCAAGATACAGTATATCATGCCGTCTAGTTCTTCTTCCTTCATTTGAATAGACATGTATTTGTTATTCTCATAATCTTTCTCTCTTTTTTCTCCGTCTCACTTTTCTCTCTCTCTCTCTCTCCTTCTCTCTCTCTCTCTCTCTCTTATTTTCTCCTTCTCACTTTCTCTCAGTCTTTCTCACTCTCTCACTTACTCTCCTTCACTTTCCCCACTCTTACTTTCGTAATATTTTTCTCACCTACCCCCTCCCCCCCCACACAGTTTCTTTTTCTCACTCTTTCTTTTTCTCACTCTCTCTCTCTCTCTCTCTCTTTCTCAATTCTCTCACTTTCTCCCTCTGAAAGAAAGTAAGAATAAGAAATGAGAGAGAGTGTGTGAAAAAGAGAGATAATGTGAAAGAGTGAGAGAAAATGAGAAAGAAAGAAAGCGAAAGAGTGGTAGCATGAGAGAGAAAGAGACAGTGGAAGCAAAAGAGAGGTAACATGAGAGAGAAAGAAAAAGCCAGTGAAAGTCAGAGGGTGAGAGAAAGAGAAAGAATGTGAAAAGGGAGAGGAGAGAGAAAATGAGAGAGAAATGAAAGAAAAATAGAAAGAAAAGAAGAGAAAACGGGAGAGAGAGAGAGAGAATGGAAGAGATAAATTTAGAGATGCAAAGTGAGACAAGACGTAAGAGAAAGACAGACAGAGAACGACAGACAGACAGATATAAGGGAGGGGAATTAATCATGAACCGAACAATCCAGTCTTGACTCGTCCTGGCCAGGCGAGAACTGGCAGGTCAGAAGTGTCACTGTGTCCGAACCTTTTCTATGTTTTTTTTTCTTATCTTTCTGCAGCATAAAATTTTAATTTGCACCACCTGTTCCACTAACAAACAGTGACACTGATTTGTCTGTTTCGTTTTCTCAATGAAAAAAAAACTGATTTGCTGCTCCAAGCTTTGTCAGGTGGTAGACTGAGGTAATCAGCTACAGAATTTTGTTTCCATCAGAAAGAAAACTTATCTCTGCTTCACTCATTTGGTCGCGGAGTGGTGGAGCCAGGGAAGCTACGCGTTACGACTGACAAAATGTTACCGGTAAAGAGCAACGGATGTGATACACATTTTTTTAAGGCATGTACGGCGGTCATTTGTAGACTTGGGAACAGGACACTGAACGTACAGACTGAAACATCATCCTGTGAACAAGCTTAACATCGGGTACATACGCCCTTATAGCGGTTCACCAGTAAGTGCTGGGTAGATGTTGCAAAGAGTTCTGTCTACATGTATCTCTCTCTCTCTCTCTGTCTCTGTCTCTCTCTGTCTCTCTCTGTCTCTCTCTCTGAACCTTAAGTGTCCAGGCCACATGGGACTTCCGCAAGGGTTTTCCACAAATGCCTGTCCTTTGCCTTTTTCCCGTTCTTGCCCAGGTGAGCCCTCTATTGCTCAACATCCTCTCTGTTGTTCTTCTCCATGTCTCTTTTGGTCTACCCTTACTTCTGTTCCCCTGTGGTGTCCATCTTATTGCTATTTTTGGTAGTGAGTTGTCAGTCATTCGGAGCACATGTCCCAACCATCGCCAGCGTCTTTCCTCAATAACTGCTGTCAGTGGCTTCATCTGTATATGTCCCAACAAGATGTTATTTCTTATGGTGTTTAAACAAAATATTTTTCTAATTCTTCGTAAACATTTAGTCTGGAAAGAATTCAACTTGTTTTCTATGGTTTTGGTAATTTTCCAGCATCACTTCCATAGAACATTAATCTTAAATATCCGGATTTTCGTCTTCATGTTTAGTTTTTTTTCCATACAGTCTGCAGCATTGCAAAAGCATGGTTTGCTCTAGTAAGTCTGTTGTTTATGTCCTCTGTGCTGTCTCCATCTTCTACTACTTTACTACCAAGATATACAAATTCGTTGACCTCCTCCACTAACTTGTTATCTACTCTGAGTACATTTCTGTTGTTCACATTTTGCTTCATTAACTTTGTATTTCTTATGTTGATCTTTAATCCTATGTTGTTTGCATTCTGAGTTAGCTTGTTTATTCTATCTTGCATATCTTTGTGGCTGCTTGATAGTAGACAAATATCGTCAGCAAAGTCAAGGTCCTCTTGCACTGTGTCAAGGTCCATTGTAATCCTCTGCGTTTGTCTGATGTTGCCTCCTTCATTAACCAGTCTATTGCCAAGATAAATAATGCTGGCGATAGTACAAATCCCTGCTTCACTCCTGTTTGTATCTAAAGCTGGTAGAGGTATGTTATCCACAGATCAATTTGCACTGAAAACCCTCGTTTGATGACACTCACTATCTTATGGAGGATGTCATGCCATCTTAGAGTTTTCCACAGTGCATCTCTGTTGTCACTATCAAAGGGTTTCTCAAAATATATAAACAGTGCATATGTTGTGCTATGCCACTCGTTTGCCAGCTCTAATATTTGTCTAAGTACAAATATGTGGTCTATGCATGATCTTCTTTTCCTAAATTCTGTCTGCTCTTTCCGAAGTTTTCCCTCAAGTGCTGGTACAATTCTGTTGATTATTCTGCAAAATACTTTACTGGTGAGTGGCAGGAGGGTAATACGTCTCCAGTTCCCGCAATCTCTGAGGTCACCCTTCTTTGGTAGTTTTACTATAAGGCCAGTTTTCCACTCCTCTGGAACTTTTTCCAGGTCCCAAATTTGTAGTACTATCCGGCAGAGTTGTTTTGGTGTTTCTTTTTCTTCTGCTTTCAACATCTCAACAGTCACTCCATCTTCACCTGGTGCCCTGTCTAATTTTAGCTTCTCTATTGCCTTCTTTACTTCCCTTATTGTTATTGGTCCTATATTGATGTTTAGTTCCATTTTTGCTTCAGGTATGTCTATTGTGTGAGCTGCTTGTGTTCTGTTTAGTATGGTGTTAAAGTGTTCCCTCCATCTTTCAATTTTTTCTCTTTCTCCACTGACCAGTTGTCCCTTATGTGTCTTATTGCACTTTCACATCTTGTGCTGAAGTTACCTGTCATCTGCTTTGTGATTCTGTACATTGTTTTCGTGTCATTTGTATATGCTGCTTTCTCTGCTACTTCTGCTAAGTTGTCATAGTACTGACGTTTATCTTGGTGCCACGATTCCTTTATTTCTTTGTTTTTTTGTGCATAATTAACTTAAAATTGTTCTTTTACCCTTTGTGATTTGGTACTCAGCAATTTATTCTTGATTTCCTTTCTTTGCTCTGTCTTTTCCCAAGTGGTCTTACTTATCCATTCCTCTTTTCTCCGTTTCCGATATCCCAACACCTCTTTTGCTGTTTCCTGTAGTGTTTTACTGAACTATAGTATGAACATTTCTGCTTCATCTTGTAGGACACTGAAGCGGTTCTTAAGTACTACTGAGAATTCATTCCTTGTTTGCTGGTCTTTCAGTTTTGCTGTATCAAAGCGTGGCTTTCTTTGTTCTCCGTTTTTGGCTTTGCTTAATTTTAGTTTTATTTTTACTACCAGAAGGTTGTGATCACTTCCTACATCTGTTCCTTTCCTTGCTCTCACATCTTATAGTGACCGTTTGCATTTGTTATTTATTATTACGAGATCAATTAGGTTTTCTGTGGTTTGCATTTGTTATTTATTATTACGTGATCGATTAGGTTTTCTGTGGTTTTATCTGGGGACCTCCAAGTCACTTTATGGATGTTTTCATTTTGGAAAATTGTCCATCCGATGGTTATCATGTTTTCTTCACAGGAACTGCAGTCTTTCTCCATTATCATTTATTTCTCCTATTCCTTCTCTTCCCATGATTCTTCTTCTATCTTCATTTCCCTCACCTACTTTTGTATTGTAGTCGCCCAAGATGAGTAACATATCATGCTTGGGTATTGTTTCTACTGTAGCTTGAAGACTGTTGTAAAAAATCTTCTTTTAATTCCTCTTCAGCTGCTTCTGTTGGTGCATAACAAACTATAATAGACAGCTTCCTGAATCAATCTCTTATTTATAGAGGTCCATTTCAGCAGCGCTCTTAATGTTGTTATAATCAATGCTGCTCCTCCTTAATGATTATCTTCTTTACCTGACCATATTATTGTATCTTCTGTGTGCTGTGTTTTTAATTTTTTTTTCTGCATTGTCCTGTTCATCTTGCCTATTGTATTCCTAGCATTTCCTTGATGGTTTGTGCTAGTTTTCCAGGCTGATTAAGTGTTCTTATATTGCAGCTGCTTATTTGCATTGTGTGTTTAGGTTCCAGGAGGTCTGCAGTCGGAATGGGGACTTCCAGTGGCTGGCTTTCATCCACAACCTTCATGTGTTCAGTTTCCTGATAAGCATTTCTCCTTCCACCTGCATTTGTTTTTTCCCTTGCTTCTGTTTCTGTAGCAATCTGATGGATTTTTTTTAACCAGATAGTGTTGCTGGCCCTATGCCGAACCCTCCTTAGTCGCCTTTTACGATCATGCGTGGTAGGGTACAGTGGTCCTATTCTTTGGTTCCCAGGCATGTGCCCAGGTCCCGGGTACCGTACGGGGGCTACATGTAGATGATCGGCATCATCTGCGCCCACGCACCGGTTCCTCTGTATGGCAGATTATTTGACAGTCTACGAGCTCTTGAAAGCACAGTAAAGTTCCTATTAGAAAGTGAAATAATAGAGACGGAAGGAAAAGATTTCCACGCTATGTTCATTTGAAACAGACTGTTAAAGCAGCTTGGCGTAGAAAGGGATCTACCTTGTCACCGTAATGGTGGAGCTAAATAGGAAGTCTGGCATTACAGCCCACTAGCAGTGTTCCGTACAACATTCTTGTGTACCTAGGACCAAGAGTAATCCTTACTGTCAGTTATAGTTTTCGCCGGACCTAGAGCAATAGCAGCTGTTCTGACTCAGATCAATAACAACTGCCTATGCCTAGAGCAGTAACAAGTATTTGAACCCAGAGAGTAACAACTGCCTGTACTTAGAGCAATAACAACTATTCGGACTCAGAGCATTAACAACTGCTTGTACCTAGAGCAATAACCAACTGCATGTACCTAGAGCAATAACAACTGTTCGGACCCAGAGCAGTAAAAACTGTTCCTCTCTCAGAGCAAAAACAATGGGTCGGACCCAGAATAATAACTGCCAGTATTCAGATCAACAACTACTATCCGGATTCAGAACAATAGCAGCTCAAACACCCAAAGGAGTTCTTCATGCCTGTGTGTACGAGAACACTTAGATCAAGGCGTGTACGACCTTGACCGAAGCGTCATCGTCCGCGTGACTGGTAGTTGTTTGGAAGGATATATATAGATATTGAAACATTGGCTAACATTCAGTTAAATAGGGGCAATGGCCGGGCAATGTCTTGTGTAGCTGTTCATATGGATGTATTATGGTGATATTCTACCGTGCCGACCTCATATGGTGTAGATTATGTATTTGTGCAGTTAGCTCGATGTAGGTTTCTGTATTTACTTATCGATATGGAGATTCTGTGTATGATTTCAGTGTGATTTACAAGTATATTGGATGGGCAACATGTTTGATTAGTTATTATGCTTTCATGTAGATTTATCTTGTGCTACAGCAACGCGGTTATATAGAGGTGTGTCACGGCAGTGGTAGCTGAGTGGAATAAGTGACACTGCACATTAGATTCGTATTGTAGGCTTAGTGTAGGCCCAAGAGAGCCTGGGACCACAGGTCCATCAGGTTTAAATAATGCAACATGAGAAGTCAATTATCATGTGTTTCTTCTTCTTCAGCTTTCCGAGCCATTACGGCTCACTGCTGCAGATAAAGATCGCTCCATTCATCTATATTCCTAATCTTCTCCCTCCAGTTGGTGACATCAATTTCTTTTATATCCTCTTCTATGTTATCTTTCCATCTCTGTCTTGGTCTTGTTTCCTTCGTCTATTATGCATACATCATTTTCTTTTGTCTGTTCGCTTTCCATTCTTTCTACATGCCCCAGCCAGCGTAGTCTGTTTAGTTTCAATATATTTATAATTTGTTGGGACTTAAATAAGCTGTTCATTTCAGTGTTCTTTCTAGCTCTCCATTCTCCGCTGTTGGTATCCTTTATGGGCCCAAAGATTCTTCTTAGGATTTTGTTCTCAAAGATCTGCAATAATTGTTCATCTTTCTTTGTTTTACTCCACGTTTCTGATCCATACATGACGGTTGGTTCTTCTTATATTTTTGTAGATTGTTATTTTGGTGTTTTGGGACAGGATTTTGGATTTTAACAGCTTTTGAAAGGCAAAGTATATTTTATTTCCTATCTGTACTCTGCTTTTAATTTCCTCGCTTACCGTATTGCTTCTGTTGAAGGTTGTGCCTAAATATTTGTATGTTTCTGCTTTCCTAATATTCATCTCTCCAACATTTATATAATCTGGATCATTCTGCCTCTGGTCTCTTGATATCTTCATATACTCTGTCTTATCTTGGTTAATGGTTAAGTCCACTTTTAGTGCTACATCTCTCAGGTGTATGCAGATATTGATGACTTCTTGCATAGTTTCCCCCACCAGGTCGATGTCATCAGCGTATCCTAGTATTTTAGCTTGTTCTTCTGTACTGCTTTCTTCTTTCGCTTTTCTGACTACCTTTTCTAGTACTAGGTTGAATAGTAATGGAGATAATGTATCACTTGTTTTAAACCAGTTCTTATAGAGAATGGTTCTGACTTTCTTCTTTTATATATTACTATATTTTGTGTGTCCTCTATACATATTCTGGTCAGATTGATTAATTTATTATGTATCTCAAATTCTTTCATAATTTTCCATAACCTACTTCTATCTATGCTGTCATAGGTTTTCTTGAAGTCAGTGAAGATATTACGTACTTCTTTTCTTTATTCCCAGTACTGTTCTGCTCTTTGAAGTAGATAAAATATTTAGTCTATGGTTGATCTATTCTTCCTAAAACCTGCTTGATAGTCTCCCAGTATGTTCTCGCTGTATGGTTTTAATCTATTTAAAAGTATAATAGATAGTATTTTGTGGCTTGTTTGTAGTAATGATATTCCGCTGTAGTTTTCACACTTGCTCTTACCACCTTTTGTGAATACTGGGATCAGTAATGATTCTTTCTCACTGCAGCAATTCCATCTGAACCAGTTGCTTTGCTATTTCGTAGAAACATGATACTGTAGATGACTTCTAAATCTGGTTCCTCTATTATTTCACGTTCACAAGTCTGTATTTCTTCACATGGTAATGTGCTTATGGGCTCTTCACAGTTTAGTAGTTTTTCAAAATATTCTTTCCATCTGGTACAGGTTCTCTCTTCATTATTTATCATGTTTCCATCACTATCCTTCAAGCTCTGCAAAGGTTGTTTATACCCTTGCTTTACTGTTCAGTTGTTTATAGAATTCCCTGCTTTTCTTATTCTGATGGCATGTCTGCATCTCGCTTACCATGTCTTTCATATATTGTCGTTTTTATAGTAAACTAAATAAAAGCTCAGTAATAAACAGAGATGCTTTGAGAAGAGAAGACGCTAAAGAAAAATTCTGAAATGAGCTAAACCATAAGATAAACACAAGAGGGAATGAAGAAAATAAAAGCATTGATGATAGATGGGAAGATATAAAAATCATTATAAAGAACACAGCAGAAGAATGCCTAGGAGTCAAGAGCATAACTAAAAAAAATAGAACTGGTTAGATGAATTCTGCAGAGAGGCTGTCATAAAGAAAAGAACACCAAGACAGATATGGTTGAATGACATGAACAACAAAAACAAATGAGGAGAAGTACCACACACAGTGTAAAGAAACTAAAAAAAAAGTTATTCGTCGACAAAAACGACAATTATCATATGATACCATGCTTAATTACCATTATAATGACGCCTATCTTGATGTCATGTTGATGTTAATGTCAGTTGTATATATTGTTATGGCGTATAGTGAGATTAAAATGCTGTGTCCTTAATTTCTGACTTGGTGATTTGTACTGTATGTCAATGTATTGTGTACTGCTTAACTGAATGCTCGGGATTTTATGCATAATTAGCATACAATGTACCAAGGAGGGGAAAAACCTGGGTTGGGGGTCGTATGAGGGAGTTTTCAGTGTGTTCCCCCCCCCCCCCACAGTACCAATATCAAGGTTGTCACGTATACTACAGATTTATTGAATTACAGAGCTAGCCAAGAATTAGGCTTCTTTGCAGGCTCCACGTCTATGAAGAACACGCCAATTTCTCACCCTGTCGGCCACTCTATAGACACAAGCTCAAGGAAACTGGACATTAGAGCACAGGTTTTGCTTGCTGTTACTGCGTGGCGGGTTTCACAGCAAAAGAGAGGGACTGTTCAGCAAGATGATAATTTGTAAAACCCACAGCAGATGACACCCGGATCAGATCCGTCTTCTTAGACGAAAGTGGCAGTGGAAGTACGTGGACTGCTAGAAGTAGGACATCCTGTTTCTGATAGGGACGCCACATCTGCGTGCAGTCATCACCAACAACCAACTGTGCCATTTCTGTTTGTACAGACACTCATTCTAGTCCAGTACTATAAATATACCAGCGAATGCAACCGCTGCAGACCATGGTGGTCATAAGCACATCTTTCTAGGATACATAGATCGATATTTAAGTACGTATATCGCACACCATGACGTATTACTTGTAGCAGTAAGTGCTATCTAGATCAATGAAAAATTACGAGTGAACGTAACGGAGAAGAGGAAGAAAAAGTCGACCATTGCGAAACAAAACAAACAACAAAACAACCGAAATCGAACTTCAGGTTCTTGCATCTTTACAACTAGCTTCCCGGTTAAGAAAGCGAGCAAGTACGCACTCACTCGCACAAAGACGCATACGGAAATGCTTTTACCGTATATAGTGAATGTCCAAACGGCTTTACTAATCCACAGAGAAGTGTCTCTGAAACCTATTTCATCCCCCAGTCACGATAATGTTGCGATACTAGAAAACATCACGTAGTTTGGACCATAATGAGGATTTTAAAAAAATACTAGAAAACATCATGTAGTTTGGACCCTAATGAGGATTTTAAAAAAATACTAGAAAACATCATGTAGTTTGGACCCTAATGAGGATTTTAAAAAAAAATTAAACATTAGCTTATTTATTCCAATCACATCTTCATTGTATTTTGCAATAGAGACGACTTCTTCTTCTTCTTCTTCTTCTCTGCTTCTTCTTCTTCTTCTTCTGCGTTCAAGCCCGCAGTCCTCTCCAGTTATGGGCATTAACTTGAGCGTTTCTACCGTCTGGTTGTCGGAGGGTGATATTGCATGTAATACAGTGGTCAGCAACCTACAGCTGACTGCTCGCATCAGGGTCAACGAACCACACCCCAACCAAGACCCTGTCCCACCTCTCCGCTGGTGTCCCCAGTAATGGGCTGAGCCTGGCTAATCCGGCAGGGATCGTTACTGTCCCCACCCCTACACCCCAACAGAAGAATATGCTAAAGGGACACTACATCTTTTCCTGTTGTTTAGCTCAACTCCAAATCCGGAATAAATACCCACCGTAACCCACTCTCCATCCGACACGTTCCTTATTGAAGCACAATTCGCTACAGTGGCTTCAAGGGACATCTTGTTCGCAGTTCCAGGTAGATGGAGCAAGAGCAAACAACAAGTTTAATTGCCAGGAATTTTTTGTCGAGCATTATGTATGCTCTTCGGTGCGACCATTTGGACGAAACTGTTTCCTTCCGATAATTGTTTCAAGTTCACTCCATTTCATAAACATCCCTCACAAACACTTAGTGGTCAGTTTCTTTTGTACGGTCCTGTGTTAGTTCTGCTTGTGTGCTTCCTGCAACAGTGTCGTTATATTGATTTATGTATAATACACTTCAAATCTACTCCTCGGCGTGGAGAAAGGGCTTAAGTACAGCCACTAGAGGCTGGGAAACAAAATTCTGCCGAGTAAGCTTTCACCACTGTTTTCATGACTGTCCGAGCAAGACCACAATCTGACAACCAACCTACACCACTGTCAATCATGGCAGTCCGAGCAAGACCACAATCTGACAACCAACCTACACCACTGTCATCATGGCAGTCCGAGCAAGACCACAATCTGACAACCAACCTACACCACTGTCAATCATGGCAGTCCGAGCAAGACCACAGTCTGACCAGACCAACCCACACCACCGTCATCATGGCAGTCCGAACAAGACCACAGTCTGACCAGACCAACCCACACCACTGTCATCATGGCAGTCCGAACAAGACCACAGTCTGACCAGACCAACCCACACCACCGTCATCATGGCAGTCCGAACAAGACCACAGTCTGACCAGACCAACCCACACCACCGTCATCATGACACGGTCTGTCCAGTCAACCTTTAGGACTGTGCCTCATACCTGTCTGTCCAGTCAACCTTTAGGACTGTACCTGTCTGTCCAGGTCAACCTTTAGGACTGTGTCTCATACCTGTCTGTCCAGGTCAACCTTTAGGACTGTGTCTCATACCTGTCTGAGCAAGACCATAGTCTGTCCAGGTCATCCTTTAGGACTGTGTCTCATACCTGTCTGAGCAAGACCATAGTCTGTCCAGGTCAACCTTTAGGACTGTGTCTCATACCTGTCTGAGCAAGACCATAGTCTGTCCAGGTCAACCTTCAGGACTGTACATCACAGCAGTCCGAGCAAGACCACAGTTTGTCCAGGTCAACCTTTAGGACTGTACCTCATACCTGTCTGAGCAAGACCATAGTTTGTCCTAGCAAGGGAAAGCGTTGAAGTTGGAAATATCTGTCAGAAGACCCATCGCAAAAATCAGGTACCACGCAATTTCACTAATGAAATATCCGCATCAGCAGTCTCTAAACATGATGCTCGCTCTGCGAAGACTAACCAAGCAAGGGCTATGCCTGGCACTCCTGCCTCCAAAGGTCCACATTGTGCTACTAGAGGTCCTCTCATGTAATTACTGGCCCAGTGAAGCAACCCAAAAATTGAAGCTCTAGGACCCCATACAGGAACTACCCAAAAAAAAAAGATTTATCCAAGAGAAAGAACTGCAGATATATACAAAAAATGTGGAAGAAGAAGATGAAAGAAAGAAGAAAGAAGAAAGGAAAAAGAAGAAGAAGAAGAAAGAAGAAGAAAGAAGAAGAAACGAAGAAGAAGAGGATAAGGATGAGGAAGAGGAGAAGAACAAGAACAAGAAGATTATATATAATACCTTAATAAATTTCTCAGAAACACTTACCAGGAAACAATATATATATATATATATATATAATCATCATCAGGTGCCGTGCCGACTGGCGTTGGCTATTATGCTTCTCCAGAGTACCCGATCCTTCATGCAGGCCATCAGTTCAGTTGGTGATCTCCTCTCACACCATCCCGTCAGACTGTCCAGTATCATTTCTCTTGGTCTTCCTCTTGATCTTCTTCCTTCTATTTTTCCTGTTGTTATAATATTTTCAATGCCCCCTCTTCTCATTGCATGTCCTATGAAAGTACATTGTCTCTCTCTTATCTTTCTGACAAGGTTTTTTGTCTCTCCACCTCTTCTCATACATTCTTCATTAGTTATTTTTGCTGTCCGGGGGATTCGCAACATTCTTCTAATAAAACACATTTCTGCTGCTTCCAATGATTTTTGTGCAGACTTGCCTATTGTCCATGATTCACTTCCATATAACAAGATAGGTTCAATATAGCATTTTAGGACTCGTTTTCTAACATTCATTGATAAAGATGTGTTAGCTAATATGTTTCTCATTCTCTGAAATGCAGTCTTTGCTTGGCCTATTCTGTTCCTAATTTCTGTTTTGCATTTCCCATCTGAAGTTATTACTGCTCCAAGGTATTTGAATTTCTGCACCTGCTTTAGAATGGTTCCGTTTAATTTAATACTGCATGCTGGTGGATTCTGTTTCTTAGATATAACCATAGTCTCTGTCTTTTTGATGTTCAAAGTAAGGCCTTTCTGTTCACTTTCTTTGGCGACTTTATCCAAGAGATTTTGCAGGTCTTGTTGGTTCTCAGCTATCAGTACTGTGTCGTCAGCATACCGAAGGTTGTTAATATTGTATCCTCCAATTTTTATGCCTGGTTCCGTGATGATTGTTCTTAGAATATTCTCGCTGTACGGAGAAAAAAGGCCTGGAGATAGTACACGTCCTTGTCGCACCCCTTGTTTTATAGGTTGATATTTTCCAATTCTATTTTCAACTCGAACTGCTGCTTCTTGCTGCCAGTATAGATGTTTTACAATCCTCAAGTCTTTGCCGTCTATATTGATGTCTTCAAGCATTTTAATAATTTCATTATGTTTCACCTTGTCAAATGCCTTGGTGTAATCAATGAAGCATAAGTAGAGATCTTTCTGTACTTCTAAAGCTCTTTCTGTTAGTGTTCGTAAAGCATAAATGGCATTGTGTGTTCCCTTTCCTTCAACAAATCCAAACTGTTCATCTGCTATTTCAATTTTTATCTTTTTCCTTGTTCTTCTCATGATGATTCTCAGAAGTAGCTTCGTTATGTGACATGAGAGGCTGATAGTCCGGTGGTCGTCACATTCCTTTGCACCTGTATATATATATATATATATATATATATATATATATATATATAATCAACTAATTAAAGGAACAAGAAAAAAGAACAAGAAAGAAGCGAATCTACTTGTACCTGTTTTACAAACGACATGCTGCCGGAGCCGCTTAGCGTGGAGCCCATCATCCTCAATGCACGTCTTCGGGTTCCGGCGCTGATGCTCCGTACAAGGAAAGTGCTGGACATCTTCTAAGTCGTGATAGTTAAAGTCCGTGAAATTGTTAGCAGTTTGTTACTCCGAAGTTCCCTAGAAATGAATGTTTGTTTCGTATGGTTATTTGTTACCTAGAAGTAGCACAAACAGTGGTTTGATCACCCGCTATAAAAATGTTTTGACGTGAACTGTTTTAAAGGTGTTAAATACAAAGTTCAGGGTCATGTGAAATAATCGCACGTGGCAGTTAAGTTTCCTTATTTTTTCGAAATGTGTGTGTGTGAGAGAGAGAGAGAGAGAGAGAGAGAGAGAGAGAGAGCATCAACATCCAGTTTAAAACTATCAGAAACGTCAGCTGCATTTGCAGAAACTTCAAGTACAAATGTAATAAAACGAATAATGAATTAAAGATACTTAAGTTTTTTTGTTGTTTATTTAACAGTATTTTTGGATATGGGTGTCAACCCCACTTTCGCTTTTGCTGCCGTTGTCCTTGAACTTGTGTTTACATTCTCGTTATTGTTAACTGAGTCGAGTTAACTGAGTAACTGCCGTAGCCCGTGTACAGAAGACCACGTGAACTTTGGGAACAACTTGACTAGGGGTTGGATGTGCGTTAAGATTTAGAGGGAGAGAGAGAGAGAGGGGGCGGGGAATAGACTGGATTGATACTGTTACTAGTAACGTGGAGTTTCTGTTGTAATGAAAACTTGAATTGTGGAAGTGTTTTGTATTATATGTTTTTTTTTTTTGACTGTTTGTGTCGTTCCCAAGTTCGATCTCAGTTCCGTGATCAGATTGTTAAATGGCTGAACTGGAGACATTTATTTTGATACGCCACACGATACATCCTCCACCTCATCAAGTCTGCATCATCACCAAGTTACATCCATTAATTAAATGTCCTATGCGTATTGTCATAATTGGACTTGGCTGGCTGGTTCCAGCATACCTTGTCTAGGAAACGTAAAAGAGCAAAGGATATATGGGATACATAATTAGTCAGAGACTAATTATCAATACTGCAATAGGACTGCCAATACTGCGCCTTTACAGTATGGGTAACCGTCATGCATTCTATTATTTTCTTTTTTTTTTTTTAGCAAGTATAGAAAGTTCCCGATTTGCGTAAGCAGCACTAAGCATAAGTAGATTATTACTGAACTCGTTTTATACCGGTTCGCAGTATCTTAAAAAAGTAACAGGTTTTCCCCAGTAAGCTCCCTTATCTTCTGCGCGCGTTGAAAATATTTTTACGTAAGCCTGGATCTACGTATGATGGTGCTAATTACGTCAGGGGTCTATCTGTACAATAAATTATATCCGTTCACGGTTTAGTGTGCAAAGAAATAAATTATCATATTTCTAAACATATGTTGAAACGAGTCCTAAAATGCTATATTGAACCTATATTGTTATATGGAAGTGAATCATGGACAATAGGCAAGTCTGCACAAAAATCATTGGAAGCAGCAGAAATGTGGTTTATTACAAGAATGTTGCGAATCCCCTGAACACCAAAAATAACTAATGAAGAATGTATGAGAAGAGCTGGAGAGACAAAAAACCTTGTCAAAAAGATAAGAGAGAGACAATGTACTTTCATAGGACATGCAATGAGAAGAGGGGGCATTGAAAATATTATAACAACAGGAAAAATAGAAGGAAGAAGATCAAGAGGAAGACCAAGAGAAATGATACTGGACAGTCTGACGGGATGGTGTGAAAGGAGATCACCAACTGAACTGATGGCCTGCATGAAGGATCGGGTACTCTGGAGAAGCATAATAGCCAACGCCAGTCGGCACGGCACCCGATGATGATGATGATGATGATGTTGAAACACTTCCGCATAAAGTCATTGCATCTCCCCAAAATCTGTTTTAGTTCACATGGCAACTCTATGTTTTTTTTTAAAGACTAACTACGAAGTTATAGTTACTAATTGAAGAAGGTTGGTTAGTAAAGAGGATTAAACAGAGAAAACTTAAATATTTTGGATACATTAAACGTCATGATAATTTAGAGAAGACCGTCCTGGAAGACACATAATAGGGAAAAAGAAAAAGAGGAAGACCAAGGCGAAGATGGCTGTTGATAATTTGTAAATGGATGCATCAGCAGCAGGGCATCTTGCTCACAACCGAGAGGCCTACAGGAGAGCTGTTAGGGAGGGGAAGTTCCGCAAGGGACATGGAAATGACTGAACTACGAAGTATATCAAAGACAACTTGTACACACAAATGTACACAATGTATACATGCTCTTGCATTCTTTACAAAATATCCTCATAAAATACGACTCATCATGAACACAGTATTTGCCAGCCATATTCTAGAACTGATTTAGGATATAATCCTTCAGTGCCAGAAACAACATAGACAGGAATATATCCAGCAGAAAACATTGGCAGGAATTTATCCTGCAGAAAACATTGGCAGGAATATGTCCAGCAGAAAACATTGGCAGAAATATGTCCAGCAGAAAACATTGGCAGAAATATGTCCAGCAGAAAAGATTGCCAGGAATATGTCCAGCAGAAAACATTGGCAAGAATATGTTCAGCAGAAAACATTGGCAGAAATATGTCCAGCAGAAAAGATTGCCAGGAATATGTCCAGCAGAAAAGATTGCCAGGAATATGTCCAGCAGAAAACATTGGCAGAAATATGTCCAGCAGAAAACATTGGCAGAAATATGTCCAGCAGAAAACATTGGCAAGAATATGTCCAGCAAAACGAGATAAACTTAACAAGATCCTTACTACAATATAATATTTGCAACAGAAAATGTAACCGCGAGAAAATAAGACATAAAAACAAAACTGCCTTAGACGAGCAAAGAAAATGTCACGAAGTTAAATCATAATACATTTCTTTTGACCATACTCTCATCAATATCTTAAAAAGTTCTAGTTAACTATGTCAAGAAAGAAACAGTAAATAATTCTTGATATACCGTGCTCTAACGTGTGTTACTATATGCGGTTGTTACGCCCGTTGTCCATGATGAAAGCAAGAGCTTGCGATAAAAAAACACAAGAGTACTAAAAATGGAACATAAAATTGTTACAAACCTCAAGCAGGACGAAATGAGGTCACTGTACTTCTAGTTCAGAACTGGAATAATATATCAGTTTAAGTAACATATATTGTGACTTTAATCAATAGTTTGAAATGTTAGAGATACAATATATTCTCTTATAGTTTCCGTTTTATTATGGAAAAAAATATCAGAAACTCACAAGCCACTTTCAGTTTTTTTCACGAAAATAAATTCGTTTTCCTGTCTTTTCTTTATATATTTCTGACATTTCATGTCCCTATTTGTGCAAACACTGAAATAGCTCACATATAAGCTAGAGTTATACACGTACATAGTGTTGGTACTATACACTTTTTTTTGTCAATATAAAGCCTATGATTCCACTATTATTCTTCTTACAAAGTAATCTGAAGCTCTACTTATGATATTTGAACTTGTCTTTGGTATTGATTCGTGTGTTTTTACCCTCTCGGTGTTTTTGTTTGTCCAAGTAATTGAATATAAATGTCAAGCAATGGAAGCCTGGCTAGTTTTAATTATGTCATGAACTCGCGTGCGTTCATGATCATAGGCATGATAAATTTGTTGAAAACTGTTCAAGTTATTTCATATATCGAAAGTTTCATAAACGCGCGTGGGCTAAATATATGCTTTGGCTTTCGTTATGAAAGATTTCTGTGACCTATAAATGTATGCGTTCATTTCTTGCAGGTTTGGAGAGCTAGTGTCTTAGGATGTAAACCTGAACAGAAAATCTAGAGAAGGCGGAACCATACGGCAGTTGATGGTGGGAGAAAGAACTTCCCTTAAAAAAAAAGGGGGGGGGGGAGGGGACGGGGGAAATCAGACACGTCTGCTAATGCCTTTTATTAGAAATGTTCACTCTCTTCCGACGCGGGTCAGGAATGAAATTTTGAAATTCTTTGCAGCTAAGATAAATCTCTAAACTTTCTTAATAATCGTGCAACATGGGGAAGACATTTTCATCACATCAGTTCCCAAGATTCCGTAGATCTTCTAAGAAGAAAACATCTACTGTATCGACAAAATGAAATTATTTATAAATTTTATTTCAAAGCGTGCTATACTTTTGAAAAATGGGCATAAAGAGTTAATGAACTGCTCCATGTAAGACACAAATCAGAGGCACAGTTTACACTATTTTATTTTGTCTTGTCTTGTCTTTGTCTCCTGTCTCATATACATTTCGGTGTTGAGGGGGACAAATAGACGTCTTTTATATTGGCAGAGAAATCTAAAATGGCGAACGTTTTACAATGAAGATAGGCATTTTGTCTAATAAAAAAATTTGAACTAGTTACTTTATACTATTACGAAGAAATATGGACAGAAAGTTTCACCACACGCAGAACGAAGCAACCATACACATTCTTGGAATGTCACGGGATCTGAGACAAGCAGTAATGATTATGAATTTCTCTCTAAGCTTGTTTAGTATTTGTGCCTGCTATATTTGTCTTAAAAAAAGGCGGCTGTGAAGTGGGGAAATGGCACGTTATAACGAGAAGCAAACTGCGAGCATCAGCAAAAGCATAGCAGTGTTCTTTATTTTGTTTTGTTTTGTTTGGAAAGAGGGGGGGGGCCTTAGGGAAACGGAGCTGTGTGTGTATCTATGTGCGTGTGTATGAAAGAGAGGGGGAGGGGAAGACAACGTTATATGTATCACTATATATATATATATATATTGTGTGTGTGTGCGTGCGTGTGTGTGTGTGAGCGAGAGAGTGAGAGAGAAGGAGAGAGAGAATTATATTTCCTCAAATTCTCTAGGGGGCTGATTTCACCAGTATGGCAGAAACTTTCTACATAAAGATTATCTCCTGATTTATCTGTGATGGCAAGTGGTGATCTAATAAACCTTACAAAAAAGGATGTGATAAAGTTAATATGTATTATAATTTCGTCCCTATGTAAATCTGAATATTAATGTATGCATCGACACTCTTTCGTTTTTAGGAGATAGTTTACAAGCAGTCAAATGATAGCTGACGTTAGCATGGGATTTATTTGAGTCTTTTTGCTGAAATAATCTTTCAAGGCTGACTCTACCAATGTTGGATTTGAATGACTTGCTGTAGCAACAGCATGTAATCCTTGTACTGCGTGGCCCAGTCTTCTTTTGTTTTCAGCTTTAACCCTTGATTCCTCTTCAAATAATTGCACTTACGCTCTGTTGTTCTTCATATCACTTGCTCTTTCGCTAATTATTCACAGTTCTCGCAGCTGTCTTAGATTTGTGTTGTAATAAATGTAATACACTTTAGGTTATATGTTTGTCTTTGAACTAACTTTTTTTTTGTTTTTGAGAATGAAGGCTCTGTACTGTTATTGTGCTTAGGGTCCTGCACTTGATAAGGCCGGTCATGATAGTTCGCGATAGGAGACAAGCAATGTCAGACTCGTCGGCTTATGACAGATCTCAACATAAAATGTTTTTTGCCATAACAATACAGTTAATTGTTTTGTAAAACGGAAGTTTTTTTCAGTGGAAGAAATGCACGAATGCAGATTGCTAGGATAATTTTTAATGACACTTTCGATTTCGTTCTTTATCCCCTCCGTGTTTCTTTTGAGTGTGCGTAAAAATTATAAAATGAAGAACGGCAGAAAAAACGAACAGAAAGAAGACGGGTAGCTCCAATCTCGTCTGTTCAATTAATGGTTTACTGGGACGATTTGCTTGTGAGTTGTGAATTTGTCTCATTTTCTATTTTTTCACAGGATGTTCTAAAATACATTTAAAAAATATTGGTTTCATGACTGTTGTTGTAATATCTCTTTTCTTCCAAGCATCAAACTCTGATGGTAAGCAATGAGGAAAATCATACCGTACGTGCATTCATGTGGAGTCGGATATGCATTTTTCGAATTATTTTCGAAGCGTACCAGAAGTGATAGACTTATGTAAATGATTTACTACGACTGAGGATTTACATTGGCCAGGCTGAATTACCACACTAGCCTCGTTTATTTTTGGATGAAGGCGAGGGTCTTGACCAGCATGAAGAGAGAAGTCTCACATAAAATGTCATTTAGAGTAGCATCCACTTACTTCCACAGAAAATAAATACATTGTTGCAGCTTTTTAAAAAACATGAAAGTAGGATAAATATAGACTGTAACATAGAAGTGTTATTGGGTTAAACTTTAGACAAGTTCAAGCTAAGCTAAATATTTAAGCATGAACAGGCATATAATGTATGATTTTGTTGAAATGCTAAGAGGTGAATGATATTTTTCTCATTCTGTGGAGAATCTTCACTTTCCTAGACATTTAGAAAAAAAAGATGATTATAGTTCTTTGTTGCCTTGAATTTCACTCTATAAGAGACCTGAAGAAACTGAAATGTTTGTAGTCTGTGAGATCTATAAGTGATTAAAGAATCAAGAGAAGTGCTTAGTGTAGTATGTGAGATCTGTAAGTGATTAAAGAATCAAGAGGAGCGCTTAGTGTAGTATGTGAGATCTGTAAGTGATTAAAGAATCAAGAAAAGCGCTTAGTGTAGTCTGTGAGATCTGTAAATGATTAAAGAATCAAGAGAAGTGCTTAGTGTAGTCTGTGAGATCTGTAAGTGATTAAAGAATCAAAAGAAGTGTTAATGTGGAGCCCAACATTTACAGAATGTGTCTTCAGGTTCTTGCACTGGTGCTACAGATAAGGAAAGGGCTGAATATCTTCTGATTGTGACAGGAACATCTTTGAAGTTTGTTAGTAGCAAGAGATTGTTAGCACTTCGTTATGCTGAATTTCACCAGTAATCATTATTTTGTTGGCATTTTGGATGGTTATTTGAAAGCTGAAATTTGACACAAATAGGGGGTTTCATCAGTGTTTAAAAAAATCTGGTGACATGACAACCATTGTCATGTGTTAAATAAGATTCTTGTTTTTTTTTTGTTTTGTTTTTTGTTTTCTTGAAAACATCAGAACTTTACATTTATTGAAATAATTTACTACTTTTAATTTAAGAATTCAGTATCCTGAGTAAGATAAAATAAAGATGGACAGAGTTGTGTGGTTCAGTTTTGCCAAAAAAAGTAGAAAAAGTGAGGAAAGTTGGCAGAAATGAAAGAGGCAGACATTAGATGAGCACATATAAATGAAGAACATAGATTAATCCATTTTCTTAAAAATGTCTTTTTTTAAAAGAACCACATCCAGCTCAGGTGAGATTCTTCAGCTGCCATGCATGGGGTGAAACTCCTCCCGGCAAATGAACAAAGATGCAATTGGGGTTGCTGTGCGGTGCCGCCGTGGAATAGGTGATGGAAAAGCTTAAGTGAAGTTTAATCGGTATGGCTAGTAGTCTCGCGGTGAGGGCTACCCATATCATGGCACCTGTACTCTAGAGGTCGGCCACATCCTATGTACACCCAAACTGGGATAATATGCCTAAACCGGCTTAACCCAGTAGTGAAACTTACTTGTGGCGAGGATTCATCCTCCGTGACAAAAGCTACGTTTTGGTCACCACCAAGAAGGGTAGCGGCAACGACCACCAAACGCTGAAGTCAGAGACACTGGATCAGAGTAGCCTAGATTTGGCAAACTCTCATCCTGCAGATTTCATATCACAACCACGTCGAGGTTCCATTGAGGAAAGTCCAACTTGAAGCTCTCTGGTGAACGAAAACCACAGTGTCAGCAATTCTGCATCAGTGACCCACCAGGAATATAGGCCACAGCCTCCTGATGCGCTGAGCCTCCATCCTAAATGAGATCTATTTCAAAGATCACAGGAGTAAATTGAATAGCAGCATGGGGTGATCTTGATGATAGAAGCGTACGAAGAAGAAGAAGAAGAAAAAGAACTATGTGCAAAAGATCATTGTCTTTTTGTAAAACTGAACCATACACCTGTGAATACCTTTATTACTAGAGTCATATACCTTTATTACTAGAACCATATACCTTTATTACTAGAACCATATACCTTTATTACTAGAACCATATACCTTTATTACTAGAACCATATACCTTTATTACTAGAACCATATACCTTTATTACAAGAACCAGTTTTATTGCAGTCATCATTTCTTTTAAGGTAAAATAACAATTTCAGATTTTATTTGAAGAAATTCTTTTTTTTTTTAAAAGTTACATTAACTATTTGAAGTTATATGGGAGGTGAATCTTTGTTACAAGATTTGTCTTTCATAAGTTTTAATCATTTCACAGCACAAAAAAAGACCTGCCTAATTGATACGGAAAGTGCTAGAAGAGAAGACAATGAAGATCCTGAATGAAAAGGGGTTGGCATATTTTGCAACCTCTGGTACCCCTGCAGATAAAGAAGGTTATTTACAAAAAAAAGGGGAAGTTCACAAATCTTTTCAGAAAAGATGGTTTGTCCTGAAAGGAAATCTCTTCTTTTATTATGAGAAGAAGGGAGATGTGGAGCCAGCTGGTGTGATTATTTTAGAGGGTTGCACAATACAACCTGTAGAAGATGTGAGAAATTTTACATTTGTGATAAATTTCTCAGCTCCTGGTTCAAGGAGTTACTACCTCTGTACTCATTCTCTGGAGGCCAAGGAGTCCTGGATGAAGGCCTTGAGCTGTGCTGGAATTACATACATGAAGCTCATGGTTTCAGAGTTGCAGAGCAAATTAGGAGAAGTCTCCACAGTGGGGATAAATCTTATACGATCTGCAGACAGAGATGGACAGTTGTTAGGCCAGGTTTATGGTACCTTTACTGACATAACCTGTTCATTAGATGAAGCATACGCTAGAAGGAAAACTAGGGCACTGACTTTACCGCTGACAGGCAAACCCCATGCTGTCTCTTCAAAGACTAAAACATGCAGCAGGGAAAGTGACCAGTGTGATGTTTTCCATCCAGTGTCAAAAATTCCCAAGATTGAAATACTGACGTGGCCAGTTCTTGGAATCCAGTCCTTCACGGAAATGCATAAATTTGTTGAACAACAAATTAATACATACAAGGTTGAAGCTGTTGAATTAATGCACTAAAAAATGGTTCTTACTTACCGTTATGAAATTGGTGTTCTAAGTCCTTACATTTTTTTTTTCGTTTCTTTCTGTTGATAGATGGTTGGCTCATCTCATTTGACCTTTTTCATTGTCTTTTACTCTTTTCTGCATCATTTGCAGATTTAAGCAGTAAAAGAAGTAGAAAAAATATGTTCAGAATTTCAAATAAAGGCCCTTTTTTTGGGAGGGGGGGGGCTTATACATAGAAACAGTTAATCTCTCACTCTTGTCCATTCAGTGCCCAGGATACAAGGCCTGCTAGTAACAAAAGATTTCCACTTTTGTCAGTACATTGGGCTGCTGGTAACAAGAGATTTCCACTTTTGTCAGTACATTGGGCTGCTGGTAACAAGAGATTTCCACTTTTGTCAATACACTGGCCTGCTGGTAACAAGAGATTTCCACTTTTGTCAGTACATTTGGCTGCTGGTAACAAGAGATTTCCACTTTTGTCAGTACATTGGGCTGCTGGTAACAAGAGATTTCCACTTTTGTCAGTACACTGGCCTGCTGGTAACAAGAGATTTCCACTTTTGTCAGTACATTGGGCTGCTGGTAACAAGAGATTTCCACTTTTATCAGTACATTGGG
The DNA here is from genome assembly GCA_009760885.1 of Achatina immaculata. NCBI lineage: Eukaryota > Metazoa > Mollusca > Gastropoda > Stylommatophora > Achatinidae > Lissachatina > Lissachatina immaculata. Next base: position 13,443,449 of record CM019718.1, on the reverse strand, counting down.
CTGCTGGTAACAAGAGATTTCCACTTTTGTCAGTACATTGGGCTGCTGGTAACAAGAGATTTCCACTTTTGTCAGTACATTGGGCTGCTGGTAACAAGAGATTTCCACATTTGTCAGTACACTGGCCTGCTGGTAACAAGAGATTTTCACTTTTGTCAGTACATTGGGCTGCTTGTAACAAAAGATTTCCACTTTTGTCAGTACATTGGGCTGCTGGTAACAAAAGATTTCCACTTTTGCCAGTACATTGGGCTGCTAGTAACAAGAGATTTCCACTTTTGTCAGTCTTTTGGTATCCTCTTGGCTGTTTCCCATTCAGTCCTTTGTTTACCATCAGTTTCTTTGCTGTTTGTCTCCATGTTTCTTTGAGTCTTCCCATGCTTCGTATATCCTGTGGAGTCCATGTTAAAGTTGTTTGTAGTAAAGATTTATCAGTCACTGTAATGATACTAGTAAAATAAATGGAACGACAGAAAATATATTTGTATTCCACAGAATGTGTTACAATAAACTCATTCTATGAATTCGTTTTACTGCTGCTGTAATATCTGCTTATTAGTGTTTGAGCAGTTCATGGCAGTTCTTTTTTTTTATTTTATTCTTTTTTTTTAAAATCACTGTTCATGGAAATCAGTCACATTATTATGACTTAATCCATCTTTTGATATATGCTTTTATATCCAGATACTATGAACTGATGTCCTTATATCTGTATAGTTGATTGCATCTTGATATTTATTGGTTCCTGATTTCATACTCAAACACTCCTGACTTAATTCTCTTGATAACTAAAATATTGACTTTCTTCTAAATTACTGACTGATGACTTTATGTTTACATGCCTGTTCTATGACTTAAACTTTACATGTCTTGATGTTTATGTGACTGGCTTATCGTGATGTTTATATGACAGACTTATGTCTTGATGTTTATATGACTGACTTATGCCTTGATGTTTATATGGTTGACTTATGTCTTGATGTTTATATGGCTGACTTATGTCTTGATGTTTTTATGATTCACTTATGTCTTGATGCCTATATGATTAACTTATGTCTTGATGTTTATAATGTCCTAATGTTTATAATGTCGTAATGTTCATATGTCTGATTCATGTCCTGATATTTGTTTGTTTGACTAATGTCTTGATGTTTATATTTTTTACCAATGTCCTGATATCCACAGTGTTCCCTTATGTCTTCCCATTCAAATTACTGGATGCTCTATATTTACATTACTGAATTACAAGTGAATTAAGAACATGGAAGATATTGCTATATTTTTCAAACACAGCTGTGAACACACAGTAATCAGTGTAGTGCATCTTTCTCTTAAATGATGGTATATATATATATATTCATTCATTCATTCATTTGCATGTCCCTTGCGGAACTTTGCCTCCCAAACAGCACTCCTGTAGGCCTCTCGGTTGTGAGCAAGATGGCCCTGCTGCTGCGTCCATTTGCAGATCGTCAACGATGTCTTGCAGCCATCTTCATTTTGGTCTTCCTCTTTTTCTTTTTCCCATTATGTATCCTTCCAACGCGGTCTTCTCTAAATTATCATGACGTTTAATTTGTCCAAAATATTTAAGTTTTCTCTCTTTAATCCTCTTTACTAGCCAGCCTTCTTCAATATTAAGCTCTTGTAGTATAGATATATTTGTTCTTTTTTGTGTCCATGATATATGGAGAACTCTTCTGTAGCATTTACATTCAAAGGCATTTATGATATATATATATATATATATATATATATATATATATTGGTATTATGAAGTAATATTTTAAAGAAATGTTTGTGGTCGTAATATTTTTGTGTAAAGAACTGCTGAAATTCTTGTTTTCTTTTTACACGTTAGACCACAGGCACATTTCACTTCTTCTGTTTTGATACTTGCTCTTTAAAGTGATTTAATTTTAGTTTTTTTTTACTTACTGTGAATTTTCCCAGCTCACATACATTTAAAAACATTGTGTTAGCTTCACATACTGGTTTGTATTTGTGTCCCAAGCAAATAATAATTCTTAGATATTTTTTTTTGTCTTGTTTTTATTTTGCGGCATATTTTGGACAAACAAGCCTCTTTTATTTAAGATAAGAGCTGCTGGATAAGAATATTGTTTACTTTTCTATATAATAGCTTTTTGTTTGCCACCTGAAGCCTCTTTGTGCTGGATGTTTGTTGATTTTTTGCTTATTTAAATTCAGATTTCATAATTCATCCTGTTATATTTTGAAATAGAGAATGATTATCTTGTCAGCAAATGGTGTATATACAGAGAAATGGCGGTTGTTATTTCCCTTGAATTGTGTGATTTTGAAGCCAGTGAAGGACAAACATCATTTTTCAAGTTAGGATGGGGTTGTGATGGCCAGCATGAAGACCTAAAGAGCAGTTTTCTTAGTAGGCTCCATCACCATGAGGACCATGGTGGGCCCTGGCCCCGTTATTCAGGTTCATTCTGTTACTGGGAGTGCTAGTGGAGAAGTGTAATAAGGTCTTGACCGCATCTGGTTTGTTGACTCTGATAACTATACCATCACAGTAGGCAGCGTGGGTTGTCTGTTGGGCTAGGGGCCTGGAAGGTCAGGGGAGCTGGTGTGAAGGGAGAAAAAACCCCTGCAAATGCAGATTATTGTTTCACGTGAGAGCAGTTTGTAACTATTATTACTGTGCTAGTATGTTACGTTGTCCAAAAGGCAGGGATGCATCATTTGAATAATTAGTATATAAGTATATAAAACTAAGTATTATAACTATACATGAAGCACTGCAGTAAAGCTGTGATAATGAAATGTATCTTATCTTATATCCTTCCCGTGCCGTTAAACGTCACATAGGGGCTCGCAAGGTAGTTCACCAATTTTTCCTGTTTTCGGAGAGCTTTTCAACCTCATCAAGGGATTTTATGGCTATTAATTTGGCCTCTCTTAACAGTGTCTTCTTTAGAGTTTCACATGGTCTGCCTCTTTTTTCTTTGGCCTGTTGTGTTCCACTTAATAGCTTGTTTTGGGATTCTCTGATCGTTTCTTCTCATCACGTGTCCATCTCCTTTTCCTGATCACCCATGAGATTGGTTGTTGTTCAGTCATCTGTCGTATCTCTGCATTGTTCTTGAATTTGTTCCACTTGATGCCGAGTATTTTGCTTAGGCATTTATTTTCAAAAGAGTCTAATTTATTGTCTATTTCTTTAGTTGTTTTCCAGCTTTCGCATGCATAAATGAGGGTGGATATTACATTTGAATTGAATAGTCTTAACTTGGTTTTTGTGCTTATAACTTTTGAATTCCATATATATATATACTAGGGACCTAGTTGATGGTTAATCCATAGGGGCCTGTTTTAATCCATAGGGGCCTGGTTGATGGTTAATCCATCATTGACACTAGGACAATCAAGATCTGCTCCCCTGAGACAGTTTGTGAGCTTTGCAAAAGATTTGACTGAGTTAATATCTTATTTCTGGTCTCCGTGTTCTCTCTCATATTGTTAATATAGTTTGAGATGTGAACTTGCAGTGATCTCAACAGTTGTTCATTCATATAGATTTTTTTATCTAATTATGTGATTCTGTGTGAGGCCACAGCTGAAATTTGACTGTAGCATACAGGAATCACTCTTGCAACGCATGCTGAACAATCTTTTTGGTGAGCTGTTCCAAGGGAGTTTAAACTTTTGCAACTCCACTTTTTGTCACATGCAATAATTTAGGATTTATATGTGTAGATTATTCACGGCTTACTCAACAGTTTGGAAGAACTGAAATTCTCATAAAACTGTTTAAGTCCTGCAAGATTTCTGGAATGCATGAGATACCTGTTTTTGAAAACAGATAAATAAAACTGAAGTTTAAGAGTCTTGTTTTTGGTTATGTTTCATTTCATTTTTCTAATGATGCCTCATGTGATCATATTTTAATTAAAATATTTACCATATTCCCCCCCCCCCCCCCCCAAAAAAAAAAGTTCTTGGACAAGAATGATTGTCTTCACTTTGATTCTGAAGCTTGATATTTTCTCTTAGTTATTTTCCCACAGAGAAATTTCAGCTTTAGCTCTCTTTGCTAGTTTATACATATACCACGCCCAGCATAATGTCTAATGCTTGTGCAGGGTTTTTCAATACTTTTGCATGTCTGCCTTGTTTCAGTTTCTTATTACATATATCTGACTTAAAAATATATTCTTGCTCACTCTTAAATCAGCTCATTGAAATTACACCAGAAGCTGAAATAACCGTGCACTTGTTTCAAGTGCAGGTTTTCTTAACTGCTTGCAGTTTCTTTGTGCAGTAAATTTGTCTTTTTTTTCCCTTCCTTGTTAGCGAGCATCACAAAAGGTCAAGGTCAATTACTCTGCTTATTCACATGTGCCACATCTGGAACAAGAAGGAAGCAAATAAAGAGCAGACTGCTGTAAACAGTCTTTTTTTTTTTTTTTTTCATGTGTTTCAAATATCAGAAAACTACAACCAAGTTATTTGAAAATAAAGTTTGTGTTTGTAAAGAGTTAATGTGAACTGCCTGTCCATCACAGTTAAAATAAAACTGAATATATTTGAGTTGTGAAAGTCTGTTACACAATGAACAGGAAAGTAGTAAACAGCACAGTTCCACTTTTATTATCACAGACAGCAACATAGAAATGACATTTTCTTGAAAGGGGGGGGGGGGAGTTTTTTGCGGTAGAGACAGGAAACTGTCAACACAAAACAATCACACAACTCCTTATTGCTGAAATCTCATCCGTTATGTTATAAATGTTGAATCACTGTTTAAAAAAAAAAAGTCAATACAAATACAGATATTGTTATTGAATTATTATAGATGAAGGGCAGAAATGACAGAACTTTAAATATTCCACTGTACAAGCAAATTGCTTGAGCTCTGTCAAAACATCTGTTGATCCCCTTATCATTGAAAGATATAAGAGGAAGGAAACAAGATAAATTAGTGAATCATTGTTAAAATCAGTAATGTAGCTAATCATAGTCATCAAGATCACATTTTTGTTACTTTCATCATCTGATGCAAGTTGCATTTAAACATAGAGAAGTTTATTCTAGCTCACTACAGAAGTACCAGTGCAGCAGGTTTGAAGTAGTCTCCAGGAAGGACTGACTCTGGAGTCACTCCTGCCAAAGGCATGCATCACAACTGTGAGTCAGTCTCCCCTCCCTCTCAGGCAGGAAGCAGCCTGAAGTCATCGCTGCCTAGGCAGGAAACAGTCTGAAGTCATTTCACTGCCTAGGTAAGAAACAGTCATCACTGCCTAGGTAAGAAACAGCCTGAAGTCATCACTGCCTAGACAGGAAACAGTCTGAAGTCATCACTGCCTATGTAAGAAACAGTCTGAAGTCATCACTGCCTAGGTAAAAAACAGTCTGAAGTCATCACTGCCTAGGTAAGAAGCAGCCTGAAGAGGAAGGAAACAACTGCCTTGGTAAGAAACAGTCTGAAATCATCACTGCCTAGGTAAGAAGCAGCCTGAAGTCATCGCTGCCTAGGCAGGAAACAGTCTGAAGTCATCACTGCCTAGATAAGAAGCAGCCTGAAGTCATCGCTGCCTAGGTAAGAAGCAGTCTGAAATCATCGCTGCCTAGGCAGGAAACAGTCTGAAGTCATCACTGCCTAGGTAAGAAACAACCTGAAGTCATCGCTGCCTAGGCACGAAACAGCCTGAAGTCATCACTGCCCAGGCAGGAAACAACATAAGTCATAGGCAAGAAACAGTCCACCTAAATTTAATAGTGAAAATATTCATATACATACAAGTTTTGCGTATTAATCATTAATTTGTGCATGGTGTAACAGCAGATTTTACTGACAAATGAATGTTCATTTGTATGTTGCTTTTTGTCAGATTCTTAGTCCTATAAATCCTCGTAGTAGGAAGTTTTATAAGACCAAGAAGCTGAAAAAGCCAGATTAGAAGCTGATGCACACAGTCTATATACATAAGGGACGACCAGAATATAGGATTGCTGACTTATAATCACGAAGTCAGTAATCCCAAAAGTGCATTGTTGCGTTAGGGCTTCTTCCTGACCAAGTTGTTAGTTCACTGCCCTCTAAGCGGCTAAACAGCAGCTCATCCCACTGGAGTCTATGTTGCTTTCTATCTGATGTGATTTGTTTACAGTTTTCCTAGACCAATCGTCCAGACTTTGCCCCCCCCCCCCCAAGTGTTAACGAGCGTAAACCACATTGTGTAAACAACTCTCTGTGTGTGTATGTGTGCGCGCGCGCGGAAGGGAATGGGGGATTAAAGGGGCCATTGAGTAGGAGAGAAGCTCGCTTGTTTATCTGGGGAAAGAGGAAGTAGCAAGGGAAATCACTCTGCCTGAGAACTGGGAAAAGCTTTGGGCAGTAACGGTAAAGATTCGAAGTTTGAGGAGGTCGATGGAGAAGACATACAGTATAAGTAAACTTGCAAGAAACTCAGGTGGAAATCATTTCAGTCTAGCTCAGTGAAGTTGAACTAACGACTTTTAGCAATGCTACAAAAGTCTAGCTCAGTAAAGTTGAACTAACGACTTTAGCAATACTACAAAAAGTCTAACTCAGTAAAGTTGAACTAACGACTTTAGCAATACTACATTTCATTAGAGACATTTCATTAGCGATAATGCGTGTTACCCTGATTTTTGCGATGCGCCTTTTGGCTGGGTAACTCCGACTTCAGCACCTTTCCTTGCTAGGGCAGACTGTGGTCTTGCTCGGACTGCCATGAAGACAGTGTGGCTGGCCTGGCCAAAACTTTGTTTTCCAGCCTCTGGTGGCTGTACTTAAGCCCCTTCTCCATGTCAGATGGTTTTGAGACAGTTCCACAAAGACACTCTGACTTTGAGATGAGGAATCTGATGAGTGCTTCAACGATATCCATTCCCCGCCACCCATAGTCTACTGGCTCTGTTTTGTTTACATCATTCTGATAGCCATTGTTGTAAAGACCCATAGGCTTGTCACGTCCTGGATTCATTGGTTTCACACCAGACTTCCCTCATCCCCGCCAGAGATCTACATGTCCCCATCCGTCCACCAACCTGACATTACATTTTACAAAAATAACAATTACAATTAGTGTTGATTGCTACAAGTTTCTGGGCTACAGAGGTAGGTCAGAGTTTTTAAGCACTATGTTCCCTGTCTCACAAACACTATGTTAAGATAAGTGTGCTCTCAACACAGTTGTTCCCAGGGGTAGCAATACTACAAAAGTCTAGCTCAGTAAAGTTGAACTAACGACTTTTAGCAATGCTACAAAAGTCTAGCTCAGTAAAGTTGAACTAACGAATTTAGCAATGCTACAAAAGTCTAGCTCAGTAAAGTTGAACTAACGACTTTTAGCAATACTACAAAAGTCTAGCTCAGTAAAGTTGAACTAACGACTTTTAGCAATACTACAAAAGTCTAGCTCAGTAAAGTTGAACTAACGACTTTAGCAATGCTACAAAATCTAGCTCACTAAACTAACGACTTTAGCAATGCTACAAAATCTAGCTCACTAAACTAACGACTTTAGCAATGCTACAAAATCTAGCTCACTAAACTAACGACTTTAGCAATGCTACAAAATCTAGCTCACTAAACTAACGACTTTAGCAATGCTACAAAATCTAGCTCACTAAACTAACGACTTTAGCAATGCTACAAAATCTAGCTCACTAAACTAACGACTTCAGCAATGTTAAAAAAGTTTCGTGTTGTGTAGACCTACAAAAGCTGGCAGAATCAGTCGTGAAAAATGAATCCACTAACTTTGATATAAAAATCATATTTGTTCTGCCATTAATCCATGACTTTTAGACATTTAAGTAGGAGACGGCTTTCTACCGGAGGAAAGTGTATGGTGGTCAGCAGGCAGTAATGACTACGAGAGAGTGAACCATGCCTTAGGCAGGAATGACCCTGGACTGACTTCTGTGCCTCGACTGTTTCGTAGCTGCTACATGGGTACTTTCACAATGCGATCCTCAGCGAAGGGACATCACTCATGAAAACAGGAGAATATTTTTGTGCGGGGAAAACATCGGTTAATCACCTTGCTACAACTTTGTAGTGCTTATGAGAGTTCATTGGTCAGTTCATACACCTCAGGACATGACATTTTAAAAAAATAAATAGTTGGTCAGTGATAAAATAAGCAGCTAGAAAAGCTGTAGAAAACAGAGAAGCTCCTCAGGAATTGTTAAAAATTGGAAAAAAAATCAACCACAAGCAGACACATGCACACAGTCAGACTTTATTATTTAGACGGTGTTTTCTGGACACTTTTGAACGTAAAAAAAAAGAAGCTAGACGCCGATAACTTGACCACCCTGCTCAAGCAAGGGATACTAATTAAGCGTAGGGAAGTTGGGGTGGGGTTGTTGGTTGGGTTACATAGATTTTCTCTCTCGGTTATCCACATAAACAGTGAAATTCCTTTTATTTTCGACCACGCGCCCATCATAGATACGGGAAATATGGGACATGTATGTTGGTTGTATGTTTACAGAAGATGGGAAGCTTGATAGAGAAATTGATTCTAGAACACAAAGAGCAGATGCCATTACCTACCAGCTATCTTCAATACTTTCTCACCCTAACATACCAGTTATCCTCACTACTTTCTCAATCTAACATACCGGCTATCCTCAATACTTTCTCATCCTAACATACCAGCTATCCTCACTACTTTCTCATCCTAACATACCAGCTATCCTCACTACTTTCTCATCCTAACATACCGGCTATCCTCACTACTTTCTCACTCTAACATACCAGCTATCCTCACTACTTTCTCACTCTAACATACCGGCTATCCTCACTACTTTCTCATCCTAACATACAGGCTATCCTCACTACTTTCTCACCCTAACATACCAGCTATCCTCACTACTTTCTCACCCTAACATACCAGTTATCCTCACTACTTTCTCAATCTAACATACCGGCTATCCTCAATACTTTCTCATCCTAACATACCAGCTATCCTCACTACTTTCTCATCCTAACATACCAGCTATCCTCACTACTTTCTCATCCTAACATACCGGCTATCCTCACTACTTTCTCACTCTAACATACCAGCTATCCTCACTACTTTCTCATCCTAACATACCGGCTATCCTCACTACTTTCTCATCCTAACATACAGGCTATCCTCACTACTTTCTCACCCTAACATACCAGCTATCCTCACTACTTTCTCATCCTAACATACCGGCTATCCTCATTACTTTCTCATCCTAACATACCGGCTATCCTCACTACTTTCTCATCCTAACATACCGGCTATCCTCACTACTTTCTCATCCTAACATACCGGCTATCCTCACTACTTTCTCATCCTAACATACCGGCTATCCTCACTACTTTCTCATCCTAACATACCGGCTATCCTCACTACTTTCTCATCCTAACATACCGGCTATCCTCACTACTTTCTCATCCTAACATACCGGCTATCCTCAATACTTTCTCATCCTAACATACCGGCTATCCTCACTACTTTCTCATCCTGACATACTGGCTATCCTCACTACTTTCTCATTCTAACATACCAGCTATCCTCACTACTTTCTCATCCTGACATACTGGCTATCCTCACTACTTTCTCACTCTAACATAGCACTGGAAGCCAAGAGACAACTAATTAACAGCATATTTATACCAACTTTGTGCGACCAATGCTAAACATGGGCACTAACCAAGAAACAATAAAATAAAATATTTACATAGGAAATTAGGAGCCCAAGAAAAACAGCAAACATCACTAGGAGGGATACGCTAGAAATGACGGTATAAGACATTTGGTAGGACTACACCATGCCTACAGTATACAGAGAAACAAAAAGTTAAGTGGCTTGGCCAGTTCATGAGAATGACACACACACACGCAACCAAACGCACGCACGCACACAGAGGGAGAGAGAGATTGATTGATCTTTATTTCAAAAGGGTTAAGAATTGGGCACGCAGGCCAGTCTGACATTCTGCCCTTTATCATACATCTTTCACTCTATTCCAGACATTCTACAAATATGCTGTTCATATAACAAACATAACTAACATTGAAGCTGAGAGACATAAAATAAAATATAACATTTACGTTTCACTCTTAAACATTCACTCAGTACAGAAGTAACTACATACATTATAAATGACTATCTACTAAACAAAATTTTCGGGACTATACAGAAAACAATTAATTGTATTCGGTGTGTGTAAGAGCAGCTTAAGATAACTAAGAGAGAGACAGAGAGAGACAGAGAGCCACGAGGGCCTTTAGCCAAACAACTACAGATCAAGAGGAAAACCTTGGAAAAGATGGATGGATGGAGTTTTAGTAACACTCACGAATTACGGCATGAATATCACCGAGGCCACTAATATGGCCCCAAAAAACGCCAACTGCCGACCCCCGCCCTACCCCCGCCCCCACACTTCACAGCACAAGTGGAAGGATAAAGTAAGTAAAAAACTATGGGACATACGTGTTTAAATTAGGGCACATTTAGGCATCCTGATAGATGTATTACGATTCCAGGGACAAATCCTTAAAATGCGGGGTGGCTGGTCACATTAGACGCATAAGTCACACAGTGGACATCAGGAGAGATTAATTCATTTTGTTTGTTTGTTTTGTTTGTTTGTTTTTTTTTTTTTGTTGATTCGCATGATCAGCTTAAGAAAAATATTTTTATCTGTAGTTTGTATGCTAAATACATTAGAGTAATCAAATATTCCACTGCTCAAAAGCTCAGAATTTGATGTCAGTTCCCAGTAACCTTTCAGTCTATTTCCGTTTCACACATTCTCAAATCAGACAGTGCCAAGATAACACTTTAGAACTCTCTTTCTTATTGCCAATGGCATCTTTAAAAAAAAACACATTTTTAATATGTCCTTCAGTTTTTCAAAAGCCGTCTTCGCCATTGCTGTCCTGGTTCCCATTTCTTCAGTGCAGCTGCCATCTGATGTTATGATTGTACTTAAATACGAGTACAGATGTATTTGTATCTATTGATCTGTCTCAGTATCTTCCCCTGAGATATAACTTTTCACACATTCTGTGGGCGTACAGCAGCAGTAGGATAACGTTTTCCAGTGTCACAGAACCTTGACGAGGAAGGGACTCGGGTTAAAAACTAAACCAAATTTTCGTTAACCAGGTCAGTTGACAATCATGGACAATAGGCAGGTCTGCACAAAAGTCACCGGAAGCAGTAGAAATGTGGTTTATTAGAATAATGTTGCGAATTCCCTGCGTAACAAAAATAACTAATGGAGAATGTATGAGAAGAGCTGAAGAGACAACAAAATCTTGTAAAAAAGAGAGAGAGAGAGAGAGAGAGAGAGAGAGAGAGAGAGAGAGAGAGAGAATGTACTTTCATAGAGCATGCAATGAGAAGAGGGGGCATTGCAAATATTATAGCAACAGGAAAAATAGAAGGAAGAAGATCAAGAGGAAGACCAAGAGAAATGATACTGGACAGTCTGACGGGATGGTGTGAGAGGAGATCACCAGCTGAGCTGATGGCCTGCATGAAGGATCGGGTACTCTGGAGAAGCGTAATAGCCAACGCCAGTCGGCACGGCACCTGATGATGATAGGTCAACTGATTAGTGGGACTGGCAGTGTGTTCACTGGGCAGTTGTGACTAAGAAGCTGGGCGTGGATGTGTCCATGACTGGAGAGAATGTGATCGAGAAACGAGCTGCATATTGTTGTTTTTTAAGAAGTTCTGGAGAAAAGAGTCCAGCCGTGTCACTGCCAAGTCTAAGAAGTTTTGGAGAAAAGAGTACAGCCGTGTCACTGCCAAGTCTAAGAAGTTTTGGAGAAAAGAGTACAGCCGTGTCACTGCCAAGTCTAAGAAGTTTTGGAGAAAAGAGTACAGCCGTGTCACTGCCAAGTCTAAGAAGTTCTGGAGAAAAAGAGTCCAGCCGTGTCACTGCCAAGTCTAAGAAGTTTTGGAGAAAAGAGTACAGCGCTTGTGCAACTCGTCCATGTGTTTGCAAGGTTGTACCTAGTTGTCGCAACATTTTAACACAGAAAATCACAACGCGCAACTCGAAACCAAAGGCCAGCAGTGCACACTGCGTACATTATGGTGGATTCTCCTTAGTTTCCCTTAGTTTCTAGTTAGTTTTGAATGTCATTACTGCACATTATAAAGATTTTACGAAGCAAGATCAGTGATAGAGAATTAATATCTATGGACATAGTATCAATTACTTCGCTTTATCGTCATCTTATTTCGCTCATGATGAGCCATTTCAGCTTCCGGCGTGTTCTGGGAATGATATTACACTTCCATCATCGTTAATATGGATGCACCAGCAGCAGGGCATCTTGCTTACAACCGAGAGTCCTACAGGAGTGTGTTATAGGGAGGCAAAGTTCCGCAAGAGACAAGCAAATGACTGATTGACTGACGTCACTAACATGAACTTCCAGCATTACTAACATGAAAATCCAGTATCGTTAACATAAATCTCCAGCATCACTAACATCAGCTCCCAGCATCACCAACACGAACTCCCAGCATCACTAACACGAACTCCCAGCATCACTAACACGAACTCCCAGCATCACTAACACGAACTCCCAGCATCACTAACACGAACTTCCAACATAATGAAACTTTTCCTCCAGGTAAGTACTGAAGTTAGTCTGAGACAACGGTTCTCATCCTGAGATACGCGATAGATCATGTGAGGATTTGAGAAGGGGGAAGCGGGTGCAAGTCTACATTTTAACATTATGTTCTACTTTTATATTCTACTTTTTATGTTTTATTTTTTGTTCTACTTTTACTCATCGCAAAAAAAAGAAAAGTTGTAAAAATAGGAATTTTGGAAAGGCTTTATATTTCATTCCAAATGATGGAGGAGCAGAGACAAATTATCACTGGCTTCAGATTAAAACTTTTCTGTGTAATTTGTCTCTACTCTCCCACACCCCACAGCAGCGATTGTCACTTCTATTTTGCTGCACTCTCCCACACCCCAAAGCAGCGATTGTCACTTCTATTTTGCTGCACTCTCCCACACCCCAAAGCAGCGATTGTCACTTCTATTTTGCTGCACTCTCCCACACCCCACAGCAGCGATTGTCACTTCTATTTTGCTGCACTCTCCCACACTCCAAAGCAGCGATTGTCACTTCTATTTTGCTGCACTCTCCCACACCCCAAAGCAGCGATTGTCACTTCTATTTTGCTGCACTCTTCCGCACCCCAAAGCAGCGATTGTCACTTCTATTTTGCTGCACTCTCCCACACCCCAAAGCAGCGATTGTCACTTCTATTTTGCTGCACTCTTCCGCACCCCAAAGCAGCGATTGTCACTTCTATTTTGCTGCACTCTCCCACCCCCAAAGCAGCGATTGTCACTTCTATTTTGCTGCACTCTCCCACACCCCAAAGCAGCGATTGTCACTTCTATTTTGCTGCACTCTCCCACACCCCAAAGCAGCGATTGTCACTTCTATTTTGCTGCACTCTTCCGCACCCTACAGCAGCGATTGCCACTTGTATTTTGCTGCACACTTGAATGCAATGATTGGTCTGTGCCTTGGAAGTTTTTGGAAAGTTTTTAAAAATAAGAAAAAGAGGGGGGTGGGGTGGATCGAAGTTTAACACTAATCACTGAGGTAGCTTTTTTTAAAAAACAGCGTATGTTTGAAGACTAAAAGATAAATAAGAACGAAAAGAATAATAATATACTTTTTCTACTAGCTGACGGTCATTGGGTAACGCAAGTATGCTGCAAGATTTTTTACATTTTTATTCTAGTGTGCCTTTAGTTCAAAAGTTTGAGAACCGTCGCTCCAGTTGTATGCGTGCCAGCCAGTTCATGAGAGGACAAAATGCGTTACAATGTTATATTCAGGTTTCTTTTTTTTTTGTTTTTGTTTTTGTGCTTCGTTTTGTACTAGCGTATAAATAAAGAAAGCGAACTTTACATGACGTTAGAGCTGATATGTTATATTGTGTCAAAACCTACCAGGAAGAATATATTTATAGCTCTTTTGTATTCATGTATGAGGAAGATCGTTACATCAAGACAGATATCACAGCAGCTGAGATTACGTATAGCAAAATGGTACATGTATTAAACATTCCTTTGTGGTGCAGAAGTTTGGGCCTTGAATAAGACAGCAGAAAAGAAAATCGAGGTCCTTGAAATGTAGATATGCAGAAGAATAGGGCTTATCCCACGGACAGAAAGGAAAAGAAACAACGAAGTGCTAAACCAAGTAGAAGTGAAAAGAGAAATATTGAATATCATAAAAACAAGACAGCTAAGATACTTTGGGCATATCAAGAGGCACAATACTATGTTGAAGACCCTTCTTGAAGGCAAGATCAAGGGGGGAAAAGAACAAGAGAATGACAGCGATATAGATGGGTAGACAACATCAAGAGGTGGACAGGACAAGCGTGGCCGAATGTTCTAGGCAGACAGAGCAGAGCGGAGATTCAGTGCAGACAACCTTCCATGGGGGAGACGGCACGAAATGATGATGATGATGCATTCATGTAACTAATAGGTTTTATTCACGAAGAAATGAAACTACCATTCTGATCTGCAACCTGATCGATTCTCTTAACATTAAGTGCAATGGTGGTTCTTTAGATTGCTCCATTATAGCCAGGGGAGGGTCGTTCTTCCCGACGGCTGCTACCACGTGACTGGAAGAGTCCATTCTTACATCCAGGGAAAACATGG